>JAJOZX010000384.1:725000-1330000 GCA_023014485.1 Bathynomus jamesi
CAAAGAGTCGAAACAAAACCTGAGATGCGTTCATTAAATTATTCACTCATGGACAGGAAATTAAGAGAATGAATTTATTGAGGCTAAAACGAAAGGATGTCGTGCTTGCTTGCCATGATTCAACTGTAACGTGTTCAAAATTTAAATAGTAAATGTAACGTGCATAAGAATATTTCAAATATCATATAGATATACTCTATATGCGCTTTACATATTTTCAAATCAATTTGAAATCACTTTTCTTCTTTAAAGAAAACATTTCACAGGTGAATAGATTTAAATAATTAAGAGTTCACACTATATATATATATATATATATATATATATATATATATATATATATTACAACTCAAACATTAAAAACATTTATTACAAAAAATCAGTTAGAAATAGTAATTTCAGGCAGTAACCAGACCTTAGTATAATTTATTGTTTATTAATTCCTACATTAAAAAGGGATATAATCTAAATAGTTGGCTTATAATAGTATCCTATTATTCGCTGAATCAGATATGGAAACATAAACGTTTCGAATATTACAATTGGTCAGTTACAATTTTCCAAATAATTTTTCGATATATTTTTTTCCCTTGTCAGACGACTTTGTCATTGGCCAGCTCGATCAGTGGGCGGGGCGTAAAGTAAAATAAGTACCATTTAAGATATAAATACCGCTTATGCGTACGGCTAAATCGGGTAATCACTAATTATTTAAGATACTTTAAATGTAGTATCGTAACTTTTATAAATTTCTCCATTTTGATCAAAGTTTAGTTCGTAAACATGGAATGAATAAAAAAAAATATTAAATCCCTAAATGGTAACTCTCTTATCATAATGAGGCACGCGACAAAGTTTGTTTTCCAGAGAAGCTTACCAACTTAACCAACTTTTCATTTTCCATGAAGTCAGTTACCAGCGGAAGATTGGAGTGTGATGGTTGAGCGGTTTCATCCGGCCAGCATTTCGGCGTGCTAATGCTGGAATTTTTGTGACTGAAAAAGGCTTAATTAACTAAGCGAAACGTTTTGGCTCTTTTTCTTACTTAAAGGATCTTTCAATTTTAACTATAATCTTAAGGTAAATAGATTTTATACTTCTAATAAGTAAGAGTAGATATTACATAAAAGTAATATATATATATATATATATATATATATATATATATATATATATATATATATATAAAGAGGAACAAAGTTAACTATTATTACGTAAAGTTAATCCCGAATAATTCTACAAAACACGCGATATCATACCGAAAAGTCGGATCGTACGTAGGTCTGTGTTATAGGTTGGGTTAGAACTTTGTCAGTCCCAATCGAATTTTTCAGTTTCATTTAAAATCTGACCCCCAAAAAGTGGACCGGGAATAAAATAGACTCATAATAAAATCGAATGTCGATTTGGACTTTTTCCGTTCTATGGACACCATTGAAATGAGGAAAAATTAATATTTTTTTTAACCTTATTTTAACTTTTTATTAATAATCAGTATATTTTGAATAGGAGAAATTTAATTTATTTAATTTAACAGCTATGAACATAAAAACAAAAAATGGTACTTTCCTGTTATCCCGGACCCCAGACTTTTTGCCAGATTCGTACGCCTCTTGCCAGATTGGCAAATTTCATTGCCAGATTTTTTGTTTAAATGTTAAGTAACTAACCTAACCTAATCTAACCAGGGGTTGGGTTAGATTGGGTTAGGTACTTAACATTTAAAAAAAAAAATCTGGCAATGAAATTTGCTAATCTGGCAAGAGGCGTACGAATCTGGCAAAAAGTCTGGGGTCCGGGATAACCGGAAAGTATCCAAAAAATATTTGTCTATTCTTCAAAAATTTAACGATTTACTACATTACATTATTATTAGTCATACCTAACCCGACCCCAACCTAATATAACCTAACCTCGTTGGTGCCCATAGAACGGAAATGGCCCCGTCGATTTTATGAATATCGTCTCGTCTCTCGAAACATTTCATCGATTTCCCTCAAATGCATAATTACGATGAATTAATATAAAAAAAAACAACAACATCGTTTTTCTTCTTAAATCTTGACGAATAGTCGTTACGAGCGATGAAATTCGACTGAAGTCAATTTTGAAGCTCCACTTCAGTTTTTACTTTTCCACAAAAACAATTCATTCCACAAATGTGACAAACTATTTTCTTCTTTTTTTCCTTTCGTTCATTTAAGAGTGACCAAATTGCTGGGCTCAAATTGAGCATTTCCATTTCATTTAATCCGCGTACACACTTTCCATTGTCATTTGGATGCATTACCATAGGTGTACCTCAACCCAGTTTATCATTATATACAGTGTGTGTGTGTGTGTGTGTGTGTGTGTAAAATTTAAAATATTTATATACTGTATATAAATTCAAGAGTTATGTTAAATGCATATCACTTCGAAATAATTTAATGAATGACTTGCATTTTGATTTTCCTAACTTACGAAAAGAAAATTACAAACAAAATGAGCAATCCGTATATATATATGTAGGACCTATATATATATATGTTTATTCTTATACTATAATTGAACGAGTTTTTTAACGAGTTAAAATTAAAATATTGCCTATTTTTGTTATTAAGAAATCTTTAAAATATTTCTTAAAATTTCCTTTATTTTCAGTTGAAAATTTAATTATTTTATTAATTGCTAACATTATTTTCATTATTCTTTACAGTTTTCCCGAAGATGTCTTCGAATGTACACAACGCTCAAGTAACGCCCTCTCATCCTCTTTTCTCGGCCTTCCCTCCACAAACGCCCTCCGGCTGTCCTCCTCCTGTCACGAAGGACCTCTCTCAGAACGCCCTCAAGAAGGAAAACATCTTGCGGAGAAACCCGAACGCTTCTCGGGACTTCACCACCCTCCTAGATTCAGTGAAGGAGGAGTTCCAGTCCTCGTCCTCCGAAGATGATGATGATGATGATGACGACGACGACGACCTCCCCGCGAAGACCTCGCGTCCTCGCGGCGGCAAAGGCGGTGCCGGAAAGTGCCGTAACCGGAGTCCGACTGTCGTAGCGCGATTGCGGCGATCCCGACGGATGAAAGCGAATGACCGCGAGCGGAACCGCATGCACATGCTAAACCGCGCTCTCGACCGCCTCCGCAACGTCCTCCCGACGGCTCCCGACGACACAAAACTCACCAAGATCGAGACCCTCCGATTCGCCCACAACTACATCTGGACGTTGAGCGAAACCCTTCGTAGCTGCGACACGCAACTGAACCGTCGTCTCTCCGTCAACGTCGTCGCCCCTCAAAATAATGCCCAAGCGGAGGGCATACAAATGTGTCCCTCCAACATTCAACGACCTCAGTTTTACCCCGATGTTTATGGGGACCTCGACGGCAACTGCAATCCTTGGGGCACGCCCACGCATAATACCGGATTCGGGCAGTTGCCTCCGCAATACAACAACCATTCCTCCGTGCCCTTCGAGTGTCTCTGATATACTCTTCGACCAACTAAAGGCCACCCTCGCCTTCGACGATCACCTAAACTAGTCAGCGAAGTTCCTTCCGTCCTTTCAGTCAAACAAACTTTTAAAATTACCGTACGAACGTTAAGAATCGTTTATCACGTTAAAAACGTCTTTAAAGACCCCTCGAATGAGGCTTAATTTAACTCGTGTAGAGGTACGGAGTTACGAACCTCTCCGCGTTTGAGTTAAACGTTTACGGCGAGCTTAATACCTTAATTATACTCTCGCCATTCCCGATCAATGACTTCCGTGTTCACGCGATTGAAGCTGCTCACGCCTCGATGAAGTCGAGTATAGTGACCTCGCGTATATAAGGTCAAGAAATGCCCTCTATACGCGCGACGTCAACATTGATCGCGTATCGCCCGATTGAGCATCATCATCCCCATCATAAAAAATTTGTGCCTCCGACTCCCAATTTATATTATTATATTTTTATACGACTAAAGTTTAGATTTTATAAACATATTTATTTAGTTTTTTAAGACCTAATCGTAAGTCAGACAGAAGACGCGAGAAAAAAATGAGCGTCTCTATATTTTCTATACAATGTAACTAAACATATCAATGAAATATTTAATAAATTTTTGTACAATATCGTATTTTTCCTAATAACTTATTCCCTCTCAATAATAGACTCCCTCTCATAAACTTCAATAATTAACGGTTAACAATTATCACAAATTATATTCCGTATTACAAAATTATTACTATTACTATTATTATTACTATTATTATTATTATAAATATGAATAACATTTTGAAAATTTTATACTTTCTATAATTCTACTCATCATGAAAGTAAAAAAGGTATGACTAAAAATAATCAATAATAATAAGAAATAGAAATTATGGACATGCAACCCATAAATAAAATAATTTTAGTCCTAATTAACCAATGGTAAAATCGATGGTAAACGCTAATTATTTGTATCGGACTCCTGCTTGCATTAGTATAACGCCAGTAAAAACTATATTATACGTGCGGCAGAAATACATATATAGGTAATGCTGAAGTGAACACACACACACACAACACACATACAGTGTGTGTGTGTGCGTGTGTGTCAAAAGTCCTGCCTCCTGCCTCTATATAAATATATATATAGAACGAACGTTGTATTTTTCTACCATTAATTTGCTAAAAGTATGAGAGTAGAGTATATACAAATTATCGTCATTCAAGTTAAGTTGATAGTTATTTATATTCAAAACAGATCAACGTTCACTTAATAAATTAAAATCTATTTCTTAAGTATCTAAAATAAAGGCTTATAAAAGTATATCTTAAATGTACGCGTATAAATACAGGGTATCCGTAAAAATGTTCAGCCCAAAAAGGAAAATTTGTCGACTATACAATTTGTTTGGTTCCGTAATGTCGGATTTCGTGGACGCGCTGTGCTGTACGAAGAATTTGGCTTTACGGTCTTATCAAAAGCCACGCGTGGATGCGTGGAAACTCCAACGAAGCGACGTATCGATCCATCTAAATGGATAGAACAAACGCATCGTGGATCATCCGACGCAATCCACGTTCAATAGATGGATAGTGAGCCGAGGGAAATGCCTCGTCAATAGAGAAAAATGCCCTCGTCAGCTTTGGGTAAACATTTTCGAACGAATAAGCTTTATTTCAACATTCATATCGGCTCCCTTTTATAACCTTTTACGAATGAAGGAAATATTATGAAAACGGCGTGTTTATATGAATAATTAAGAGGTAAACACTTCTATTAAACGAGCAAATATTAACCACACCAATTTAAGTAACGTTCATAACTTGTATAACTGCTGCCTCTCTCTCACACACACACACACACACACACACACACACACACACAACACACACACAGAGTAAATTAAAAAGCTGCATTATATTCATATTTATTCATTACATTACTATTATTATATAAAGTTTCACGGAGACCAGATTACATTAGGTTAGGTGGTCATTTTATATTGTTCGTTATTTCCCACGTAACCAATTTCAGCCAATCACGATCTTTGCAAAAAATTTCGACTGTTTAAAAATTGGTCTCTGCGAAACATATATATATAATATATTTTTAGTGATGCGTGTCACATCCGCATCCAATTCAACATCCGCGCCTGCGGGATGCGGATGTTGCGGATGTGTACTATTTACTAAATTGCCATTTTTGAAGCACAATTTGGCCCTCATTCAGTTCAAATACTGAAACTTGCGCAGCCTTCATTTGATCTTTGATGTAACTGGCAATGTCTGTTGCGTATTTGTATAATTAATTGTTCATACTACAATACATAACAATGTGATAAACACACTACTTTCCAAAGGGTGGTTGGTTGAGGTAAGTGGTTGGTGGGATGCGAGACGAATTGGGTCCACGTCCCGCATCCTGGTAACACGCAGTTGTATGGCGAAAACGCGACCAAAAAGAGAAGTGTGTATGTAAAAAAAAACTATAATTACAAAATAATAATATCGAATATCTAATATTTATAACTAACCAAAAATCGAAAGTCAATTAATAAATTAAGTATGAATTTAAACTATCATATTATCAAGCTGACAAATTTAGGCATGAACATCCGCATCTGTTATGTCAAAGTTTGGCATCCGCACCTGCATCCGCGGATGTCTGAAATATGACATCCGATAAATCACTAATATATATTAGGAATTCATATTACGAGGATAAGTCCGTGTGTCTATGCAGCACTTAGCAACATCGTGTAGAATGTATTATGTTTAGCCACTATAATATACATACATATAATGGATATTTTTTGAGTTTAGCATCAGAAACTTGATGATAATACTAGAGTTAACGTCGGAAGATATATGGATATTTTCTTAAATAAATTCTCGTCACATTTTTAATTTTCGATGCTAAACTCAACTCTAAAACTTAACTTAAACTCAAACATTGAAAATGAATCTACAGTTTCCGACGCTAAACTCAAAAATATCCCATAATTGTATTTCGTGAAATAGGTTTGTTCCTCGGGATTCAACCATATCTAAGCGTAACTCGGAGTAAATTAGTAGAAATGGAGTAATTTAACTAACCTTTATAAAGCAACAATTATGATAGATTGACTCCAAATATTTTTCTCTGCGCATTTTCCATCATCAGAGGATCTAATAAAATATTAATAGCATAAATAAGCACAAAATTTTAATATAAATTACATATACTCAAAATTATAAAAGGTAGAGATAGGTAGAAAATCACAATTTAAAATCCCAATCAATCTAAGATTAAAGGTAATTATATCGCGAATGACATGGCCTGAAGTTGAAATAAAAAATACATTTTTCTAGTGTATTTTGGTGTGCTCTGTTCAAATATAACCTTCATTTCTTGTGCAAATGAACAGAAATACGTGTTTGGGCCATGCAATGACAACTGTATTTCTGTTCATTTGCGCAAGAAATGAAGGTCATATTCGAACAAAACACACAAAAATACACTTGAAAAATGTATTTTTGACTACATTTTATACAATAAAGCATAACCTAACATGTTCATTAGGGTGGATCGATTTTACATTTTTATCGATTTCCATATTCTAATAGAGACAAAAACTTGCGCATGCATGAGAAAATAGCCTCTGCAAAATCTTAGCTTAATAGGTAATCATCTTCTGCCCCCGGCAGAGCGATGAAAATCATATTTTAGTAGTCAAAAACGTATTTTTAAACCCTAGCCTAGAGTCATAAAAGTTTGCGTGTGTGTTATTTCACGCCTAAGCAACGATATAAATGCTATGGGAAATATATACTAAATGCATTATTTAAGACAAAGAGCCGATCTGAAAATATGTATATTATACATATTTTCAGATCGGCTCTTTGTCTTAAATAATGCATTTATATATTTCCCATAGCATTTATATCGTTGCTTAGGCGTGAAGTAACACACACGCAAAATTTTATGACTCTAGGCTAGGGTTTAAAAATACGTTTTTGACTACTAAAATATGATTTTCATCGCTCTGCCGGGGGCAGAAGATGATCACCTATTAAGCTAAGATTTTGCAGAGGCTATTTTCTCATGCATACGCAAGTTTTTGTCTCTATTAGAATATGGAAATCGAAAAAAATGTAAAATCGATCCACCCTAATGTTCATGTTACGAGATCTCGTAAACGACGCATTACCACGGGAAACGTGCAAAACACCTCAAAATTAACCAGAAAAGTTTGCTTTCGTCATTTTCGAAAACTAACGAAAATATCACGACTTAACCAATCATCAAGGGTGTACACAGTTGACCTAACCGGGCATTCAATTAACCTAACCAGGCATTCAGTTGACCTAACCAGGCATTCAGTTGACCTAACCAGGCATTCAGTTGACCTAACCAGGCATTCAGTTAATAATTTAATTAATCATCTAGGGCACATGACGAATCAAGTTCTCAAAGTTGAAACCACACGAACGGCACGTCATAATTCTATCATAAACACCACGAAATTGAATCCAATTAGAAACAAAAATAGCCAGAACAGAAACCAACAAACTAATTAAGTCGCAGAATAACATGACGTCATACCACCCCCGACAACAAATACACTATATATATAGATAATATAATTATATTATATATATATAATATATGGCCCCCCGCAAGGGGGTTCTAAGCTCGTGCTCTTGAGTGCTCGTTTGTACGTGCTTGTTCCTGGAGGTTTCACGTGCGCCCTCCCGGCCCTAGCACCCAAGGATGATGGGGCTCGACCCTGCAGTCCTTGTCTTTTCCACTTCGACTGTCCCTCCACCCTTTCTTTTTCCTCTGTCTTTCCTCTCACTTTTTCTTTGTTTTTCCGCTGAGATATGCCCTTTTAAATAGAGGCGAATCGGTTCTTCCCGAACTTAAAAAAAAAATATATATATATATGGCCAATACGTATTAAATGACATGGGCTGGACCTGTAAATCAAAATAACTTTTTATGAGGTAGTTTTAGTCGCTTTATTCAAATTTGTCACTCATTTTTTGTGCAAATGCATATTAATGGTGAACATTATGATACTAATAATATATATATATATATATAAATACAATTTTTGGTCCGACGAGTATAATCTTGGGCTATTTTTTCGCTACTCTGCGACTTAATTAGTTTGTTTTTCTGTTCTGGCTATTTTTTTTTCTAATTGGATTCAGTTTCGTGGTGTTTATGATAGAATTATGACGTGCCGTTCGTGTGGTTTCGACTTTGAGAACTTGATTCGTCATGTGCCCTAGATGAAGACAAAGCATTGGGTGTTTTAATCAATTACGGCGTTATTCTCTCATCCTTAACTTGCCCGAAATGTGACAGTGAGCGCCTAATACGAAAAGATCAGAAGATATTTAGGTGAAATAACCAATATTAACCTGTTAGGTTAATTGAATGCCCGGTAATTATTCGTTTTTACACCCAGTCTGTTTTTATGATGAGAAACTTTTCTGGTCAATTTTGAGGCGTTTTACACGAATCTGCCATCCGTTTCCTGTGCAAATGCGTAGTTTTCGAGATATCGTCATCTTGAAAACTACGCATTTGGACAGGAAATTGGATGGCCGTTTCGTACAAAACACTTCAAAATTAACCAGAAAATTTTGCTCTCATCATTTTCATTTAAACTAACGAAAATATCACGACGTAACCTAACCCGGCATTCAGTTGACCTAACCGGGCATTCAGTTGACCTAACCGGGCATTCAGTTGACCTAACAGGTTAATATTGGTTATTTCACCTAAATATCTTCTGATCTTGTAGTATTAGGCACTCCCTGTCACATTTCGGGCAAGTTAAGGATGAGAGAATAACGCCGTAATTGATTAAAACATCCAATGCTTTGTCTTCATCTAGGGCACATGACGAATCAAGTTCTCAGTCAAAATAACACGAATGGCACGTCATAATTCTATCACAAACACCACTAAACTGAATCCAATTTGAAAAAAAAATAGCCAGAACAAAACCCAACCAACTAATTAAGTCGCAGAGTAGCGAAAAATTAGCCCAATCAAGAAAAATATTTTATGAAAAAAGTACATTATAGCCAAAACAGGAAATATATTTTATTAAAAAAAGTACATTTCAACAAATTTGCACAACATAAGATATATATTTTCTTAGTCAGTTTTGAATGGCAATTCAATATATTGTACTGTTTTAACCGCGCGTGAGCGGGTTAACCCTTTGAGGACCACGGGACATATTTGTCCCAGCGGAAATAATAATATAAATTGTACAATGATGCAACGTTTCTACAAATACATCTAAATGTTTATATAGGTATCGTTTAGTTGTTGGAAAATTAACCCCAAAATGGGTCATTTAAGTGACTATAGTTACTAACATATCTAATTGTGAATGCCAATAACACCTAAACTTTTAAGTTCAAAGAAACGTATACCGGTCGTCAAAGGGTTAAAAGACGAATATTAACCGAATGCCCGGTTAGGTTAACTGTGTACACCCTTGATGATTGGTTAGGTTAAGTCGTGATATTTTCGTTAGTTTAAACGAAAATGACGAGAGCAAACTTTTCTGGTTAATTTTGAGGTGTTTTGAACGTTTCCTGTGGTAATGCGTCGTTTACGAGATCTCGTAACATGAACATTTTAGGTTATGCTTTATTGTATAAAATGTAGTCAAAAATTCATTATTCAAGTGTATTTTGGTGTTTTGTTCGAATATGACCTTCATTTCTTGTGCAAATGAAGGTTATATTTGAACAGAGCACACCAAAATACACTAGAAAAATATATTTTTGAATTCAACTTCAGGCCATGTCATTTTCTGCATAATGACCAAAGTACCTCATAAAAAGTTATTTTGATTTACAGGTGCAGCCCATGTCATTTAAAACATATTAACCAGATTAAATTACATTAGAAATTAAAACGGTTAAAATTTAAATCGGATAAAAAAATAAAGGCAAAATTCCAGATGCCAGACGCAGTTCAGAGAAGTGTTCATAGGCCCTAATTACTAGCCTAGCCTAGCCTAATTTAACATATTACCAAATTGTTATAAACTGTCTCCAAACTACGTCTGTCATCTGGAATTTCGCCAAAATGAAAACAAAGTTTACCTTAATATATGCAATTCTGTGGCCCAGTTATCACTTAATTTAAACTGATAAACGTTCTCTATTTACAATACTAAAAAGTAAGTTGTTAAGCGGATGGTCGTGTTTCAAGGAATGAGGTTGGTTGGTTGGTTGGTTGGTTGGTTGGTTGGTTGGTTGGTTGGTTGGTTGGTTGGTTGGTTGGTTGGTTGGTTGGTTGGTTGGTTGGTTGGTTGGTTGGTTGGTTGGTTGGTTGGTTGGTTGGTTGGTTGGTTGGTTGGTTGGTTGGTTGGGAACCAGTCCCGCTACTCAGTTCCAGATACTGCTCCATCTTGCATTTAAATTGAAGTTTTGCGCTGCCAAGGCGTGTCTCTTTGCGAGAGACACGGTGAACATATAAACAATGGACGAACACAGGGATCTGGTAGAGGAGCTTTATATCCTCAAAAATGATCCTATATTGTCCTTCCCGCAATTTTTTTCTAATGTTTACAAATAAATAGTCATGAGACGGGAAAAAATTTATTGAATTTTCTTCGGGACACTAATTACAGTTCATTTAGGAATATACCGATTATCCACAAACTTTGTAGGCCTAACTGTTTTATTAAAAAAGATACAAACGAGAGGAATTTGGTCTGAACATATTTTCCAGAAATACAACTTCGTTGCGAAAAGAGATGAATGAAAACTACATATGATAAGCCTTGTGGAGTAAGGTTCTAATTGAGTTTATCTTGAAATTGAAAAGTGTGGAGCTGGAGAAGTTAGTAGCCAAAAAATAGTTTTCCTAAACAGTGACATTTCAAATTTAATCTCCTCTCTTGTAATTTTTACAAATGATAAAGGAATTATCCCCTTTTTTGTAAGTAAATTTAATATTAGAATGTTTTACTACGTAAATAATCCGCATAGTTGGGCTACGTCGTGGCCAGTGTTGACCAGTGTCGTAACACCGCTTCGCGTCGATCAGCGAAGGTAAGTGACATTGGGTCTGGGTAGTAGTTAGAATAATAATGTTAGATGGAAGATCGTTCTCTTCATCCAGATCATGTAGCGACCCGTGCTTCGGATCCCATGTTAAGCTATAGGTCCCTTCCGTCAATGACCTTAGACGTTGCTAGGGAGGTTAAACAACCCCATCATCATCATCATCATCATCATCATGACATCATCCGCATAGTTAATGTCGTTAAATAAATTAGAACGTCTTTTATAGTTTCTGATGATGAAAGATGCGTTTCCGAAACATTAGGAAGTAAAATTATGTATGCTACGATCTTCGTCAAAATGAACAACTCGGATGGAATCAAAACTAAGGTTTTCAACTAAGGACCAGAAGTTTATGTCACTGCGCATGGTGAAAAACAATGCATACAAGATTTATCTCATTCAATGATATGATTTAAACCATACATTTACAATATGTAGACTTTTCTGTCTTCTTCAAAGTCTGATTTACCTTCTTCAGAGTTGCATTACACATTCGTGCTTAAAGCTGAGATACTTAAATTACGTTACATGTGCCGAAATTGCACATGAAATTAGGTCTCATTAATTGTATTATACAAAGAATGTAGTTACTGTACAGTATGTGCAATTGTGCATTAGCACGCGTGCGCCGTGCGCAGATCTCTCTCTCTCTCTCTCTCCTCTCTCTCTCTATATATATATATATATATATATATATATATATTATAATTAAAAAGGAATTCTATAGGCGTCGAAGGAAAAGATGAATGGTGAGCGGTTTCTTTTAAGAAGCTTTCCTCCAAACCCTCAAAAGGGAAATAAACTCATTCAAATTTCCACAAGAGAATTAACTATGTAGCCATTTTGAATTTCTGAATAACCCATTTTTAGGGCCTTAAATGAAAATAGCTCAAAAAATTCCGATATTGCGTAATTATTTGATTATGTATCTGTTGCAATGCATAAATTCTATGATGACTATCGAGTTTCACGTTTTATTTCGTAGTTATTAATTAATACATTGTCTATAATGAAAGTATAGAATAGACTCAATAGAGTATAGAAATTGGTTTTCATAACTCTATATATTATAATGTATCTTGAACAATAAGTAATGAAAAATACGTAAGAATTCATAATAACACGTTTAACCAAATGTACTTTTGGTAATTTACTTGGTCGAGAGGTCACATTAATCAAATGGCTGTATTTATAATTTCTCAAGGACAAATTTTTGTAATTCTTTAACCTGTTTGTGTGATTAATTTCGCTCTCCTTTCGAAGGAGTTCTCAAATAACTATTTGTCACCTTATGCGGGAGAATAAAGCCGAAAGGAGACGACCAAGAATGGCTGTAACATCACTCCAATTACGTCACTAAGTCCCGTTGTCAGTCGAGTTAACCGCAAATCGGATCAGTCAATCCATTAAGTTTCGGAGACCCTTCTTCTGTCGAGGGACTATACCGTTCATCTTTGTCGCGCACTTTGTCGATTCACAATTTGTACCGACCATACAAACGCATTCGACGCGGCTGATGTACGGTCAAAAGAATTACGCGCGAAACTTACGGCCTAGTTCCAATTTCATTTTGCAATATTGTTGCAACAACTGCAACGAAATTAATGCATTGCATGGCAGTGATTCATACTTCAAATATCTCGTCAAAAGTGATTTGTGGCTATACCATTTAATCATGCAAAATAATAATAAAATAATTTATTTTTTATGTACATATTTTAAAATAGTATCATTGAAACGAAATATATCTTTAAAATATAACTTTTAATAATTATTGAAATGCTTATAAATGCATCAACCTAGCTTATAGATCACGATATAAAGTCCATTTTGATTCCATATTTCCACATATATATATGAAAATGAAAATGAAAAGGTTTATTGGCAGACTATAGTCCATATGACAAATATTATTAATACAATGACAGTTCATATACTAAGGATAGAAATATATACAATTGATTAGAAATAATACTGCACTGTCGAAGTTAAGTGGAGCTACAGACAGACGTTTTCGTACCAAGAAGTCCATAGCTTAGACTCGCAGGGGTTCCCAAACTTTTACCACCAAGGACCCCTAAATATTAATTCCGTACGGACATAGACCCCCCACAAAAAAAATTATGAATTCAGTTACAAACTATAGTATATTTCATAAACATAGATAGATTTTAAATTATGTAAAATTAAACATTCTACGCTCATTAAACCAGTTTAATAAACACTTACCGAATGTCTAGTGTGAAATGGAAATTTATTTTAATATAGTTAATGTTACTATTTTTCCAAAAGCTTAGAGACCCCCTGGAAGCTTCCTACAGACCCCTGGGGGTCTGTACAGACCACTTTGGGAATCCCTGGGCCTTAGAGGATAAATGACAGGACTCATGGATAGCTTGGATGATCGGATTGGTTGATTTTTTAATTCTTTGCATTAGACTGTGTTGAGCACGTCTTGTTACCTCCGGGAAGCTCGGAAGGTGTATATATATATATATATATATATGTGTGTGTGTGTGTGTGTGTGTGTATTATTTTAATATTTCAATGCAGGCAATAGTTAAGTATTAAAGGAAAAGGAGAGGAAAGGAATACTGAAGGAGTGACTTTATTCTACAACGACTTACATCATACCATCTCACGCTGGAAAAGATGACTCCTAATTCGTCACACAAAAGTGTTGATTAAAAATGTCTTTTCAAAGTTCACATCGAAATACATATTTAAAAGCCTCGTTACGGACAGATACGGCATCCGCATGCTGAGAAATAATTACGTATAAACAGTAGCAGATTGCCTCTACACCTCTACGGGGCCCCGGGTCTAAAGCAAATTTGGGGGCTCTTTGCACCTCAAGAAAAAAAAAATTCTGGTATAAAATGTTTATTCTTTTTCACGATTAAAATTACAAAATAAAAATTTATATAACTAAAGTACGTTTGGCGCAGGCAAAGAAAATCCGTCCCAACAAAGAAAAAATGACGTCACAGTAATAGTTGTACCAAGAAATAAATAATACGAATTTCATTGTCACATAGGGAGGTAACTACTTTTTATGGCAGTTTTGACAATAATGAATTTATAAAAAATGTTAGAAAATTTTTCCTTCAGCTTTTTTTGGGGGCCCCTCTTTATTGCGGGACCCTGGGCTGTAGCTCCGTTAGCCCATGCCTTAATCAGGCCCCGCATATAAATTACTTACAGATACTAACACAGTACTCAGACGCATATTTAAAGCGTCATAACAAATTTTGTCCATGATGCATTGATGCAACAATGTTACAATTTACACCAAATTTTTATAGTAAATTATAAATAAAATATACTGCATTTTCTGTCTAAATGTCGTCAAATAAACTACATACAGTATTGGGCCTTCCATTAGGTAAGGAACCATTGGCAAAGATATTCATGTAGGCAACTCGGAGAATAATATTCTTTGATAAGAATGAATGGTCAAATTAAAAATTAATTTTCTTTTCGTATCGTTCGTAACCTTTTTGGGGGGACTGCGTTTATTTTGTTTTGGAAAAATAAAAAAAAATTCTCATTTATTTTCATCAATAATTATATTTATTTAAATATGAAAATAAAATAAAGTACAAAATAAAATGAGTAATAAAATATATAAATTAAAAATACAAAGGACATTTTAATATAAAATATAAATTATAAATAAACATTATAATTTCCATTATACAAATTATAAATTATAAATACGCTAAAATTAGAAAAAAAAAATGATAAAGAATAAAAACAAAAATTGCGTTATTAATTTTTTTTTTTTTATCAATAAAAAGATGAAAAGTTATTTCTTCATTTTGGATTGTAATCAATCAGAAGGCAATTGGGAGTCATATCCTTTTAAGCCAAAAGAATCCAAACACCCATTTATCCACAATCCACACCAACTCATTCATTCCCATTCGGATCGAATCAGCGGAAAATCATCTCGATCCGCTTCGATTTATCCATGAAACGACAAACCCGAAAGTGGGTTCGAACCCGCGTCCTCTGTCAACCCTTTCGGTTATGATTCGTCAGTTCAACTTCACGGATGTCCAAAATTTGCTCCAAAGTCATTTGTCATCCCAAAACATCTGCGAAATTTAGACATTTATTTGAGTTTTTGTCAACTTTGTGTATATATATTTTTTTATTGTATATGTATACGGACGCTGCTATGCATCGATTCACAATCACATTGTATGAGAGAGAGAGAGAGAGAGAGAGAGAGAGAGAGGGATTGTAACGACATGAAATATATAAAAGCAATAAATCGAACCCATTTTGTCTCCCTTCAATAACTCTTTAAAATTATTTACGACCGAACGCCGTTCGACAAATCTGACTCTTTTTACTAACTTTGTTTTTTAATAAAATGAAGCTTTAGTGCCAATGAATTAATAGGTGATTATTTTTTTAAATAAGGTCAGACTGTAATGCATCCAACTGCGTTAACTCCTGGATTATTATTATTATTATTAGCAATACTATTGGGTGTCGAACCCTCGACCTCAGTGTCATCACCTCGCTGATAGGGAAACGGTATTACTCACTGAGCTAGGGAGGTTGGCAGTTATTTTTAAGCAGCTTGAATCCTAAAGTAGGAAAGCCCACGTTTAATGCTTTAAAATGGTGGGATGGAGACTGTGTAGCAGTTCTACGCATCTCCTTAGTTCATTGTCAATTGAGATTTAAAAGAAGCGTGACTATCATACAAATGTTACGATATTGCAATCTCATCTCTGCGGAGTAATTTTTTAATACTTAACTACTTTCTAGTTAAATAAATCATTTACTACGAGTTATATTTTAATCGTGACTATCGATAAAATTCTTCCTAGTTAAAAATAATTATATTATTGGTTAATTAAAATAATTATATTAACGTATAATGCGGGGAAATATCCCTCGGAATATCCTTGGGAATCCCTCAGGAAAAACTGAAAAGAGGTGGAGAAGAGAGATCATAAAATAGAAGAAAAGGTATTTCGAAAAGTTCATAAAGTAGAAAAAAATACCCATCAAAAATATTCGTCCTTTAAAAGGACTACAAACTTAATACTAATATTATCGAAGTATATCAGTAATCAGTAATATTTAGAACTACCGATTTTACACGCGAGATAATTGTTATAACACGTAGCTATACACGTAAATATGATAATTTCACGCAAACAATCCTGAACAAAAAATTTCAACCCTGTGAGCCCTTAACATTTACTTTAAGCTTACGAGCCACTTAGATTTTGAGTGCAGCTTCACAGCTTTTGACCCACTGCATAGCTTTGGATGCGAAGCTCAACATTTTCATGACTTCAGGTATTTTTGTAAATTGAACTGACTGGCTTTTCCTCGATTTCACAAAAGAGTTTGAAATTTTGTAGAAGCGTAGTTTGACTAGATATTAGATAGGCTATGAATACACGCAGTTGTTCCCTCAGCCACAATTTTTATGCACGAATTTGATCTTGGTGCGGATGTCTGTATAAGTCTGGGCGAAGTAGCCTATATAAAATATGTTAGGAAACAAGACATTATTTTAGTTTATCAAAAGGGATAATTTCTTCCTTATAATTTGGAAATTTAAATTTTGATATACTCTGTATGTATGTATGTATGTATGTATGTATGTATTAAATAATTAATTTTTCTTGTCAAGAAATTTGTATAGTAAAGTTAAATATTATTATAAATTATTATTTAAAACGGTATTTTCATATGTTCATTGAAAATTTAATAAATACATTTTTTATGAAATAAGAATTAAATATGAGCCAGTCTCAGTATGAACTTATAATGTATGTCAACATTTATTATGTCTAAATTGTATATTCTTTAGGCACCGAAACGGCTTTTCGGTATATGTAAATAAATAATGCGTAAAAGAAAATGCACAAAGGATTTTTTCCTACTGAGGAAGTCCTAAAAAAGCAAACAAAGTACTCCAAACAACTTCTTCAGAAGAAGAACCGAGTATACAAAGTCGGTAGAAGACGAGCCATCTTTGAGATGAGACGTTGGACGCAGTTTCGCTGTCATGGCAATCCTCCTTAAGTCGTTCATGATGCGGTTTCATGTCGAGAGAGAAATGTTAATACCGTTTGTCAATAAACAGGGGCGAAGGCCCATCCATTGTTGTTTTTCAATCAGTGTCCCTTAATCCCCAGGACTCTCCCTTTACCCCTTCTCCCTGTTTGTCTCTCTCCCTCCCCACAAACTCCCTCGTGGACCTACGCAGCTTCAGTACCAGAGTAAACAGTCGGGCAAATAGCGGACAACGGATATAGTCCTAATAGGGGTTTGTGGAACGCGTTTTCGGCCGCTCATTTGTCCGTATCGATTCTGGAGAAAACGAAACCGTCCGCCCTTTTTCACCCTCATTAACGGATCATTCCGGGGCCATAAAACACCCCACAGACCCCTTCATTTGCATCCTCCGCTTCCATACATTGTCCTTTTATGATCCTTAAAAAAGACTGGGCCTTATATTAATTTAAATGTGATAATTTTTGCTACGGTTTTTTTTTAGTTATTTGAAGGAATAATTCTGTTTTGGATAAAAATGTAACGTTTATATTCATTTGGAGGTGTAAAAGAACGTAAATAATAACAAACAGTAAAGGCCTCATATATTACATACCTTCCTGTATCTATATAATTAAATGTCCGAAGAGCGTAACAGAACGCTAAAAAAAAAAAATTTAAATGTCAAAATGAACAAAATTTGAAATTTTAATCCAACTTTTTAAAAAAAGAGCCCTTAAATTCGATCATCCATCACTCGGTTACGAATTGGAACTCTTGACGACACAACGTCGTTTGACGTGCTTCATCCGTCACCTTCTCTGATTACGTCACGTCCGTTTGTTTACTCTCCAAACAAACCGTCATTGGCGTCAGTCAACGATTGATAAAGTTCTGTCCGGTCATTTTCTTCTTTTGTCTCATCTCGGACTCTTTAGGCAAAATCTTTTTGTTCGGGGAGGGTCAGGAAGGTGGGTGCATTTTTGTAAGAAATTAAAAGAAATTTGGTAGGACACGAATATAATTGATGAAACATAATTAATGAAGAAAATTTAAGGTATATATATATATATATATATATAACCTTGATTTAACCTCGGTTTTGTTTCCGCCCGAATTGTTCATTCTAACGAAGGTCAAGCTTGTCATTCCACCTTAGACCAACAGTTTAACGTGGAATCCGAACCACGCCCCACCAGCATCCCACCGTCTTAACCACTAGGCTACCCAGGGTACCCATTTATCTACAAACCAATTTCTTTATTGTATGGGGGGATAAACAGCTGGATTTGCAACGCGCCGCCGGCCGTCACCGGGTCTCGATCCCGAGACCGATAGATTCCTAGTCAGCGACAGTAACCACTGCACCACCAAGGCGCATATATATATATATATATATATATATATATATATATATACTGTGTGTGTATATACAGTATGTATGTACTAGCTGAAGTACCCGGCGTTGCCCGGGATAAATTTCACATTGCTGTTGTATGTCGTTCACGGTCAGCTTCAAGGCGTGATTGTCTTTCTTGGGGTGTTTCTCTTGCTCTGGTAGCTGCTACACTTTCTCGGACAGCTTCAAGACGTGATTGTCTTTCTTGGAGGTTTTCTCTTGCTCTGGCTGTTGCATGTCGTTCACGGTCAACTTCAAGGCGTGGTTGTCTTTCTTGTGAGCTTTCCTGCTTCCGGGCCTCTTTATTTTTTTCTGGCTGCTGATGTAGATCTGCCCAAACTTGCCCGTTTCTTTGGTGGCATGGGAAAGTTGTTGGGATTTTCAAAAACTGCAAAAAAACATTGCCACATTAACTTCCTGTAACTATTCGCACAAAAAGACAAACAGACAGGCTGACCGACTCTGCGTTGACATTCTTCATCCCATAAGAGGTTCCCGTGCCAAATTTGGTAGCTCTAGGTCAAACGGTTTGAAGTCGTCCTAAAAAATAAATATATGTGAAGCTCAAGATTTTCATGACTGTGTTCTTTTCTATAGTTTTATTGACCAAATAATTATTCATGAAAATGTTAAGATTCAGAAATCTTGACACAATGTGAAGCTCAAAATTTTCACGGCTGCGTTCTTTTCTGTAGTTTAATCGCGGTGCTGGGGCCTTCGGGCCCAGTAATTTTAATTATTTAATTTATTAACATTCTTCATCCCATAAGAGGTTCCCGTGCTAAATTTGGTAGCTCTAGGTCAAACGGTTTGCGCATGCATAAAGGATAGGCAAACAAACAAACAAACAAACAGACAGGCGAAAATACATAAAGATGTATGTATGTAGTCCGTACGTATAACGGAGAGAATTGAATATATGATAAAATTAAAGAGTTAAGTAAAAAAATTGTAAACTAAAAATAAACTTTGAGGAAATTCAGTAAAACTCTTTTTTTTGACATGATTAATTCCTTTGTAGATAAAAGCAAAATTTATCTTTAATTGAGACATTGTTGGTTCATGGTAATAGAAATAAATACGTGATAAGAACGGGTGCGTCGTTTGGTTTTATCTCGAAGAAGAAACACGAACTCGCGGTGCATCTCGTTCCCGATGAACTATGAACCCCGACCACGAATGTTTGTACGTAATGCAAACTAACTACAAGTTCACATTAGACAACCCACTCGAATATAATTCGAATATAAATTATAACTGAAATATAAATCATCCGTGCGTGCAACGATGAACTCTTCTGGCAAAATTAAATCCACTATAGTCCCAATAAGTAATGGTAAATGACAAACACACTAGTTTTTTCTTTTTCATGATGTTAGCCCGACGTGGGCAACGGGTCACTCGCAAAGAGGCCCTAAAATTATAGCTTCCCTCATCAGAAGAGTTCCTTGTTTCATGCACGGTCTGTGTGTATCATATATATATATATATAATTATATATATATATTATATATATATATATATATATACTGTGTGTATATATATATATATTAGACGCCTGGCTCAGAACAATCCCCGATAAGCCGGGCGTACCTGGCTATGTGAAGTGGAGAGTACAAGAAACCAACTCACTACTTCATCAGGCCAACTTAAGAGGAGGGGCGACGAGCTTGACCTTTGTGAAATGGGGAATCATCGCACGGAACATTTGAAAGGTCGAAAGGTATACAGGGTGGGCCAAAAGTCCCTATCTATTTTGCTGAAATAATAGTATTTAGGATAAAAATGTAGTCACATAATTAGATATATATTTATTTATCGAGCTTAGGTCTAAGATTCGACGTGAACACCATCAGTGTCTCGGCAAATATCAAATCTGTCCACTGCATTGAGGAACACATTCTCAAGTATCTCTGGGGTTATTTTAGCGACTGCCGCGACAATGCGGGCTCGCAGATCCTGCAAGTCTGTAACTCTTGTTTTGTAAACCTCAGACTTCATAAAGCCTCACGCAAAGTCTAATGGTGTTAAATCCGGAGATCGTGCTGTTCACGGCCTGTTTTGAACACATCAAGGTACCCCCGAACGATGTTTGCATAGTGACAAGGAATTCCATCTTGTTGAAAGACAACAGTGTCGAGAATGCCATCTGAACGAAGTTGGAGTTCAAGAAACTGCTGAAGCATGTCAAGATAAATTGGTTCTGTTACCATAGCTTCTACAAAGAAAAAGGACCATAAATCTTCGAACTTGTTATACCCAGCCAGACATTAACTTTAGGAGAATCTCTCTCCCATTCGTAGAACTCGGTTGGTTTTTCACTAGCCCAGATACGGCAATTATGTCGATTAACCTTTCCGCATGTGTGGAATGTTGCCTCATCGCTGAAGAGAATGTGGTTTAATAAGTTTTTGGTATGAATTTTTTCAATCAATTCTGTGCACATGGCGGCTCATCTTGGATAATCCTCTTCGTGTAACTCATGTAGCACTTGAATATGGTAACTTTTCTTTTTTATTGTTGATTTTAAAATCCTTAGAACAGTCGTTTTTGGTATGCTCTGTCTATGTAATGCTGTGCGAGTTGACATTCTAGAATTTGTTTCAAGTGTTTTTCTTACCAATTCGATATTTTCCTGAGAGGTACCTGAACGTCCAGATCTTGCTTCATCATGATCAGATCCTGTTCTTTTAAATTTATTGACCAGCTCGCGAAGTGCTTTGTCTGTAGGTCCTGGTTTGTGAAATCTTTTGAATTTTTCTCGAATTTCTTTGCACTTCTTCCCTTGGATACGTAGTGTTACTACCATCACACATTCTTGTACATCTATCATCATCTATGGCCTGTAGAAAATAAAATAGAAATATCATTATTGCAGCAAAATAGATAGGAACTTTTGGACCACCCTATATATATATATATATATATATATATATATATATATATATATATATATATATACAGGGCGTCCCAAAAAAATGTATACACACTTTAAATAATTATAAAGGCAGTGTTTATTAAAATACATTTCATTTTCAAAATGTAATAGAATCTACAGACATTATTTAATTGTTTTGTCAACGCCTGTTTTCAAACTGACGTCCGTTCTGGTCCAGGCACTGCTGATAACGCGAAGCAATGGAATCGCAAACATCACGAAACATTTCGTTTGGTATTTGTGTGCATTCTCGTTCAATGGCTGCTCTCAATTCAGCGACTGTTGCAGGTTTCATAGCGTAGACTTTGTCTTTTAAGTATCCCCATAAAAAAAAGTCTAGTGGTGTGAGGTCTGGTGAACGCGGAGGGTATTCTACGAAACCCCTTCGTCCAATCCACATCCACATCGTGCCAAGTACCACTCGCAATACTCCACTCTTCGGTCCGGATCATCATCATCTTCATTAATAGCATGGACTAATCTTGGAATGTAACTTTTCCATTGACAGCGCTTCAAATGCGTTGGACAGACGATTCTGAAATTCCTACCTCACGACTCGCTTGCCGCACGGATTTTCTTGGACTTTGGTGATACGTTTCCAGTACTCTTTCTTGCTTTGTGGGGCTTGTCGATGTCCGTGGTCTTCCGGAACGCTTCTTGTGGACATTCTGAACAGTTCCATCGGCTTCAAACTTATCTCTAATTCGAGTGATGGTAAGTCGCGTTGGTGGATCTGTTTGAAACTCCCTCCTAAACTGTCTCTGCACTTCAACTGCGTTTTCACACTTCCAGTAGCATTTTAGAATGAATTTCCTTTGTTCAAAGCTTAGTCTGACTGCCATTATTAATTCTAATGGGTTTAACTTGGAAAGAAAGAAACATCAATTGAGCTATCAGCTGTTAAAGTGTGTATACATTTTTTTGGGACGCCTGTATATATATATTATATGTATATATATATATATGTATATATATATATATATATATATATATATATATATATATATATATATATATATATATATATATATATATATATATATATATATATATATATATATATATATATATATATATATATTATATATATATATATATATATATATATATATATATATATATATATATAATATATATATATATATATATATATATATATATATATAATATTATATATATATATATATATAAATCTCGCAGATTATCGAGAAGATGTTGGAAAAAGGAAGAGATGTGTTCTGTGTGTTTATTGATTTTAAGCAGGCTTTCGATTCGGTATGGAGAAAAGGTATGATGAAAGTGCTGGAATGTTGGGGAATAGAACAAAGCATAATTGACACAATCAACAGTTTATACGAACACACAACAGCAAGAGTAAGGAAAGACCAGATCTTAACGGAGCGATTCAGAACAACGGGCGGAGTGATACAAGGGTGCCCGATGTCCCCCCACCTCTTCAACATGTTTATAGAATGGGTAATGGCGATGGCACTGGAAAATTGCCATACAGGTGTTAAGATCGGTGGGGTGGAAATAACGAACTTGAGTTATGCGGATGATATAGTTCTACCAGCAGAATCGAAAGAAGATCTCCAGAGAATGGTCTCATTGACAGAAGAACAATTTGCCAAATACAAGCTAGTGGTTAACAGAGAGAAGAAAAAATGTATGAAGATTGGACGCCTGAGAGAAGTTTTAGACATACGGCTGGCCGGAGAAAAAATAGAACAGTTGGATGAGTTTAAGTACTTGGGAGTACACTTTACTACATACGGAGGCACAGAGAGGACAGTTCAAGAGAGAATATCATTGGGACGAAGATCATTTGAAAGACTAAACAAAATCTGGAAAGACAGGAACATCTCATTAAGTCTGAAAATCAGACTATTAAGAGCAATAGTCATTCCTACGGTATTATACGGTGCAGAGTGTTGGACGTTGAAGAAGATAGAGGAAAAGAAACTGCTGGCATTTGAAATGAAATGTTTAAGAAGGATATATAATGTGCGGTGGGAGGACAGGGTAACCAACGAAAGAGTGAGAGAAATGAATAATGTCAGAGACTCGATATTAGACCGGGTAAGAGATGCACAGAGGAGGTGGTTTGGGCATGTACGAAGGATGGACCGGGAGAGATGGCCGAAGATGGTGCTGCATGGACGAGTTAAGGGCACCCGACCGAGGGGACGGCCGAGGGAAACGTGGCTTAGACGTTTCCGCAGAGCAAACGAGGAGCGGACCGTGCAGCAGCTGACTCGGACAGAGGGACGTGGAGAGGATGGAGACATCGAATGTGGGACCCAACCCGGAGAACTCCGGACGGGACTTATGTCAAAGTAAGTCATATATATATTATAATATATATATATATATATATATATATATATATATATATATATATATATATATACAGGGCGTCCCAAAAAAATGTATACATACTTTAACAGCTGATAGCTCAATTGATGTTTCTTTCTTTCCAAGTTAAACCCATTAGAATTAATAATGGCAGTCAGACTAAGCTTTGAACAAAGGAAATTCATTCTAAAATGCTACTGGAAGTGTGAAAACGCAGTTGAAGTGCAAAGACAGTTTAGGGGGGAGTTTCAAACAGATCCACCAACGCGACTTACCATCACTCGAATTAGAGATAAGTTTGAAGCCGATGGAACTGTTCAGAATGTCCACAAGAAGCGTTCCGGAAGACCACGGACATCGACAAGCCCCACAAAGCAAGAAAGAGTACTGGAAACGTATCACCAAAGTCCAAGAAAATCTGTGCGGCAAGCGAGTCGTGAGGTAGGAATTTCAGAATCGTCTGTCCAACGCATTTTGAAGCGCTGTCAATGGAAAAGTTACATTCCAAGATTAGTCCATGCTATTAATGAAGATGATGATCCGGACCGAAGAGTGGAGTATTGCGAGTGGTACTTGGCACGATGTGGATGTGGATTGGACGAAGGGGTTTCGTAGAATACCCTCCGCGTTCACCAGGCCTCACACCACTAGACTTTTTTATGGGGATACTTAAAAGACAAAGTCTACGCTATAAAACCTGCAACAGTCGCTGAATTGAGAGCAGCCATTGAACGAGAATGCACACAAATACCAAACGAAATGTTTCGTGATGTTTGCGATTCCATTGCTTCGCGTTATCAGCAGTGCCTGGACCAGAACGGACGTCAGTTTGAAAACAGGCGTTGACAGAACAATTAAATAATGTCTGTAGATTCTATTACATTTTGAAAATGAAATGTATTTTAATAAACACTGCCTTTATAATTATTTAAAGTGTGTATACATTTTTTTGGGACGCCCTGTATATATATATATATATATATATGGTGTTTATAAAGTCCCTATCTATTTCAGTGAAAACGTAGCAAAAAGGGTAAAATTCAATAACAATATAATAGAAGCATACATTTAATAAATACTTAAGCATATGATTCTCCATGAATAACATCAGTATCTCTACAGAGTTCGAATCTGTCAGCAGCATTGCGGAACACATTTTGGAGTATGACAGGGGTTATTTTTGAACTGCTGTTACGATACGAGCACGTAAATCTTGCAGATCTGTAACCCTCGTTTGATAGACGTTTGATTTGATAAAGCCCCATGCAAAGAAATCCAAGGGCGTTAAGTCAGGAAATCGAGCCGCCCAGGGCCTGTTAACAGCCTCCACGTCCGATCCACCGATTTGGAAATCGTTCATTTAGGTACTCCAGAACAATGTTTGCGTAATGACAAGGTGCCCCATCTTGTTGAAAGACGACGGTGTTTAAAATGCCATCTGAATGAAGCTGGGGTTCCAGGAATTGCTGAAGCATGTCCAGATAAATAAGCCCTGTAACTGTAGCTTCAGCAAAGAAAAAGGACCATAAATCTTAGATTTGGTCATACCCAACCAGACAGTAACTTTAGGAGAATCTCGTTCCCATTGATAGAAATTAACTGGCTTTTTATTAGCCCATATGCGGCAGTTATGGCGATTAACCTTTCCACACGTGTGGAAAGTTGCTTCATCACCGAAGAGAATGTGGTCCATTAAATTTTCATTCTGAATGTGTTCAACAAGTTCGACACACATTGCACTTCGCTTTGGATAATCCTCTTCATGTAAGTCATGAAGCACCTGAATGTGATAACTTCTCTTCTTCAACGTCGATTTCAAAATTTTGTGGACAGTTGATTTGGGTATCCCGAGTCTCCGTGATGTGGTGCGAATTGACATGCTTGGATGTTCATCGATAACATTACGTACCGCATTTACAGCATGCTAATGTGTCAAAATTCGCGGACGATACTAAAATAGGCGGTAAGGTTGTTAACGAGGACGATAGAAATAGGCTCCAAGACGATGTAAATAGGATTATGGAGTGGACGGATAAGTGGCAGATGCAATTTAATGTAGACAAATGTAAAGTTTTGCATATAGGTTCTCGTAACAATAATTACACGTACACGATGGATGATAGAGAGTTAGCAAGCGTTGACGAGGAAGTAGATTTAGGCGTACGTGTATCTAAGGATTTAAAAGTTAGGAACCAGTGCCTGGAGTCTTGCGCAAAAGCTAATAGGATGTTAGGCTTCATAGTGCGTAATTTCGAATTTAAATCGAAGAATATTATATTGCCCCTTTACAAGTCCCTAGTCAGGACCAATTTAGAATATGTCGTTCAGTTTTGGTGCCCGTATTTGCGTGAGGATGTTGATAGGTTAGAAAGGGTTCAGCGTCGCGCCACGAAACTAATTCCGTTATTGCGCAACAAGTTTTACGAAGATAGGATTAAAGAGTTAGACTTGCATTCACTCGAAATTAGGAGATTAAGGGGGGAGCTTATTGAAGTTTTCAAAATCATTAATAACATCGATAACGTAAATTTTGACAAACTGTTCACTTTCGATAATAGCAATACTCGTAATAACGGATTTAAGTTGCGTGGCAGACGTTTCATTACTAATATCGCTAAAAACTTCTTTACGTTTAAAGTAATTGATAAATGGAATAATCTTCCCGCGCCCGTCGTGAACTCTACCAGCGTTAATGTGTTTAAAATCCGTCTAGATAAGCATTTTAAAAATATTAACGTTGTTTAAAATAATAAAACAATTAGCAACAGGAGCTCTGGGGGTGGTAATCGGGGATGAGTCTGTTGATGACTAATGCCAGCTTGTGACATGCCAGCGTGTGATATGCCAATAAAAAAAAAAAATTAGACTAACAGAACTTAGATGTAGCTCGTAGCGTATACTAACCCACTTTTTGTTATACTCTTTATACTTTTTTTTTCTCTTATCCTCTCCTTATTTGCATGTCTGTAACTCTCTTTATTGCATGTCTGTAGTTTGTATGGTATGATAGTGTTTGAGTTAAGAATGTGTTGCATAGTTTGTAATGCGTTCTTATTTTACCTCTTTTCATCTTTCACCCCTTTCCAGCCTAGTGGGCTGCATCCTCTACCTCCCTATGGAGTAGAGGATCGGTCTGCAACAGCTGGAAGTATGTGTTGCTTTGAGTTAAGAATGTGTTGTTCTTTGAGTTAAGAATGTGTTGCATGGTTTGTAAGCGTTCTTATTTTACTTCTTTTCATCTTTCCCCCCTTTTCGGCAGAGTGGGCTCTACCTCCCTATGGAGTAGAGGACCGTTCTGCAACCTTTCCTATTCTCTCCGACTATTTTTCTGACTTGTCGGCAGTAGCCGGCCGATGATGATGGCGAGTCTTTTTTCTCTTTTTCTGAATGAATGTTAACCCACGAGTAATAGGTGTTGCTACTTACTTAACCCTTTATTCTCTTCTCTTAACTCCCTACTCTTTCCTTTCTCTCGGGCTAACCTTAGAGTGGATCTTAGGGTCTTTGTTAGCCTTAGCTTCTGTAGATCTGTAGATGCTCAGAGACACTTGGACGTCCAGATCTTGACTCATCATGAACAGATCCCGTTCTTTTAAATTTATTAAGCAAATCACGAATTGGCTTGTCTGTAAGACCTGGCTTGTGAAATGTTCTTTCAAACCTATCTCTAATTTCTTTGCATTTCTTTCCTTTAATCCGAAGTGTCACCACCATCACCCGTTCTTGTACATTCATTTTCATAGGGATCTGCAACAAAAATAAATAAAAACCGTTAATTCAACGAAATAGAGACTTTATAAACACCCTCTATATATATATATATATATATATTATATATATTATAATATATAATATATATATATATACACACACCGAGTGTCCCAGAAGTCAGTTTACCGAGGAAAATGTTCTCCTAAGGTGAGTTTACTACAAAGAAAAAAACTTGTTTCATAAATATAAGCACACCGGACAAAAAATTAGTCACCCCTCTCAGAATGTACCTAATAACGTGTGACGGCGCCTCTGGCCTTGATAACCGCACGAATCCGGCGAGGCAGAGACTCTACGAGGTTGTGCATGTACTGAACATCGATTTGCTGCCACTCGTTCATCAGCCGGTCCGGAAGTTCCGCCAGAGTCCGTGGGTGTCTATTCCTGCGCTTCACTTTCTGTTTCCAGCCTGAACAACAACTTCGACGCATTCAGGATTAAAGGCTTCATTGGACCTGCGATGTACTCGTCGCCTCCCATCATTGGAGAACAAACAAAAACGGGACTCATCGGACCAAATTACACGTTTCCAATCTGCCGCAGTCCAGTTTTTGTGCCTCTGAGCCCATTTATAACGTGCCAATTTGTGACTTGCTGTTAACAGCGGCCTCTTCCGTGGTACCCTGCTCCAGATGTCCATCGCATGCAGTTCTCGTCGCAATGTCCGTTCGGAAATTGGTCGCTGGAGAACCTCATTGGTTTCTTGGAGCAATTGTTCTCTGGTTTGAAAACGATTTGCAGTTACTAGACGAGAAACATGGCGGCGGCCCCTATTGTCGAGAATTGTTTTCCGGCCACAGTTACGCCGTCGATTGTCAGTTGATTGCGAACTACACCACTCTTTGTAAACTCGCTGGACAGTACGCGTTGACACACCAACAAATTGGGCTACTTCAGACATTTTGTGTCCAATGTTCCCTCTAATTTTTTTTAGTCCGTATGCGAAAGAAATTTTCGTTGTGCATAAATTTAGATTCATGATGAAAAATTGTGCAAACTTTTCTGAGCGCTATTATCTTCCAAATGAAATATATACAGGGTGTACATAAAGTCAGGATCTATTTTTGTGAAGCACTTGGAAATTATATGGAATTCAATCATAAAATGATAAAGTGGTAACATTTATTAAATAATTAAGAGTAGTATTCGACGTGACGCCCATCAGTATCCCTGCACAGCTCAAATCGTTCCGCAGCATTTCTAAACACATTCTGGAGCATCTGCGGGGTTATGTTATCTGCAGCAGTTCGTATACGTGTACGTAAGTTTTCAAGACTCGTAATCTTCGTCTGATAGACGTGCGATTGATAAAGCCCCATGCAAAGAAATCTAAAGGGGTTAAATCTGGGATCTCGCTGGCCAAGGTCTGTTGCTTCCGCGTCCGATCCAGCGATTTGGAAAACGTCCATTTAGATAATCCTGAACAATTTTGGCATAGTGACAAGGAGCACCATCATGTTGATAGACGACGGTACTAACAATCCTATCCCAATCAGCTGAGGTTCAAGGAATTGCTGCAACATGTCCAGATAAATAAGCCCCGTAACTGTAGCTTCAGCAAAGAAATAGGACCATAAACCTTAGATTTGTTAAACCCATCCAGACATTAACTTTAAGTGAGTCTCTTTCCCAATTTTGGACGAAAATCATTCGTCTTTCATCTGCCCAAATTCGACAGTTATGGCGATTTACTTTTCCACACGTATGGAAAGTGGCTTCATCACTAAAGAGAATGTTGTCCATTAAATTATCATCCAGATTTGTTCTACGAGATCAGCACACACAGCACTTCGTCGAGGGAAATCTTCCTCATGTAAATCATGTAAAACCTGCAAATGATAGCTTTTCTTCTGCAAATTAACGTTCAGAATTTTGTGCACAGATGACGTTGGGAGGCCGAGTCTGTGTGATGCAGCACGAACGGACGTACGTGGCTCTCAGTGATAATTCCGCGTACTGCATTCACGGTAAGATCTGACATACACGGTCGTCCTGATCTTGCTTTCATTTACAGATCCCGTTCGTTTAAATTTGTTCACCAATTTTCGTATTGTCTTGTCTATTGGCCCGGCTTATGAAATCTCCTTCTAAACTTCTCTCTGATGTCATTGTATTTCTTTCCCTCGATTCGCCAAACTACTATTGCACACGCTCTTCTGTATTCATTCTAAGGGCTTCTGAAAAGAAAAATAGAAAAAAATAATAATTATTTCACAAAAATAGATCCTGACTTTATGTACATCCTGTATAAATATTAACTACTTAATAAATATTATTTCCATAAGGTGATAGCTTGATCATTACGGTACTATTAAATGGATATTAAAAAACTGTTTACAATATTATATATTCTTAAAAAAGAAAACATTTTATCCATTCTAAAAATATGAATAAAATAAAAAATAGTAAAATAAAATTCAACAAACAAAGAAATAAAATTAAAATAACATTAATTGAAAATGACTATTTTAGTTATCATTTCTCAAAACAATTTTTAGCATTTAGAAATTTAAAATAGACTATCAAGATTAATACATGATTTTATCCATTCACAAAATAGGAATAAAATAAAAAATAATTTTATTTTTATGAATTATGAGATAATTACTATTCGTTTTATGCAAAAATAAGAAAGAGAAGGTTTATATTCAATGCGTAATGTATAAAAGAAAAAATGCAAATACATAGAGTAAAAAAATCTGTATTGCGTAATTGCGCGGACGTCGGCGAAGTCGGGCGGAAGAGGTTAATATACTTAAAAGAGCGACTATAGAGTATGTTCATGCAAATGGTCAGACCTTGTGTGACGGTATATTTTTTAAATTACTTCATTTACTGTCGTGACTCATGATACGCTTGAGCCTGTGCGCATTTTATTTTGCTGTGTGCGCGGTTTTCACAACGCGTGTGCGCGCGCACACGCGCACACCTTAGAGGGAACATTGTTTGTGTCCGTGGGCTCTGCCAAACACGATGGCTCCTTTTTGCCACTGAGTAACGTCTGCCTCACGACCCATTTTGCAGACTATATCCAACACACACTTTGTTCTTCACCACCTCACGAAACAGATCTGATCCTGTGTGCTACGTCACCGCTACTTGTCACTTACCAATGCTACATCAGCGCCCTCTGTGTGACCTTGAACTTCCTACTATCGGTGCTATTAGGGGTGACTAATTTTTTGTCCGGTGTGCTTATTTACAAAACATAAGAAAACAAAGAAAAAAAATTTCTGAAACATATTTACAAAAGATGAGAATAGTTGTGGTTACAATAACTGTTCAAAATGTCGTCCATGTTGTTCGATGCACATCTTGTATCTGTCAACGGTTGACCGGCAAATTGCTTTACATAGTTCCTTATCATTGCTTAAGAGCTGGAATTCTTCACAAATGTAGTCTTTAAGGTCCTGAAGACATGCTGGGCCTAGGGTGGCCCACTTTTCAATTTTTTTTTAAAAGTATAGGTGATCGTGGTTTTTCCCATTATTTGGCACTATACTAGCACATTGGTACCATTTTTAAAAAAATTGATCAATATTTAGGGGTGTCACGCATCGACCTTGAAATTACTAGTTTTTTTTAAAAATGCGTACTTTTTACTTTTTACTGAATCAAGATAAATCATTAAGTAGGGATGTTTTCTGAATCCTCTTAATGAGAGAAGTCGTTTGTGTGCCTGCCAATGTCATACGACTAACGGTTTAAAGGTTGTGCCTGTATAACAGGTAATACCAATGTACTAGTATAGTGCCAAATAATGGAAAAACCACGATCACCTTATACTTTTCAAAAAATGAGTCACTACCCGGCGGATGTATAATGTATATAGGTAATAGAAAATGCACTATGCCTGTGCCAGGTACCTAACCTATTTCTTTTTTGCAGATCATAACATTTTGAAATTCTGTCTGAGTTCCTCATCCTTTGTCATGGACAAATCGATGGCAACCATAACTGGAAGAACTCTTGAAGCTACAAATAGAGAGTCATCAAAAGGCGAAAATAACATCGCTACCTTCTCTAAGATCGACTTCGGAAATTTTTTTAGTTGGCCAACCGTCGTCCTCCATCAGTGGTAGCAAATTGCCAACAACACGGCAGGTTTTGCAATACTTCTTCAGTGTTATCCAGTACACTGCTAACAGGAAAGACGCATTCAAAGAAACCGTAAACAACGTCTTAAAGTTTTGGAACATGGCCCGCATTAAAACAATCACAAAGCTCAACTGCGAACGGAAGCTAGAGGCATTGTGGAAAGAGTGGCACTTACTCCAAAAGAGCTGGTCGATAAACTGCACAGGATCGTGGTGTTCATCGCTCTTCTGTACGTACCAGCTTGGTTGGCGGCCCCTGTAGTAGCTGATGCGCCGTTGAATGACCTGGTACTATACCAGCGTTTTCTGAGGTATAGGGCAGTGGACCGCGAGGTGGCAGAAGCGTCACTGGCAGTGATGAGGCGGCACTTCTGGAGTTCTGGTATCTGAGGCCTCAGACCGTCATCTTCGCTCTATGCAGCAACAAGGTGGATGGCACTGTGAAGCAACAGATGGCAGAGAAGCTGTCCCACCTCCCTGTACCCAAAGACTTCACATACGAGAACGTCTCAGTCGACGAGATGACGCTACTCCCCGACCTGATCGACGAGTCCTCCTGGTTCTTATTTGCAGGTCTGAAGATGTATGGGTCTTCGTGGCTCACCCTGCCAACTGATAAGTGGGACGAGAACGAGGACTTTTGTCGTCTGAAGGATGTGATCTCTAATCTCCAGGTCACCAATGACGTCGCTGAAAGAGGAGGAGTCCAACTGATACAAGACTATGCGAACACGGTCACAAAGGACGAGGCACAGCTGCAGGATCTTCTGCAAGTGGTGGAAAAGAACCGGAAAGAGCTCGGCGACTTCAAGAAGTCATCACTCGCCACGATGACATAGCACAGAGGACAACGTTGCAGCCAGTGACGTGTGATAGTGGTCAATACAATGCAAAAGTGATTGTTTAAGTTATTGTTTCTTTCTTCCTTATTTGTCTGCTATTTGCTGATTTTTTGAAAAGTATAGGTGATCGTGGTTTTTCCCATTATTTGGCACTATACTAGCACATTGGTATTACCTGTATACAGGCACAACTTTTAAACCGTTAGTCGTATGACATTGGAAGGCACACCAAACGACTTCTCTCATCAAGAGGATTCAGAAAACATCCTACTTAATGATTTATCTTGATTCAGTAAAAAGTTAAAAAGTACGCATTTTTAAAAAAAACCTCGTAATTTCAAGGTCGATGCGAGACCCCTAAATATTGATCAATTTTTGTAAAAATGGTACCAATGTGCTAGTATAGTGCCAAATAATGGGAAAAACTACGATAACCTATACTTTTAAAAAAAAATTGAAAAGTGGGCCACCCTAAATTGCTGGCTTTTTGCTGTAAAAAATATTGTCATAATGTTTAGAATAATCATTAGGAGAAAACATTCTCCTCGGTAAACTGACTTTTGGGTCACCTATATATATAAGACACTCATTAAGGATGCGAGTAGCTCACAGCCCTGGTAGCAAAAATGCTCTGTTATTCTAATCCGTCTCTCTTCGCCGCAGTATTGCTTCACTCTCCCTTTACTATCGCTATAATGACGGACACTGCTCTTCTGAACTCTATAACTGCATGCCTCCTCCTTTAAGGAGAGCACACAGTACCAGACTTTCGGCAAATTCTCATTCTTTTCCTGTCCAACCCTCTAACGCAAGGGTTAATCGGTATTTTCAATCTTTCATTTACTCAACCGGTCAACTTTGGAACAACCTTCCTCAATCCATCTATCCCCCTGTCTGTGACCTCCAATGTTTTAAACACAGTGTCCAGCGCCTCGAAAACTCTGGACATTGATTTTGGCTCTCTCCTTCTTATATTGGAGGGGGGGGGGCGTTTTTGCGGGCATTTGCCCTTGGCCACTCCTTCCTGCATTAAAAAAAAGAAATCCAATGCACGGTAAAATTCATAATCATTTTCTTGCTTGCGTCGTTAGTTCGTATTGCAGGAACTCCTGGCATTATAGTTCCGGGTGTATAATTAATTCATCAGGGGCAAAATTCACCACAAGTTTGTATTTCCTCCCAAGGCAACACAAATACACCCGTTTCAGTCGCAAGTATCATATATTCTTATCATCTCAGACGATAAATCTTTTCATTTTCATGAACTGTAAAAATTGTAAATAAAAATACATTTTTCTAGTGTAGTTTTACCCACTACTTTCAAAAAAAATTTTTTTTTTTTTTTTTTGAAAGACGAAATTATAATAATTTGAACGCAAATTATTATAATTATGTTTCATTTCTCCAAAAAAATAATGTTATTTTTTAAATTAGCGGATAAAACTACACTAGAAAAATGTTTTTTTTTTAATTTTTACAGTTCATAAAACTGTAAAGATCCCCCCCTCAGGCTTGCTCTACACAAACTGGCCCAAGAATTCGGAATCTCCGCAATTTTAAAAATTTGTTTTATCCATACCCTCAGTTTATTTCTGTAGAATATTAGCATAAGTACCAGCAATTATCGCAAGTTTTGTAAAAAAGTTTCCAACCCACTCCAGACAGAAGTATAGGGTGATCGAAAAGTCACTCCGCAACTATGACTCTATAAGACAAAAATGCAATCATACAAGAAGTTAGATATTTTAATGAAAATTGTACGATATCGTGAAATCTTTAACAAAATATTGGCGAAGTCTAGGCTAGTCTAAGTTAAGTCTTCCCCTTCTTATATCTCCTTATGTAAAATTTCAATAAAGTAAATATCTTATTACTACTGCGGAGAGACTTTTCGATCACCCTGTAGGATTACAATTTAACCAAGTTAACTATTTCAACATCATAACATTTTCGAACTGAATCCGAGTTTACTTATTAATCTATAGACTATAGTCTACTCTATAGTTTGGCTAAACTTTTGAAAATGAATTTACTCTTATCTGTCCTATATTTTATTAATCTGTGGCGATTTTCGTCCATTTAGACATAGGGGCCTATACATGTACTGACCGTACAGGTATAGTAGGTCCATGAGCAACAGGTCTTATAGCAGACTGAAAGTTTGGATAAGAAATTTCCTTTTTATTTTTAATATTTTAACCTTGCACGTTACATGAACAAAAATAGCAGTCATTGCTGTGATTTCTAGGCTCACACCAGACCATTGGAATCCCAAATGGTAAAGAATCCTTTTTACCTTTACTCCACAGTCTGAGTTGTTCAACACAGACACTGCAAACTTTATGTGAAGCTCATGATTTGTCTTCATCCCAAAGTTTCATTCCGAAGTACGCATAGTACAGTATGCTTTCTTGACGAAGTCTGTAAGATCTCGCCTTTGTTTTTTCACAGTAAATTTTCCATAAATACAACAGGAAATGTTTGGGCTATTTACACACCCTCTGGTTGCCATAGCGACAAATAAACAAATTTCGAAAGAAAGTCACCACGCACCTTTGAATAATAAAGATCTATAACCTCGCACACACTAGACAGACTGACTCATCTCGTGGCTTGTCAATCACTTGTAGTGAACCCCATTTTACAAACCTCTTTTACAATTTTTATTAGTTACGTTACTTCTTTCAATTTCTCTTTATCTTTTATCATTCTCTTTACACTCGTTTTGCTGTACTTTATAAACGCGGGTAGCACGTGACCGAGACGAGGCCATTTCACTTTCGAATAATGCAAAAGACCAGGAGATTAATTATACAATTAATTACACTTTACTGACTTTTATTTATTCCGGAAACACTTTTAGATGAACGGGGTAATGCGAGGGGGAATTAACGGTAGCATTTTAGCCAGAGAGAGAGACGAAATTAATTATTCTAAATAAACACTGACATCCTAAAGACAAACACTTTACGGCAGTGATGGCGAACCTATGACACACGTGTCAAAGGTAACACGTTGCTGTTTTTTTGTTGACACGCCTAAACTGACATTTCTATCGTCCAAAAGTTAAACAAAAACTATAAAGAATGAAAATCGATCAAATTAAGAAACGTTTTTAATTTCATCTAATTAAAAAGGAAATGATTATATATATTTTTTGTAAATAAACATTCAATTTAATGGCTATTTAATTACATATTACTGTGGTTGGATTTGAACTGAAATAAATTACCATTATAAATAGTATAAAATTAAGCATTAATTTTGGTTGGCAACTCTGAATTATATATTCATAATTCAGAATTGTCAACCCTGATTTCTTCTTTCTCTGTCTTTAGTCGAGCCATGGCGTCGTTTTACACGGGCATTTTGATTTAATGAGTCTAATTAAGTCATTATTAATCACTGTTGTGTAATGTTATGTTTCATTATTAATTAATATTAAGTGTTTGCTTGTGTTAATTATTAGTATTAAGTGTTATTGATATTATTGTGTTGGAAAATAAAAATTTATCTCCATTAACATTATTAACTGCGGTACCGTTGAAACTAATTAGGTCTAACGTTAATTCATCGTTTTACTTGTTCTAACATCCATTTGTCACATTAACGATTTTGAATTGCTATTGTTTTTTAATATTTCAGCCTTATCATAATGGCGGAATCAGTAAACAAAAAAAAAATTGTCAAAGAAAGGAAGCGGAAGGAGTTTCCAAGATTGGTGGACTGAAAAATATGGCGTTATTGATACGAACGACAAAGCTCTATGCATCCTGTGTAGTGAAACAGTTGTGAGCAAAACTAAGAACGTAAAGAATATATATTGCGAATGTTAAAAGATAAACAGTCTCAATCAGACAATTTACTTAAATTTGTAAGTGGGCCTTCAAATTTAGTGTCTGCAAGCTTCAGTATTTCACATACTATTGTCCAGCATGGAAGCTCACTTAGTGATGGAGATTTCGTTAAGGAAGCTTTTATGAAATGTGCACCATTTTTATTTGATGACTTTCAAAATAAAGCAGCTATTATTCAGTGTATTAATGAATTACCAATTAGTAGAAATACTGTTAAAGACAGAGTGATGAAGATGAACTCTGATATAGAAAATCAAGTGAAAAAAGACTTAAATGCATGTGATTTCTTTTCTATTTGTCTCGATGAGACCACCGATGCTACGTCATCGGCTCGATTAGCTATTATTGCTAGATATCCCAGTGGCAATGCAATATATCAGGAATTACTTAAGTTAGAAAATTTTCCTCTGAATACAACAGGAGCAGATATATGTGAGGTTGTTGTTAGAATGCTTCGTGATAAACAGATAGATATGTCAAAAATAGTGTCAGTTACGACAGATGGTGCCCCAAATATGGTTGGATGAAATGTTGGATTTGTGAAACATTTTACAGAAACTGTTGGTCATCCGCTTGTATGCTTTCACTGTATTATACATCAAGAGGTATTGTGTGCAAAGTTAGGTTTAAAAGAAGTTAATGATGTAATGGCAGTTGTGACAAAAATAGTCAATTTGATAGCTTCACGGGCTTTGCACAAACGAGAATTTATGTCACTGTTAAATGAAGTTGATTCAGTTTATAATGGATTACTTAGGTATAGTAATGTGCGATGGTTAAGTCGCGGTAAGGTACTTGAACGTTTTGTGGAATGCTTAAATGAAATCAGGCTATTTTTAAATATGAAAAATATAGGACAGTTTCCTCAATTAACTGATGTGGCTTGGTTCAGTAGACTTATGTTTTTTACTGATCTGTCATTACATCTGAATGAACTCAATATTAAATTACAAGGTTTTGGAAAAACTATTGATGTAATGTTTGGCTTCATCAAAGGCTTTGAAAGCAAGCTCAACATTTTTAAACGTGACTCGGAAAGTAGAAGTTATAAGTACTTTCATAGGTTGAAGAAACATTTTGATGAAATGAAGTGCCAAGACAGAGACGACTTGGAACAAGCTCGAGAACAATTTGTTGAAATTTTAAACTCTATAATTGAGCAGTTTTCAACAAGATTTGTGCAGTTCAGAGAGTTAGAAGGAACAATAAATTTTACAAAAATATCCTGATAAAGCTGTTTTTACAAATCTGAAGTTAGATTTGTTTGACTGGTTAGATTTAAATGACTTTGAAATGCAGTTAGCAAAGTTCCAATCCAGCTCTATTTGAAAGCAAAAGTTTATTGATCTTAGATCTGAGTTAGAAACACTCGAGCGAGACCGCTTGCAGGGATCTGTGAATAATAATTCTGACAATGAAATTCTGAAAGTGTGGAACTGGATCCCGGAAACTTTTGACACTCTTAAAAGACTTGCCAAAGCTATACTGACAATTTTTTCATCAACTTACTCCTGCGAAACTTTGTTCTCAACTTTGAATAATATCAAAACGGACAAGAGAAACAGATTGGTTGATGATGTCAGTGCTGCTTGTGTAGCATTAAAATGTACGAATTACACACCTGCTATAAAAGAGCTCTCTTCAAGAGTACAGCAACAAAGAAGTCACTAAATAACAGGTAAAATTGTAGTTTTTATTTTAAAACATTTTATTGTCATTTATTTTTATTTTTCCCGTATTGTTCAAATGAGCTAGAATAGATAGTTTTATTATTATAATTGCGATGTTCCTTTGATAACAGTGATCGTTTATGTTATGTGACACGCCACTTGAATATGATCTCGAAAATTTTTAATTTTTGACACCCAGGGTTTAAAAAGGTTCGCCATCACTGCCTTACGGGAATGCCCGTCCGATAACTGAAGGGCATTTCTCTCTCGTTTCTCTAGACCCATTTCAGGCGTTGCCAATTTTTAATATTTTATTTTTAATTTCACAAACGATTATTAATTTCTTATTTAACAAAACTAAATTGAACTTTATTAAATTCTTATAAACAAACATTTAATTCTTAATTAGACATTACTACACACTTATATACTATCGGTGCGTTTCTCGAATGTTCTAGAAGACGCTATGATGTCACTTCTGATCTGGAAGCATTTGTCGGCAGTAGTTTTTAATAAAAATTTAATTGAGTCAATTTTAATGAAAATTACTTACATATGTAATACGAAATATAACATTTTGTAAAAAATTTGTATGTGATGGCGAAAAATGAATATTATTTTCGGAATCAGCGTGCAAAAATTACTATATAAGTGATAAAATATTTCGGACACTAAAACCATCGCAGGCCTGTGTTATTAGCGACTCTAGCGAGCATTGCAAACAGAGCTACATTTGGAGATGCCTTATTTTTTTTAAGTTTTGCATTTTTATGTATCTTGACAATATGAAATTGTGGTCTTAAAGTCTACCAAAGATCATTAATGTAATTGTAGCTTGTACCGTATGTGAAAGATTTTTCCGATGTACGATAATAATATAATAACGATAATATTAAGAAAATATTTGCACCTGATATTTCAACAGGTTATATATGTAATTTGATTCAAGAGTATATTTGCACCTGATATTATCCATTATCAGACATTTTTAAAGTTATATGTATAATACTTTATATTATTAAAGTAAATGAAAAAGACCGAAAAAATTATTCAGGTCATCCCATAAGTAATGTCGTTTTTTACGATAGATTAAGTTTAAACTAGTCCTACTCGGTTTAAGCATAAATTTTACGAAGGTTATATCTAAGAGGAGATCTATCGTGTTTCGCTACATACTTTACAGACCTTGACCCGTGAAGACGTGTGTTTTGCTTTATGTGAACCCCTCATAAACATGGCGGTATCAGAAGAGCATATCAGGCATATAATGCTTTACGAGTGCAAAAAAGGGAATAGTGCTACTGAAGCAACGCGAAACATTCAGGACGTTCATGGCAACGATATTATGCACGTGAGGAAATGTCAAAGATGGTTTCAAAAGTTTAGGAATGGTGACTGCTGTTTGATAGATGCAGCACGCTCTGGACGCCCTACTGAGTTTGATGATGACCTGCTGTTAGCCGCACTTGAAGAAGACTGTTCAACAACTGTCGAAGAATTGGCCCAGAAACTCAATTCATCCTCGTCCACCATCCATCGACATTTGCAACAACTCTGGAAGGTGCCGAAGTTAGGAAAATGGGTGCCACATGAATTGTCGGTCGACAATCTGAGGGTGCGGGTAAACATTAGTACAGCTCTTCATTCCCGTGAACTCCAAAATCCGTTTTTGCACCGTTTAGTGACTGGTGATGAAAAGTGGATACTGTACCAGAATGTTAAGCGCCGTCGACAGTGGGTTTGTGCCGGAGAACCAGCGACACCACAGCCAAAACCAAATCTTCACCCTCGGAAGGTGTTGCTTAGTGTTTGGTGGGATAAAGGTGGTGTACTGGTGTAATACACTTTGAAACTTTACCACACAACCAAACAATCACCGCTCAAGTCTACTGTCAACAACTGGATCGATTGAACACTGCACTAAAAGAAAAGAGACCTTCTTTGGTTAATCGGAAAGGAATCGTGTTCCACCACGACAACGCACGTCCTTATACCGCTCGGATCACTTCTGCAAAAATTGAGGAGCTTGGATGGGAAAAACTTCACATCCTCCATATTCTCCAGACCTTGCGCCTTCAGATTATCATCTCTTCAGGAGTCTGCAAAACTATCTTGATGAGAAACAGTATACTTCTTTAGATGACCTGCACACCAGTCTTCGTACGTTTTTTGCCTCAAAATCGCCTGAATTTTATAAACATGGCATTGAAAAGCTTCTAGGACGTTGGCAGAGTGTCATTGATTCCGATGGAAAATATATACTAGATTAAAAAGTTTCAGTTGAGTTTTTTTTTGTCCTTCAAATTCCGATCTAAAAAACGACATTACTTATGGGATGACCTGATACATCTCAGTTATAATGCTGATATTAGCAAAATTATTGTTTGCATCCGATATTATATATTCATTTCAAATCATATTATTTAGAAGCTTTTATGTTACAATTTACGACGGACAAGAAACAAAATTAGCGACGATAGTGGCTAGTTATCAGTATACCAGGTGGTATTCTTCTCTAGTTTGGCCTAATTTTTGGTATAGAAATAGATACAGTACAATAATTTGTGCACATAAATAACACAAACACATTATATGAGTTCAGTTCAACTGATGAACAACTGATAGATTGCTTTCTCACATTAGTTTTGCTACATTAAGTCAACTGGTCTACTGCTGATTGACTGAATAATATTTATATACCGCAACATACAGTATATATGATAATATTTATGTACCTAACCTCACAATGACCTGTCACTAATCCGTTGGTCACCTAACTGAATAGTCTTTATCAAAGACTCCGCTTGACTAGTCATCTGTCTGAATAATATTTATCAAAGTATGCCGCCACATACGGTCACCTGTCAGGTTATGGTTCTTACCTGAAGAATATCCACCCCAAGCGCGCCCACCTGAAGAATCTCCACCCCAACGCTACCGGGGATTGAAAATTATAGAACAAAACAAATCAGGATTCCCAAAGGTCTCACGAAAGTCACGAGGCCTTTCCACTTTTCAGCTGGCCTCGAGGCCGAGGCCACTTTTGAGGTCCGAGATCTCGGGCAAAATATGCCGAAGGCCGGCCTCGAGGCCGAGGCCAGGCCTCAGCCCCATGTCTCCTAAATACCCAGCTTCACACAACGATCTACACATTTATGCACACACACACACACACACACACACCAAATATATATATAATATATTATATATATATATATATATATATATATATACATCATCATCATCATCATCATCATAATAATAATAATATATATATATATATATATATATATATATATATATATATATATATATATATATATATGCATTTAACTGCAATGACCACGCAGTATATAAATGAATAGAAACGACATAAGTATTAAGGAACGTGTGCAGAAACGTTCCTTAATACTTATGTCGTTTCTATTCATATATATATATATATATATATATATATATATATATATATATACACACACCTTGTCGTTAGCCTTGTTGCTGTTCCGTGCGTTGGTCTCTCTTCACACGAAGGTCAAGCTGGTGGCCCCGCTTCTAGGACTGGCTTGGTGGATGAGCGAGTTGCATTCTTGCGCTCTCCACCGTACATAGCCAGGTACACCCGGCTCATCTGGTACCGTCCTGAGTCAAGAATCTAGTCTTCTCTTGAAAACTTCAACTTTGACCCCTATAACTTTCTGAGGTCCTTTGGAAGCTGGTTAAAAAGTCTTGGCCCCCTGACAACCAAGCTATTTTCCTTCAGTGTTGAGGAGGTCCCTCGTCGGGTCTTTAATTTGGGAACACTACACATTCTGCCTTTCCTATTTTCCAGCGTTGTTTGGATGGTAATTGGGTTTAGCTTTAGGTTTGGTACCAGTTTTTGGATAATTTTCCATATGTAGATTATGGTGTACCTCTCTCTTCTTCTTTCCAAGGAGTACAGATTTAGTTTACATAGTCTTTCCCAGTAGTTGAGTTTTTTGCAGCCACCAATCTTGGCTGTAAAATGTCTCTGTTCTTCTATCATAGTTTACTGATTTCTTCTTTTTTATATGGGGACGTCAAAACTGAGCAGTATTCAAGTTTTGGTATAATCAGTGTTTTAGCAGGGGAATCATTACTGTCCTGTCCCTTCTTTTGAACGTTCTTAGTACCTAGTATATATATATATATATATATATATATATATATAGAGAGAGAGAGAGAGAGAGAGAGAGAGAGAGAGAGAGAGAGAGAGAGAGAGAGAGAAACTGAAGTTAAATGATTAGAATTCTGTGTATAAATTAAACATAATAAGTTAATATTTTATGTATAAAGATATATTTTAATTTGCTTTGGTTTCGTTTGATTTTATGCAGTTATTAAACTTAAATGAATTTGAGGACAGTGTCGTCAGTGTGATTTTTTCTTGTTCTTGTACTACTGAAAGTATTTTATAACTAAGTTAATTATATACCTGTCTAACTAGTCTTTCACCAGTTTTATATTATTTTTACCTTTTATTGTTTTAGCTACTGATGATGGGAGTTTGACTTCCGAAACGTCTGATATTAAATTTTCGTTATGTTGATTTGGGCGTTGATCATCCTTTTATTATTAAATGTCGATTCACTAAATATATATATTATATATATATATATATATATATATATATTATATATATATATATTTGGGTCAAACTATTACCAGCTCCTTGAGTGATGACTCGGATATAAGAAAACAAGTTCTAAGCCTTTGTGCTAAAGCGAATATGACTAAGGAACTTCCGGTTCTGTACAAGTGAAGCTAAAGACACTCTCTTTCGTACTTTCTGCAGTAATATATACGGATAGCAACTGTGAGTGAATTATAAAAAAGGTTCTGGCGGAACCCTAAATTTGCTGTACAACAGGTCTTTTAGGCTCTTACATGTATATTACTCCCGAGATGCTCAGCTTCGAAATGTTTGCTACTCGAAATGTCCCGAGCTTCCCAGAGGTAACAAGACGTGATCAATACAGTCTAATGCAAAGAATTGAAAAATCAACCAACCCGATTATCCAAACTATCCATGAGTCCTACCGTTTATCCTCTAAGCTATGGACTTCTTGGTACGAAAACGTTTGTCTGCGGCTCCACTTAACTTCGACATTACTGTATTATTTCTAATCAATTGTATATATTTTATCTTTAGTATGTGAACTGTCATTGTATTAATAATATTTGTCATATGGACTATAGCTGCCAATAAACCTTTTCATTTTCATTTTCATTTATATAATTTTTTTTTTTTTTAAATTTAAAATAAGAGCATTTGCTGCCACATTGTATTCTCCGGAGATTTGGTAATTGGGGATTTAAAGAATAAATCCAGGCAGTAAAGATCCGTTCGACCGATACGAAAAGAGGAACGAGATGGGAGAGTGCTTCTTAATGCTTTCTCGGAGAGAATTGGCACGACTCGGCCATGATAGTGCCATGTGGACGGCTTCATAATCTGATAGATATTTAACACTTATTATCTAATAATGGATAATTATCTTTAAATTATTTTTCTAAACGAAGGTAAAAGTTATATTTATGAATTTTATTTTAGTAGTGGCACCTTTAATAGTTTAATTAAAAAATAAGTTAATTGATGAGAACATTTTAGAAGTGAGAGAACGATGTAAGCTAATTGTTTGTTGACTGTGGACTCTTTCGTGCTAATTGGTTTGATGCCCTCCTTAAGATGATCATTGCACCGTTAAATGGTGGCCCCCTCCGTGGGAGTCGTGTGCCATGAGGGGACGAACGACGGTCAGTCGTCGTTCCGTGTTGGCCCTCAGAGGGGAAATTGACGAGGACTTCTTTTAAGGGTTTAAGAGGAACCCAAACCTCCTCTTTAAATCTCTCGGGTCCACTCTTTGTTATTTAACGCTTGGGAAATTATCTAATTCCAAGTCCTGAAGTGACTCCGTCAGTTTTTTACTGCCCTTTTGAATTTATAAACTGCTCAACACACACACACACACACGTGTGTATATATATATATATATATATATATATATATATATAACCCACAAGGAAAAAGAAAAATGATTCCAATGCCTTTCGTGTATTCAGAAGTACACCTCGTCAGGGAATGACATTTCCTGACGAGGTGTACTTCTGAATACACGAAAGGCATTGGAATCATTTTTTCTTTTTCCTTGTGGGTTTGCATCATTCATTCATTTCACGTGTTTAATTGTGAAATCCATCCCATATACAGTACATATATATCGACAGTATGTATATATATAATTTAAGGATACGATAGAGTAAGGATGAAAATAGAGCCATATGTTAAATCTATCCTTCATTACATTTTGCTGAAAGTCAATGCAAAGGAGTAAATTGATAAAATGAAATTGAATATTTTTTAACTTCTTTTTCCTTTCCAAAGATTGAGAAGAGCACTTCACCGCAACGAAGGGAAAGGGTAAAAGGTTCGAGTTCTCACAGAAATCATCCTGAACCCTTCGTTTTCCTTCTACTTTCACGGACCAACCAAAATAACGCTTGTTTACCAACTGGTCTATGTTTATAATAATAACTTCCAATGTGTTATAGACTTTTCTTTCCTCTTTCACACGTAGCTGAAGGCTATGCTACCATTTTATTTACCTGGTTTTAGTTTTCGCATACGTATATAATCTTCGAAAACCCTCAAAATTTCATTAACGAAACAGTTTCCTCGTAAGAAGTGTCAGTTATTGTACCCAGTTGCCAGAGAAGACAAACGGCAGCTTTTTCTTTGTTTTAATAGTGGATTTTAATTAACATTTATTCAGATGTTCCCGAACAAGGGATGATTTTAACCCTAAATGAAGGTTATTTTGATTGCTTTATTGCCGTATATTCCGTTACGCGTATAGAGCAATTGAAGAAGAGGCAGGAACGGAAGAGCCTGTAGAGGTCGCGTGTTCTCGCTTCCTCCGGAAAAAGATCCTAAAAGGGTTGTTATCACTCCAACCTGTCACACGGGCCGTAATTGGGCACGTAAAGGACCACGTTATCGACACGTCACTGCCTAGGTCCTCACCGACAAGTGATGCACGTGTAAGCACGTGCGTCGGAAGAGGAATTGGTTGGTTCATTCGTTTCAGGTTCTCGTGGAGCGTCCGGCGGGTCAATGAAAGGCGAGGAAATAAAGAGATTGAATTGTGTGAAAATCTCCTGATGGGGTGTAATGGCGAAGGCAATGATCACTTCACTATTAATGGGAAATAAAGGGGAAGAGGCTGAAAATGAGGATTTTAATCATATTTTTATTCTTCAACTAAAGTTGATTATGAACATTTATAAAATTTTCATAAACACAAAGTTTCAGTCTTAAAATTTATATGTTTTTTGGATTTTATGACGTAAATAATTAAAGAAATAATTTCTGGTAAATCTCTAGGAGCGCTCCATTTTTCAATATTAAATATACACTCATAAAACATATACCATTTGAAAGCTCACATTTTTCTGAGTCTAAAAATGTAGTAATCCAAAAGTATCAATAGCAAATAAAAAGTAACTAGGTTTAAATATAAAACCCTATACCGATCAATTTGTGATGCGTGATCTTTACGGGGGCTCCGCCCCCGTACCCCCGAGACCTAAATAATACAAATGATAATGTAATAACATATTCATATTAGGTTAGGTTAGCGTAACAATTACCAAAAATACCATCTTACAACACAGACTGAAGATTTATAACTTAGCCAACCTTTATAACGTAGTTAATGACGTCACGCGTCAAACACTTAATTAAATCTAGTTACTTTTTATTTGCTATTCATACTTTTGGATTACTACATTTTTAGACTCAGAAAAATGTGAACTTTCAAATGGTATATGTTTTATGAGTGGATGTTTAATATTGAAAAATGGAGCGCTCCTAGAGATTATCCTAATTTCTTAATAAAATCAGTAATTTAATCTCTATAAACATGTTTATGTAGACAACCAACCACACAAAGAGAGAGAGAGAGAGAGAGATTATGATACACTTCATTACAACAAATGAAAGGTAAGAAATTTTTAAATCCCAAAACTTTTAAAATATTGTGTATTTTAGTATGTGTACGTGTGTATGTGTGTATGTGTACGCACGCGCTGTGAACATTATGCGCGAGTGGTATGTGCGTCGAAAGACCCTCCCGATTTACATAAGTAATCCTATAATTGAGCGAGTGTGAATGTGAGCTTTTAGTCATCGCGTTCCAATAATCCCTTGATGAACTTAAAGTCTTCTATCGGAAAAACTATAAGAACACACACGAGTGAGCAAAACATTAAATTATTACGTTTTACATAAATATTATTATTATTTATACGAGGCAAAGCTTCTTTTCCTCGGAAAAGTTTTTAAATGTCTAACTATACGCGCGTAATTATCAATATAACAAATTTTTAAATTATTTTTATATATTTATTAATATGATTTTTCAAAATAAATTAAAGTATTGGAACGGAAAAAATTGGCGCCCAAAATTCGAGCATTTGACCATAGTTTAGAGGTACGAACGCGATGTTCTTAGGTGCGGTCGAATGGATTTGCTTTTCTGGATCCGAAATGGCTTTTGATCGAATTTGTTCCACCAATAAAAGAAATTACTCACGCCAAACTAACACCGACTCAGGTAAGTTGATTAGCATCACCTGCTGAGAGATTAGTTCAAAGTAGTTCCAACAGCCGACCACGACAAATTTAGATTGTCGTATCGAAAAGCGGGTAAGTGGAAAATAATGGAACACATTATTAATTTAAAATGACAAATTTCACCAAATTTTAACTTATTTTTCCATTTCTTTCTTGCAGAAAATGTTCTTTGTTTAATTTACATTAAATTAAGGTATTTAACTTACTATAATATATAGTTTGGTACTTTTCCGTTATCTGCCCCCTTTCACGATTGGTTAGGTTAAGTCGTGATATTTTCGTTAAAACTAACGAAAATATCACGACTTAACCTAACCAATCGTCAAAGGGGGCAGATAACAGAAAAATACCTATAGTTTGACTTGAAAATGTTACTTTTCATATTAATCTAATTTAAAAAAAATGAGTTAATGGTGCTTAGAAGACATAGTACTACCATACTACTATTAGTACTACCATCAGTACTACCATCAGTACTACTATTACTAATAATCCTGTACGCTTTACTAATTCTATAGAGAGGTTCCATGTTTGCATTTCGACTAAAATACATTTTTGATGCGTCGACCACCTGTCTCAAATCAAAGAATTGATTTTCTGAGATTTATTCACAAATCATTGATTTGCGGATATACAAATCTCATTTAATTATAATCACAAGAAAAAGATTGCGGCAATAATGATCAACTATTGCAATGGAATCAAACCCATGCAGGCGTGCAAACTTGATAGTAATATATATATACACACACACACACACATATGTGTATATATATGTATATATACACACTCGTGTGTGTGTGTGTATATATATATATGCCTCGGTGGTGTAGTGGTTAGCGTCGCTGACTACGAATCCATCGTCCCCGGGTTCGAGACCCGGTGACGGCAGCCGGCGCGCAGCAAAACCTAGCTGTTCATCCTTCCACACAATAAAGAAAGTGTGGGTGGTATATAAATGGGTGGCCTAGTGGGGCTGCTGGTGGTGCGTGGTTCGGATTCCACGTTAAACTGTAGGTCTAAGGTGGAGTGACAAGCTTGACCTACGTCAGAATAAACAATTCGGGCGGAAGCTAACCAAAGGCCTAGTTTAAAATGACTAAATATTTTTATTGTAATGAACCACTACCACACCTATATGAATTATTCATTTCAATTGACACACAGTCAATCAAATCCACAACTTTTCGTTCAGTTTGTTGGATTTATTCATTGGTGGATTAATTTGAGGATTAAATATAGGATTACATCAACCCTAACGAATAATAGGGATTGAAATGTAAAATTTAAATCGGTTGAACATATTTTTTTCCTTGTGGTCATAAGGAATAATATACAATGTCAAAAAATTGAAGGTTTCAAATTGAATAATGAATATGACGTGTTTAGTTAATATAGACTTCATACCTTATAGGCTTATACGTTACTTATACTATGTAAATGTTAAATAATGTTAAATAGGATATTTTTAGTAATACATGGATAGGATTTTGATTTAACTTTGATATTAAATCAAAATTTAAGATTTTTTTTTATTAAAACAAATGTTGAAGTAAGACCCGCTCTGTTTTTTGTATGTGCAATATTACTTTAATAATTATTGGACAAAACTGAAAAACAGTATATGGAGTTTGACTTTATTTTCAAGATATTTCTCGATAGTTTATAACCGATTTAATTAGGTGTTTACTGAATAATAAACATATATATATATATATATATATACAGGGTGGCACAAGAGCCAGGAGTCAAAGGGTCATTATTGCATAAATTATAAATATTTTTTTAACTAAAGTATTTTTTATTTAAAAATAGTGGCAGCCATAGAACGGAAAAGTCATTCTCTCTGGCTCCTTTGACTCCCTATATATATATATATATATATATATCGAAATCTGCTTGCCACTCATAAAATCTCTGAAAACGTCAATCCTTTCCTGGAACGGCAAGTTAGCCTACTTAATATGCCAATGTAATTTTTCTCTCTCGACTTCTGACCCATTCATCATACGGGAAAGTTTTTGAATGGTCATGGGCGTCTATGGGCGTGAGGGCGTTTAGCAGCGTCGCAACAAAGGCGGGATGGGTGACGGATGAGGCAACAGTGACGTAGCAATAATGCGCTGATACTACTACTACGTCTACGTTGCACCACGAACTAAAATGTTAAAAAGAGATGGTCTGCAACATCGATGCAAATTCCAAATTTAAATGTCACCATGCAAATAATTTATGACGTCACGCTTCTTCTTCCATTCAGTAAAATAAGAGGTTTTGCTTTTCGGGGTGGGGGGGGTGGGGGGTGATTTTTAGATCCTATTTAATTGCTAATACTCCTTGAGATGAGAAATAAAATGTCTCTTCATATATGAGAAATATCGAAGCTACACTAGACATAAACGGAGTAAAGTAATTTTAGGACCTAACTTATTGTTGCAGTTTATTACTATTGTAAAACTTTGCTTACAAACACAAAAAGGAATTTTAATCGGTTCACTTTGGTTCAACTTTAAATAATTAGTAAAGATTAAATTGGTAACATCTTATTTCGTATAATAAATAATTAATATTTTATTTAAAAATTCCAAGTAAATATTATCCAATTTTCATAATGTATCCGAGCATATAATGTACAGTTCTACAAAAATTTGTATACGGCTCCAGCCGGGAACCATATGGTGGCTGTGAAATTAATAATAATATTAGTATTTATTATTATTATTATTATTATTATTATTATTATTATTATTCAGCCAAATTTTCTGAAATTTTGAAGATCTGTGGAGTTGCCCATGCAATTATCGATCACAAAATTGGTGAACATAATCTGTGGAGATGGCCGAGTCAGTATGTTCGAGGGAAGTCGCTTCGTTATGCGGGCATCACTGACCAATCAAGATTGAAGAAGTCTTTCCGAACTGCTGAAATAGGAAATCCGTTGGATCACGTTAACATATTGCTTCCCAAAGCATTCGGGAAGCAGTATGTTAAAGTGATCCCTCCTGGGAAGCAGTATGTTAAAAAGAGAAAGGTTGGTTGGTTAGAAAGAGGTTGGTAATCTAGGCTAACTAACGAAAATATCACGACCTAACCTAAACAATCGTCAAGGGTGTACAGTTGACCTAACGATTGGTTAGGTTAGGTCGTGATATTTTCGTTAGTTAACCTTATAAGGCTAACTAAAGAAGGCTGGGGGCCCTGATCTTCAGGTGATCCAAATATTTTACATTCACAAAAAATGGCAAAGCATAATAAGTTAAGTTGTCCATAAATTTACATTTTCTCGACTAGCTATCTCTAAATATTATAAACTATTGTAATGTAACTGTAATTGGTTGTGTAATGTCTATTTTTGGGAAGCAATATGTTAGAGAGGTTCCTGGGAAGCAATATGTTAAAGTGATCCAATCCGTTTTCGCGGCTTACGGCCTTATTATGTACAATTATAAGTTTCACTTTCCCGCAAATGAGGCGGGATGTGCGGAGGGGTCGTCAATCGTGAACCATCGTCCTCAAACCCTCAAAAAATCTAAGCAAGTATGGTTACACTACAAAATAAACTTAGAAATGGACAGAAATAAAGTAAAATCGCTGAATTAGAATGATTAATAACTTTTTTATTCGCAAAACCTTAAAACCTTTATCTTTTTTCCAATAAGATAATGATGGAAACTTTTCTGCAAATTCAACTTAAAAAATACGACTCTAGAATTATTATTTAATAATTATAAAAAACTGTTTGTAATATAAAAATAAAGGTTCCATTTTAACTGTAGAAGTTTCAAATAAGTGACTTAAATTAAGAATAAATCGAATAAAAATTTTCGATCCATTGAAAAGCAAAAATATAAAAATTTCTCCGATAAAATAGGCTGTTATATCTCTATTGTCATACTATGATATACAACAACGTCTTGAAGTTGTAAATCTGACAGTTCAAATGAAAAACCTTAATATATTTTCCTCAAGGTCTTTTGAACCCTCACGTTCATGGCCATTCATCGCAGAATGTGTGTCCGTTTTAAATTTAACGAATGTTTTTGTGGATTTTGCAACATTTCTGGTTTGAATCAGAGTTTTCGAGAAAATTTGTGCCCAGAGTAAATTGTAAATAAACCACAAGAGTCGAAGATTGGTGTATTAGGCAATAGATTTTCTGTACCTAGACGTAGATAAGCTTTTTATATCCAAAATATTAATTTAAATCCCTTTATTTACTACACTTATCAGCACGATGATGCAATTCGAGTAATATTCCACGGTAAACTTGCAGCTTGATACCCAGTTTTCTAAAACTTGTGTGTGTATAGATATACACCTTTGGTTAGCTTTCGCCCGAATTGTTCATTCTGACGAAGGTCAAGCTTTTCACTCCACCCTAGACCTACAGTTTCACGTGGAATCCGAACCACGCCCCATCAGCAGCCCAGCATCTTAACCACTAGGCCACCTAGGGTACCCATTTATCTACCAACCACTTTCTTTACTGTGTGGAAGGATGGACAGCTGGGTTTTGCTGCGCGCCGGCTGCCGTCGGGTCTCGAACCCAAGGCCGATGGATTCGTAGTCAGCGACGCTAACCACTACACCACCGAGGCATATATATATATATGTATAATTCTCTCTTTCTCTCCCCGTGCCCATATATTGTACATTGCCACCACAATTGATAATATGTGGCAATATCTTCCCTTCCGATCTCCTGACGGCGAAACGTAAGCCTCCCTTAACAGAGCATCCTTTTATAACCTCCGGTAGTAGATCGCAAATTCCGTCCTCCTTCGGGGCCTTCTACCCGTTATGAGAGAACTTCATTAGGGTGGTAAGGTGGACTGTTTGTTGGTGGCGATTTACGTTGCCCAGTCCACCGTAAATATTGATTAAATAACTGTGACATGATCATCATTTAAATCTGCGCGCTTTGCTTCCTTTCTTTGTTGTACCGGGATGAAGAGAGGCGCAAGCGGCAGTTTTGACTCTCAATTGATGCTTTCAGAGAGAGAATATTTCAAATGCATTCAAAATTCTTTAAAGGATTACTGCTGTATTTTACTCTTATAAGATTCCTATTATTTTATATGCCATTTTACTGTATGCCTAAATGAGTTTGAACGAATAAGTATCAATCCATATGAAAATCCCTTATTAGTAAAAAGTCCCAAGGTGAATAAAACGTGGGTAGGGTCATAAGGGCGAAAATGTATGGTAACGCAAAGACGGCTGCCCTCACGTCGGGACCAGCCTAATCCTAGCCTTGGTCCAGATGGCGTTTCGGTCGTATACGCACAAAAGCCGCGTCGAATCGCGACCAACTCTCGGAGATGTCTCGCGTGCAAAACCACTTCAGGAACAGCAATAATAATAAATAAATAATACTTTAAAATAATAAGCAGGATGCTGAGCAGACACGTCGTTGTGTGATGAAAGGCAAACTAACAATTAATACCAGAAAGTGAAATCTCTCTCTCTCTCTCTAATATATTGCAATATAAATTTCAAGAAATTAATTACAGAATTTATTCTGCACAAAAAATAAAACATTTTTAACAAATAATTGTTTTAGAAATTCTATTTTCATTTCATGAAAATTAGTTTGTGATTTAAACATATTAATTATTAAAATATAAATTTAAAAAACAATTGAATTTGTAAACTCGCATATTAAATTTACCACAACTTACAATAATTTTATGAAATATAACTTAATACACCTAAAATATGATAATTTTATATAAGCATAACTTAGTTATGCAACTTAAAATACCCGAAACTAAACCCAGACAAAAGAATTTTAACAAATTTGTTTGAAAAAATGATGCGTGCGATATTTTGGCTCGCTTTACACAACGTTTAAATTTTAAACCTCCACCAAACCTCTCATTTGGCTAAAAAGATAAAGAACCCTAATAATGGTTTCCATTTATTTTCCTTAATAAGATCAAATTTAATGATATATTTGCGAGTTGGTCGGTAATGTTTACATTCCAATTTATTTTATTTACAGAATAAACATTTCTTCTTTCGCTTTTATTTTCAAAGCCTTTTTCTAAATTCAAAATTTTCACCCGACAGCTTCGCTTTGTTCGACCTCAATAGAAGCCCTTCTATCGAGGGTTCGCATGTACCAGAATGCCCAATCGATGCCAGGTTTGAACCCTCATAAGGGATGGTGGTGCCTGAGGGGAAAGGTACTGGATATATGTATGTATGTATATGGAATATACAAAATTAGCTGTTTTATTCATTCCGCATATTTCAGTCAACATCAGGACACATTTTTCATATATTAAATTTTTAGATAGAAACTATAGATTTCACTGTTTTTACAAAGCATCACTCCGACAATACACCTATTCAGGATACGAACAGCTCGCAACACCATTCTCAAGTAAAGAGAGGGTCAGCACCTCAACGAGACTTCCCTAGATTGTCATCATATTCCTAATATATATATATATATATATTAGTGGTGGACCGGATATCCGCATCATTTTTAACAGCCGCATCCACACTTCTGACTGCGGATGGTATGCGGATCTCTAATAAATTATGCAATTTACAATTAAATTAGCTTATAAAGTAGCTTATAAGGCCCAGTCATGCACATTTCATGTAAAGTATTAATTATTAATGAGCAAATAAATATATAAACCTCAAAATATAAATAGCTGGTAACACAGAAAATTGAATGAAACTTGTTTCATTGAATTTTCTGTGGCTGAAACTCTTGAGAGTTATTTTTATCATAATGAAAACATTAATAATAATTTTAATTCTTATGCATTGCCTGCCATAATAGTATTATCATGAAATTTGAAAAATGTCGTCATATATTCATAATTCCATATTATATTGATAGATTAACTAAATATCCGCATCCACGGATATTGAAATTAAAGATCCGCATCGGCAGTTGTTGAAAATTGACATCCGGTCCACCACTAATTATATATATATATATATATATATTATATATATATATATATATATATATATATATACACCTTTGGTTTGCTTCTGCCCTAATTGTTCATTCTGACGAAGGTCAAGCTTTTCATTCCGCTTTAGACCTACAGTTTAACGTGGAATCCGAACCACGCCCCATCAGCAGCCCAGCGTCTTAACCACTAGGCTACCCAGGGTACCCATTTATCAACCAACCACTTTATTGTGTGGAAGGATGAACAGCTGGGTTTGCTGCGCGCCGCCTGCCGTCACCAGGTCTCGATCCCAGGGCCGATGGATTCGTAGTCAGCGACGGTAACCAGTACATCACCGAGGCGTGTATATATATATATATATATATATAATATGCGCCTCGGTGGTGTAATGGTTAGCATCGCTGACTAGGAATCCACCGGGCCCCGGGTTCGAAACCCGGTGACGGCAGGCGGCGCGCAGTAAATCCAGCTTTTCATCCTTCCACACAGTAAAAATTGGTTGATAAATAAATGGGTACCCCTGGGAAGCCTGGTGGTTAAGACGCTGGGCGGGTCGTGAGTTCGAGTCCGGGCAAGGACGTTGTAATTTCTGACCGCCCATGGTGGGCCGTAGTTCGGATTCCACGTTAAACTGTAGGTCTAAGGTGGAGTGACAAGCTTGACCTTCGAGAATAAACAATGCGTGCGGAAGCAAAACTCGGGTAACCAAGGTCTGATTTTCATAGTTTTTTTAATATAATATATATATATATATATATATATTAATATATATAATATAATAGTTCAGTTGTATTTAATTGTATTGGACAGGGTAGTACCCGATTAGGGTACAGTAAGATTAGATTGAATCTAGCTAATGTGGGTTAGACTGAAATTTCGTTATTTTGTTGTTTTAAGCGTAGGGTCAAACTATACATTTGATGGAGAAGAGAATTGCGTTATACCATTATCCTATCTTCTTAACGTACCGCACAAGATCGATTAGGGACTTCACTTTGAAATTTAAGTGTTTTTTTTAAGTGTCATTATTAAATGAATATTTAGAGTTCCTTCGATAAGTTATTAAACATTTTTAGGCCTACAGTATGCTAAATTTTTCTCTTTTGCAAGAAGCCATCATTGTTGCCTAATATTGTAAAAATGAATTGTTATATGTAGGCTACTAGTTTACTCTAAGAGATGGGAAGATGGGATCAGTTACGTCAGGTTTGATAGGTAAAATTTGATTAGTCAAGAAATGCTTGTTCCTGAAATTTAAAATAGGGTACTTGTAGGTTATCTCCACCCCCACCAATTTTGACAGAATATTTTCGCTAAAACTAACGAAAATATCACGACTTAACCTAGCCAATTAATTATCAAGGGCGTACAGTTGATCTATTAATTATTAATTATAACATTGTTTGTTTCTGGAATAGTATTTACTATTTACTAATAGATCAACTGTACGCCCTTGATAATTGGTTAGTTTAAGTTGTGATATTTTCGTTAGTTTTAACGAAAATATTCTGTCAAAATTGGTGGGGGGGGAGATAACCTACAAGTACCTAAAATAGTTTCTGGTACCCCTGCAATCAGTTAGGTTAGGTTAGGAAAACCTCCGCAATCAGTTACACGCAAAATGCGCGCAATATTCGTCGTCTTAAAGTAATATGTCGTAACCATGAAGTTGCAGGCAGAGATCTTTTATAAAATAAGTGAAGGATTGTTAATCTTAAGATTTCGAGGTGTACATCTCTGAACGCAGTGTGGTTTGGTTTTTAAACGTTCATGAACGAATAAATCCGAAGTGTTTCAGATTGTTTAAAGTTGTTCTATCTTAGTTCGGATTATCAGAGAAGTAATAAAGCCAAGCCACGTGGGGACAGAGGTTTATCACCGAGACCCGACCCCAGCGAGAAGGGTAATCCAACGGATTTGGACGTACGTGCAAACGCGTGGTTTCCTCTTTCGCTAAATCGAAGATTTTAATATCTCTTTTGCATGATGGCGTGACTTTTGTAAGACAGATTCGAAGACGCTGCTAAAGTTGAACCACGAGGGGGTCATAAACTTAGGGCTTCGAATCTGTTAACGGTCTTTAAATGTATTTCGTGGGAAGAAGGAGGGGTCTATACTCGGAAATCAGGTCCAGCTCCAATCAGGGGGCCCAGGATCCTGGGAAACGTAGTGAAGACGCCTTCTTTCTCTCTTGTATGGGTAATAGCCTTCTGGAGGGACGATCTTAGGAAAATAAATGATTTGATAGGTTTGCAGAATATTGGAAGGCGGGGTCCTTCAAATTTGTAAAGTAAATTCGAAAATTGAAAAGTTAGTTGTAGTCGTTCCTCCTTGAAGTTAACTGTGGTTAAACAAACCCCCTGTAGACTTGTGGTGTAAGAAAACTTAAGACTGAAAGAATCAATTGTCACTAAAGTAAAAATTAAGAACTTATAGTTCATGAAATTCGTTTACGCGGAAATTTGAGCATAATCATGTAATTGTTAGCGACCGTAACAGAGAACTTGATTGTATCTAAATTTAGGTTAACCAACGGACCAAGAGTTTTGTGAATTTTCCATTAATTTAATTTGGCTCCACTTAAATAAGAAATAGGGTACGTCTGGGCCCTAATTCCCTGAATCCGTCAATTTGGGTTCGGAAGCAAGTCCCGTTATTTGAATAGCTTGTAGTTTTGAAAGCTTTGTAACGGGCCGTAAATCTACGGTCCGTACGCAGCACAAGTGGGAGTAAGTTTGTCTCCTGCCAGTAAGTAAATTTATTCTTTGAATATCTGGGTCGAATTCCGACCACTTCATTTATTGTTATTTATTTTTGTTGCACTAAAATATAAAACCCCTCGATCTATAAATTATTTCATTCAGCTAACTGTTCATCTTTGCTTTAGATTTATCATTGTTGATCAATGCATCGATTTGACTTCATCAAACGGTGAACTTTGTCTTTGAAGTTAAGATTATTGTATTGACTGAAATTTTATATAGTATGTAATCCAGAATAAACTGTTAAATGCATGTACTGAGTCGAGTAACATTTAATAAAATTTATAAGAGGGCGTGTGTTGTTTTAAATACCTTGTGATAGACCCCTCTTGTTAGCTGGGGAAAATTAACGTTCACAGTAGGCTTGTGGAAAGCCGAAGGAACCTAGCCTATCAATTTAAAGGGCCATCCGTCTTGGGTAGGCCGAATAATCCTGGACGAAAATAAGAGATAAAATTAACGTAATAAGAATGGGCGTTCAATACCATAAATAAATATACGGATTGGGCGCGTACGTCAAATAAGGTAATGAATTTTATTTAACAGGGTGGTCCAAAAGTTCCTATCTATTTTGCTCCGCGTCATCCCCGAGCCAGGCGTCAGGCACGAAGGTGCTGGCCTGGATAGTGTTCGGTGTACCGCGACAGTCGTTGCCGATAGAATAGACAAACTGAGCGCGTTTAAGGCTCCTGGGCCAGACCAGTTCCTCCCCAGAGTGTTGCGGGGGGTGCGCGACCAGGTGGCTCCCCACCTGCAGTCTTCAACAAATCGTTGGAGACGGGCCAGGTGCCTGGTGACTGGAGGGAAGCCAATGTGACCCCTATCTTTAAGAAAGGGGATCACGAAAGTCCAATGAACTATCGTCCCATTACTCTCACTTCAGTTGTAGGTAAATTAATTATTAGAGGGGATAATAGCTGATAGGATCGTTGACCATTTGGATTCCTACAAGCTGCTTGGGGACTCCCAACATGGGTTTAGACGGCATAGGTCGTGTCTCACCAACTTGCTCGAGTTTTTCCACGTCATGTTGAGTGAGTATGATAAGAGTAGGGCGATTGATATACTTTATCTCGACTTTGAGAAAGCCTTTGATAAGGTACCTCACCGCCGGCTAATGGCGAAAGTCCGCGCGCTGGGTATCGGTGAGGAAGTAGGTAGCTGGATTGAAAACTGGCTGAAGAATAGGCGGCAGAGGGTTGTAATTAAAGGGGTTAGTTCGGGTTGGGCCTCGGTCACTAGTGGGGTTCCTCAAGGTTCCGTTTTGGGCCACTGTTGTTTATCATTTACTTAAATGATATCGACGGTGGCATCGTCAGTAGGATCGCCAAATTCGCTGATGACACCAAGCTTGGGGCCAATGGTGGGACGCCCGAAGCGATCGAGCAACTGCGTGCGGACCTAGGTAGGATAGGAGAGTGGTCCGAAAAATGGCAAATGCCGTTTAACTTGGGTAAATGCAGGGTGATGCATATTGGCTACGCCAATCCCAAGTCGGACTACTCGATGTTGGGGAGTAATATCGAGGCCACTGATTTGGAAAAGGACTTGGGTGTGCTAATTAGCAGCGACCTTAAGTTTACGAAACAGTGCGTAGAGGTGGAAAAGAAAGCTCAGAAGCTGTTGGGTTATATCAGGAGGCAATTTCAGTTTCGGAACAAGGAGAATGTGCTCTCTCTGTACAATTCCCTAGTTCGGCCGCACCTGGAGTATGCTGTGCAGTTCTGGTCGCCCACCCTCAGGAGAGATATTGAGAGGCTGGAGCGAGTGCAGGCGAGGGCCACAAAGTTAATCCCTTCCGTTAGGCATATGGGCTACAAACGACGCTTACGCGCCCTGAACTTGTTTTCGCTGGAAACTCGGAGCCTGCGCGGTTAACTCATCGAGGTTTTCAAGCTCTTACGCGGGTTCAACGATGTCTATTTTAGAAACATGTTTAGTTAAAATGGTAACCCAACTCGCAACAATAGTTGGAAGTTGGATTTGAAATGGTTCAGGACTAGTGTGTGTAGGAATTACTTTACTTATAAGATCTGTGACACGTGGAACAGGTTACCTTCAGAAGTTGTGAACAGTTCTTCTGTCGATCAGCTCAAGAAAAGGTTAGACCGAATCTTGCACTCTTTGAGGGTGACAGAATTTTTCCGTAGCACCAGTTGCCATTGGTACCTCCTCGGTATGGGCTGCAAGGCCTTTTGAGGTACTACTTTTCCTTGTAACTCTCTCTCTCTCATATATATATATATATATATATATATATATGTGTGTGTGTGTGTAAAATGAACCATAAATAACTCCCATATTCCTATACTATATTATTCTTCATGTAATTCTTGTATTCATTTATATAGTTCTTGTATCCATTTTAAGAAAAAGTATCCATTTTAAAAATTCATGTGTTATATGGTTCATGTATTTATATAATCCTGTATATTCTTATATATTTAACTTTATATAATGCCTATACTCATATGTATGTACGTGTGTGTATTCATTTTTACATAAGGACCAAAATCGCCCAACGCGAGTTTGGATAAAATTTTTGATTTGCTTTCTACTTTGCCAAATAATTGGTGACCTGTTGTTTTTTTAAAATCTCATAATCATTTTTTTAGATTTCGCTTAATAAGGAATCGTGCTTAAGCTTTGCAATGTTCATATTTTGTATACATTCCTTTCGTTATAAAAGATGAGATCATGTCTTGCCTAAGCATTAAAATTGTACATCTTAAACCTTAAAATTTTACTCATATGCATATTTTAGTGTAAAGATGCATAGTCCGATTTCCACTTTTAGTTAACTTGGCAGATCATGATAACATCAGATCTGAAAAGTCGCGGTTTAAGATAAAAATATGGTTTCGTCTTCAAATATTTTGTTTACTCGTTCAAGCCTTACCACAGCTAAAAATTTACTTTATTTTCGAATATTGTGCAAAAATAATACAGCCTTTTTAGCATTTAATAATAATGATGTTAGCAGTTTTTGGGTATATAAACCCAGTAAAAATCTTCCATTGTCATTCAGAAGCTAATTCAGAGGCTGAGCACTACCTGTACATTTTAGCAGTAAATTACAGTAAAGATAGTTTTTATCTTATCCTTCGAGCCTTGCTCTCTTCAGAAGAACTTAGTCATTAAACTTTCCGGATACGCTATAAGAAGAGTCCGGAACCTTCAGCATTTTTAGTAAGTCTATCAGAGTCCTCCGAGCCACTATAGAAGAACTCGGAGAGTAATATAGAAGAAAACTACTGCAAGTCACACATCCGTTGCTGCCACCTAACTAGAACCCCCGTCGACTTCGAACCACCCGGGCCATAGACGGAGGGGTTAACAACTGGCGACCCTTTAACCAGGATCTTCACGACTCCAGGATTCTTCCAGTCTTCCAGACCCTGGAACCAGAACCAACACCCAGTTGACCGGCGTGTCACGACTTCTAGTTCGTCACATCCACCCTTGAACCGGTGCGTCACGACTCCAAGTTCTCCACGCCTAGTTTTCATCCAAGAACAAGTGGCCAGCAAGACACGTCTTCAGGACACGTCTCTAAGGATTTCGCCGTAGGAATCTTGTTAAGTACAAAACTCTTTTTTAAATAATTCTAAACATTTGAAAAGTCAGTACTATTAACAGTTAATATTTAATATTGAGCCAGAATTAACACAAAACACAGTGAACACTTCAGACACCAGTGATACATTTTTTTTATTGAAAACAGTATTTTCACAGAATTATTGTCACAGTTATTTTCAGTTATTTTTACTATTCTAGTTAGTATAGTATAATTTTATTTAATGTACCAAACATAGTATTACCATACCTTCACGTACATTCGAGTGAAATTTTGTTTACATTTTTATTTTTGTTTGCAATCTTTTCAAATTTTCCCCTAGTTAGGCAAATTGTTGTGCATTTATTTTTAGATAGTGTAGTTAGGAAAACCCCTTAAGTGATCATTCCATAAATTAAGATCGGTCAAGCAGACCTAATTAGAACACATTAATAAGTACCTTCACATATGAGCGATTCAGACGGTGCGCTTTCTGACATCGAAAATTTACCTACACCCATTTTTCCACCTACCCCGCGCCCTTCAAACATACTCCCAAACACACAAGCCAATATGTCTCAGTCTCAAACCCCCGCCCCAGCATACATTAACTTAGGCAGACTAGTAAACCTTCCTCATACTGTTTTAATTTTTAAGGGGACCATAGATAATCGTTTTGTTGAACCACGCGTAAGACCTTGGATTGAATCTTTAGAGCAACATTTCTTACGCGAAAATACCGATGATGATATAAAAATTAGGAAGCAAAAAGATTTATCGACCCTAAAGAAGGGAATGCTCATGACACAGTCACCTACGTCCCATCAATTAGCGAAGCTACAACATGGGACGATTTTAAACAAAACTTATTAGAATTTTTTAAAGAAATAACACTTGCACAACCCTTAGCCACGTTAGAAGCAGTCTTCCAAGCTAAATGGAAGAAAGAGGAACACGAAGATTTAAACAATTTTATTACACGTACACATAAACTTGTAGGAGAAGCCCTCCGGGCCGCAGAAAATGCATGTGGCATAACTTTCACTTCGAAACAAAGAAATCTAATAGTAGCCACAACCATTTACCAAAACCTACCCGGAGCACCTAAAAAAAAGTTTCAGGAGTTTTTAAATGTTGACAAACCTGTAAGTGTAGCCATAAACAAAACACGGGAACATTACCCCGATTTAGCAAACCAGAACTACCGAAAGTAGAGAAACCCCGTACATTATATTCAACAGCAGCAGCCACAACACCAACAACAACAACCCTATAAATCGAGGCCAATGCAGGGAACACCACCCAGAAACAAGCCCCCCAAACCCAGAATACACGCCCTCCTCCACAGTGTTTTAACTGCGATAGCTTTGGGCACATGATAAGTCAGTGTAATTATCCCTCTTATTGCTCCCACTGTCACGAACATGGTCATCGCCGTGGCGATCGCCAAAAGTGTGCTGATAAAGCCCCTGCAGGGTATAGACCCCACTTTCAGAAACCAAACCACCACGTTCCCAAAACGTATCCCAAAAGTCATCCAATCCCCAGAAACCAGTCCATTCCCAGCCTCAGTCGAACTACCAACCCAATAGATCACGACCACAGGGTCAACCACACTCTTACCCCATGTACAAACCTCAGTACAACCAGCAAGGTCAACTAGTTCGGTACGTAGAAGTACCCGTGGAGGAATCATTTTCCCCAGAGTACAGTTTTCAAGAACACCCTCCAGCGTATGATATCCCGTAGAATATGACCCAGGTCCTCCCATAGAAGACCATTCGAGCCCTTTTTTAGACCCTACATTGGAGGCAGCAGTTCAACCTCCGCCCTCCTAAATTACAGTAATGAACCCAGATACGCACACAAACTCCCCATCAGGATAATAGGTGCGGACCTCCTAGATTTAATAATAAATTGTAGCACCGATAACCAAGATTTAACTGCTCTCCTAGATACAGGAGCACACGCGACGTTAATTAAGAAACAATGTGTAGATGAATTATTAGAGAATACAAATTACAAATATGAACTTAAGGCACCATCCTGCCAACTCAGAGGAGTTACGGGCACACCCATACCTACATACGGAGAAATTGAGTTATATTTAGAAGTTGGAAACGCGGTATACCCCGCGAAATGTTGTATAGTGGACACAGTCGCCACCTTTCAGACAGACATCCTACTAGGTATGGATTTTTTTAACCGGAATCAATGGGAGATTTACCCAGCCGGAAAGTTAGTAAAGTGTCGAAATAGGACACACCATCTCCGTGAGAATGACAGACAGCTTAATGCTAATAGAATTAGTTCAGTTCAGATTTCCGAAAGAAATAGGAAACCCCCTCCACTTGATTGCAGTTCAAGTCAGCCGGTTGTATCCAGAGGGACAACCGCTCCAGAAATCAGACCCCAGGGTAATCAGTTCCAGTTGTTGAATCCAGTTGGATCAACACAGTCAGTTTCCAGTCAGTCAGTTTCCAGTCAGTCAGTTTCCAGTCAGCCAGTTTCCAGACAGTCAGTTTCCAGTCAGCCAGCTTCAGTTCAGCCAATAAGGCAAATTTTAGTCGCCGAACCAGAATCAGATTCACAATTTTTCATATGCCCTACCGAGCATATAACAGTAGCACCTTATGAGAAGATTTGTTTCCTAGCAAAAGTAGTTAACAGTCAAGGAAAATTATTAGAGTCAGAGCGTACTCTGATTACAGAGAAAAGTAATTTCAAAAGAGATGTTCTTATTGCCCAAGTCCTTAGTCAGAGTCAGAATTCAGCTATCCCTGTTGTTTGTTTAAACAAAGGAAAAAGTCCTATAGAATTAACTTCAAATCAGAAAATAGGAACTGTTTCCACAGTAGAAGTAGATTCAGATTTCCCCATCAGTATGATAAATCGTGTTTCCAGTTCCTTAGAGTTAAATCCTTCAGTATTAAAAGAAGAATATAAGAAATGTCTGGAGCACTCCCTTCAGGAGTCACCAGCTTTACAGGATCCCAAACTAATGGAATCACTTCTCGATTTCCTGATAAGAAATAGAGATGTGATTGCCCTAAAAGGAGATCCTCTGGGCCGAACTAATTTGGTCCCTTTTGAAATCAAGTTGGAACCCAATTCCAAACCCATTTTCATTCCTCCCTATCGGGTTCCACATTCCCAATTAGTCACTATTGAGGAACACATCAAGGACATGTTGGAGCAGGATGTCATTCAGCCTTCAGCTAGTCCCTGGTCCGCTCCTATGATTCTCGTCTCCAAAAAGGACGGAACATCTCGCCCTTGTATAGATTTTAGACGCCTGAACAACATTACCATCCCAGACCGTTTCCCGATTCCAAACATGCAGGAAACAATTCTGAACGTAGGGAAAGCGAACTTTTTTCATCCCTCGATTTAGCATCGGGTTATTGGCAAATGGAGGTCAGTCCCGAATCTCGGGCATTGACTGCTTTCTCCACTAACCGAGGCCATTACGAATTCCAGGTTTTACCTTTCGGAGTCCGAAATGGGCCTGCTAATTTCTCTAGGTTGATGAATATAGTCCTTTCCGACCTATTAGGTGTCGAAGCTCTCGTTTATCTTGACGATATTATCGTCTACAGTTCGGACATAAAAACACACTTTCAACGCCTTCAGAATGTGCTATCACACTTGAGAAAAGCACACCTTAAACTGAAGCTTGCAAAGTGCAATTTTTTACAAGAATCCCTGGTATACCTAGGATTCCTACTCTCGTCCACAGGAATTAAACCTGATCCAGCCAAACTCGAAGCCCTGGAAAGGTACCCTGTACCCAAAACCATCGACGACGCCCGTGCATTTATTGGTTTTGTCGGATTCTATCGGAACTTTATCCCCCAATTTTCAAATATTGCTAAACCCATTACTAATTTGTTCCAGAAAAATTCGAAATTTAACTGGGAATCCGATCACCAACATGCCTTTGAAACTTTAATTAATAAACTAACCTGTCATCCCATTTTACAATATCCTGATTACACAAGACCCTTCATCATAGCCACAGATGCTTCCTCCTATGGACTAGGAGCCGTCCTGTTACAGGACGTAGACGGTGTGGAATTACCCATTGCTTATGCCAGTCAACTTCTCTCTGCACCTCAACGGAATTATTCCACTACGGACCGAGAGGCCCTAGCGGTATATTGGGCTTTGAAAAAATTCCGAAATATCGTCTATGGCTACGATGTAACCATCAAGACTGATCATAAGCCACTCACGTACCTCTTCAAGGACAAGCTACTTGAAGGACGATTGAGTAGATGGGCTCTGTTGATTCAGGACTTTGCAGCAAAAATCGTATACAAACCGGGAAAACTGCAAGTTATTCCAGACGGATTGTCGAGACTCAAGCCCGACGCCCAAGTGAATAAAATAGGAATTCTTCCTGTGTTCGACTACGAGTGTCTGCAATACTCCCAACAACAGGACCAACACACCCAAAACCTTCGGGCGCGCCTGGAACAAAAGGAACCATCGAAGGTAAAAGAACAGTACAACCTCAAAGATGGGCTCGTACATTTCAGGAACGAAGATGGAAACGACCTCGTGGAGATACCAAAGGATCTCGTCGATATAGCCATTGGACTTTGTCACGACTCACCTTTGTATGGACACATGGGGCCGGATCGCACCATCAAGAGTCTTTTGGAGCGATACCACTTTCCCGAGATGAACAAAAGGTACAAGAATACATCGCCGAATGTCCGTCGTGTTTAAAGCATAAGGGCAACGTACCATCCACAGCTCCGATGCATAAATATCCAGTATGCCAAAGGCCCTGGCAAAGAACTGGAATGGATATACTGGGACCATTTCCCAAAACATCAAAGGGAAATCAGTACATCATTGTGTTTACGGACCACTTCTCGCGTTACAGCGAAGTAGCCGCCATTCCAGACCAGACCTCGGAAACTGTGGCAAGAGCCCTAGTGGAACGCGTCATCCAAAATCATACCACTCCTTCCATCCTAATCTCGGATAACGCCCTTAGTTTCACTTCCAAACTGTTCGAGTCACTCTGTAACATGTGTAAAATTAAAAATACACACATTGTGGCATACCATCCGCAGGCAAACGGCTTAGTGGAAAGGCACAATCGAAAGATCTTGGAAGCCCTGCGCCACGTTGTCGATGCATCCTCCCGTACATGGGATGATTCCCTTCCCATGGTACAAACAGCCATCAACAATGGCTATAATGTGTCCATCGGGGACACCCCTCATTTCGTCCTCTATCACTACGACAAGCGTCTACCTTTTGATTTGCCCGACCAAACCGACCCGGCAGTTCTAACATCTTCCGAAATGGCAGAAGCAAATCAGCAACTAGCTGAACGATCTTTCAAGATTTTTGACATAATCCGCTATGCCCTCGACCAACGAAACCAACAGATGGAGCAAGAGCAACATAGGCGTCATCCCCGTCAACGGACTATAATCGTCGGTATGCGATGTTATCTGAAGAGCGTGAAACCGCCAGGTGCTCATCGCAAATTATACCCAAAATGGGATGGCCCATATAGGATTATGAAAAACCTCGGAAAAAATCGTTATGAAATCCTCGACCTCCGGGATCATTCCAAACTAAAGATCATTCACGCTGACAATTTGAAGATAGCTTCCGAACAACACCTTCCCAAAAAACAGCTGCCAGGCGTTCGAGCCGCCTATCCTTCAAAAGGTCAAGATATTAACAAATCGGGCAGGGATCAAAAAACTGAAGTGGTCACCGCGGGAACCGCTACCCATGACGAAGATTGGTACCTCGTAATACCACCAGTACTCGAGGCAATCTCTGAACAAGAGGAGGCCCCAGAGCCAAGCGTCCCATCGGACCCAGACCCTGGAGAAACCCCTTCGAGAGGATCACTCAGTGGAACTCCACCATCTCCTCCAACTCCACCATCTCCTCTGTCACCACCCTCACCGATTGATGATCGACGCACGGACCCTACATACCGCCCGCAAATGCATCACCCACGTGAACTAGAACCTTCACATAAGAAACGAACCCGCTCAGAATCCGAGCTCAACGGTCGACCCCCATTGCCACCAAAACGAGGCCGACCCCTTCGCCCACAAACACAAGTATCCACACAACCACCCCCAGCTCCGTATAACCTAAGGCGTAGAAATGAATAAAATTGTCCCCCTTATAATTTTCCAAATTATTTACTCTTGTAGCCTAGCATTAAAATTTCTACCGGAGTTGTTATAGAAAAACTTGCAGAAGGTAAATTTTTGAAAGGGCACGCAGACCTTTATATAAATTTGCAACCCCCTGCTAGAATTAAAATCAATCTCCTTCAGATACAAACCCAATTAAAAACGTTTGAAAGTAAAGTCCAGAATTCTTTCCAAGGAAAAGATCAGATTAGTCGCGTTCTGTTAGAAAATACCCTCGAAAATATTCAAACTACAGCACGCGCCCTATCAGAAATATTAGCCTTACCATGGATACAAACTGAAACTAAAAATTCAGAAAACTTTAACCAAAGAAGTAAAAGGGGACTGATAGATATAGGAGGGAAACTGTTCAAAGGTTTATTCGGATTAGCAACCGAAGAAGATATTAAAAGAATTGAACTTAAATTGAATCTCTTCGCGCGAAATCGACAATATAATGGACACATGTTAGAACAAACTATTAGGTCATTACACGAAAACAATCGCTTCCTCCACTCCCTTTCGGACAGATTCACATACCTTGAATCCATGTTAGCTCAATACAAAGAACACAAAAGATATCTAGAATTAATAGAGATAATGAACCTACAAGTAACCCTAATCGATAAATACTTACAACGAATAACTACGATTCATTCCAAGGTTTTGCGTGCAACCCAGCTAGCCCATGGAAAAATCACTTTCCACCCTAATACCATGGGAAATACTTCAGTCCTTGATTCACACCGCCCAGTCACAATTAAAATTATCACCGATATTCCCACTCAACCACACTAATTACCCTCAATTTCTAGAATACACCTGGACTGTACATGGACCGCGCCCCTACACATACCTCATAATTATACCATTTTTCGATTCCCGCAACGAAATAAACAACTCGTCTGCCCTCCACTCAAACCAGTTATTCTTCCAACTACTAGGTCTTGCTTTATCGACTTAATTCGTGACCGGCATGCCCCGGTATGTTCATTTAAAAAATTTAATTCCCCTAAAACTATCTAACTACGAATTTTACCAGACATCTGGGTTTCTTTCGCGAACAGGACTGCCGCTACTCTCGAGTGTCCATCAAATTATTCCCTCATCACAATCCCTATGGTTATTCGGCTACCAATTGGTTGCTCCTTGCGTTCAAAAGCCCTCCAAATATACAACCCGTACAAGGTTACCCTTAATAACTCATACCCATTCCCGTCGCAAATTAAATTTAAACCCGTCATAGAGATCTTAAATCTCTCCATAAAACCTGTAACCATCCTACCCGAACTACATGCCCCTGAATGGAATGATCAATTGAGCCGGTTTAAAATTTCGGATGATAACCAAAATAACCTCTTACAAATACTACAACCGGTAACCATTTTCTCAACATCTGCCGTTAGTATCATTATTGTATGTGCTATTATCCTCGGTATATTTGTGGTGAAAAGATCATTCTGGGAACAAAGAAAACCAAGTGACACGGAACATGAAACTATTTATGCACGACCAAGAGTGTGTACCCAGACCACGTGAACTAGACTTAACCACCCGACTTATGTTGTATATATAACTCTGTATTATAAAACCCATAGTTATCATCTAGTTAGCATTAGTTAGGATGTTACATTATCATACTAATATCATTCTAGAGGGAAGAGCCCTGTAAAAATGAACCATAAATAACTCCCATATTCCTATACTATATTATTCTTCATGTAATTCTTGTATTCATTTATATAGTTCTTGTATCCATTTTAAGAAAAAGTATCCATTTTAAAAATTCATGTGTTATATGGTTCATGTATTTATATAATCCTGTATATTCTTATATATTTAACTTTATATAATGCCTATACTCATATGTATGTACGTGTGTGTATTCATTTTTACATAAGGACGAAACTCGCCCAACGCGAGTTTGGATAAAATTTTTGATTTGCTTTCTACTTTGCCAAATAATTGGTGACCTGTTGTTTTTTTAAAATCTCATAATCATTTTTTTAGATTTCGCTTAATAAGGAATCGTGCTTAAGCTTTGCAATGTTCATATTTTGTATACATTCCTTTCGTTATAAAAGATGAGATCATGTCTTGCCTAAGCATTAAAATTGTACATCTTAAACCTTAAAATTTTACTCATATGCATATTTTAGTGTAAAGATGCATAGTCCGATTTCCACTTTTAGTTAACTTGGCAGATCATGATAACATCAGATCTGAAAAGTCGCGATTTAAGATAAAAATATGGTTTCGTCTTCAAATATTTTGTTTACTCGTTCAAGCCTTACCACAGCTAAAAATTTACTTTATTTTCGAATATTGTGCAAGAATAATACAGCCTTTTTAGCATTTAATAATAATGATGTTAGCAGTTTTTGGGTATATAAACCCAGTAAAAATCTTCCATTGTCATTCAGAAGCTAATTCAGAGGCTGAGCACTACCTGAACATTTTAGCAGTAAATTACAGTCAAAGATAGTTTTTATCTTATCCTTCGAGCCTTGCTCTCTTCAGAAGAACTTAGTCACTAACCTTTCCGGATACGCTATAAGAAGAGTCCGGAACCTTCAGCATTTTTAGTAAGTCTATCAGAGTCCTCCGAGCCACTATAGAAGAACTCGGAGAGTAATATAGAAGAAAACTACTGCAAGTCACACATCCGTTGCTGCCACCTAACTAGAACCCCCGTCGACTTCGAACCATCCCGGGCCATAGACGGAGGGGTTAACATATATATATGAGAGAGAGAGAGAGAGAGAGAGAGACATATATTTATATACAGGGTTGTCCCATAAGTCCAGCATCATAGGAAAAATAATGAAAAAAGGCAAAACAAAAGATTTTATTTACAGAACGTGCTCAATATGTCTACCATTGTTTTCAATACACAAATTCAGACGTGATACCCAGTCAGCAAGCACACGGTGAATGATGTCAGGAGTAATGGCCTTACATGCCCCAATAATGTGCTGCCGCAAATGTTCAACACTCCTAATTTTCTCTGCGTATTCCAGCGCTTTCAAGTGGCCCCAGAGATAAAAATCTAGTGGCGTGAGATCCGGGCTCCTAGCTGGCCATTCCACAGCCCCTCGACGTCCTATCCAATGACCAGGGAATTGTTGGTACAGGTATTCCCTTACTTTGGTGCTGTAATGTGCAGGAGCGCCGTCTTGCTGGAACCATGTTGAGAAATTTCCTTCTTCGTTCAAGACACTGGGAAATGCTTCTTCCTTGAGCATACGTAGGTAGGTGCCTCCAGTGACATGTTCATCGGAAAAGAGGGGGCCTATGATGCGATCCTTCCAAATGCCACAACATACCATCACCCGAGATGCACCTTGTTCCTTTGAAGAGGTATACCGGTGAGGGTTGTTTTGAGACCAGTAGCGGGTGTTCTGTCGATTTACCTCACCATTTCCATAAAAAACAGCCCCGTCACTGAACAGATTGATGGACGGGAAATTGGCATCCCGAGCATATTGTTCCGTAGCCCATTCACAAAATTCCATCCGCCGGTCGGGATCATCTTTGCTTAATTTCTGTAGGATCTGAAGTTTATATGGATGCCATTTGTGAGCCTGAAGAATACGATGGATGCTACTTTTCGACACCTGTCTCGGCGGACAATCGCCGAAGAGACTTATTGGGACTTCTGTTAAAATGAGCCAGGATAGCAGTCGCTGTATCATCGTCAGTGGACCTTGTATCCTTTCAGATAGAATCGGATTCATCGTTCAGGGTTATTTGGTTTCAACATCTATAATTTTATGAATTTTTACAAATTTTAAAGGGGTATAGGTAAATTAGAGACGGAAATTTAATTATTTATTTACTTATTGATTTAGGTTTATTTCTTCTTAAAAATTTCCTAAAATCGTTATCATTATTAACACGCCCATGGAAACACATTTCCATACTTCTTGACATCCATCATTTTCAAGAAACATTGCATTCCATATAAAAACTAGGGAGCCTACCAAGATTCCACCAAAGTCACCTCACTTAGGGCCTAGAATTACACAACTTGCCATTAGGCCTTGATAGGGCAGGTAATGGGGTAATCCTGTTGTTAGGCCTACCTTAGGCTAGGACAAATATTAAACACTGCCTGCTGTTGACAACTTTGAATATTTAAGTTCACTCTTTCACTTTAGCCTTCAATATTTTCCTTCCTAATTTTCTTTCATAATTATGGCTGATCCTGATAAGCCTACAATCAACATGGATAAACTAGCACACCTTAAAAGAAAAAGGTTGTCAGAAAACAGTCATTACAAGATCATTTAATGGTTTTAGAAGGAAATCAGCACCTTTGGTTTGATTGGGAATAAAGACTATATTTCTGATGTTGATAAATTAAGCTATTTATTAACTTATTCAAAAGGAACAGCACTTAAATTAGTTACAGTTGGTGAATCTTGCCTTAAGCATCGGACAAAAGACTTTTTTAAATCACAAAGCACACTAATTTAACCAAATATATATAAATTAAAAGCATTTTAAACCAGTATATAAAATCAAAGTACCGCATTTACTAGGCCAATAGTTAATTATGAGCCAATCTTTAACAATTTCAGGGCATCTTCTGTCTCCACGAAAAACATCTTGAAATTGTAAATTGTACTCCCTCTTCAGCAGAAGCATTTAAAAGAAATCAGCTGTTGACTATCTGATACCACAAATATAGCCTATTTATGGTCTGCGTTAACTATAGTATAATACTAGACATTTGTTTAATCGCCTCAATTTCTCAGGGGGCTGGAACAGGTTCAGAACTTCTATTTTAAATAGTATAATACATCATCTATGACTGTTGAATGAAATAAATAACAGTGACCATAAATTTTTAACACAAACTCAACACCATTTCAAACCTATTCTTCAGTTAAGTGTGCCAAATAAATCACACAATCAGACTAGACCGAGCACAATCTTTATAAGATTCCTATCAAGAAAACATCAGACCTTCACTTTATGCAGCATATATACAATCTGGTATTAGCTCTGAAACATTATCATAAGCTTTGAAGTTCTTGAGTGTATTCAAAATGTACACAAGTCATGCTATTTCTAACAATGAACTGAAACGTTATTCTATAAAGAAGTCACACAGCATGAAGAGAAAGTTGAGGAAAATGTTTAATACAGAAGTTTATCGGAGATAATGGAAAACTGAGTAAGCCCTCTTGAAAGTCAATATTATTAGCTATTTTCTGGCAATTGAAACTTGGAGACGTTAATTATTTCATCCTATTATGTACCTCGTAGTTAATGTATTCCTTAATTCAACCAAAATATTTTAAGGAGGGTAGAAAGCATTACCCGAGTTTGAATATCTACATCGTCAGCCAGACTCCGAACTGAGCGGACGCATTTCCTGAGCTCTCTGATATTGCTTCTACTTTTGGATATTGTCAATAACTTTACTTTTGGAAAGTTCTGAATTTTATATACTTGCGTTTATATTCACATTGTTATAGTTAAGTAATTGAATATTAGTGGTTTTTAGCGATTTAGAAGTTTTCATAGCGTGCCGGCTTAATTTAACTTAAATTAGTTTATAACCGTCACAAGTTTAATTTGCGCGATGCCGTCGCAGAAAGCGTCGTGTGTTAGGTGTGGGGTAAATCGGTGGAATACGGATTTTAAGGATTATAACGGCGGTCCTATGGCGATTACCGAGAGATCGGTTTGTTTCTTTTGCGACTTAAGGGAGGAAATAGTTGACATAAAACGTAGTGTACGTGAGGTAACGGAAAGATTTGTAACGCTTGATGAGGGCAGGGGTAGGGCTACAGTTGACGAAAGCCGAACACACGTTGAAAACTTAGTAATTTGAAGGGTGAGGTGCGTAACCTAGTTTCTAGTTTAGGTAGCTTATCGGGAAGGTTGGATAGAGTTAAGGAAGGGGTTAAGGTTGGTCCGAGATCAGTAGATGGGGAGGGATTTAGAGAAGTTAAGGGTGGAGTTAGGCCACATACATTAGGTGATAGGAATCACCCCCCTATCGAGGTTTCGAACCCTTTCGCCCATTTGGATAGGGACGTGAACGAGGGGGAAACTATTTTAATTGGGAACTTTTTAGTGCGCCATATGGGTAAAGAGTTCGTTGAACGGCATCCAACCAAGAGGAGGAGAGTCTGCTCCTAGGGGCCAGGGTTGACAGAATTAGAGACGAAGTGGATAGGATTGATGTTGCCTCCCGTCACTCGATGTTGGTGACGATGGTAGGGGGGCAACGACTCGTATAGGCCCGATACGAGAGTGCCTGACCTTTTGGAGAGATATAGGGGGTTAATTAGGTCCCTAAAGGCGAGGTCAGATAGGTCTTTAGTTCTAGGTATTACCCCAGGCGCGGGTTGGGTCTTAGGATTACGTCAAAAACAATATTTTTATATACTAAATTAGAAGAGATTTGTGCTCAGGAAAATGTACCCTTCGTAAAGTTGTGGTCCGAATTCAGTGATCCTAGCCTTTTTATAAAAGATGGGGGTGCATTTTAATAAAATAGGTAACGCTAGGCTAGGTAGGTTAATTGACGAAAACGTTCAAAAGCTGTATAGGTCGAAGCCTTCTTTAAACATTGTGGGTCCGGGGAACGCGGGCCCGACGTGAAAAATAGTTTAAAACGCCGACCCGTGGTAAAAAATAACTTAAACGTCTTTTATTGTAACGCGTGTAGTATTAGAATTAAATTAAACGAATTTAAGGCGATAATTTATTCCGGCAACTAAGCTATAGTTGCTATCACTGAAACGTGGTGAAATACCGTGACTCGGGACTTGTTGGGGGAACTTGATATACCGGGTTTTAAACTCTTTACTCATAATAGGTTACATACGGTTGATGGCGGCGTTTTGCTGTACATTCGTAATTCCCTTAGGGCTATCGAGGTTAAGATAGATTTTCCGGCAGCAATTAATGCGATATGCGTTGAAGTTAGGGCGCGTATTCTTAGTTTCAATTTTGTTGTTGTTTATAGGCCTCCCGTTCAACCCCTCGATACCGATACTAGAGTTTACACACTTCTTGGTAACTTTAGTAATAATCGGAATAGTATAGTTGTCGGAGACTTTAACTCTTTGATGACCAGTATACATTTCTTTGAACTTAAAAGTTTAAGTTTTATTGTGTTTTACAATTCTATAGTCACTTAAATGACCCATTTTTGGGTTAATTTTCCGACAACTAAACGATACCTGTATAAACATGTAGATGTATTTGTAGAAACGTTGCATCATTGTACAATTTATATTATTATTTCCTTGGGACAAATATGTCCTTTGGTCCTCAAAGAGTTAACTGCTCTTACGAGACTTTTACTGGTAACGATGGGGCTTTGAGATTGATTGAATTCATGGAAGATAATTTTTTACGACAGATGGTTACCGAACCAACACGCGGTGATAATATTTTAGACGTGGTGATGACGAACGGCGAAAATATAGTCGAAGGTTTAGAAGTAGGCGAGAGTTTAGGATGTAGTGATCATCAAATTATTAGGTTTAAGTTATTGATAGAAAACTCTAAGGATAGTAACGTAATATAAGTCCCTGATTTTCGTAGGGCTAATTTTGATAGTTTTACGGATAGGATGAGAGTAGTGGACTGGGATAACTATTTATGGGTAATGACGCAAATTTGCATTGGGAGGCGTTTAAAGATAGTTTCTTGAATATCGAAAGGGAGTTTATTCCTCGTAGGCCCAAGCGCGCTAGAAATCAAGGTAGGCCCAAGTGGTGGACTAGGGAAATAGGCGAGTTCATAAACGAGCGTAACAGAGCGTATAGACTTAATAAGCGCAATGGCACGGTGGCTAACGTTAATAGATATATAGAGTTTCGACATCAGGTTAAAAGATCAGTTAGGAATGCTAAGTGTAATTGAGATATACTTATAGCTGCGGATAGTAGACATAACCCAGAAAAGTTTTTCGATTACGTGAATAATTGTAAGCTGATAAAAGATAATATAGGCCCTCTCGTGGACGCTAATGGCGTTTTGGCTTCCGACGCTCAGGCGATGGCGGGTATTTTTAATAACTTTTTGGCAACAGTTTTTACCGTAGAAGACGTCAATAATGTCCCCGATGTGGACGATATCGTTCCATTTAGCAGCGAGACTCTGTTGGATGAAATAACTGTTTATGAGGGTGAGATTGCGCATTATATCGATAGGCTAAAAGTTAGCAAGGCCCCAGGCCCTGACGCGTTTTATCCTAGACATCTGAAAGATTTAAAAGACGTTATCGTAGGCCCCTTAACGAAGATTTTTAATCAGTCACTCGAAACGGGAATTATTCCTGAAGACTTCAAATTAGCTAACGTTACCTCCATTTTTAAAAAAGGCGACCGCACAGTAGCTAGCAATTATAAGCCCATTAGCTTAACGTCAATTGTCGGTAAACTTTTGGAATCCGTAGTTAGGGATCGTATCATCTTGTTTAACTAATTTGTTAGAATTTTATAACGAAATAGTGCGCGAATACGATAGGAATAGAGCGGCTGACGTTATCTATTTAGATTTTAAAAAAGCGTTCGATACTGTTCCGCATAGAAGATTAATTGCGAAGGTTAAAGCGCACGGTATACGCGGTCAGGTAGCTAACTGGTTAGAGGAATGGCTTCGTGCTAGGAAACAGAGGGTCGTTGTTAACCCTCAGTTACTCGCGTGGGGTTATTGTGACCCAAGCAAATATTCTATAAACAATTTTATACGAATGGCAACACTTGTAATAACCCCACCCACAGTAGCTTCCACACTCATCGAGTTTATATTTCAGTGTTAATCAGTTGCTTACTGCGCCTGGTTCTGTGTGTTTATTAGTAGACGTTGACCCCCACGCGACCATTTGCGTTTTGCTTTCTGCTGAATTCTGACCCCAGGGCCATCTAGAGGGCGATGTAAAATATGCCCACGAAATACAGACAACAAACATTCAACGAGATGCTCAAGGTGTAATGCATTAATTTGCAAGTTTCACATGTGTATCAAATGTAGTGATTGTAATGATCTAGAGAGTTTTGAAAATGAAAATTAAAACGAGTTATACATTATATATGATACGATATGATATATTTGATTTGTTTACAATATAATTGATTTTTTGGATTTTTTTAATATTAATGGCTTTATTAACCTAATTTGACGACATTACAGCTGACAAAAAAAGAAGATTTGAAATAAAATAAATATATATAAATTGGGGTCACATAGACCCCACGCGGCTATTTGTTATAATTTCCCACGCGAGTAACTGAGGGTTAATGGTAGTGAATCGGGGTGTTTGGATGTAGGTACCGGTGTCCCACAGGGTTCAGTGTTAGGCCCATTGCTATTCGTAATTTATATTAACGATATAGATGTAGGCTTGACCAGTAACGTGTCAAAATTCGCGGACGATACTAAAATAGGCGGTAAGGTTGTTAACGAGGACGATAGAAATAGGCTCCAAGACGATGTAAATAGGATTATGGAGTGGACGGATAAGTGGCAGATGCAATTTAACGTAGACAAATGTAAAGTCTTGCATATGACCGAGCTCTCCTTCGAGTGACTCAATGATGGCTCTCCTACATTCTACCATGCCACCACCTGCACTCCATCCTGTATAGACCTGTCCCTCGTTTCAACTGATGCCCTCCTAGATTTCACGTGGCAAGTCCTCCGAGAGGACCATGGAAGTGACCATTTCCCCATTCAACTCACGCTCAATCGACCCGACCAGACTGTTACTACCAACGCGAATTGGGCCCGCTTCCGCGGCAACACGCATACAACCCTTACAACTGCCCACTTCCCATCCATCGACGAGTGCATCGCATATTTCGAGTCCGTCGTTCTAGCGGCTGCAAGCACTAGCGTACCACGATCCTCCGCCTACCCCCGCGCCCGACGGGTGCCTTGGTGGACCCCGGAGTGCGCGGAGGCCGTGCGGGCCAAGAAGAAGGCAACTCGGCGCTTCTACCGAACGCGATTCCCCATCCATCGCACGGAGATGCAGCGGGCCAGGGCCATCGCCCGCCGCAAAATGAAGACCGCGCCGAGCCTCTTGGCGTGCCTTTGTGTCCGGCATCACCGCCACCACACCTTCGGCTACCATCTGGAAGAAGGTACGGGGTGTCGAGAGGCGACATGCCCCCTCCCGACCCCCGGTCCTCCGGACTAATGACGGACTCCTATGTGAACCCAAGTCGGTGGCAAACCACCTCGCTTCTACCTTCGCCGCCGTTTCTTCCTCTGCAACCGATTCCGTACCCGCCCCTGACGATAGCCCCTCTCCACCGTCCATAGACAGCACCTACAACCGATTGTTTACCATGCGTGAACTACAGGCGGCACTGGCCTCTCGACGATCCCCTTGTCCCGGTCCGGACGGTATTCCGTACGGCATGATCCAGCACATCCACACTACCTTACAGATTTTCCTGCTAGACCTATACAATCGCATATGGATAGAGGGCGCCTTCCCCTCTAGGTGGAAGGAGGCCCACGTCATCCCTATCCCCAAACCCGGCAAAGATTCCCTGGACCCCACAAACTACAGACCCATCGCCCTGACGTGTTGTGCTTGCAAAATCCTCGAGAAAATGGTCGCTACGCGATTATCGTTCGTCCTTGAAAATAGCAATTCCTTCCCGGCTACCCAGTCCGGCTTCAGACAATTCCGCTCCACCACTGATCCCCTCCTGTTTCTCAGCCGAGACATACAGGATGCCTTCGACAATGGATAGTTTGTACTGTCAATTTTTTCGACATCCAGAAGGCCTATGATACCACCCGTCGAGCAATGATCCTCGGTCAGCTCCGACATCTGGGCCTCGTTGGAGCCATGCCGACCTTTATCAGGGGCTTCCTTTCCTCCCGGACCTTTAAAGTCCAGGTGGGCTCAGTCCTCTCTGACACCTTCGTGCAGGAGGACGGGGTCCCACAGGGAAGCATCCTCAGTGTTCTCTGCTTCTCCGTCGTGATGAACACGGTCTCACAATGCCTTCCACCCACCATCCGCTCTTCCATTTACGCGGATGACCTTGCGATCTACTTCGCAGGGCGAGAACCGTCCGTCGTTCAACGACAAATGCAGCTCGCCATCTACCGGGTGGAAAGGTGGGCGACGTCGGTGGGTTTCCGCTTTTCCATTCCGAAGTCCAAGTGTATGCTCTTCAGTAGAAGAAGACCCACAACCCTTCCTCTACCCTCTGTCACATTATACGGCAGTCCTCTTGAGGTGGTACCCTCCACGCGTTTTCTGGGCATGACCTTAGACCGACGGCTCAATTGGGTTCCCCATCTCAAGCACCTAAAGCAATCCCTTCGACGCCCCCTCGCTCTCCTGGATCACCTCTCCCACACCACATGGGGTGCAGATCGACGCTCTCTTCTTCGCCTTTACACTTCCATAGTACAGTCGAAGCTGGACTATGGTAGTGCAATTTACGGTTCAGCCTCCAACGCCCGCCTCCATATCCTGGACCCAGTACTTAATAGAGGCCTCCGCCTCGCCACCGGTGCTTTCCGCTCCTCCCCAGCCTCCAGCCTCCACGTGGAATGCGATCATCTCCCTCTCGCCCTCCGACGGGGTCTACTCCTCATGAGGACATACCTCCGTGCACAGAGGCTACCTTCTTCGCTTCTGGGCACGGCGGTTTCAGAACTACCACCTCAGGGACGGAGCTGGCACTTCACTGAAGTGGTCCGCTCTTTCCTTGATCTTTTCAACATGCCCGCCCCTCAGTTATCCCCACTTCATTCAGCATCTACCCCCCCTGGCTCCTCACCCCTATCAAGTTTTGCAAGGATCTGTGTGCCCTACCGAAGAATACCACGAGCGCCATGATATACAGGTCACTCTTCCGCGAACACGCAACCCAACAACCGGACGCAGTCGCCATTTACACAGATGGTTCCCGCTCGGAAGCTGGTGTGGCCTCCTCAGCGGTGATTCTGTTCCAGCCGCTTTCCCGGGGCGTCGGCCTGCCCCACGAGGCCTCCGTTTTTTCGGCGGAACTTTTCGCGATTACGGAGGTCCTCGATATTGTGCGCACCCACTCTGCCAGCTCTTTCGTCATTTATTCAGATTCCCAAAGCGCACTTCTCTCCCTAGAAAGATTTAACTCTCCTCACCCGCTCGTCTGTACCATCCAGCAAACCTTCCACTTTTTAACGACCCTCCAACACAAGACAGTCGCCTTCTGCTGGGTCCCGGCTCATGTCGGCATCCATGGTAACGAGGAGGCGGACCGCACGGCAAAGACGGCCTGCTCACTGCCGGCCTCCTCCCGACCCCTCCCCTTCTCCGACTTCTTCCCGACTTTCCGCTCCCACTTCCGCTCCATATGGCAGCGGGAATGGGACCAGGCCACACAAAATAAACTCCACATGATCAAGCCACAAATAGGATACTGGGCCTCCTCATTCCACCGCTCCCGCCATAAAGAAGTAATCCTAGCCCGCCTCCGCCTAGGCCACACCCGCATCACCCACGGACACCTTATGGCGAAATCGCCAGCCCCGCTTTGCCCTACCTGCCATACCCCTATCACTGTCATACACCTCCTGGTGGGATGCCCGAAGTTGTCCGCTCTTCGTCGCAGGTGTTTCCCTCTCTCGGCCGAAAATCCCATACCCGACCGTCTACGATCCATACTCGCCGAAGGCCCCCACTTTTCAACGGAAGCGATTTTCTTCTTCCTTACTCACTCCCATCTGCTCCATCGCATCTAAAACCATACCCCTCCTACCCACTATCCAGCAACTGACCCTTACTCACTCCCCTAGTCTGCCACCCCCAGCACAGTAACACCACCCACCCACTGCCTCGCCGAAATATGTACCGCTTTCTATAGGTACGAATCGGCGGTAAATTAGAGAAAGAAAAAAAAAAATATATATATATATATACACCTCGATTTTCGCAAGTTATGTTCCTCAGACTCATTACGAATAGCGAAATTGCTAATAACGAGCATTTTTCCCATATAAATACGTTTTATGGGGGGATGCGTTTCAGTGGCCATTTTTCAGAAGATAAGATGTTTGGATACGTTCCCATACGATACATGAAAGCAAGTATAAAACACAAATGCAGACTTATATTAGCATAGTAAGTTATGAATAACATCATTATGAGAATAAACATACCTGTACTGTACTTTTATTTTCTCAAACCACCCCCGACTCGCACTGAAAGTTTCACCACCACTGCTCTCACCTTCACCAACGACTTCCTTCCTCACATCCCGCCACAAAGACCGTGCCTTTTCTTGAATCATGGCCTGCGATACGGGCATGCTGCGCTGCGTTTGGTAGCAGGCGGAATTGTGAATCATTTTTTCCCTTATCTGGCATTGCGAATAGCAGAATTTGGTGTCAAAAAATATATTACGTATGAGCGAAGCTATGAATAACGGGGTACACACACGCACACGCACACACACACACACACACACACACACCACACACACACACACATATATATATTAATATATATTATATATATATATATAATATATACATACATACATACATACATACATACTGCTATTGGTACTGACTGAGGCTATACACCGTACTAGGCTTTGAATGATATGAATGAATGCAGTGAAACCTTTGGGCTAATGAAATTTTATAAGGATATTTACAAAAGGTTACAGGTATTTTTTATTAAACCTTTGGAGGCCTGGATCATTAACCCTTTCACTGCGATGACGAGTACGCGTTCGTCATGGTTCCTCCCGTGATGTGCTACGATGACGAGTATGCGTTCGTCATGACTATTGTTGGTTATTTAGAAGCAAATATATGGAAAACTGATAAGTGTTGGTAGTTGGGAAGTAACGAAAATGGTCCACTGAGTAGGTAGGTAGTTAATCTAACAATTATTAAACTCCTTTTATGTCAATAACTGTATAGATGAAACCAATTGGTTGCTCACCAGAGTTATTCTCCACACTAGTATTTATATACTCTGTGATAGAACGTGCTCGGTAGTAGACATACACTACCGATCACCCAACAAACAAAAAGGACGCTGGTGGAAAAAGCCGGGAAACAACTTTGTTGTTAAAATAATAAAAATTAAAATATAAACAAATGCCTAATGTGTGTCATCAGTTCTGCCATCTCAGATGATTACTGCACTGGAATTGCTGATTTACATACACGAGAAGCAGCTAATAGTTATATCCAAACCTATGGATTGCTCTCAGAATTGCAGTCACTCTTCCACTGACCGTAGCCACAGCTGAAAGGAGCTTCTCCAAGTTGAAGCTAATTAAAACGTACCTCAGGTCAATAATGGAACAAGAACGTCTGAGTGGACTTGCCATCATGAGCATCAATCGGGAGGTAGACCGGAAGCTGTCCTATGATGATATTGTTGATGAATTTGCAATAAAAAATAGCCAGGAGAGAAAGGTTTTGAACGTATGTGATACATATCTATCCAAATAAACTTATTAGAGTTTTGTATATTTAATTGTATATAAACCATTTTATTGTGCCAAATTAATTACTCCAAGAGGGTATAATATAGTACTCCTAGATTAGGGAGACCGTCTCTATGTCTGACTTCCCGCAATCACAGAGCACTTTGTGGATCTTGTAGACTCCTTATCACCAGTTCCTGATAATCAAAGATCAGAAGAAACACTTCGACGGTTTAGTAATTTAATTGAATTTAGGCAAGATGAGTAATTTCAATAGTAAAGCAAGTATATATATATTTTTTTTTTTCCAATAAAGTTTATAAGCACATTTATGTTTTTAATTTATTATAATGGGTCAACTTTATCTTCACAAGAGTTAATAATATGAATATTTCTTCTAATAAAAGTTTATAAGTATAATAATAGTTAATTCTTAATTGTAAGATATTAAATAAGCCAGAGACCACTCTAAGACACACTTGTCCGTTCTGAATCTTCAAGCTTGTATGAGTCAATTGCTAAGTCTACTGCTTTTTCCTACAATCAGACTCCAATTGAAAACCCATTAATCTTCCAATTCCAAAAGCAATTCCCTAACGAGCCGACTTTCCTTCGTCAGCCCGGAGACCCGTCTCCTCGGAATCTGCCGTAAGGGCGTTGAGCCCCTTCTGATATAGTCAAGGAACGGAACCTGCCTACGCCACCACGAAAGCGGTTGACGTCACATGAGAACACTGGAGAAGCGAGTGTCTCACAATCCATTGTGTTTCCCAGGTGAAATCGCAGAAACCATCTGTGTCACTGGCGTTCGGAAGGAAATGAGTCACACACTAGCGTGCGAATTATTGAATGAATGAAATTACATACAAATAATTGTCATCAGGGCGCTGCTTTACTTCGATGATAAATTAAATTATAACATGTATAACATATACAGGGTGGGCCGTGAGTTTCCATACATAGGAAAAATAAACATTTTTTTTATGGACAACCATTTTTATTTATATAATATGCTCTACATGGTTGCCATTGTTTTGAAAACACATTTCAATACGTGTTCCCCACTGTTGATGAACACGCATTAGCACAGTTGACGTTATGCTTGTAATGGCGTTGGTGATACGTTCCTTTAGATGATTTATGTCTCGTATCTTTTCTGATACACCATGGCCTTCAAGTGCCCCAAAGATAGAAATCAAGGGGGGTGAGATCTGGGGATCTGGGAGGCCACTCCACAGGACCACGCCGACCAATCCAAGCATCCGGAAACTGCTGATCCAAATACCGACGCACGTGAAGACCATAATTTAAATTTTCCTATGTATGGAAACTTACGGCCCACCCTGTATATATATATATATATAATATATAATATATATATTATATATATATATATTATGGGCCCTAAAGATATTTGCGCGTAGGGCCCCCAAAAGGTTGGAGCCGGCACTGAAAAGATCAGTGTAGGCCTACACACATCCTATATGCTATTGAGCTAAAATGTGTCTGTGTGTCTGTCCGCTTTCTTCGGAATCGTGTACAGACTAAACGGCACATCGTAAAATTCTGCAACCACCACCAGCTGATAGCCCATGAGTTGCCGATGTGCTCTGTAAAGTTTCCCGGTCCTAGGTCACTCCGCGGCCGAGCACGAGCTATTTAATGTCTATTACAAGTGAATCTAAGTACTACGAAAACGATACCCAGGTTGAAGAGCACTGTAAAATTGCACAATCTTCTAAGTTAGTAGTATGACTGCAAAATGTTCGAGTGCATATATATACAATTGCAATGTTGATCAATTGTTGCAAGGTGCCAGCCCCTTCTCCCCTGGGGGTAATGGGGGAAGGGTGGGGGTAAATGGGGGAGAGGGGTGGGGTAATGGGAGAGAGCAGTTTGGTAGTCCCGATATACAGCTAGCTGTAACATATACTGCTACCTGCCCGGAGGGCGATCGCGAGCTACAGCTTGTAGAGCCTAGTGTCTGATTTATGTAGCTCCATAATTACATTTATAGGTTGAATCAAATGATTTTTCATGGTTTTAGTGAAAATTTAACCATTAAATTTATAATTGGGTCTCAGGTAGAGCGAGAGAGTTATGTATTAATGTAAAATGTTCAGTGATTAGTAGAGAATTCATTATCTTAATAGGCTTGTAGTCTACCCTTTTTAAAATTCATAGTGAAGTGTTATTTTTATGTTCATTCTATTCAGCCAAATATAAAAAACCTGTGTGTATGAAGGAGAGAGTTACAAGGACAAAAGGAAACCTCAAAGACCTTCTGGCCCACTCTGGGACAGCCTACCAAAACTGGCAACAGACAGTTAGCTACTCACACTGTAAAACAGGGTGTCCCATTTTTCACTTTTTTTAAGAATGTCAATGTCCATACTTTTTTCTTGTTAGAATTGGTCCACTGAATACAACCATATCAAAAGAAAATCTTTTTTGAATTTTAGGGGTCCCCCCACCCCTCTCGAAATATTTTGCGTTCTCGGAATGCAAAAATTGGCATTTTGGGAAGTACATTTGACACTGAGGAGCCAATTATTTATACAACACCTACATATTTGGTACAAAATGATAGCTACATTCATGCACCTAACATTAAAACACCCATCGGAAGTGTTTAATAAATGAAAAAGAATTTGTACATCAAAATCGATTCATTACAGGAACTTTTTACCACAAAAATGTTACCTCATGAAAAAACCACGAGTAATTTTTACCAAAATTATTTGAAAGTTATTTCTAATATCTCATTTTTAACACGAGTGTTACCGCCACTCATAGAGCATCATCCCAATGCAGCTCCACGCCGATGGGCTTTGATAAGATAGGATGAAAAATCGAACAAAGATAAATTCAACTTATGATATCAAAGTGGGAACAACTTTGCAAATACAGAAATTTGCAAAGCTTCATCGTTTTTTTTTTTTTTTTGCATAAATCAAAATATACTTTTACAAGAAAAAAGGAATAAAGTTAATAAAATACAAAATATATAGCTTTCCAATATACAACTAAAAAGAAACATTAGAATGGTATATTACTTAGGCCTAACTAGTCTTGTCTTTTTGTCATATTGATTAATATTTTCTTTGAAACAACCGGGATCATACGCTTGTTTTCTTCAACAACCTGTAGAAGTTCCTGAATTTCATTCTCATCCTTGCATGTGCCATAGAAATCTTGCATCAATTTAACTCCCCGCTCCGCCGTATCATTAACAACTTTTGCAAAAGAAATTATATTCTTCATCCTGATATAATCTTCATCAGTTTCCCACATATAGGTTGGCCTATATGAAAGTCTTTAGGATGGACAGAATGTAATAGTTCTTTCGCCATCATGCTCTTATCTTCATTGCTCAAAGAACCAAAGAGAGCCATTGGTGTAAGTTCCTCAGTTAGGTACCAATAATGACCTTTAAAAGTGTTTAAAGCTGTTTCAGCGATATCACTGTCTATTTGCTTGTAACGAACCATTTCCCTGTAAAAGTCGAGATCATTTACAGGGGCATCAACTGCGTTTGTGCACGAAAGCCAATACTTTCCATAGAAAAGTGTCGTAAAGATACACATCCTTTCAAGCTTATAAATGGTCATTGAGTCAAACCCAACTTGATTGCAGAAAGCATACATTTTATGTGTATAAAGTATAGCTGCCATCCATCTTGCGTGATGAAATGCCCCAGACTTCATCCAGTGCGTTCCTCGTGAAGGGACTACGTCAAGAATCAGAAGTGTTGTTTCAGCAACTTCCCTATAATCATCTCGGGGAAGACTGCTTTTATTGTTAAGGACATCTTTCATATATTTGATGTTTTCCTCTTAAATTCCGCAGATATCGATCTTTTATTTCAAGATGCTTATGAGGTTGTTTGGTGTCAATATTCTTCCAATCGTTTTCTTTGAATTTCTTGAAATCTTCATTTACTGGAGAAGTCGTTTTACGAAATATTTTCAAATAGACAGCCGATAAAATTCTTTCAGCCATGTGATGACGGCAGGCCATCCAAAACAATTTTTTCCCGAGTAGGTCTTCTACTTTTATGCAAGCTCCTTTTACCCACCCAGAATTGGAAGCAGTGGTATAAAAAACCATGCCATACACATTATTCTCCAATTTCCAGCTAAACATAGACTCTACAACTGCTGATGCTTGTGTCAGTCCTGTTGTATTTTCGATTTTCGGCACGGAGAGTAACTTTTCTACATCCCTACCTCCAGTAACAAGAATCGCCAATCTCTCTTCTTTCTCATTTGATAGATCACCAATCATTTTGCTGTCCCAGTGAATCAAAACATATTCAGGAACAATAAATTCCTCTCTGATGGATTCTGCCTTTCTTTTCCTTGTTGTTTTAGCTGCTCGACCTGCCGTACTTTTTGAATACTCATTTCTGCAATATTTTTCCCCACACTCTGCTGCAACTACTGAAGCAAAGCCACTGCGTTGTCGTAATGAAAGGCCTACGCGATCTGCTGTATTTGATATTAGGTTTGACTTAAGCACGTTTACAGCCTTCTTTGATGGACCTGGCTTGGGAGAGAAGTCTTCATCTGCCGCGTCATCTCCGGAATCACTGTCAAATGTATCTTCGCGCTCTTCACCCTTACTTTTTTTCCTAAAGATTGGCATTCTTCTTTCATTGTTCGATTTTTCTCTTCACGAATCCTGGCCTGTTTTCTGAACACCTTTGCAACGTAACCTTTGTCAATTGGACCCAAACAGTATTTCCTCTCACCTCGCTGATCTTCTAAAAATGCGATATCTTCAGTCTTCTGATCTGTAGATTTCATTGAGTCCTTTCGAATTTCTTCAACAGCATTTTGGGTCGAAATGTCGAATAATTTATTCATATGATCCAATAAATTTTGCTTTTCGCACTCATATTTTTTTCTATTTCTATGTTTAATCAAGTTATTATGTTTATTTATTAAATCAAGTATCATCATTCTTGGTGATTTATGTTTAGCTATGTCTTTCGAGGGAATGCCTGCCTTATTCCAAATACATCTAACTTTTCGTAAAAAAAAAATTATATTTTCCTCCTTTGAGACATTTCTCTGATTTGTTGTCTTCTCAGAAAGAAAAAATATCTTGTGACATCACCATTTGTTGGAAGCATGCAGCCTTCTTCAGTATGTATATCATCTTTGAGTTTACCTAATATTGAATCATAAGTTATATCTTTTCTGAGCACTGGCTTACTACTAGCCATATCTAAAGTACTGTTGTGAGCCTACAAACACAGAGCACTTCTACAGGACAACAACTGACAACACAAACACTGTGTGTTGAGCAGAAACGCCACGAGAGGGCAATATCATAACAGTACTGTTATCTCCGCAATTTTTTTTTCATAAAACTGAAAAATATAAATTTAATATATATTACCTAAATTATTAACAATACTGCATAAAACTACATAAATAAAAATATATAATAAATAATAATTTTATTGGAAATATAGAGTAAATAAACATAGGGAGCCTACCTAAAAATATTTACTCTCAATGGATCAAGTAAAGATAAGCACCCCCAGTAGGGTGCTTTTAAAAACTGAAAGTGTGAATTTCGGGTCACGGAACCCCGCAAATGATGAGGTTCCGGGAGCAAATAAAGCACATGATTTTTTTGGAAAATCATCAAATATTTAGAGGTTGCCCAAAGACCCCAAAGTTTTACCCATATGCTCATTTATTTATGCGCCCTTTTTAAGTCACTTCTAGTGTTTATTAACCCATTGATACACAGCGTTCCCAAAATTAGAAATTGCATTTGTCAATTGCGTTCTGATAATCCATATTTCTTTACTTCAGTATACCAACAAATGAATTTTCTTTAATTCTAAATCGTTTTCTCTTAATTACTCACGTCTTTCATGCATTTACGTAATGGTGGCCAAGAAGCATCACCGTTCTCATAACGGTAAGTGTTATTTAAATAATTCATATTTCAAACGTTTTTTTTTTTTACTAGCACTGTAATGGATGGTATTATGAATTGTTTGTAAGTATAATGACTTGTTTTACCGGCAATATTTTTGTTTCCAAAAATAGTTATAAGGTTTAATTTTTATGCGTATAAAATTTTGGACGCTCTCTGCTTCAGCGTATTGCAATCATCTTTTTTCGCATCGTCTGAGTGAAATAGTGTAGTGTACCGTAGCTTATTTTAAATTTATATATGGATTGGATATACTATAAATGGTTATGTATGCATGATTTCGCAAAATTATTATAATTTTAATACATATTGTGTTCATGGGTTATCAGCCAATCATTGTTTGAACACAGATTACGGTTACAAAGAGGGTGGCTTATTTCTACACATTTTCCTGAGGTACTTTATCCATGAATGAGTTAAATTAACTTACCAATTTCACTGTTTTGTCTTATTCACAGATAACTGGTGAACGATGGCGGCATGTACAAGATCGAATAAATCAATCTGGCTTGTGGGGTCATCAAGTCCTACTATTGCCGGTCAGCAATTACCTTCAAGAGGTGATGTATTGAAGTACCTTTTCCATCTCCACAATGAAGAGAAGAAATCCTTAGCTGAGAGTGTGTCCTCGACATCACAAGCCATCATTGAAATCTGGGTAACAGAAGGTTTACCGACGAAACATCCGCACGACGTCAAGAAGCACGTCCGGAAATTGCATGACGAATGGCAGGGTTTGAAGAGAATTTCGCGGAAAACGAAGACCAATTTGGACAACCAGGCTGCGTTCAGGTCAAGCTTGAACAACCTTTTCGACATTGGTCACCAAAATGCCCTAAATCTTATCAAAATTCAGGAGGACAAGGACTTCCTGCTTGCTCAAAGGGAGGAGGGTCGGAGAGGAAGGATTGGAAATTTCGACAAGAAGATTGCCAAAAAAATGAACGCCAACACTCGAGGTGTCATGTACTTTAATCGTTAATTATGAATTTAGTGAATATACTCACACGATATATTTGTTCTGAATACTTATTGGAGATGTATATTGGAGATGCAATTTATCATTTAAACTGAGAATTAAAATTTCCATTGCCCTATAAATTGAAAATACCTATCAGCTGTGGGCAACCTCTAAATGTTGTTGGATTACAAAGAAATTTTGCCTGTTCTGTTTTCTCATGTATCCTCACAAAATAAAGGGTTCCGCTCCCTTGCATTTTCATTTCGCATTTTTCACCATATACCATAAATACACCCTAACCCCCAGCCTTCTTTAATTAGCCTTATAAGGCTAACTAACGAAAATATCACGACCTAACCTAACCAATCGTCAAGGGCGTACAGTTAACTTAACGATTGTTTAGGTTAGGTCGTGATATTTTCGTTAGTTAGCCTTATAAGGCTAATTAAAGAAGGCTGGGGGTGCTTATCTTTACTTGATCCCCCTCAATTTCGACCTACTATAATGAAAGAATATTAATTATAAGTACTTATTCATTTATTAAACACTTTTGATGGATCTTAATGTTAGGTGCATGAATGTAGCTATCATTTTGTACCAAATATGTACGTACGTAGGTGTTGTATAAATAATTGGCTCCTCAGTGTCAAATGTACTCCCCAAAATGCCAATTTTTGCATTCCGAGAGCGCAAAATATTTCGAGGGGGGTGGGGGGACCCCTAAAATTCAGAAAGATTTTCTTTTGATATGGTTGTATTCAGTGGACCAGTTCTAACAAGAAAAAAGTATGGACATTGACATTTTTAAAAAAAGTGAAAAATGGGACGCCCTACTGTAAAAGAGTCCTGATACGAATATAGCTACACTAATTTCGAATATTAAACTGAGAGAGAGTTACAAGGAAAATAAGTACCTCAAAAGGCCTTGCGGCCCATACCGAGGAGGTACCAATGGCAACGGGTGCCAGAGAAAATTTTCTACACACCAAATAGTGTGCAAGATTTGGTCTAACCTTTTCTTGAAATGATCCACAGAGGAACTGTTCACAACTTCTGAAGGTAAACTGTTCCACGTGTCACAGATCTTATAAGTAAAGTAATTCCCACACACACTAGTGCTAAACTGTTTCAAATCCAACTTCCAACTATTGTTGCGAGTTGGGTTATCATTTAAACTAAACATGTTTCTAAAATAGACATCGTTGAACCCGCGTAAGAGCTTGAAAACCTCGATGAGTTGACCGCGCAGCCTCCGAGTTTCCAGCGAAAACAAGTTTCAGGGCGCGTAACCGTCGATTGTAGCCCATATGCCTAACGAAAGGATTAACTTTGTGGCCCTCGCCTGCACTCGCTCCAGCCTCTCAATATCTTTCCTGAGGGTGGGCGACCAGAACTGCACAGCATACTCCAGGTGCGGCCGAACCAGGGAATTGTACAGAGAGAGCACAATCTCCTTGTTCCGAAATCGAAATTACCTCCTGATATAACCCAACAGCTTCTGGGCTTTCTTTTCCACCTCTACGCACTGTAGAGGTGGAAAGAGTTGGGATTGGCGTAGCCAATGTGCATCACCTTGCATTTGCCATTTTTCCGACCACTCTCCGATCCTACGTAGGTCTGCACGCAGTTGCTCGATCGCCTCGGGCGTCCCAACATTGGCCCCAAGCTTGGTGTCATCAGCGAATTTGGCGATCCGACTGACGATGCCACCGTCGATATCATTTATGTAAATGATAAACAACAGTGGCCCCAAAACGGAACCCTGAGGAACCCCGCTAGTGACCGAGGCCCAACCCGAACTAGTCCCTTTAATTACAACCCTCTGCCGCCTATTCTTCAGCCAGTTTTTAATCCATCTACCTACTTCGATACCCAGCGCGCGGACTTTCGCCATTAGCCGGCAGTGAGGTACCTTATCAAAGGCTTTCTCAAAGTCGAGATAAAGTATATCAATCGCCCTACTCTTATCATACTCACTCCACATGACGTGGAAAAACTCGAACAGAGAGAGATTGAGATTATAGCTACCCATGTATATAAAACGATTTACATAAATTCATTAGCATCTTTATAAAATACGTTTAGAAAAATAATATTGGTTTAAAGACCTCGCTGGCAGTTTTTCACTCCAGCTGGTGGAGATAGTTGCCAGATTCTACAGATAATTATTGTTCAGTAATTAGCTCGTATAAGGTGTCATGAAATCTTTGTCATACAGGTAATTCCAATTAAGTTAGTATATATGGTATGTTCTGGTGTATATATATATATATATATATGTATATGTATATATATATATATGTATGTATATATATATATATGTATGTATATAATATATATATATATGTATATATATATATATATATATATATATATATATATATATATATATATATATGTTTGTCAGATTTGGCTGGTAAAAGAATCGACAGTTATACTTTTCGTGCCTTCGTGTTCATACCTACTAAACTTCTAAAGAAATGTGTGTATATATATATATATATATATATATATATAATATATATATATATATTCCTCTGTATATATGTGCCTTATATATATACACCCTATATAACTGTGTATTTATTTGTGAGAGTAAATGCCTGTTGTTCGCCAACTTTTTATATAGTAAAATACAGGATTCATCCGAAATATAGGATATTTTTATAAAAAATTAATAAGTTGCCTCTAAAACTACAACCTAGTTTACCAATTAATTAATATTTTTTTATAATATGCTTAGAAGTAATATTTGTATATATTAATACAAAGCTTGTTTCAGATAATTCTTCTTTAATGCGGAGATAAAATTCGAAAAATAAATTCATTAACATTTTGATTAGCGTCTTTATAAAATACCTTTAGAAAAATATTATTGGTTTAAGGGGCAACGCTGGCAACTTTTTCACACCGGCTGGTGGAGTTAGTTGACAGATATGCCTGGTAAAAGAATGAACAGTTATTGTGCTCCTGCATTCGTGTTGCAACTTACTAAAGAATGTATTTATATATATCTTCCCTGTATATATTTGTCTTATATATATGCGTGTATTTATTTCTGAAATTAATTGACTGCTGCTCGCCGACTTTTTATATATTGTGAAACATAGGATCCGTTCAAAAATAGGATATTTTTATAAAAAATGAATAAGTTAACCCTAAAACTAAAATCTAGTTTTATTATAAAATTATATTAATATTTTTTATAAGATTTAAAAATATTTCTATATAAAGGCAAAAATTTTGTTTTTGCTTTAAGTTTGGTTTACCATGTTTCAGTTTTTGTTTGAAAGAACAGACAGAATTCCAATACATTACAACCCTGGCCTTCGTGATGGCTTTCTGTCACGAGCTCGATAATTATATTATCTGGCCACATTTTGAGACCTTACCGGTCTAATGGGAGGTGGTGGTGGTGCTGTCTATGGTTGTGAGGTATGACATGTATTTTTGCTATTGGGCTGTGTATGAAGGGTTATGTGAGGTATTGTAAGGACTTGCATCTATGTTGTTATAATAGAACTGCTTTAATTCACGGTGTACGTTATGTGCTTGTTGAGATGGGGCTATGTGTAATTGCGAGTATTCTAAGGGTTCGTGTGTATTTTTTGGGATAGAACTGCGTTAATTCACCTTTACGTGTTAGTCCAGTAGCACAGACCCTGATTTTACTGGAACCCTGCATTGTTTGTTATAAAGCAAATCTTGACATATTTTGAAAGCTTATACCACCGCATTCAAGAATCCATCGGGTGTACACCTGAACCCCGCTTGGCTTTTTCAATATGGCCGGCGAAACTGAAAAATCCCATATCCTGGTCAATACTTGATGGATTTTGATGATCTTTGTGTCATTTCTAGGGTTTTTTATGATGATGAGTCGAACTGGAGGGGTTGCAGATACTGTGGGAGTCGTTTTGACCCACATTCGTCAATACTCAAGGTCACTGGAGGTCAAACGCCCCCCAAAATAAGGAATATCCCATATCCCGGGCAGTCGTGGAGATATTTTGGTGATCTTACTGTCGTTTTTATGGTTTTGGGCGAGACTGAGTAGTTCTATAGGGTTTAAAATGAAATCAGGGATTATTTTTCCCATTGTAAGGTGAATTCCAATGTGTCTAATTATTCCTCTTATTTTTTTCAGGTTGTTGAGATAATTGCTGATGGTGCTGCCCACCTGGTGGTTTGATGACGTCTTGGTTGTGCTGATTCCAAAATTGTTTTTTGACTGCTGAATATGGAGAATATACCAGGTGAACATTGTTTAGTTTTCATTTGCTGAGGATAAATTATTTGAATGCTATTTGTACTCTGAAGAATGGGTAAACAAAATTCTTATTTTTCAGGTTCTACAAAAGCTGCAGACGAATGTTTCTTCAAGGATTTCCTGCGTAGCTATCCTGGAGGTCAGAAAGGTCTTTCAAATTGTGGGAGGATTCAGAAAATCATAGAGAGCAGCGACATCAGAGGGCAGCCAGATGTTCGAGCGAGACTAGAGCCTCTCTTGGAAGATGGAGCAAAAATCCTTTGTTGTCACAAGAACTGTGTTTCCACTTGTGTGTCCAAGCGGAATTTATCAGCATTCATGAAAAAGAAAGAAAGTGATACCCCTACAGTGGAGTCAAAAAGACTACGTAATGCTGTTCTCAGTGAAGGCCCAGTATATGACCCTAAAAAACACTGTCTCTTTTGTTTGAAAGTCACTGAGTGTATACTACCCGAGAAATATGACATCAAAGTTCCGGTGCAATACCGCATTCCAGCATCTAGGTTTATGACCGATAAGCTTGGTGATAAAAAAAACAAATTACAAAGCTGTGTTGATAGAAAAGTGTAAACTGAAAAATGATGAGCAGGGACAAGTTGTACTCAATAGGTTGTTGGGCATGAAAGGAGATTTACCGGCTGAAGAAGCCCGATACCATAAAGATTGTATGTCTACCTTTCATGTTGAGATTGAGAGAGCTTGCTAGAATAAGTCAAGGGTTGAACCTGAAGACCGCCCCTTCATTGCTTTGTGTGTAGAATTGTCGAAGGACAAAATGAAACCATGGAATTCAATTGAAGTACAGAAGCTTTACAAAGAGTTAGATGGTGAGAAGTTGTCACGTAGGTCGCTCATTGTAAAAGTTAAAGATTACTTCAAAGACGAAATTGTAGACTTATATGGGGATGGTATCGCTACGTTGTTAGTTTTCAAAAACTATGCTGCCTCAGCAGCCTCATACATGAATATTGCAAAAGGTCGTGAGGAATCTGTTGATATTGATGAGTGTGTGAAGAAGCTGGGCAAGCAAATCGCGAGTGAGTGCAAAAAGAACAAGGAAGAATTCACTTCTTATCGTACTCACATAGACAAATATGTTGCTTCCGAATGTATGAGTGATGTGCTTATGCAATTGCTTACCCGTGTAAGTTCAAAATTCTCTGACTCCCTGCAATCCATAATGGTTGGAAACATTGTAGCAAGTGTTGTTACAAATCAGCCTACTCCACTCCAAATAGCACTGGGTGTTCTCATAGGTGACCATAAGCAAGTCATTAAAGAGTTGTACAATGTAACTTGTTCTTATGATGAAGTGCGGCGTTTTATGCGTTCAGCTGCTGCCATTGCCACAGCCAAGAAGGGTCGGAAGCATGGCCGTAACTACCTATGAGGTCACCGAGGTCCGGACCTCGGTAATTATTTCCTAAAAAAAAAAAAAGACTGAACCGTGAAATATTGCTGCAGCTTTAATAAAAGTATTTTTGCTAACAGGTCCCTTTGTACAGTATTTAATTATAGACAAGGGTTTTGTGTTTAGTGTATAGCTTGGGTTGTGTTTGTAGATGTCATTTTGGTCTGAATTTTGCTCGTCCCGCCGCGCTCGAAAAAAATCCGGACCTCACTAATTTCTAAACCCTAGTTACGGCCCTGGTCGGAAGCTAGACAAGCTGGGGTCCCTTGATGCATGCTTTGACCATATTGAGAAAGAGGTAACAGCGTTCATTGTTGCGTGCTATGGGGATAAGAAATTCTCATCTCTTACTGAGTGTCGTCAGCGAGTATGGGCTCAGAAGACAGGGAAGTCGGGAACTGCTGCACCCAAACTATGTTCTCTACCACCAACGACTGAAGCTTTCCATCAAAATGTGCTCAGAGCCCACTACACTGTGGCGAACTGGCTCGATGCACTGAAGTGTGACCCACCACCACTTGATCCTGTGCATTATGGGTGGGAGAGACGAAACAAACCTAGTTCTCATCCCAAAAACAGTTGGTGAAGGAGTGTGCTTAGCACGAGATGAAGTTCTGAAGCTAATCAGATGTGGGTGTAAATCACAATCAGCATGCAGGGGGAGTCGCTGCGGCTGCATGGGACGCGGAATCCCTTGCACAATGTTCTGTGCATGTGGCAGCTGCTTGGATTGCAACAATCCATTGACCCAAAACGCAAACGAAGAACAGACTGATGATCCTGCCGATCCTGACACAACCATGTCTTTTGATATTTGCCCCCAATAAATGGTTACCTAATGTGAATAACTGCATCAAAGTTGTCAATCCAATCCCCCAGCTAGGTGTGAGCTTTGTTTTGCTTACGAGGTCATATCTTGTAGCTTTGCAACCTTCCACAGAATGCATGTGCCCTGCACTTCAGCATAAATTGTGGTTTATATCCGAATATCCATATCCATATAATGTGGGTTATGTCATTTAAGCATTATGATCTGGTTTTATCTGCAAAGATGTTAAGTGCTCAGTAGTTAGCTAGATTGTAGAAATTGTCACTGAAATAAAGCAAATACAGTGATGTCAACTGTGGCATTATCATATTTCAAGGCCAAACTTTAACCTCAAATGACCTTGACTTGACCCATGGAGTTGCAAAATGATATCCTACTGTTATCATGTGCCTATAGAACTACTCAGTCTCGCCCAAAACCATAAAAACGACACTAAGATCACCAAAATATCTACACGACTGCTCGGGATATGGGATATTCCCTATTTCGGGGGGCGTTTGACCTCCAATGACCTTGAGTATTGACGAATGTGGGTCAAAACGACTCCCGAAGTACCTGCAACCCCTCCAGATCGATTCATCATCCTAAAAACCCCTAGATATGATACCAAGATCATCAAAATCCATCAAGTATTGACCAGGATATGGGATTTTTCAGTTTCGCCGGCCATCTTGGAAAATGGCGGCCATATTGAAAAAGCCAAGCGGGGGTCAAGGTGTACACCCGATGGATTCTTGAATGGGGTGGTATAAGCTTTCAAAATATGTCAAGATTTGCTTTATAACAAACCATGCAGGGTTCCCACCCCGTGCAACCGGACTGTGTGTGTTTTTTGAAGCAAAGCGATGCTAATTCTAGTTTATATGCACGTAAATAACTGTGTACGCCCTATACGACTAGCTGCCTTCTAAGCCTGATGGCTGTGATGCTGAAGACACCATTATGCGATCCTCCATGGCTACGAATGGATGGAGCTTCTTTCTCTCCTTGTGTTTTATTTTAGACTACCCACATTTACACATCCACATTAACTTATATATATATTTTTGGGTGGGCCTGAGCAGCCAGGTTAGGTTACCCCTTGGAGTTCACATACACACAGCTCATATAATATCAGGGTGGCGTAGTATCGCGATACATTTTCTGTATCTTGTATCGTATCGCGATACATTTTTTATTATTTGCATCGTATCGAAAGATACGATACAAATAAGTGTCAGTAACGCGATACTCTCTTTCCTTCAAAGAGAAACAGACTGTCTGATGAATTGTTTGAGGAGTCACTGTTTGTAAAATTCAATAAAAATAGAAAGTACAGTAATTCAGTTGTTTCATAATATGTCATATGATGTGTGTGTATATATACAGTGGTGGGCACCGTTAACCAAAAAGTTAACTCCGATAACGCTAATCCGATAATTTTACTACAAAGTTAACGGAAGTTAACGATAATCCGTTAACGATAACTATTCCTTTACTAACATTTAAAAAAATCAAGGAAAAAAGCTTTAAAATCCATAGAAAATGTTTATTTATGCAAAATCCAACAATAAATAGGTATTTAACTGTATTTTTATCAAGTTTTGCAACTTTTTTGCTTAATAACTTTTTGTTTTATTTTTAATAAAAAATGTACTGATTACATGTTTTGAAACCCTTGTAACCACTAACCATTAACTAAATTTTAATTTACCAGAGAATTATTATGGCGGGAACTGAAAGGTAAAATTAAATTTTAGGCACATTTATTAAAGACTATGACAGAATGTGCTGGTTGCCCTTCAGAAAGACCAACTTCTCAAAGTTAGGCCCAACTGCCAGTCTTGACCTCTTGGGCCTCAGGATGTCCTTGCCGAGAGAGAAGAGCCGTTCCACTGCGGCAGAGGACGGAATTGGCAGACTGAAGTTATGGCGGTTTGAATTCATTCGCGGAGCGGTGATCTTCCGTGAATGACTCCTCGCAGTTAACGTGTTAACGGACTTTAACAGACTAAATATCGAGTTATCGGAAGTTAACTGGTCCGATAACGATAAATGGAAATTAACTTCCGTTAATAGTCCGTTAAAAAAAGTTAACTTCGTTAATTAACTGTTATCGGATTAACGCTTTAGTGCCCAACACTGTGTATATATATAAAACAGATTTAGATAAGAAGGGTAAAACATTAAATCTTTGGTAAACTTGTCTGCTACTTTATTAACTTTTAATTTGCATTTTATTTTTTTATATATATCGAAACCTGACCATAGGCAGCAGAGTGTTAAAACCCGGGCAGAGTTCCAGTATAGATTTGTATTTTTATAATCCATTTGATCTTGTGCTAAAAATCGATATTTTTCCTTACAAATCTGTACGCCTTACTGGTAATCCTTTAAGGTTTTAATTTTTATTTTTTTATTTTTACTTCTATGTTTATTGCATATATATGTATGTATGTATGTATGTATGTATTTGTATACATAGATATGTATGTATATATATATATATATATATATATATGTGTGTGTGTATGTTATTTATTTTTTCTTTTTTTTCTTTCTGTAACCTATATATAGGCTGTAACCTTTTTATGTACTTCAGTGTTCCTGAGGATGTCATTAGACGAAAGCGCTTGAGCACCATTTTGTGTTTCCTTTCCTTCGTGGTTTTATTCATCATATATATATATATATATATGTGTGTGTGTGTGTACATTATAACTGCAAACACGCAGTATAATTAACGTAAAGAACGACGCTTTGTATAGGAGAATTATCCGCGCAAGATGAGATGTGTGTGTTTGGTTGAACAATCGACCGTAGTTTTTATTTATTAATTTACTATTAGTTTTCTCAATTTTCCGTATGACATTTTTCAATAATGCTGGTAAATTAATAAATAATATTTCCAAAATTTTCCGACGTTTCGCTCTGTTCTCGAGCATCTTCAGGGAATTCGTTTGGAGCCATCTTCGTAAGTTTTCTGCGTAGAATGAAAATTTCTTGTCAGGGCACTCTTTTATAGCTCATTTTCGGAGGTTTTCCCGCAGTTTCGCGTACGTGTACTGACGGGATTGGTCAGTTTCGTACGTGTAACTTGAGGATTTGTTCTTGCCCGGTTCGCTGATTGTTTATTTTCAGGGAAGTCTCGTTTATTATTAATGCTTCGATGATATGAAGTCTTTTCTCATCCCTTATTTGTGTTACCACGTTTGTTGCTTCCAATATCTGTTGTTGTTGTTGGTTAGCCGATCAGCCCACACTGATCGAGCAAGCTGGCGGCACGCAGGTAACCGATCGCCCTCTCCGGAGTGGACCAGAGGTTCAGCGCACTAGTGATGTTGTGTTGTGTTCTATGTTGTGCTAGGGCGGTACAGTCTGTCATAATGTGTTCAGTTGCTTGTTGTGTGTCCTGGCACAGGTGGCAGGTGTCGTCTGTGGAGTTGTCTAGTCTGTGTTTATATGTCTGTAAGTTGGGGTGATGTCCACATCGGAATCGTGCTAAGTTAACTCGATCCGATCTGCTCAGGCTGGTCTCTGACCTGTCAGTGGGTGGCGACTTCGCGCCTAGGACCGCATTCGGACCGAGTCGTATCAGTGCTTTGTGGGTTAGGTGTGTGTGTGTGTGTGTGTGTGTGTGTGTGTGTGTCAGTGATGTAGGTCTCGAGATCGGTCTCGGTCTCGATACCGATCTCGAGACCCAATTTGCAGATCTCGATCTCGATCTCGGTCTCCGCTATTTAGATTTCGGTCTCGACAGACGCGGTCTCGGTTTTTCTCCCCGAGACCTCTCGAGACCGTAATGAAAAATACATGTTGTTGGCATACTCACGATAGTGGCTTGGTTGAACAGACACAATTCAAAATGTTTATGAAAATTTGTAAAAGTAAGGGACTCTAGGTATTCACTATTCAGTCACCCTGTTTTGAGTTGCCACGTTTGTCTTGCGGGGGGGGGGGGGGGGGGGGGGGGGTCTGGATTTTTTTAGGTTAGCGCTAGTAGATATTATAAGGCCACTTAGTGTTGCCAAACGGCGTGTCAACCTCTGTGGCGTGATAAAAACGATTATCCTCCCATATACTTAACATAGTCTAATTTCCATAGTAGTGTAAAACAAATTGAAAGGGCATGAGCTTGGTCTCGATCTCGATCTCGGTCTCGAATTTTAAGGGTCTCGATCTCGGAAGGTAGATCTCGATCTCGAACCTTTGATCTCGGTCTCGATCTTGGTCTCACAGGATCAGGTCTCTGTCTCAGTCTCGGACTTGGTGGTCTCGACTACATCACTGGTGTGTGTGTGTGTGTGTGTGTGTTTTCTGTACTGTGTGATGTCTGTGGGGCGTGGTATGGACTGGAGTATTTGGCTATAATGTGTGTCTGGTGTTACCTTAATGGTGCGAGGTGTTGGTGCATGATTGTACATGTAGTGGCAAGGGTGTTGTGGGTTAGTTGTCGCTGCTGCCATGAATTGTGTTCCCCTCATGTCTAAATGTTCCCTAACTTTTAATATTTTTGTTTCTGTGTGCAGGTGTTCTATTGGTGTTGTTTGAGTGCATCCTGTAATGATACGAAGTGTGTTGTTTTGTATTGTCTGTAAGGTGTTTATGTGTGTGTTTGAGATAATGGGTGCCCAGCATGGGCTAGCATAGTCCATAACTGAGCGAATATATTGTTTGTATATAAGTGATGTTGTTTCTTGCTGGTGTCCAAAGTTTGTGCCTGTTAGTACCCTAAGCGTGTTAAGTCTTGATGTACATTTTTTTTAATGTCCTGAATGTGGTTTGCAAAAGATAATGATGTGTTGTATGTGACCCCAAGTATTTTGGTCCTGTGAGTGTGCGGAATTTGTGTGTTGTTTAGTGTAATCTGTGGAGTTATCTGGTGTTCTTTTGTTTGCTTGTTAGCAAGGTGATGGTTGATTTTGTGGGCGCTACTTTGAGTCTGTTGTGTGTGAGCCAGTCTTGTATACTGTTTATGTATGTTTGTAGGTTATTTGTAGCGGTGTCGATGTTGTTGTGGGTGGATGTTAGAGTGATGTCATCTGCATATGATGATAAGGTAAGCTCGTTATCTATGGGTGTTGGAATGTCATGCATGTATAAGTTGAACAGTGTTGGTGAGAGAACAGAGCCTTGAGGGTCTCCGTTCGGAAAAAAGCTTGTTTTTGGATGACTTGCCATTAAATGTGATATGTGAGTATCTTCCTGAAAGATAGTTGCTCAGCCACCATTTGGTGTTATTGTGCATGTTTGTGTTGAGTATTTTGTTTATGAGAGGGAAGCGTGGGATAGCATCAAATACTTTACTAATGTCTATTGTTGCTAATAGTGTACGTTGAGCTGGTCGTCTGAAGTTGATGCCATCCATGATGTGCTGCGTTAGTTTAGTGAGTAATGTCGTGGTTGAGTGGTGAGGTCTGAATCCATGTTGAGTAGGCGATAATGGTATGTGTGGGTTGGTGAGTTGTAAGATTAGTCTTTTTGTTACTTTGGAAGGTGTGCATAGTAAAGTAATGGGTCTATAGGAAGCTGGTTCTGTTGAATTTTTGTTTGGTTTGAGTAGTGTGATAATTTTACCTTGTTTCCACTATCTGTTGTCTGGTTAGGTTTATTTTGTGTATGTTCCACATGTGATCTTTCGGACTTCCTTCTTGTAAGTGCATTGTTAGCCTTCTTGACAGTGTTGTTATGGTTGAACCCACGTATCTCACGTTTCCTCGAAGTTTGCAACCTTCGTTCGGGCATTGAAATTAGTAAACTACGTGGGATTTTTGTAGATTTTCGGTTTTTTGATGATGTTATTTTTCATGAATAAGTTTTTAGTCTTCATGTTTCGGTAGTAGATGGCAAGCGATATTTTATTCTGATTTCTACATCTGACGTTTTCCTTTACTATTTTCCTTATTACTCTTTCGTCAGTTTTATATGCAGGCGACATTTGATTTTGGTAAAAAAATTTATGAACAGTGCCGTTAGGCGTCTCCTCCTTTCTTGCCTGATTGCTTTCCACTGTATTTGCCCCCTTTTTATTTTCAAAATTTTTTTAATTTCTCGTTCTGTTTCGGTGTTTGTGAAACCGTCGTTAATTAGTAGCTGCTTTAAGCGTTCAATCTCTTGGTGGAAGATCGTCCAATTATGAGATTTTATAAGCTCTGTGTAGAAGTGCTTTTATTACACCGAGTTTATATTTAGTTGGGCACTCGCCATTTGCATTTAAGCATTTTCCTCTGTCCGTAGGTTTTTTGTATATGCTGGTCGTGTAGCAATCGCCGTCGACTTGTATATTCACGTCGAGAAATGGGATTTTCCTGTTGATACTTAACTCATAAGTGAATGTTAAGCATGATTCTTCTTCCAATGCTGCTTTTAGTTCTAGAAGTTCTGTTTCAATTATCGGTGGTAACGAATATGTCATCCACGTATCGGCAGTATAGAGTGTCTTTTTTCTCGGAGCACTTTGTTTTCCACATGGCACATGTAGTAGTTAGCATAGGTGGGGCCCAAGTGGTTTCCCATCGAGATTCCATCTATTTGTCGGTATAGCGTTCTGTCTTTGCATCGGAAAGCCGCTTCCGTTGTGCGGATCTTCAGCAGTTTTTTCATTATTTCTTTGGCAATGGTCGGTGGTCGCATGGTCGGGTGGTTGTAAACGTTCTCGATTATAATCTTGGTTGTTGACTTTACTGGGACGTTTGTAAATAAAGTTTCTACAAGCATCCTATCTGCTTTGCAGATAGCTGGTGAGAGAAGCTATATTTTGGGGCCTCTTTGCGAGTAACCCGGTGCCCACGTTGGGCTTTCCATCATGAAAAAGAAAAAACTATAGTATTTGTCATTTATCATTACTTATTCGAACTATAGTGGATGTAATTTCCCAGAAGAGTTCCTTGTTCCATGCACGGTCTGTGTTTAATATATAAGTGTCTCAGGGGACCATTCTGAGTTGTGTTATATATATATATATATATATATATATATACACGTGTGTGTGTGTGTATATACGTATATTATAATGTTATAATGTTTCAGACCAACAAAGACCCTAGGATCCACTCATGGCTGGTCTACCTAACTGTGTTCGTAATTGTGTATTGTGTATGTCCTCCGTGGTGGCGGAGGGGACCTACAATTTTACATGGGTTCCGAACCACAAGAACATAAGAAATTTATGCAAAAACTGCCTGTACATTGGCAACGACCAATTTTTACAAAACTAAATAATTATCAATTTAAAACTAATTAATTATCGATTTAAAACTAAGGATAGAATCTCTGGACCCAGAGGATCAAGACATAATAGACTACTGTCCACCAATATGTTACACTCTATATCTATTTATAACCGACATGCAAATATATCAGATCCAAAGAATCCAGTCAATTTTATTACGGTATCCGACAATACTAATACCTTGCCAACGAAAAATAAGTCACGGTCCATATCGATTGCGGACTAAGTCAAAATTTACAACCATATACATTAGGAGGAAAAGTGTAGGTGTGGCTGTAAAGACTGTACAGTAATGTAGAAATGTGTGCGCACCCATTTTGGGTCTCCCATTTAAAGGTGTTTGTGGGGCAAGTGAAGATCATGAGTTTTTCAATACCTCACAGTACTATGGGGGGCACCGCTCGGCAGAGGAATCTCTTTAAATGGGGTGTGTAAGGACAGAGAGTATCCCTAACCCAAGATGCTGCCTCCCTATATCCCACAACACTTGTGTTGAGCTGTGGGATCTATCACCACAAAGTTTTAATTTTACTACCTTAAACTATACCCAATCTATCAACATATGCGTCTAATCGATTTTTAAACATGTTTATGGACGTGCTACTAATTACTTCTACCGGCAAACTATTCCAGCTATTAACTTCTATGCGTAAAAAAGTTTTTGGCAACTGCTGTCTCGAACCTTCTACTTGTCAACTTACACCCGTTATTTCTAGTCCTATTATATTGAGATATTTCGAAAAAGCTATCTCTATCTACGTTATCGAACCCATTCATAATTTTGAAAACATGGATTAGATCACCCCTTAGCCTCCTAGTCTCGAGTGTTGTCAATTTTAACTCCTTAAGCCTATCCTCGTACGACTTTGACCTAAGCGACGGAATCATCTTAGTTGCTCGTCTTTGAACTCTTTCGATTTTGTCTATATCTTTGCGCATATGCGGATTCCAAAATTGGACTGCGTACTCCAAATGGGGTCTAACTAATGATTTATAAAGAGGAACTATAATATCGCGCGATTTGTACTCAAAATTTCGAGCTATAAAACCTAACACTTTGTTCGCCTTATTGACAGCTGCTGTACTTTGTTTCGCTACTTTTAAATCACCAGTGACTATAACTCCTAAATCTTTTTCCTGCTCTACGCTTGTTAAATCTTTCCCTGACATACTATACGCAAAATTACCGTTACGCGAACCTATATGCAAAATTTTGCACTTATCAACGTTAAATCTCATTTGCCATGTGACTGACCAATCAACGATTTTATTCAGATCTTCCTGGATTTTACCTCTGTCTTCGTCATTAATCGCCCTACCACCCAGCTTCGTGTCATCCGCAAACTTTGAAACTGTACTGACTAGGCCGACATCTAAATCGTTAATATATATATAAGAAAAAGCAAGGGGCCCAATACAGAACCCTGAGGAACGCCACTCGCTACATTAGCCCAACACGGCTCCGCTCCATCAACGACCACCCTCTGTTTCCTACCTCGCAACCATTCTTCTAGCCAATTTATTACTACACCCCTGATTCCATGAGCCTTAGTTTTTTCAATGAGTCTTTTGTGCGGCACGGTGTCAAACGCTTTTTGAAAATCTAAATACACTACATCAACCGCCCGATGTCTATCGTAAACGTCAACCACGCTTTGGAAAAATTCTAAAAGATTAGTTAAGCAAAATTTGTTTCTCCTAAAACCGTGCTGCGTATTTCTAACTAGTTTATGCACTTCTAAGTGTTCGACTATACGATCCCTAATTATTGATTCCAGTAGCTTACCTACAACAGACGTTAAACTGATTGGCCTATAATTTCCCGCCGCACCTTTATCGCCTTTCTTAAAGATAGGTGTTACGTTTGCTAATTTGAAATTATCTGGTACGCACCCCTCAGAAATAGACGCATTAAAAATCTTTGTTAGCGGCACAACAATGCTATCTTTTAATTCTTTTAGTTGTATGGGATATATGGAATCCGGCCCCGGTGATTTACGCGTTTTCATTTTATCAATATAGCGCATTACTTCCCCTTCACTAACCACGATACTATCCAAAATATTACCATTATCAAAAGGTATTATGTCTATGACCGTAGGGATATTCGTTACATCTTCTATAGTAAAAACTGACGTAAAAAATTCGTTTAGCAAGGTAGCCATTTCCTTGTTTTCAGAAACTAGATCTCCGTTTACATTTTTCAAAGGCCGCAAGACACTTTTTACTGGATTTCTATTATTGACGTATTGAAAGAATCGCTTGGGATTTTCTTTACCGTCACGAGCTATGGAGATTTCAAATTCGCGCTTGGACTTTTTTATTACACTTTTCGCTTCACGCCTCAGAGATATATAGTTGTTTCGGACCAACAGATTATCTTTATCGCACTTATATAGCCTATAAGCCCTATCTCTACTCTTTATAATGTCTCCTACTCTAGAAGTAAACCACAAGGGCATGTTGTTTACTTTCGCACGCTTAATTTTGTACGGTACACATTCCTCATTTATAGTCCTAGATACCGTTTCGAACGATTCCCACATTAGTTTTGCGTTGGAGTTCCCCATTACGTTTTCCCAATTAACGTGTGACAATTTATTTCGAAATTTACTAAAGTCTGCGTGCTGGAAGTTAGGAATTTTAGTCGAGTTAGTTGGTTTCGAGTGACTTACTGAGGACAAACTCTACCATATTGTGATCGCTATTGCTTAACGGTTCTATTACTTGAAGATCAGTAATTAGCCTATCATCCGTAGTTATTACTAAATCTAAAATACTGTCCAACCTCGTAGGTTCCCCAACCTTTTGAATAAGAAAGCTATCCTCGAGAAAATTAACTAAACGATTACCTTCCGCGTCTCCCTGCATTGTATCGTAATTCACGTTGGCGCAATTAAAGTCACCCATAACTAAAGCCTGCTCACTACCGATTATTCTCTTTAGTTCACGATATAACGCTTCGTCCGTATCAGCTGTTTGATTAGGGGGCCTATATATAACCGCAACAAAAAGTTTGAAATCGTTCAATTTAAGTTCTGCTATAGTCGAATCTATCGGTTCTGGAATTGTGTGCTTTACTTCTATAACGTTCGCAATATTATCTTTGATATACAACATAACACCGCCTCCTCGCCTACCTATTCTGTTTTAACAAAAAGTCTATAACCTTTAATTTGATACTCCCCTACAAAGTCACGTGTTTCAGTGCTAAGCCACGATTCACTTATCGCAATTACATCATAGTCTTTACAAGCAATTACAGAAAAAAATTCGTTTATTTTATTTCGTAGGCTACGAGCATTTAGGGATAGAACCTTCAAATTGTTTGTAACTGCGACACATTCGCGACCGCAGGGGAAATTTGTTGAATTTACGCTGGGACCGTTCGAGTTACGGCAGCCTGAAAAGAAGAGACAGTATTATGAAATAGTCTTCCTAAACGCGCAGCTCCAACGTCATTAAGATGAAGTCCATCTTCGAGGAACAAGTCCCTCCTGCCATAGAAACTGTTCCAAAAATTCGCAAAATGCACTCCTTTCTGTTGGCAAAGAGACTTTAGGTTATTGTTAATATAGGTCGCCTTGCTGTGGAAATCGTTACGTTGGATAATTCGAGGAAATATCCATGTTAAAACAATCTTATTAGTTTTCTCCTTTAGTCTCTCTAGTAAGTCCCTGTACCTAGCCAGCAGTTCTTCCGATCTAGAATTTAAAACGTTATTAGTACCGACATGAATAACATACGTTGTGTCCTCGGCGGTACCGTCTGTAAAATGGTCAACACTATTAGTTATATCCTCCACCCTTGCACCAGGGTAGCAGTAACGGCGCCTACGACGAGGGTTTCTCCCACAGAATTCCTCGAGCTGCCCTCGAACAATGGAATCGCCAATGAGTCGTATTTCGGGTTCATCAGCATCTTCGAAACCTAAAACAGAAAACTTATTGCTTGTTATTACTGGTAGACAAGTCTTAGGTTTTCTAAATGGGGCTCCATTACGCACTCGAACGAAGGGTTGGGAACTAGGGGAAGAGAGAGGGCTATTAATACTATTTATATTATTAGTAGAAACTGAGGCAGGAGGGGTCGTAACTGGAGTCTCAAGGGATTCCAATTTTGCCGTCAGAAGCATCACGCTTTCTTGAAGCCTCATCCTGGCCTCCCTCTCACGTTCTAATTCGTTCCTCAGGACTTCCATGCTTGAGCACCACCTGCAAACTAACTGTTCATTATTATTAGCCATTGTAAACGCGTAAGCGGCAAATTTCCCTTCACAGCGACTGCAAGTACTTGACGGGGGTGCCATGCTTTTAATTAGTTAAAAAACAAAACAAAAAAAAACACAAAACGAGCGTTTGGAAATTAATAAATTACAACGTAGGTCTACCGCGTGCTTATTGTGCCGTCACCTGCGAAAACCCGCAAAATGTTCTTGAAACGCAGAAACAGGTTCTTGTAACACAATTTTGTGCTAAATGAATATACAGTATAATTAAGCTACCGACGAAAGATATGTTAAAGAAAAAGTATTAAATGAAACTTATCTGTCCGCTGTTTACCGACTTAATCCCTTTTTTCCCACGGTAGGTGACCCTTTTGGAGGTCAGGTAGTGTGAGAAGGAAAAATGAACATTAAGAAACCTCGTTTCTGATAGATTTGAAAAACAACAAAGGCAAACCAAGGGAATTTATGAAACCTCGTGTAGTAATAGATTCGGAAACAAACAAGGCAATAGCCTTGGTTTACTCAAGTAATACAGTAATGAATAAATTCAATAAATGAATATATTCGTTAATGAATGATTAGTAACACGAAGTAATTTAGTTAAGAATGCACCAAACACTTTTCTTTTCTTTTTTTTTTAAAGACACTTGAACGAAAACCACTTATTCACTTGGTAACAGTAACACTCGATAAAACACGTCTGTTCACAAGGAAAGACTGATCACGAATGTATATATATATATGTGTATATATATACACACTGTATATTGTACATTATATATTATATAGATATATATTATATTTATATGTATATGTATCGTATCGTATCATATCGCGATACATATATTATTCATATATCTAGTATCGTAACGATATATATTTTTGCCAATGTATCGAGTATCGTATCGCGTTACTATTTTTGGCCCGATACACCACCCTGAAGTTATATTATATTATATATATAATATATATATATATAATATATATATATATATATAATATATATATATATAATATATATAATATATAATATATAATTTATATATATATTATATATATTATATATATATCTATATATATATATATATATTATATATATATATATATATAATTTTATATATATATATAATATATATATATATATATATATATCTATATAGATATTAATATACTAATATATAGATATATAGAATACAGTATACATGCATACACACCCACGTACATACATATATATGGGCCTGAGCAGCCAGGATAGGTTACCTCTTGGGGTTCACATACATACAGTATATATATATATATAATAATATATATAATATATATATGCACTAAAATCACAAAATAACACGTGACCTTATTAATAAGCAAACAACCACAGGGAAAAGGAAACACAAAGTCCGAGCGCTTTCGTGATATATTCACATTATCAAGGAGGAACAGAAAATAGACGGAGATTACAAAGTAAATGAGTTAAATAGACAAGCAAAAAATTCACAATCGGCACCTCAAATTAAAGGCCTTAAAGCCCTCCAAAGATTTTTTCAATTGATAACATAATCTGTAAGCAGCTAAATTACTAAATATAAAAAAAAGAAGTATACTGTATAGATGAAATTAGACAAAAAAAAAAAAAAAAAAAAAAAATAGAGAACAAAAATTATTATAATGGTTATTAACACTAATATTTAATTAAAACAGGCAATTAATTGGCAAGAATTTAGTGAAAAACAAATAGATAACGTAGATAACAAATAGATAACATAATCTGTAGGCTGCTAAATTACTATACAAATGAAATTAGACAAAACGCCAGTACAGAAAACAAAAATTATTATAATGGTTATTAACACTAATATTTAATTGAAGTAGGAAATTAAGAGGCCCGAAATTAATGAAAACAAAGGGAAAGTTGCCATCGTCTTACAGATATTACAAAATTTCTACAAACAGTCTGGAAAAAAATTGTTTTCCCAAAAGCAACCCAGTTCAAAAGTCCAATAAACCCCCAGCAACCAAAGATTATGCACGAAAGAAATATTACAATTAAAATAGACACATAAGAATGTTAACAGTTCTTACAATAATATTTATTTATTTAACCAGGCAAACCATTAAGGACCAAGAATGCAGTAAGAAAACAGTAGGCCCTTCGCCAGCTTTTGACAATGCACGAATCTAATTTGTACAACCCAGGCTAATATTAAGGACCAAATCCGCATTATTCTTAATCACACTTGATTCCAATATATTTCTGCTAACAATAGATTTACTAAACCTTAATTTGGAGCATTTTTCCAATCATGGGATGATTAGTATCTCTTACGTGAATGAAAATGGCGTTAGATTCCTGGCCACTTCTTATACTGTATTGATGCTGTTTAATACGTAACTCAAGGGTCTTACCAGTTTGGCCAATGTAAAATTTATTACATATTGTGCAAGGGATTTTATATACACAACCATGTTCACTTAAAGGGGAGTTCTTAATCAATGAATTCTTAATTACATCTAAATTTTTGAACAAAATATTTACGTTAAAAGTCCTCAGCAGATTCGGCAGATCAAGGAAATTTTCTCTGAATGGTAACACTAAAACATTTTTTGTGTTATAAGGAATCTTATCCTTTACTTCGTAGAAGGTTTTCTTTGCCATTTTTAAGGACTTATCTATGCAGTTCTTTGGGTATTTTAAATCAAAAGCAATTTTGTATATTTTACTAATTTCATCGTCAATGAACTCAGGGCTACAAATTCGTAGCCTCTTAGAAACAAAGTAGAAAGAACGGATCGTTTTACATTAATGTGGTGATCAGAATAATAATGTATATAGGAACAATTATTAGTGGGTTTTCTGTAAATATTGTACTTAAACTTTTTTCCAGACCTATATATTAAAACATCTAAAAAAGGGATCGAAGAATCTTTTTCTATTTCAACTGCAAAATTGATAGAGGGAATTAAATTATTAAGTTTGGGTAAGAATTCATTGAGATTTAAAGTCACTGGCCAAAGACAAAGAACCTCATCTACATATCTAAACCATGGAACATAATTTGGCAGAATCTTCCTTAATAACTTACTTTCAAAAAACTCCATATATAAGTTACTCAAAATGGGGGAGAGAGGGTTTCCCATCGCCATACCAAATTTCTGTCTAAAATATTCATTATTGAACACAAATTTTGAGTCTACTATGCACAGCTTAATTAATTCTATAATTGTGGCCACAGGTAATGGCAAATTATGATTAACCAATTCTTCCGAAAGAAACACTAATAGATCCTCCACCGGGACTCTTGTAAATAAAGCGGTAACATCAAAGCTTACCAATCTAAAATTGTAATTGACACTGATACTGTTTAATTTTTCCACAAGGTCTACATTATTATTTATGTGTGATTGTGAAATTGTGCCAAGGAGAGGATTAAGAATGGAGACAAGCCATTTGGATAGCTTATATGAATAGATCCTATAGAACTAACAATAGGCCTTGCGGATTATTTGGCTTATGAGTTTTAATCAGGCCATACATATAAGGTAATGACGGTGAAGTACTCAAAAACTGTTTAAGTAACATTTCATTCCCCTTAAACAGTTTTTGAGTACTTCACCGTCATTACCTTATATGTATGGCCTGATTAAAACTCATAAGCCAAATAATCCGCAAGGCCTATTGTTAGTTCTATAGGATCTATTTCATATAAGCTATCCAAATGGCTTGTCTCCATTCTTAATCCTCTCCTTGGCACAATTTCACAATCACACATAAATAATAATGTAGACCTTGTGGAAAAATTAAATAGTATCAGTGTCAATTACAATTTTAGATTGGTAAGCTTTGATGTTACCGCTTTATTTACAAGAGTCCCGGTGGAGGATCTATTAGTGTTTCTTTCGGAAGAATTGGTTAATCATAATTTGCCATTACCTGTGGCACAATTATAGAATTAATTAAGCTGTGCATAGTAGACTCAAAATTTGTGTTCAATAATGAATATTTTAGACAGAAATTTGGTATGGCGATGGGAAACCCTCTCTCCCCCATTTTGAGTAACTTATATATGGAGTTTTTTGAAAGTAAGTTATTAAGGAAGATTCTGCCAAATTATGTTCCATGGTTTAGATATGTAGATGAGGTTCTTTGTCTTTGGCCAGTGACTTTAAATCTCAATGAATTCTTACCCAAACTTAATAATTTAATTCCCTCTATCAATTTTGCAGTTGAAATAGAAAAAGATTCTTCGATCCCTTTTTTAGATGTTTTAATATATAGGTCTGGAAAAAAGTTTAAGTACAATATTTACAGAAAACCCACTAATAATTGTTCCTATATACATTATTATTCTGATCACCACATTAATGTAAAACGATCCGTTCTTTCTACTTTGTTTCTAAGAGGCCTACGAATTTGTAGCCCTGAGTTCATTGACGATGAAATTAGTAAAATATACAAAATTGCTTTTGATTTAAAATACCCAAAGAACTGCATAGATAAGTCCTTAAAAATGGCAAAGAAAACCTTTACGAAGTAAAGGATAAGATTCCTTATAACACAAAAAATGTTTTAGTGTTACCATTCAGAGAAAATTTCCTTGATCTGCCGAATCTGCTGAGGACTTTTAACGTAAATATTGCGTTCAAAAATTTAGATGTAATTAAGAATTCATTGATTAAGAACTCCCCTTTAAGTGAACATGGTTGTGTATATAAAATCCCTTGCACAATATGTAATAAATTTTACATTGGCTAAACTGGTAAGACCCTTGAGTTACGTATTAAACAGCATCAATACAGTATAAGAAGTGGCCAGGAATCTAACGCCATTTTCATTCACGTAAGAGATACTAATCATCCCATTGATTGGAAAAATGCTTCCAAATTAAGGTTTAGTAAATCTATTGTTAGCTGAAATATATTGGAATCAAGTGTGATTAAGAATAATGCGGATTTGGTCCTTAATATTAGCCCTGGGTTGTACAAATTAGATTCGTGCATTGTCAAAAGCTGGCGAAGGGCCTACTGTTTTCTTAACTGCATTCTTGCCTTAATGGTTTGCCTGGTTAAATAAATAAATATTATTGTAAGAACTGTTAACATTCTTATGTGTCTATTTTAATTGTAATATTTCTTTCGTGTATAATCTTTGGTTGCTGGGGGGTTTATTGGACTTTTGAACTGGGTTGCTTTTGGGAAAACAATTTTTCCAGACTGTTTGTAGAAATTTTGTAATAATCTGTAAGACGATGGCAACTTTCCCTTTGTTTTCATTAATTTCGGGCCTCTTAATTTCCTACTTCAATTAAATATTAGTGTTAATAACCATTATAATAATTTTTGTTTTCTGTACTGGCGTTTTGTCTAATTTCATTTGTATAGTAATTTAGCAGCCTACAGATTATGTTATCTATTTGTTATCTACGTTATCTATTTGTTTTTCATTAAATTCTTGCCAATTAATTGCCTGTTTTAATTAAATATTAGTGTTAATAACCATTATAATAATTTTGTTCTTTTTTTTTTTTTGTCTAATTTCATCTATACAGTATACTTTTTTATATTTAGTAATTTAGCTGCCTACAGATTATGTTATCAATTGAAATCTTTGGAGGGCTTTAAGGCCTTTAATTTGAGGTGCCGATTGTGAATTTTTTGCTTGTCTATTTAACTAATTTACTTTGTAATCTCCGTCTATTTTCTGTTCCTCCTTGATAATGTGAATATATCACGAAAGTGCTCGGACTTTGTGTTTCCTTTTCCCTGTGGTTGTTTGCTTATACGTGTATATATATATATATATATAATTTTTTGGTGGGGAGAAGGGGGTTCAAAAAACTATCATCGTTTTGCATGTAGTCGCATTACACTCGACATTTTTGTGGGCTTACTACTACTTCTTCCCTTGGATACATACTGTTACTACCATCACACGTTCTTGTAGATCCTTCATCATCTATGGCATGTAGAAAATAAAATAGAAATATCATTGTTTCAGCAAAATAGATAGGGACTTTTGGACTACCCTCTACTATACATAGTTTTTTTATGGAGTTGTTCTCCTTCACAACATCTCAGGAATCTACAGCTTTACGCGGGATCCGAACCACGGGGACAGTCTTCCATTCAACTACTCTCCAGACTCACTGTCGCTGAACTTCGCTGATTGACGGGAAACGTTGTTGCGATAATGGCCTCGACGTAGTCCCTATTTCATATTTAATATTTTATGAACATAAACGCAATATAAATTCAATATTTAATAACCTATATATACAGGCTGGTATAAACGGAAGTTTAACCTAACTAAGGACTGTCCCAAGCCAATCTGAGAAAAGAAGGGAATGCGCAGTGATGAGCCCGCTACACGAAATGTATTCGCCTCACCCAGTTCCTTTAAAAAGAACTTATTTTTTCCTTCCTGTTCGTTGCATTAGCACCTGTTTCAGCGCCCTCTCATGCACGAAGAACGTATAACAGAACAACCAAATCTAAGGTCCAGTTTGTATAGAGCACACCTGATGTGATATGAATGTATTTGTGATTAGAATGGGTGCACTCGTGTTGCCTCGGGGAAGAACCACAAACGTGCGGTGCATCTTGCTCCTGATGAATCATGCACCGTGACCTATAAAACTAGGAGTGTGTGCAAGACAAACTAACGACAAGTGCACCTCAAAGGGTTATGTAGATTGGACAGCGCAACGCATTGGAGTATAATAAATGAAAGCATTGTAGCTTCCACTGGTGATGAACTATGTACAGAATAGCCTCGTTAGTATATACGTTAACCCTCAATATGCTCGGCAATAATGCTGCGAGCTGCTCGTATCCTGAAGTGGTATGGGCGGAGTGGTGATTCGTGAACGGACGGTGGAGCCTCTACTTTCTTTCTATACGAATGACTTAATATCTGAATAATCTGAATATCTGAATATATATATATATATATATATATATATATATATATATATATATATAGTTTGTAAAAAGTCTAAAAAATAATAATTGGTAATAATGTTTTTATTTGGATATTTTATTCGTTTTTGGTGAGAGTAATATAATTTCAAAACCAAAACGTTAGTCATTTTTTTTATTCTTTTTAGCACTTTTAAGTTCCTGGCCAAACTTTTTTCCGACACTTTGCGTGAAATCGAACCAAATATGAAATGAATTACACACACACAAAATCTTAGTGAAAAGAACGTTCATCAATCAGCCTATCCGAGTTATATAGAAACGGAAATACTGTATATACTGTAGACTCTAAATATATTTATGTAGTCGTTTCTGAAAAACTGAGCGTTAATTGTTAAGAAAAGAAATTGTGCCTATATTTATTTAGTCATTGTACGGATTGCATCTACAAAATCTGATATATTATATATGATACACACAGACCGTGTATGGAACGAGGAACTCTTCTGGGAAAATTAAATCCACTATAGCTATAGTCCGAATAAGTAATGGTAAATGACAAACACTATAGTTTTTTCTTTTTCATGCTGTTTGCCCGACGTGGGCAACGGGTCACTCGCGAAGAGGCCCTAAAAATATAGCTTCTCTCACCAGCTATCTGCAAAGCAGATAGGATCCAGCTTTGGGATAGGATCGTGAAACAGGATCATGAAACGGACATGTTATGTGCCTTGAAAAGTGGAAGCTCAATTTTGCCAGTTGAGGTTCAAGTTTTGGTTTTTGGATAAAAATACAATAGTTACCCCTTTTTCTTTGATGTATTCCATCCGACGTGAATGCAACGAGTCTTTTGCTTATGTTGAGGTTCTGAATATAGTAGGCTAGGTGTAGCCGTAAACCCTAGATCCCGTCCCAAAGCTGGATCCTATCTGCTTTGCAGATAGCTGGTGAGGGAAGCTATATTTCTGAGGCCTCTTTGCGAGTGACACCCGTTGTCCACGTCGGACTAACATCATGAAAAAGAAAAACTATAGTGTTTGTCATTTACCATTACTTATTCGGACTATGGTGGATTTAATTTTCCCAGAAGAGTTCCTTGTTCCATGCACGGTCTGTGTGTATCATGAAAAAACCTCAGGGGACCATCCTGAGTTCAATCCCATATATATATATATACAGTATATACATTTTTTTGGGACGCCCTGTATATACAGGGCGTCCCAAAAAAATGTATACACACTTTAAATAATTATAAAGGCAGTGTTTATTAAAATACATTTCATTTTCAAAATGTAATAGAATCTACAGACATTATTTAATTGTTTTGTCAACGCCTGTTTTCAAACTGACGTCCGTTCTGGTCCAGGCACTGCTGATAACGCGAAGCAATGGAATCGCAAACATCGCGAAACATTTCGTTTGGTATTTGTGTGCATTCTCGTTCAATGGCTGCTCTCAATTCAGCGACTGTTGCAGGTTTTATAGCGTAGACTTTGTCTTTTAAGTATCCCCATAAAAAAAAGTCTAGTGGTGTGAGGTCTGGTGAACGCAGAGGGTATTCTACGAAACCCCTTCGTCCAATCCACATCCACATCGTGCCAAGTACCACTCGCAATACTCCACTCTTCGGTCCGGATCATCATCTTCATTAATAGCATGGACTAATCTTGGAATGTAACTTTTCCATTGACAGCGCTTCAAAATGCGTTGGACAGACGATTCTGAAATTCCTACCTCACGACTCGCTTGCCGCACAGATTTTCTCGGACTTTGGTGATACGTTTCCAGTACTCTTTCTTGCTTTGTGGGGCTTGTCGATGTCCGTGGTGTTCCGGAACGCTTCTTGTGGACATTCTGAACAGTTCCATCGGCTTCAAACTTATCTCTAATTCGAGTGATGGTAAGTCGCGTTGGTGGATCTGTTTGAAACTCCCTCCTAAACTGTCTTTGCACTTCAACTGCGTTTTCACACTTCCAGTAGCATTTTAGAATGAATTTCCTTTGTTCAAAGCTTAGTCTGACTGCCATTATTAATTCTAATGGGTTTAACTTGGAAAGAAAGAAACATCAATTGAGCTATCAGCTGTTAAAGTGTGTATACATTTTTTTGGGACGCCCTGTATAATATATATATATATATGCGCTTCGGTGGTGTAGTGGTTACCGTCGCTGACTACGAATCCATCGGCCCCGGGATCGAGACCCGGTGACGGCAGACGGAGTGCAGCAAAACCCAGCTGTTCATTCTTCCACACAATAAAGAAAGTGGTTGTTAGACAAATGGTTAAGACGCTGGGCTGCTGGTGGGGCGTGGTTCGGATTCTACGTTAAACTGTAGGTCTAAGGTGGAGTGGAAAGCTTGACCTTCATCAGAATGAACAATTCGGGCGGAAGCCAAACAAAGGTATATATATATATATATATATATATATATATATATATATATATATAGGTATATTCTTTATTTAATGAAAGATTTGAGTAATAACTTCATATGTGAAAGTCGTTAAAAAGTACTTTTGTGTCTTTACAAACAATCCATCCGAAATGAAACGTCTCGAATTGGTTGGTTGTCTGATGCCCCATTGTGCGAGGGAGGGTGACGAATTAATCTGGGCCGCTTCCTCCTCCGCACACACGCCATTCATGACGAAAGTCAACTCCTCTTCCATAATTAACTTAATCACAGACTTGTCCGTCTAATTAGCTTCGGAAGAGCCTTTTAAAGCTTCCGGGGCTAATTTTGTCGCTTAGGGCGAATGCAGAGATGCCCGAATGGTTGAAAGGAAGGTATGGCTCTCCGTAATTGGCCGGATCACGCCCGATGAAGATGTCGCAAGCAGCTGCAGAGCACGCGACCATGCAAATCAAGCGGAGACACACTCGCTATCAAATTTTGCACCGTAATCGTGCAGGCTCCTCTGATCATCTCGGATTGCATGCTAATTTTACCGTCTGTATGACGTCTGTACGATAATTCTGATCAGTGGCACAGTTTCTTATATCATTTTGAAGGAAGTATGTATAATTTAATCCATATATATATAATATATATACTGTATATCACTAAAATATATTTGTATATGAACGCTGTTCTTCTTATTTCAATTAATTAAAAGCGCGCGCAAGCAATTCCCTCCGTATACAGATGGTCTCTCATAAATATTAATCATAATACGTATAACGACCGAAATGAAAGAAAATGTCTGAGCAAAACTTTTCCCTGATAAATAAAATTATTCGATCTGCCATCAATCATAAGCCATGCATAATTCATGTACGGAAGCAAATGTCTTCAATACGGGGAGGTCCTTCGGTCAAGGGGACTTCAAAAAAGGCCCTATTTCAGCCCCCTCTCGAACGGGGGCCACCCGCGAAGTCACGTGACAAATGACGTAACGCTGATTTGACGTCGATGACGACGATGAATTTCATTATGAATCTTGCTGAATCACGAATCTCGCGTTCCTTTTTAAGAAAAGTCTCAAATTCGTGACGTCGGTTAAGATTTCATGCTTCGATTCATTCTCACTTTTGCTAATTCATTCTTTGTATATAAACTGTTCCACCACTTTAAGAGTCCATTTGCAGATACTACTAGTACATGCCCCATTTCTCCATTATGAACAATACGTCGTTCTATGTCATGGAACTAATTTTTATTTTTGTTTTCATAAACAATTAATTTATGAAATAAATGCAATAAATTGTTTATAAAAATTACTTCTATACGTCTACGTATATAATTTATCTGTCCATCTCATTTATAAGTATCTTAATTGCTAAACTTCAGCGTCAGATTCACTTACATTTAGAGATGTAATACAAATAATAATAATATGACGTAAAAACCATGACTTTATATAAAATTAGAAAAGAATGACACGTTTACGGGTTGAGGTTATTTCACAATTAATTATAGTTTTTTATTATTTTAAGTTGTTTTTAAATTTTAAAAGAAATAATTTTGTCGAAAATTCCTTTTTAATTAACTCCGTTGTCGCCACGTGGCCACACCGCTTCCCGTTAGATTATCCAGGTTAAGTGCCGTTGCGTCTGTTCAGTAGTTGGATGGTTGACCGTTTTAGATAAAATCAACATACAGTTCCAGCTGGAATTAGAATATTTACACTGAACCACTGTTTCAAATTGCTGGAATAATTTCAGAAATCTCTCTCTCTCTCTCTCTCTCTCTCTCTCTCTCTCTCTCTCTCTCTCTCTCCCCGATTTCGATGTGAAGTAAGAAAGAGTTATTGTGCAAAGAAGACGCAATAAAGAGAAATAAATGAAAGTTCATTGAAGGTGAAACTAATTAAGATGTTAAAAAGCGATTTTTTAAGGATTTTAGATTCATTAATCGATCCTCAAATACGAACAACAGTTCTGGAACTAATCGAGCATATAGCATTTAAATCTACGGACTTTACCTGTAATTTTTAATTACCTTAATTATTTTTGTATAATGTAATGGTTATTTATTAAAACAACACACACACACACACGTGTGTGTGTGTGTGTATATATATGTATATATACACACAGTATATATATATATATATATATATATATATAACGTAAAGAACGACGCTTTGTATAGGAGAATTATCCGCGCAAGATGAGAGCGAAAGAACGAAACAAATGAAAAAATGAGGTAACCACCCGGGAATCGAACCCGGGATCTTCCGATTGCCGGTCAGATATGATAACCATTACACCACGGGCCTCACTCAGTCAAATGTCGTAATTCCTCTACATGCGCGCATTTTTTCATTTGTTTCGTTCTTTCGCTCTCATCTTGCGCGGATAATTCTCCTATACAAAGCGTCGTTCTTTACGTTAATTATACTGCGTGTTTGCAGTTATAATGTATATAATGTTACGGCATGCGGGAGGTGCCCCTTTGGGGCATTGGTTTCCGCGCGCATGTAGAGGAATTACGACATTTGACTGAGTGAGGCCCGTGGTGTAATGGTTATCATATCTGACCGGCAATCGGAAGATCCCGGGTTCGATTCCCGGGTGGTTACCTCATTTTTTCATTTGTTTCGTTCTTTCGCTCTCATCTTGCGCGGGTAATTCTCCTATACAAAGCGTCGTTCTTTACGTTAATTATACTGCGTGTTTGCAGTTATAATATATATATATATATATATATATATATATATGAGAGAGAGAGAGTTGCAGGCTAACAAAGACCCTAAGATCCACTCTAGGCTAGCCCAAGAAGGAAGTAGAAAAGTTAGAAATAGCAACGAAAAAGAGAACACTGGAAACTTATACCATGCCTACACTTATAGACGTGTTTTCACATAGGAATAGTAAAGTATAGAACAGAATACTAAACTATTAATCTAATCTACGCCATGCATTTTTTAAGGGATTTTATTTATTTATTTATTGTGTACGAGAACTCATCATTTCGTCGTTGCAGCATTTCTCCGTTGCCTGCCAAAGCCACCGCACCAAAGATTTATCATATATTGCGTCCGATTACCCTGATAATACTATGCATTTTTATAACATATTTATCTAATCTATTAACAAGTTAGGCGGGTGTCAGAGCGTGTTTTGTGAAATTAGGTGACTGTCATTGTTTATGTGTCTGCCAACTCTGAATGTCGCGAGTATTCAACTTGGGTCTCCCGCAGTGACAGTGTTTATGCGGCAAGTGATATATTGAGTTGTTCATACTTCGCGGTATTGTGCCACCATGAGAGCAGAGAAAATTTCTTTTCAGCGAGGAATATCGGTGGAGGGTCCCTCAGTGGCGTAGCGTGGTCTTTTTTCATGGGGGTGGCAAATGTGTTGTAAATTCCCGACTGGACAAATTTGGCACCTTTTCCGCGACTAATATATGTTTTTCAAGCCACTACGTCACAGGCTTAGCCATGCTATAATGTATTATTATGAGAAGCTGAATTTAAAATTGGCCACGGGGAAATGTATGTATCTCTCTCTCTCTCTCTCTCTCTCTCTCTCTCTCTCTCTCTCTCTCTCTCTCTCTCTCTTCCTTTATTGCCAAAAATTTTTACAACCGGTTCTAGATTTCCGACTGCGCCAGATATTTTTCCGATCATGGGTGGCAGTCGTCCCCTCAGGTCCCCCCAAGTACGCCACTGGGTCCCTCTATCTATCCCCGTGTACTTGTTTCTTATGGAGAATGAGTGTTTTGTGGGTTATCACCCGTTGTTGGCGCTACGGCGAATTCAAGAGTCTCCCACTTAGAGGTGTTTATGAGACAAGTGATCAAAAATGAGTTGTCCAATGGTGAGAGAGAGATTAAGAGATTAATTGCTACTAATAAAAGGGGTTTTAATGTATCCCTAAAGCAAATAATATAGTTTACATTTTAGCTAACCTAGATAATCCATAATATTAAGTAATTACAAATACGTTCACTAACAAAAATAATAACTGAAGCGAGTAATCTTGAGAAAAATAAATTTAAAACAAAAGTTTAAAATAAAGAAACTAAGATTTGCAATTTAATTTTTTTTAATTTTCTCGTAATTTTTAACTTGAAGAGTTTTAAGAAGAGGTGCAGTGAATGTAATCACCGTAACACCATTCTAAAAGAGGTAAGGACTTTTTATTTTTATGTACCGACCAAAATAGTGACTCCAAAGATTAAAGAGAACCAAATATTGACCTTCATAACATTTTCTTTGTACGAGTACTTACATATGATACATTCCCTAATTCATCTCTTAGTTTAGTTTCTTCATCATACCTGCTTCCTGTCTTTTGAAACAAATGCCCCTTCGTTTTAACTTTTTAAGTGCCCATAATTTGAGGGTACATCCCCGAATTATGGACACGCACACTTAACTTAACCTAAGCTAACATGACCTAACCTAACCAATAAGGCAATTTAGATGAAAGTGACCTGCGTATAATTTCAACTGGGGTATAGTTCCCTCTTTCAATAGTTTATTCAAAAATGTTTTAATGGAGGATTTACAGTAGAATATAAAGTTTATCTAATTACGATATACTGGGTGTCCCATTCGAAATTAAAAAACTTTGGATCTCTGTAATTTTTAAAGTATTAATGTGAGAATGTTGAAACTTTGCCAGTTACTACATCATATGCATAAGTTTTTGTCATAATGTTTTCTGTTTGTTTCAGATTGAATTATGTTTACCCCACAAGAAAAAGCGAAATGTGTGTTATGGATGGCTGAGTTGAAGTCCTCTACTCTGGTGCAACGGCGATTCCGTACAACCTTCCACAAGGAACCACTCACCAGAAGAGACCTATATGCATGGACCAAGAAATTTGAGGAGACTGGCAGTGTTCTAAAGGAACACTCTGGAGGGCGAACAAGATCGGGAGATGATGATGAACGAATACGCGGCGCCTTTGGTAGTGGCCCGAGAAAGTCCATCCGTCGTGCCAGTGTCGAACTGCAGATTCCTCGTACAACTGAAAGAGCGCATCACAGAAGCGGTGGACTCTGTAACCCCTGAGATGCTAGGCAACGTGTGGAGGGAAATTGAGTACCGTTGCGACCTGGTCTGTGCTACAAATGGTGCACATATTGAATGCATACAATAAATAATTCTAATGTATCTAAATGTTACATATATCATACAGGGTGTCCCATAAGTCCGGCATCATAGGAAAAATAATAAAAAAAGGCAAAACAAAAGCTTTTATTTACAGAACGTGCTCAATATGTCCACCATTGTTTTCAATACACAAATTCAGACGTGATACCCAGTCAGCAAGTACACGGTGAATGATGTCAGGAGTAATGGTCTTACATGCCCCAATAATGCGCTGCCGCAAATGTTCAACACTTCTAATTTTCTCTGCGTATACCAGCGCTTTCAAGTGGTCCCAGAGATAAAAATCTAGTGGCGTGAGATCCGGGCTTCTAGCTGGCCATTCCACAGGCCCTCGACGTCCTATCCAATGACCAGGTAATTGTTGGTACAGGTATTCCCTTATTTGGGTGCTGTAATGTGCAGGAGCGCCGTCTTGCTGGAACCATGTTGGGAAATTTCCTTCTTCGTTCAAGACACTGGGAAATGCTTCTTCCTTGAGCATACGTAGGTAGGTGCCTCCAGTGACATGTTCATCGAAAAAGAGGGGGCCTATGATGCGATCCTTCCAAATGCCACACCATACCATCACCCGAGATGCACCTTGTTCCTTTGAAGAGGTATACCAGTGAGGGTTGTTTTGAGACCAGTAGCGGGTGTTCTGTCGATTTACCTCACCATTTCCATAAAAAACAGCCTCGTCACTGAACAGAATGGTGGACGGGAAATTGGCATCCCCAGCATATTGTTCCGTACCATTCACAAAATTCCATCCGCCGGTCGGGATCATCTTCGTTTAATTTCTGTAGGATCTGAAGTTTATATGGATGCCATTTGTGAGCCTGAAGAATGCGATGGGTGCTATTTTTTGACACTCCTGTCTCGGCGGACAATCGCCGAAGAGACTTATTGGGACTTCTGTTAAAATGAGCCTGGATAGCAGTCGCTGTATCATCGTCAGTAGACCTCCTTGAAGGTCCACTGCGTGGTTTATCTTCTATGGATCCTGTTTCCTTAAACTTTGCAACAAGTCTGCTAACACAACTCTGTGTTATTGGCTCGCGGTCTGGATGCAGTCTGTTAAATTCAGCAGCGGCCTCTCTCTGACTCCGATTTCCTATGAGTAGAATTATCTGGATTCGTTCTTCCTTGCTCACAGACATTATGGTTTGTAGAAATAGAAAAATATTAATTTCTCCTATGATGCCGGACTTATGGGACACACTGTACATCATATGAAACTTTATGACATTGACTATTTATTGTGTGAATATTACATTCTTTGCATCATTCAATAAAAAATTATAAGGTTTCAAAGTTGTTTCATTTCGAATGGGACACCCGGTATACTAAAATCAAAAGTAAAAACGATGTTCGGTTGTTTTTCGCCAAACCATAGAGTAATGTACAGTGCTTACAAGAAGTCTCACGCTTCTGTCTCGTCCCAAGCTAGTCTGTTAGATATAAAATGGGCGGTCCTTATGGCAGCGGAGGTGTGTTCGGATTGGTGCACATAACTGCTCTAACACAATCAATGACGTCCATTATTACGTCACTTCACTTCTACTACATTTTAGTGTTTAAAATACAAATGATTAAGAAGCAGAATGAGCAAGTTTCGGGATGTTGGGATGATTATGGAGCAATCCTAGTCATCATAATATTAGCTGGGCATTACATTATACCGTCTCAATATATACTGTAGAGTGTAGACTATAGAGAACGACCAATTCGGAAAATATCCAAAATCATGGCATTATACCCAAGTTATTTTGACGCAGGTCTAAATTATTTGCTCAAATGCAATTATTGATATTAAGTAATTGTTGGGAATTGTTGTCAATATTGTTGTTTGTGATATACAGGGTGGGGCACGGGAACCAAGTGTTTTTGGAATAATCAGGAAAATGATATTTATTTTTGTAAAGAAAATATATTGGTAGAACAACATTCGTAAGAACATAGCATTTCATGTCATAATAATCATGTACCGAAAATTATATCTGGCATATGATGTCCTTGGCCGTCGACGCATTGTTGAAGGCGTTTACGAAAATTGGCCTCCACTCTTCCCAGCAGGTCTCTGTTGATTTGGATGATTTGTTGACGGATCGCTTCCTTCAATGCATCTAATGTACGGGGCTTGTCCTCGTAGACACGTGACTTGAGGTACCCCCATAGAAAGAAGTCACATGTGGACAAGTCAGGGGACCGAGGGGGCCATGCAATGTCACCAAATCTCGAAATGAGATGGTTGGGAAACAGGGGGCGAAGAACAGCCATTGACGCTCTGGCGGTGTGTGGCGTGGCCCCATCTTGCTGAAACCACAAATGTCGACGAGCAATACGCCTTCTTCGTAACTCAGGGATGAAAAAGGTGTTCACCATCTCAATGTAACGCCAGATGTTATGGTAACGGTAACCCCATTTTGTTCGAAGAAATAGGGACCGATGACGCCAAACTTTCCCACCGCGCACCAAACTGTAACCTTAGGGCTATGCAGCGGTTTTTCATGGAGTTGTCGCGGATTTTCAGCAGCCCAATACCGACAGTTTGATTGTTGACGGCCCCATTAAGGTGGAAATGGGCTTCATCACTCATTACCACCATCATGTTTTCATTCTGCTCATAAAGTGCAAGCATTTCCTGTGCAAAATTCAGTCGTTGGGGCAATCGTTTACATTCAATTCCTGCACCATCGCTAACTTGTATGGGTGAAAATGTAATTCTTCATGCAAAATCCGTCTAACAGTACGATTGCTGATTCCGAGTGCAGCTGAATGTCTCCGAGCAGAGCGGCCTGGGCTTTGCAACATCGCTTGTCTGACCCTTTCAACGTTCTCTGGAGTACGCACAGTGCGTTGCGGCCCCTTCGGTTTTGTTTTCATTATTGAGCCTCCTGTTCGAAGATTGTTAACCCAACGTAAGATTGTGTCACGAGCGGGAACAGAGTCATTTCGATGAATGTTGAATCTGCGGCGAAACGCACGCTGAACTGCTGTCACTGACTCGCCACTCCTAACAAAATGATCATACGCGAACATGCGGTGTTCTAACGTCCACTGCTCCATGATGGCACCTGAAAGATAAAGGTGAGTGTTAGTTAAAGTTAAATGCTATGAACCCAGGAATGGAATGCTACCTACCGCACGCCCCTCCCATTCCTAATGGCCGATTACTAGCTATTCAAAAAACACTTGATTCCCGTGCCCCACCCTGTATATCCTACGTGAAGAATCTAATGACCAAATTCCTCAGTGAACCTCTCGCGCGCTCGCATTTCGAGGAAGTCACGGTCGTCTCACTAATAGATAGTTTATCCATTGTTTTAAGTGGTAACCTATTAAACGAACTATGTTAAACCTATTCCATCTTATGAAAGTCATTAGTCTAAACTCTAAAGCAAGACTGGTGGGCCGTGAATCAGAGAAATTTGCATTTGATTTGTTCATCGTAATTATTACGTAATATAGTATACTGTATATAGTAGTATATAAGAGTTTATTGGTAGCATATCATATGACAATTCCCATAAACATGTGATGACCTCGATGTTGCCAGTTTATTTTTTTCCTGAAACTATTACCTTCTCATAGTTTGTTTCAACAATGCATATATTATCATCTCCACGAGCGTAGACATTGCAAGAAAAGATTCTAACTAAGGATAAGTAAAGTTCTTTCATGGTCACAATATATACTTTTATAGATGTCAAACATAAAAATATAATAAAATTCTATATTAACATAAATATATATTCGATATACATTTACGTCATGGCTTTAACATCAGTATTCGTATAGCTTCCTCCAGCATCAATAATTTCTTACAATCGTTGCGGCATAGAAGAGGCCAGATTGTAGGGAATGTTTGGTGTTCGGCGTAAGCTCTCCCAACTATTCCTCGTGTGAGCTAAACGTGCTTCAAATGTTCTTTCATTGCGTTGCTCCCATTCGTTAATCGTTATTGCCCAAAGGTTTTCAATCGGATTCAAATCAGGAGAACGTGGTGGCAGAATTAGATTAATAATCTCTGGGTGATCTTCGTACCACGCTCTCACAACGTTACTCCTATGAATGGGACTGTTATCTTCCATTAAGTAAATGGTTCCGGCGCTGGAACCAGATACGCACGAACACTAGGTAGCAGCACCTCTTCCAGTATCTGGCAATATTGCTGTCCAGTAAAGCGTCCATCTACTTGAGTCAATTCTCCGACACCATAGCCAGACATCCAGCCCCACACACCGAGATTGATGTGACCACTACGTTTGCTCGGGAAAACATTTCCTTTTTCATAGCGTTTTCCGCGCTGCCTCCAACAATGCAGGGAACCATGACTATCTGTTGAAAATGTTTTTTCGTTACAGTACACAACTTTTCTCCAGAATTCTTCCTCCTGCGGCAAGTATTGCAAGGCAAATCCCATCCGCGCCTCTTTATGCTCAATCGTCAATGCAGGTTTTATAGCTGGACGGCGAGAAAAATACCCTGCCTCGTGAAGTCTGTTGTTCACTGTATTTGCGCTACAACGAAGGTTCAGGTGTCTGTAAATATGCGTCGCTGGAACAAACGGATGCTCTCTGGCATGATTAACAATCGCAGCATCTTCCTCTTGAGATGTTGAACGCGGAGGACCAGACCTCGGCAAAGTAGCGATTGAGTTTTCTGCTTCATACCGATGAATCCACCGCTCCACAGTGCTTCGATGAACGTCTAGTCGTCTTGATATTTCTCTTATTGGCACACCATATTCATGCAATGTCACCATTGCTCCCCGCATTGCCTGGGTCGTCTCGTGGTGCACAGACGGCCTTTCCATCTTTGTGTAAATGGCTTATGTGAAGCGTGCTGGGACGATAAAGGAAATGAGGATACCATGCACCCCTTCTGAAATTGATTTCGGTTGTGAAGGGTACCAACCTTTCGATTGGTAATAATAATCAGCCAATTTCCTATTTTGTTGAACATATGCATAAAAAATTCGTCTTAAAAGCCAAGGATCCAAAGATTGTCAGCAATAGTTTATAACCCAACTGAATATAGTCAGCCATCAACAGTATAATCATATTTTATTTCCATAATTACTCATGACTACTTTGTCATAGTAAATAACCTTATTATGACTTAGGTAGTAGTGGTAATTCTGAGTGGCGGCCTCTATCCACATACGTTAAACCTATCAGTGCGTCTAAGACCAGACTCTTCTGTTTCTGCCAATTCATTGTTAGTTTAAGGTATTTTTCTCTTTGTCTTTCTAGGTCAAGGGCATTAAAATAAATATTTGAGTGTGTTTAGCATTTCCTCCTCCCTTCGTAATTCCCCACCCAACCTCGTTTCCTTCGACATAGCAACGCTTACCTCCATCCTCATTCCACTTCCTTCATTAAACCTATTATTTATCGCTTTTACTGTCCCTTCCTTCCATCCTTCAATGCCAGCGTTCTTAAACCTAGCACATAAATTATATAATATGGAATCTAACACCTTAGATCTCTACGCATTCATGTTACTTGAAGACGCCTGTGTCTTAGGAGAATCTAAGTGTTGAGAGTGGGCTTGAGGGGTAGTCTATAGATTATTACAGATGACCTTGAACGCTCCAACTATTTAAAAATGATTATTTATTAAGCACATCATATGGCATAATACACACATGAATTTAAGTATCTCTTACACCGTTAGAGCAATTATGTGCACCAATCTGAACACACCTCCGCTGCCATAAGGACCGCCCATTTTATACCTAACAGACTAGCTTGGGACGAGACAGAGGCGCGAGACTTCTTGTAAGCACTGTACAATTACATTCATTATTCGTAGGACACTCTTGAGAACAGATAGTGACACCTGGCATGTATTTGTTGTGTGTACTACAAACGGTTGTAACATTTTATGAATGAATCTCGGGTTTTGCGCTGATTGGTTGACTCATTGCCAAATGTCTTTAGAACATAATTATTTCCATTCTTCGCTCCGGTTTACATATTGCTAAGGAAACATAAATGAATAATTAAATATAAATTCAAGAAAGGGATATATATTAACAATGAAGTGAATAAAAAATGGTCTTGTAAAAACTAAAAAAAAAAAACCTTTGGACGTGATGACAGTGTTCATGGTATTGGCAAGCCTGTCATCCTGAACAAACAGAGACGTTGGTAGGCATTATTGCGTCCTGAGCAAATTCCAAATTGATTCATTTATTTAATTATTTATTTACATTCAATATTGAACATAGTGTAGATTCAGATATTATTTTGTTATAACAAAGACAGAGCAAAAACCTGATATATATAAATACATACAGTATATAGGCAGTTTATGAATGAAAAAGCAATGTTTTGATGCATATTAAATTTTAATAACATTATAATATTACCAGATTGATGGGTATCTGTAGGTTTCATACGTCACTGCTTAGTATATCTTCCAATTGGCAAATGGATGACAGCTGAATGGGTATTACTGGTATGGAATTGTTATATCCGGAACAAATGCTATTTCTAGATAGCAACACCGATATAGAAATAAACAGTCACTGAGAGAAATATTATTTAGAAATGAAGAATGTTTTGTATTGAGGCAACATCATAAATGCATATAATTGTTTTGTATTAATAAGTTCCATGTTACAACTTGTGTTGAGCCACTGTAGCTGTGACTCTTGGCGGTCTCTCACCTCAAAGGAGATAATTCCAAAAAATAAAACTATTACAGTGATTCATATCAATAAACATAGAGCCATTTAAACGATGATATTTTACAATTTTGCAGAGGTGTTACACATTCATAATTAATTACCATTGTATTTGAGAGATATTTTATACATGAACACAACAAATTTAATATTTTGTCCAGCCACCGTTGTTGTCTATGATTCCCTGCAGTCGATGTGGTACAGAAGCATATTTAATACGTAGCCATGCTATCTATAAAAGAGGCCATTCACTTATTACGCCCTGAAAAACAGTGACTCACCTGGACTGAAAGCAGAATTCCTGAAAATGCGGCAAGATCTTTTTCTGAAGTTTGAATTTGCAGAGAAAACAAATCGAGACATTCTGGACAAAAGTGGATGGGGAGTAAGTATTCTTTGCTTGTTGAAGAGGCAAAGAAAGTGCTAGAGCCTTTTGCGACAAGTTATCGTTGTGAAGCAGGCTTTTCAGCAATGATGGTCATAAAGAACAAACTGCAAAATCGACTACACATTGTAGGCGATTTACGCCGCGCCTTGATGAAACTGGACCCAGAATTCAGGTGTTAGTTCAGCAGAAATAGTTGCATCCCTCGCACTAGACTAGTAGTGGGTGGTGAGTGGTGACGCGTTTTGCTTGCTTCGTATGTAATGTTGTAGCCATTTTTTTACCAATATCATATATGTTTAACTTATATATAAGGCACTGTATATATAGAAATATACGAGTATCATGTTTATAAAATTTGAATAATTATTCTCATGCTCAGTAAATTGAAGTTTCCTGTGCTTTTTGCAGGAGGAGGGGGGAGGTAATTTCCATTTGGCGATTAACCAAAAGGGGTAATCACAAAAAAGTTTGGCAACCGCTGGTGTAGCAGCTTAATGACCATTTTCTAAACTGTTTCCGCATTCCAACAATTCCACCTGACTTTTAACATATCACGTGACACCACATTTCATGACGGAGGTGTTAACAGGTATGATGACTGAGAATAAGTTCACACTATTCCTGAAACTCATCGAAGCAACTACTCTGCAGAATGGATTATCATCACCAGAAAATTGGTGAAAGGGGAAGAATGATCGGTATGAAGGAGAGCGGGGGCTGTCTCCAACTCAAATTACAAGAGAACTTGGAATTTCTAGGACTACTGTTTATATATGGTTGAAGAGGTGGTAAGAGGAAGGGAATCTACGAGATCACCGCAGAACGGGGAAACCTCAACTGACAACTGCTGTGGATGATCGGAGGATCTGCGATGTTGCCGAAGCCCATCCCTTTATCAATGCTGTTGCCATAAGGGAACAGTTGCAGCTTCATGTTTCGGCAATGACAGTAAGGCGGCGGCTACATGAAGCTGGATTACACCATCGGACCCCGGCTATCAAGGAGAAATTAAATCAGCAACATCGACATGCTCAGCAACATATTGACAAAGGACTTTACTTTTGGGGCCGAGTGATATTTACCAACGAAAACCCCTTTTCCTCCACATCCCATGGCAGTCTTCATTGTTGGAGGAGGAATAATACTCGATATACTCAAAAGCACATCTATGAGGAAGCACGTAGCGGTTATGTCACCTGTAACATGTGGGGATGGATTCATCTGTATGGTGTAGGAGTGCTCACCAAAATAGAAGGGAGGTTTACTGCAGATCAGGATACAGAAGTTTTGAAAGAGGTTATGCTTCCTTCTGTGCATGCATATACTCTGCCATTTCCTGAGCGAATCATTTTTATGTAAGAGGTCCCCAATTCACACATCATGGATCGTCACACGTTGGTTCTCTGAGCAAAGAAATATCGACCTTCTGGATTGGCCAAGTTAAGGTTGTGATATGAATCCCATCCAGAATATATGGGCCAATATTGTAAATGTGTAGGAACCAGCGGAGGAATGAAGAACAGACCAGCTTCTACAACACACATTTAGTGAGTGGGAGCTGCTGAGGAAGAATCAACAGCTGGTATATAATCATGCTGCTTCTGTACCACATCGACTGCAGGAAATCATAGACAACAACGGTGGCTGGACAAAATATTAAATTTGTTGTGTTCATATATAAAATATCTCTCAAATACAATGGTAATTAATTATGAATGTGTAACACCTCTGCAAAATTGTCAAATATCATCGTTTAAATGGCTCTATGTTTATTGATATGAATCACTGTAATAGTTTTATTTTTTGGAATTCTCTCCTTTGAGGCGAGACCGCCAAGAGTCACAGCTACAGTGGCTCAACATTTAAGTCGTAACATGGAACTTATTAATACAAAACAATTATATGCATTTATGATGTTGCCTCAATACAAAACATTCTTCATTTCTAAAAAATATTTCTCTCAGTGACTGTTTATTTCTATATCGGTGTTGTTGATCTAGAAATAGCATTTGTTCCTGATATAACAATTCCATACCAGTAATACCCATTCAGCTGTCATCCATTTGCCAATTGGAAGATATACTAAGCAGTGACGTATGAAACCTACAGATACCCATCAATCTGGTAATGTTATAATGTTATTAAAATTTAATATGCATCAAAACATTGTTTTTTTCATTCATAAACTGCCTATATACTGTATGTGTTTATATATATCAGGTTTTTGCTCTCTTTGTTATAACACAAAATAATATCTGAATCTATGTTCAATATTGAATGTAAATAAATAATTAAATAAATGAATCAATTTGGAATTTCCTCAGGGCGCAATAATACCTACCAACGTGTGCCTGTTCGTTCAAGATGACGGGCTTGCCAATACCATGAATACTGTCATCACGTCCGAAGGTTTTTTTTTAGTTTTGTACAAGACCATTTTTTATTCACTTCATTGTTAATATACAGGGTGTTTCAGGTTGACCCTAGAAATATGGAAAAGAAACACTTCATATTAGTTACGGAATTACTATGACAAACTTGAAATACCAAATACAAACTACAAATTGGCGGAATTTGTAGTTTGTATTTGGTATTTGAAGTTTGTCATAGTAATTCTGTAACTAATATGAAGTGTTTCTTTTCCATATTTCTAGGGTCGACCTGAAACACCCTGTATATCCCCTTCTTGAATTTATATTTAATTATTCATTTGTGTTTCCTTTAGTAATATGTAAACCAGAGTGATGAATGGAAATAATTATATTCTAAAGACATTTGGCAATGATTCAACCAATGAGCGCTAAACCCGAGATTCCCTCATAAAATGTTACAACCGTTTGTAGTACACACAACAAAAATATGTCAGGTTTCGCTATCTGTTCTCAAGAGTGTCCTACGAATAATGAGCCCAACCGTACATTTCATCCTAGATTTTTATTTTTTTATTAGGATTTCCATTATCAATTGAGATTTCTACTTGGTTTTAAACGAATTTACATTCGCAATGTTTTTTACATCAGCATTTAATTCGTTCCATAGTTTCAGTCCAATGAAAATGGGTAATTCTTGAGATGAAGACAATCTAAATTGAGGAATAACATGCTTTGATCTGTTTCTGGTCTGATACGAGTAGATTTCATGATGAGTTACGAAATATTTATTTACCCATTTTAAGTTAATGATTTTATTTTTACACTTGTAAATAAAAATAAAATGTACCAGATTGATTTAATCATTTAATATATGCCAATAACCTTGTTCTTCTGTCACCCTCTCCCCATGGATACTGAGAGATATGTGAGCAATATGGTATAGAAAATGACATCACCTATAATGGGGCAAAGAGTTGTATTCTGATTTTTAGGTGTAATCTACTGAAACATGTATAATGTGGGTCTTTTGAAATGAATGGTCAGACAATACCTGTCAAAGACACGTGTAAATGCTTAGGTCATGTAATTACTCACGAGCTGCGAGATGAACTCGATATTGAGAGGTAACATGCTAGTAAGGAAATTTAGTACAGTATGTGTTCAGAATAGTGCTTGCATAATACCGAAAATTTTCAATACCGGTATTTGGAGGCAATTATGCTAATCCCGGTATTGATACCGGTATTATGAAAAAAATAATTTATTTTGATTTATTATGGTGCCACCCTACCAACCCTCCCACAAGTCTGAGGAACTTGCAGTACTCACCATATTTACTATAAATTAATGACCCAACTCCAAATAGATGGCATTCTATTCGAAAAAGTTTATACAGTAAATTACTAAATTGTAATAAAAATATTATTTGAATTTTTTTTTAGCATATTATTATACAACTACTGGGGTAGATAGAAATTATTAGTATCTAAATATTTATTTCTTAGTTTGATTTTGAAAGTATGCTTTGAGGAAACAAAGAGCATCTAGGGATTGTTCAGATAGACTTGATCTCAGTTTCGTCAGAAATAGGCCTGCAGCAGAAAAGGCTCCTTCTGATTCTGCACTTGTAGGTTTAATTGAAAGCAGTGCCTTGTACAGCTTCTCTAAATTCCCACTTCTCTGTAAAGTAACTTCCAAGCTTTTAAATTCATTAGTAACATCAAAATCAATGGAATTTTTTTTAGATGGCACTTTTCCTAGTTTGTCCATTTCTTGCATGTATTCACTCAGTAATGAATCTGCTTCCACTTCAGTCTTATCGGAGGACTAAATTGCCTAAATTTTACAATAGCAATTTTTGTCAATACCGAAAACCTATAATATCGGTATTATAGGTACTTCTTCAATACCGGTATTAATACCGGTATTTCAATACCGGTTTTAACCCCTAGTTCAGAATCAGTTAAAATTTATCTTTTTAGAACTTACTGTACTGCATTGTATGCATCCCATCTGTGGTGGAACTATACAAAAACTACTATGAATAAACTTTCTGTTGCTTATAATAATATTTTTCGTATGCTATGTAGGAAACCAAAATGGTGCAGTGCCAGTTTTATGTTTACTACACGTAACCTACCTACCAGCCAAATGTTAATCCGGAAGAATATATACGAGTATAATTTCATTACTAGGGTCCAAAACAACTCTAATGTGTTATTGTGCAATGTCCTGTCTTCAGATACTGTATGCCTCTCACCCAGTGATGGGCAGTATCTAGATAAATGTATCGCCGATACGTATCGATCGATACTTTTGTATCGGTATCGCTTTAGCTACTTGACAAAAGTATCGATTTATCGGTATCGCTAAGGTCAATTTTCTTAAATGTATCGAAAAAAATCGATACTTCGATACATTAATAAGAATTTTTAAATATTTAGCCAGCTGGTATTTTTGAAGGGTAATAGTAATTACTTTTAATTGTTAGTGTAATATTTTCAGTCATTCATGTATCCTACAAAATTAAAACATACTTTAGTAGTATAGCCGCAAAAGGGGAGAGTGCAAGAATGTTGCAAGTTATTATGTAATGTTGCAAAGGGGGGTGGGGGGATGCAAAAAAAAAAAGAAACAAATTCCCCCAAAGGGGGGATGCTGCAGGTGCAACAAGGAAAACTTGGAGGCGGCGTTATCCCCCAAGAGAAAGGAGAGAAAGGAGGAGGAGAGGTGTTCACCTGGCAGGAGCCAAGTGCACATTAAGACTTCAGCCGAGTAGGCGTTGTTTTATAGGCTCCTAATCAGCCAGTTGGCGTAAATGGCTTGAGTTGCCAGATAGCGCCATGTATTCATTTAATTCTAATCGAAGACTGAGTTGCCAGATACCATTGTATACATTATTGTAGACTCCTAATCAGCCAGTTGGCTAAATGGCTTGAGTTGCCAGATACCTCTTTTTAGCGATACCATTGTATACATTATTATAGACTCCTAATCAGCCAGTTGGCTGTAAATGGCTTGAGTTGCCAGATACCTCTTTTTAGCAGTATTATTGTATACATTATTATATACGCCTAATCAGCCAGTTGGCTGTAAATGGCTTGAGTTGCCAGATAGCGCCATGTATTCATTTAATTCTAATCGAAGACTGAGTTGCCAGATACCATTGTATACATTATTATAGACTCCTAATCAGCCAGTTGGCTGTAAATGGCTTGAGTTGCCAGATAGCGCCATGTATTCTCTAATCGAAGACTGAGTTGCTAGATACCACTTTTTAGCATTATTATAGACTCCTAATCAGCCAGTTGGCTTAGAAGGCGTAAATGTTGCCAGATACCGCAATACCACTGTATACATTATTATATTTCTTAAAAGAATACCGGTAGTAGTTTAGAAGGCGTAACAATTAAGTAAAACAACATTGCATCATTCTGTTTATTATAAATATATAGAAAATAAATATACATTTCAATTGAGGAATATGCATATAACAGTACAGGAAATATATACACACAATTATGGATATATATAAAATAAAATATACATTTCAAATAGAGATAAATATACACTTCAATAGAAATATGTACATAACAGTACAGGAGAAATATCACGCAAAATATATATATAAACACAAATCAATAGAAATATGCGTATAATCAGTACAGGAGAAATGTCAAGCAAAATATATATATAAATACAATTCACTTTTTTTTCAAAATACTAAACTCGGTCTTAATCGAGTTTACAATTACATCATTATTGCTCTGCATTACGCAGTATATGCGGCTTAATAATATTTCACCGCTTAAAGTATAGGGAAACCTGTACTCGATATGAAGGGCTTTCATATCGTTCAGTACTATTTTTGTTCCCACTTTACAACCGGTTGGTAAGTCATCTTTAAATACGTCTAGAATACAATCAAAAGCACGCACAAAGAGTTCATCGTTAGCTACATTATTAAACAAGTTTATAAACACGCTTTTCCAATCGAGGGTTTATTTCTACCGACTCGAGCTTTTCAATCGTGAACTCACTCAACATAGCGGCAATTGAAATAATCTTCTAAATCGTTACGACAACTGCGCGTTATATAAAGAAATAGTTCTTCAGGGTGAACGGTGTAGGTGAGCTCAGCTTTGTACCAAAGTTCATGGTATTTCAAAGAGTCTAAACTTTTTAAATAAACGTCCAGCTCTAGACCATTCTCACCAGCCCTACACTCGGTAAACCCATCGAGCAGAGCGGTGTAGGCGTATTCAAGTACTGTATCAAAATAAAGCATGTCCGTAACACGCGCGTCTAATATAGGTTTCAGTTTACGGAATCCGACGATTTCAAACATTCTGTCGAGGATGAAACGGTTTCGCGTAGGAACAAGAGCGTTATTATCAGAAGCATTCTTCCACATCAGCCGTATATCAATGCACGGCCGATCGTTATTTATACACAACGTACATACAACGGCGTATGAGGGTGCGTCACTAATCTGCTCTCTTCTTGTACCTACGTTAGCAGGTATTTTATAACGATCTTCACTCCACTTCTCAACTATCACAAAGATTCTATTCATCTCCTCGATACTTAAATAAACCCGTTTGTTTGTCGGTCTACATTCCGTTTCCAGTACATAGCTAATGGTACCGGAATTACGCCTGAACACGCGCAACGATTTCGTCACGGACACATCGTACGAGGCGTTGAGAATGCTGCTCAAAGGAAGTTCCATCGTATTCGAGGAGCGCACGTCCACTCGGCTCAAGCTCTGAGATAACTATGAGCCGTGTGAGGCACGCAGGTAGGCAGGAATGGTTCGACGGGCGGCTGACTCGATGATACGTGAATGGGCTTGTTCGTATGACCGCGAGTCGAATTGTTGTACATATTTCGGTACAAGAATATCACTACCAGCCTACGCACCAGACAGTTTGGATAAGAACTAGGAACATTTTATGTTTTACTAAACATCTCCACACTCCGGCGCACTATTTGAGAGGAACATATGTTCATATTTTTCCTTTCTGCCCATCAAACGATACTCGTCTCTAAACTCTGTTAAAAATTCACGCAGGGCACTAGCCACAACCTCACTACGAACCTCATCATGATATACGTTAATATAGTGATAAAAATACTTAAGATTGTCCATGATCACGAGATTCACATTTTCAGTCGTAGGGTATGAGTAATCGACATGGTGTAGCATGACGTAATACCGCTTGTCACACCACCCATCAGCAAGACTCATTATCCATACCTGCTGCTTCTCTTCTGCACGCGTTGTTTCTTTTACTTCACGGTGTATGTGAGACTTTATAAAGTTTAGCTCTGCAGTATACTTCAGCACATCGTCTGTGCAACGAAAGCCTTCAACGGTCTCACCAGAACATCCGTAGAGTATTTGTACATCTTGGAACTTCGCACAATCCAATGTGTTTTTAAAAGAGGCATAGGAGGGAGGAATAGGAAGTTTTTCGGTATCCACCACATCCTGGCACTTTACTGAATACCATTTCGTAAACGTTGTACAAGCAATATTAAAGGTAGCCATTTGAATACACGTCTGATCTGAATACACGTCTGATCTGAATACACGTCTGATCTCTCGGGCTTACTGCGGTCGACTGACCACGCAGGGATTCCCAGATAGTAGCATGACTCACGGTCTTACAGTGGGCGGAGCTTAGAACTTTCACACACACACACACACACACACACACACACACACACACACACACAAGGAGAAAGTGAAACGCTATTTGAAACATGATTTATTTAATAAACGAGATATTCAAGTTATATATATTTACAAATACGATTTAATAAACGAGATATTCAAGTATATATATATATATATATATATATATATTTACAAATAGATACGATTATATACAAGACGTGTGAGTTAGAAGCATCATTGGTATCCAAAGGGTACGGTATCATAGGTACCAGGTAACTGGTAACGTTTCCTATAGGTGTTACGGCACACCATCGTACCCCTAAGTTCCTTCACGCCCCCCAGCTTCTGCGCCCGAAAATTGTGGGTGCCTACAATTAGTTGGGGAGGTTGTTCATCATCGTCCAAACATACTAGATCCTTCAACGACTCAAAGTTAACAACCTCCCGATTCGCATGGTTGAGCGTAATACCCTTTGCCTTCACGATATATTTCATTTCCTCCCCCACCCTGACCCGTACCCCATAAGTCTTAGGTCCTGTTGAGGCAAAAGAGTCGGCGTATGCGTTGTCCCCATACTCATCCTTGATCTCATCAGTGAGCTCGCCGAGGAACTCCCCAATAGTGGGCATGTATTCACCCTCCCTCTCTGTGAATATCACGCTATCTGTATCGGCATACAATACTCTCCGCCCAAGAGAATGCAATAGACCCCAAAGTTTTATACGGGCGTAGGCTGTTGTGAAGCTGGCCACAGGTATGTTTGTAACCCTTGAGGTATCTGTGGCAAATTCAGTGTTGTTGTACTTTATTACGTAAGTATTACCTACATTTACGATCTCCATGACCTCTTTATCGGGGGCATTGGCATAATCCCAGACATCGCTATAACTTTGTGCCAAATGAATGCTCCCTCTGCCGGTATTCTGCGCAAATTTTCCCCATAGACTGTTTAGACACAACTTTGCACTAAAGCGCTTGCCAGGATTCTTTACAATTTGGACACGATCAAGTTGTATACCTTCGCGGTCGCGGTAACGTTGAATATAGGCAGACTTTTCATCTTCGGTATCAACTCCTCGCGGATACCCTGATGCCTCAACCTTATCCTTCAAAAAGGTGTTTATATATGGTGTGAAAAGGTTGGGTAGCTTCTGAAACCTCCACACCTCATGTATCTTCAGTATTCTATAACCATGGCGCACGGCTAGGGCCAACTCAGGACTTGTATATACGCCTCTGATCTTACGCTGGTGGGGTATATGGTTACATTCGCCGTTATCCTCTTCCGCGCACTTCACGCACAGGGGAAACATGAGCTTGTCGTCGATAACGACAGGTAAGATCGGCATCCATAAATTGCGTGGGGGGAGTACGTCTACGAAAGAGAGCCCAAAGTAACGATCATTCAAATTTTTTGAAAATTCATTGATGGAGGGTAGGCTAGGTCCCACCAGTTTCTCAGGAGCGCCCACGGGGTACGGATTGCTCTTCATCACGTATGGGTATAAAGAACAGAAATCGTAGTAATGGAGCTTCACGCCCTCCGTAGGTGGGAAGTATAGTCTGAAAGGATTTGTACGTCCTCCAAACAAGCTATCACCACATTTGAGAGGATCCAGCACCATTGAACGCTTGATCGTTTTTATTTCCTCACGGTACACCTCGTCTGTCTCCATCCGTGCATCATATTCATGCTCCCACAAGACTTTGTGAGTGAACTGTGATCCTATAAGTTGATCGCGGGTGCGGGTCGATGCAAGACAGTCGGCAGGAGACCTACCGTGGATATCTCCGGTGATTCCGCACTCAGGACGGGGGCATCCATGCCACCAGCAACCGTTAAAGGAGTACACAGTCTTCACACCAGTGACACGGTTTTCACTTAACCCATCAACCCAAAAAACACGTCCATTAATCTTAATGGGTACTTCACCCGTGTTGCGGGCGTGCTTTATGTATACACCTGTCTGTTGCTGTAGGTGTATGAGCCAGTAAATAGCCTTGTGCCCGTAACTGCGGGGATTGTTTCGGTGAATAATGGCTAAGGTGTCTTTCGGCATGAAGTTATTCTTGAACACCGTAAAACATAATGATGCGATGGTGGTTGCGACTTGCAGTGGATCGCATTTGAAACGGGCTATGTACATCCTTCTAAAGGCCTGGAAACATACTCTAAGCACGCGCACATCATTCACGCAATAACGCTCACATTCATCAGCTATATTATAAGGGTTACTTTCATTAAAACTGTCGTAGTATCGATCAAAGTCTTCACGTTCATCCATACAGTCAAAATAATGTTTGGGGGGTGGTGGGCCTACGTAGTTTAAAGTCTCGCTGGTGAGGAAAGTGTAGGGAAGTATCCTTTGGAAACTTCAGCTGCTACTCCCATCACCTTGGGTAGCTTTGCTAATTTACAAGGTGTGAATAATAAAGTATCTTTAAATTGTACATTGCCTCTTATCTGCATCTGTATTAATTTGTTGCCTCTTTTCAATGGATCACCTGTAAATATCTCAGAGGATTCGTGTTCAAGCAACTCCTTATAAAGGAACTGCGTGTCAAACTTTGCCCCGTTATGGGCGAGAATATACACAGTCATTTTTTTGAACTTGTCGGCTAACTTGACAATATAGGACACAAATAGTTTCACAGGACTATCGCTGACATTCGTTTTAAAAACGTTTGTCCGTTTACCACATTTGGGGCACTCGTCACATTCGATATCCATACACTCATCACAGATAGTCTGGCTCACAAGTAAATGTGGAATTACCTCTTTGGTTTCAGCGTTCGTATATGTTTCTATATCGTAGTATACAGTTATACAAGGGTTATTTTTAGGCTTAGCATCTTTCATATAACATACATGCTTTACTCCATCCGCCTTATATTCCTCCTGGCATGTAGGACAGTGAATTACGTCACACTTGTGCTTAAATTTTCCCCAATTATCCATTGTGTGAAACATACCACATTCACAGATTCTCATTTTCCTGCACGTGCCAATTGATTTATGGAAATCAAAACAGCTATTATTGAAAAATGTGCGTCTACACACATCACAGTCTCTCTTCTCAGCTTCAACTACACGGCTTTCACATTTGGTGCTTTTACACTGCTCACATACCATGTGACATTCTTTACAATGTCTCACTATATCATCCGCAAACTCGAGGCACCCCTTACACAAATCATGATGTCTCCCATATTTTCGACTTTTGTCATAACTCGCGTAAAGCCACCTTATATTACGGATGGGGAGATACGTTGTCCCTGACAATCCTAAAATAAGTAGGGGCCTTGTACGATCTCTCACACAGCTTTTAAAAACATACACAGTCCTACGACGATCATCCAACCCAAACACAACTATGCGGACATTCATTTCCTGTTCTACCCTTCTCAGCTCTTCAGGACCCATATTACAGTCAAATTCAAGTTCACAGTCTACAGCTAGTTTACGGGCACGCTCCACGACTGTAGGCAACCAAATTTTTTGAGTTCGTGTATTTTGTACAGTAAACATACGTGCTAAGAGTACTGCTATAAAGCCGCAACCACGATCGACGTTTATATGCCGTCTATAAATAGCTTGAGAATTGAGGTTAAGAGTATACGGTATGGCACTATGACCCGCAACACGGTATACATGGTCAATATTTACCGTGAAGTTGTCCATATTGAAGGCTATACTACTTTGGGCGGCTTGCATTATACGTCCTAATATATATTCTACATCTTCAGCCGCCAAACGTCTAAATGGCACTATCACCCAATAATCGTCTACATCACCGTCATCTGACCCGAATCCAAAGGACAGACTCGTCCTGACTTCACGCTCGTCGCGATTCTGAAGAGCAAACTCTATAATACGCTCTACAACCCGGCGTAGTCCGCGCTCAATCCATTGCTATACATGACTCTAGGGTCGACCCTGACTCTATACCGATTTCTAGTCAAGGCTGGGGTGGGGGCTGCGGAGCGCACCAATTCGAGCGTTATACCATCCTCAACAGAACGGGGGGCGGCGGATGAATTAGGGGTATATTAGCGGAAGGTGCTGCTGATGGGGGGCCTGTTGCGTAGGAGGTTGATGGTTGGGGCTCTATTATTGTAGACTTAACAGAACGGGGGGCGGCGGATGAATAAGGGGATATATTAGGTGCTGCTGGGGGTTGTTGCGTAAGAGGTTGAGGGTTGGGGATCTATTACCGCTGCAACAGGCGCGTATTTCGGTCGCTTTATACCTGACGCGGGGTCCATACCTCCGCTTTGGACGTGTTACCGGTATCGCTGGTGAGGGGTTCAGGGGAGGAGATCACAACTACACTGTCGTCGAGGTCATCCGTAATGTAATGATGGGCTGCTCTACCTCATCGTCATTCACGGTTCTGTGGGAGAAGAAATATAAGGAACAGCACTCAAAATTTGTAATATTTTGTAAATGACCCACTTAGGAGTGTGACGTGTTAGAAATGGACTCTGTAGAAAAATTCAGATTCACGAGCCCATCCCCCATTTTTTTTTTTTTAAAAACATTTATTATATCTGGACCTACAGGATGTGGTAAAACTGTGTTTATGCTTAAAATCATTAAAGAAAAGGGGAGATGTTCTCGAAATTTGTGCATAAAGTTATATGGTGCTATTCGACGTATCAATCAGTGTTCAACGAGTACCAAGATGATATTTTGTTCCACAAAGGCGTATATGACGTTAATTCGTTAAAGGGAAATGAACATACAATCATTGTAATTGACGATCTCATGTTGGAGATGGATAAAACGTTTGCCGAGACATTTACAGTATTCTCCCACCATCTTAACATAAGCGTGTTCTTCATCAATCAGAATCTATTTTCAAAAATAGATACATGCGCGATGTGTCGTTAAATACGCAATATCTAGTCTTATTCGCGCAACGTAGAGATGTATCACAAATTGGGGTATTAGCCAATCAAGTTCCCGAATCAGCGTAAGGAGTTTTTGGAAGTTTATAAAGAAGCTACAAGCACGCGTTACGGATATTGCTTTGCGACCTTCATCCGCGAAACACGTTTTAGAGTGCTTCTGCGAACGAATATATTTCCAAAACGAGCCTGAAACGGTGTATATTCCAGAATGACAAAGAGACTAAAGAAATACCGTGAATTAATAAAAATCTATCATCGACTGCCCGGGCAATGCAGCAGATGTTTATTAAAAATATCGATGCCGACTTTTTAAAATGCATCTGTGAAATCTGTCTTAACGTTATAAATTGCAATGTATCAATGAAAACCCATCAGAAGGCTCGCCTACGCCGCTACAAGAACATAATACGTGCACTCGCTCGTAAAAGCCAAACTGTAGCGAAGAAAAAACGAATTATTGTACAAACAGGAGGGTCATTTCTCCCCATCTTATTTTCAGTTTTGGGTCCTTTACTGACTAGATTAATATAATGAAGAAAGTGGTAGTGATTCCCCACGAGGTGTACGCTTTCACTGCAAAAGGAATCCAGACACGTATCTAGATCCCGTAAAAGCAGACTTAAAAGAATGGAAAGCGAATTGTTAGCCCTATTAAACAGTGAAAAAACACCTGATGAGAAAAGAATCTTATACCAAGAAGCTCTGCAGAAATTTCTTCACGAGTACGAAAATTATAAGAGCCCTACAGAGATTCCTGTGGTTATTAGGCACAGCACGGGGACGATGGCGACATAGGATCTGTGCCCGACGACACAGCTGACCAACCAAAAAGATTAGCCACACAACATATCGAACATGTATTAAAAAATACCCTCCCACTTACATTGAGGAGTAAAGGCTTAAGTCTTTATAATCTATTGAATGAGGATCCCGCCATACAATGGACCGATACAGGGGAGATCATTGTGGAAGGATCAAAGGTACAGGGATCGAATATCGTAGACATTGTCCATGATCTGGTGAGAAAGTGGGATAGGCCATCACCATCAGGATGGAAGCATATTAAAGCAAGACTACAACAAATAAATGTCCCTAAAACGTTGATAGGAAATCTGAACAGGTTAAAAGACTTGGAACATGCAACGCCTGTGACACAATTGAAGGCGCCGTCACCCCCGGCGGTAACACCTTTGAAGAGGAGCAAGAAGAGGTTAAACCAACCCTACCCACGTGCCTCTAAAATACGCAAATGGCTAACGTATTAACTAAACGCTATTATGACATTTCTACCCCATCCTCTTACGGCGGCGTAGATAGACTGTACAGAAGTGTTTACGGAGTAGGAAAAAAAGATGTTGAAAGATTTTTGAGGGAGCAGGACGCTTATACGCTTCATAAGCCTGTGAGAAAAAGGTTTAAAACAGCCAAGACAACGGCTTCCTCGATTGATTCTATTTGGCAAGCAGATTTAACAGACATGCAAAGATATTCTGTGTATAACGATGGTTACCGCTACATTCTATTCATAATAGACGTATTCTCTAGATATCTGTGGCTAGTTCCTCTGAAAAATAAATCACCTGAAACAGTTGCTAAAGCCACCAAAACGCTAATGTTAAAAGAAAACAGGGTTCCTGGCTATTTTTGTACGGATATGGGGAAGGAATTTATAGGCCGTGCTTTTCAGAACATGTTGACAGAGTTTAATATCAGCTATTACACAACCAATTCTATACATAAGGCTTCTTTAGCTGAAAGAGTTCAGCGCACCATAAAGGAACGCATGCACCGTTATTTTACACATAAAAACACATACAGATTTCTAGACATTCTGGAATCATTGGCATCATCCTACAACCGCTCACACCATCGCACGATTGGGGCAACACCTAACGAAGTTTTAGAAAGAGGTACGCTCCCGAGAAGAGATGGATCACCACCACCACCACACTCTGCGCGCTTCAAAATCAATGATTATGTAAGGCTGTCGCGTTCGGGGAATAAATTCGCAAAGGGTTTTGAGCAAGGATGGACACGCGAGATTTTTAAAGTTAGGGCTGTGAGACCTAAAGGTGAGATAATGATGTATTACATTGAAGATTTGAATGGGGAAGAAATCTCAGGAGGCTTTTACCGCGAGGAATTGCAGAAAGTTGCGTTTAATTTAGAAAAAAATGTGTTTAAAATTGAGAAAATTTTAGGAAGCAAAGGTTCAGGAAGGAGAAAAATGTACCTGGTGAAATGGCTAGGGTACCCAGAAAGCTTCAACACCTATATAAAAGCTGATGCAATAATGAAGCTTAAATAGTATGCAACATGGCTCCTAACCATTTCTACGTCACACTCCCGTCCTCCTCGTCCCTGTCTGTACACCCTAACAACACACTAGCCAACTTTGTAACAGAACTCCATGGGCACATTGAATTGGGTCGTGATTCGTATGAGGTGGGGATATGCGAAATTCAGCTGGACACCGTCTTTTTAAATATTGAACATAAAGAAACCGTTTTTACGATTCTTAGAGACATTGACGAGTGTGAAAAAGCTGGGGTAGCTATGGATGAAACTATGCGCATCGCTCGGACTAAGATTGCACGGTATTACAGTACAGAAGTAAGACTAGGGCCGGGTCAATATGGTTCGGCCGAGGATGTTGTGAGAGGCTTAAACGTAAGTTTAAGAAACTCAAACCTTACGAATGATTTAGTATACGAAATCGTAAACAACCCTGCACATACACTAATCCTAAAATCAAAGACTAACAGACGTATTAAAGACATAGAAAGTTCAAATTCTACCAATGGCCGATAGCGCAGCCTTCCAAAGAGACACATTTCACGAGACACAGCATGACTTGTCCAGATTAATGTATCAATTGAAGATGGAGAAATTGGCTGAAAGGTCCCCAGACATGTGCTATATTTACAGTAATATAGTGGAGCACCAGTTTGTTGGGGATACCCAGGCACGCCTGCTGCGCATTGCTCACATCCCCAACCATAGAGGAAGGAGTTTGAGTATTACATATGACAGACCCCATTATGTGAATGTCGCAACTAATTTAATAACCAATATCACAATATATATAAGAACGATTGAGGGCGAAAACTTCCCATTCGGTAACGGGAGCTTAACAGTGAAGCTACACTTTCGACGCACTGAGTTATAATGGATAGAAAGCCTTTCACCGTCTATCGAGGGATGCGATACCAGCGCGGTAGTGGACTTGGATCCATTTTTTCATCCATACTACGTACGGCTGTTCCTTTGCTGAAGAGGGGTGCCAGATACCTTGGAAGGAAAGCGCTACAATCAGGCCTTAACACTGCAGAAGACATATTGGCCGGGGCTAAACCTAAAGAAGCTCTAAAAAAACATTTAAAGCGTACACGGACGAAATCATCAAAGATGCAAAGAGAAAAATGCGTGGTGGCGGGAAGAAGAAGAGGGCTCCCCGGAAGAAGAAGGGGTCACGTGGTATTAAACGTAAAAGGCTATCAAAAAAGAAATGCTGTAAGCGAATGAAACCTATGGTTGACCACTTTTTTGACTGATATAAGCTAAGGACATTGATCTCATGAATCATAGTTTGTTTACCACTTGTCGAGAGAGGAGTCACTATTTCGCCATGGCACGCTTCATCCACCCATGTAGTTCACAATGCTGTAAATCGGAGCTGTCCCTTTTTGAGCTCCCGCCAACCCAAGTTTCTATTGAGCACAGTGACTTTATTACAATTAACCCTTTAAACACAATTAGTTCCCCGAGTGCACCTATAGAATTCGTGATACCCAGCTCAGGTCCTTACTTTTTTGATCCAAGCTGTGTGCACATGTACGCTAAGCTACGTATAGCCCATTCTGATGGAACGGTCTGCGATGACAAATATGCTGTATACCCTGAAACAAACTTTCTGCACCATATTCAACCAGTGTGACGTATATTTAAATCAGACCAACATATCGGCAGGCACGGGGTACTATCATCTACGAGCCTATTTGGAAAATGTCCTCAACTTTTCCAAAGAAGCGAAGGCTACCTTTTTAAGTGCGGAGGGATATTATCAAACTAAAGATGAAAATAGTATAAAGGACAAATTTAAAAATTCTAAAAAGAAAATATACGAGTGTTTTGGACGGTTGCACACAGATTTCACTTTCCAGGAGAAGTTGCTTGTGAACGGGGTGGATATGAAAATAAAGCTCACCCGCACGAGTCCTGAGATCTGCTTAAATCTGGATGCGAATCAAGAAGAGGGTGCAAAGCCCGTTGTGGTTCACATTATGGACACATACCTCCGCGTACGGCGAGTGAAATTAAGTTCACCAAAACAACTAGAAATTGAGAAAAATTTACTAAACGCTACAGTGAAATATCCTATTAACAGAGTGCAGATCAAACTATATACGGTTCCTGCAGGGTTGGCATCGAAGCAGATAGAAAACATTGCCCTGGGAAATCTTCCTAAAAGGATATTAATCGGCATGCAGGACCACGCTTCGGTGAATGGAAAATATAAAAAGAGTGCCTTTAAATTCGAGAATTTCGGACTTAAAAATATAACTCTATACGTTAATGGCACTGCTTTGGGTGGAACAATGGGTACGGACTATTCATCAGACGCTGTGTTACCTCTTTGTGCCAGAGCCTATAGTAATCTGACCCATATTGCAGGTGATTGTGATGAGCTTGGTAATGGGGTAACGCAGGAAGAATTCATTGATCAATTTAACCTTTATCCGTTTGACATTACACCTGACTTATCTGCTAGCGTAAATACCCATTTAACCCCACAGCAGAGCGGAAACATCTCAGTGCGGCTGGAATTCGCCAAGCCTATAGACGCTCCTATTAGTGTACTAGTATATCTCGAATCGCAAGCCCTAATAGAAGTAGATAGATTTAGAAGCGTTATCACTGACTTTTAAAATGGATGCTAATACACTTCAGAAAGTAATGGAGCGAGTCACACGTTCCAAATTTATCGGCGTGTTTGCGAAGAATGAAACATTGAGTTTGCCAAGTACGCGAGAATGCGGTAGTCTTATTGTGAACACAGACATCATCGGTAATGAAGGGATTCACTGGATCGCTGTCTATTTTAAAAATAGACAGCGCCTGTACTATTTTGATTCACTCGGTACTCAACCCTGGAGTGACCCTATTATTGTAAAATTTCTCGCTCAGTTACATATTCCCGAAGTTGTGTGGACCCCATTTCGCATGCAAGGATATTTTACTAATGTTTGCGGAATGTACTGCGTCTCATTTCTCATGCATATGTCAAATGATAAAGAATTTATAAATTTTTTAAATTTATTTGACCCGTGTCACACTCGCCGAAACGATGAAATGGTATGCAGACAGATAAAAAACCGTTTTCCAATTGTACGTACTCGTTGTATATTATAATGTTTTTGTTCGTATATTTGTAACGATATATTCTGTAGTTGTTTATTGTACTGATTTCTTTCATTTAATAAATTTATGAAAATATATTGTCTTCTTATCCCAAAAAGATCGAAAAACACTTACATTATTTCGGTGTGACATTGTTGACTGATCAGTATATCCTCCCTATTCCGAGATTCTTCAAAAGATTGTATAACACGTGTCAAATCCTCATCGGACCTTAAAGGAATAATGCTTTTAAAACATATACAGAGTATACAGACAGATCCCCATTATGTGAAGATATCTTTGGTTCGAGGAATAACATTGAATGCCATAAAAATTTCGATTTTAGCATAATGGGGATAACCAAATAACATTGATTGACATTTTTGGCGAGTATCTATTTGACGAGATACTACAACTCTCCATATATATAAAAATTCTAATTATAGACACTTACATTTCTATGGTAGTCCCTTGCGTCGGATTGTAAGGAGCGTCACTGCAAATATCTTCTACGGTTTGCGTTGAAAATAATTCGCCACGGTCAATCGCATTGAAAAGACTAATTGCGGTTAATGCTGCAGTATCACGTTCTTCATACAATTCCGGGGAGACGTACAGGTCCATGGTGGAGGATGTGTGACATTGTTGACTGTTCAGTATATCCCCCGTATTCCGAGATTCTTCAAAAGATTGTATAACACGTGTCAAATCCTCATCGGACCTTAAAGGAATAATGCTTTTAAAACATATACAGAGTATACAGACAGATCCCCATTATGTGAAGATATCTTTGGTTCGAGGAATAACATTGAATGCCATAAAATTTCGATTTTAGCATAATGGGGTAACAAAATAACATTGATTGACATTTTTGGCGAGTATCTATTTGACGAGATACTACACCCCATCCATATATATATAAATTCTAATTATAGACACTTACATTTCTATGGTAGTCCCTTGCGTCGGATTGTAAGGAGCGTCACTGCACATGTCTTCTACGGTTTGCGTTGTAAATAATTCATCACGGTCAACCGCATTAAAAAGGCTAATTGTCGTTAATGCTGCAGTATCACTCTCTTCATACAAGTCTGGGGAGACGTACAGGTCCATGGTGGAGGGAATGATTATTCACTGACGCGAAAATAGCTACTGTTACTCCAAACTGAAAAATATCCCCTTTTATATGCACAATCGCCAAGCTCCGCCCCAAAAGACCAGATGTTCGTAGTGATTGGCTGCCGATGTAGCTGGGTGGAGCTATGACGTGTACCAATCCGCTATAACGGGACCGGACGAGTAACATATATATATTTTCACCAATAGATTTAATGCTCGTATTCTCCTTTGAAAATTATTTGGTGATTCGTATAGAACTTTTGATACTGATTCCAAATATGGTTTCAGAATTTTTCTATCACCCATAGTTTTCGAGAAAATATTTACTCAGAGTTTCCCGCATCATTAGTCACTAATGTAATCGAGAGGATATAAAGAAATATATCCTAATTATATTTTAAAAGAACATTCGGTTTCAACGTTAAACTGTGGGTCTAAGGTGGGGTGAAAACCTTTCCAATTCAATTGCGCTAGGGACGACGAAAATTATTTGGTGTTTCTTATAAAACTTTTGGCACTGAGTCAGGTTTCAGAATTTTCTAATGTTAAACTGTGGGTCTAAGGTGGGGTGAAAACCTTTCAATTCAATTGCGCTAGGGGACAACGAAAATTATTTGGTGTTTCTTATAAAACTTTTGGCACTGAGTCAGGTTTCAGAATTTTCTAATGTTAAACTGTGGGTCTAAGGTGGGGTGAAAACCTTTCCAATTCAATATAACGTCGAATAATTGCTGCTTCGAACAACTGTTTTTCGAACTATGGTTTTCGAACAATTGTGCTCGAACAATTGTGTTCGAACACAATGGCAAAAGATACAAGCATATCCCGTTATTTGAACAAAACTCTCTCTCTCTCTCTCTCTCTCTCTCTCTCTCTCTCTATATATATATATATATATATATATATATATATATATATAATTGTGGGCATATCTAAGAAATGGAGTCGAGAGGTTTTGTTCAAGCTGTCTGAGAAAGGTCATTTATGGTCAGAAAAAAATCGCCTCTGGCAATAGGTGAACCGATTTGAACAGATTCTCGGAAATGTGTGTTTCATAAATTTTCATCTCGATACAACTTAGATATATATATATATATATACGGGGTTTGGGGAATGACGATCGTCTGTTTTGAATTGTTTCATAAATTTTCATTTCCGTTCGTTTTTCCCCACTGATATTCGAATGTTATAATGAAAATTGAGTGTGTAAAATTATTTATTTGATAAACAGAATTTAATTGGATTCACCCCAACGTCAGACTATTACTTCGGTCTTATATAATTATTTTAGGAGAATTTAATAAACAATATTAAAGGTACATTTCTTTCTCATTAAAATGTTCAGGGTCACGCGGCCTGTTTTGCTTTTTTTTTTTGTTTCACTACAGATTTGTTTGTGGGTACTTCTTTTATTTATTTCTTGTAGTACTTGTGTTACCTTATTTCTATACAATAATGTCTTGAAGTGCTATTTTTGTACAGATATGGGGAAGGAAATTATAAGCCGTGCTTTTCAGAACATTCGAAAAGTTTAACTAAGTTTAATGAAGTTCAAGTTAATGTTATATTTGATTCTAATCGTTAAACACTATATACATCTATTGTAAAACCCTATTTACATCTATACATCTATAGTGAAACACTATATATATATATAGCTATTTTTGTACGGATATGGGGAAGGAATTTATACGCCGTGCTTTTCAGAACATGTTGAAAGAGTTTAATATCAGCTATTACACAACCAATTCTATACATAAGGCTTCTTTAGCTGAAAGAGTTCAGATATATATATATATATATATATATATATATATATATATATATATATCATAAGCTGTTTAAAAGACTGTATATATATAATTATAGTAAACGAAATAAACTAGTTAACCATAAAATTAATTATTTTCTATTATGAAGTTTTCGAATTGTGTGGTAAACTATGTTATTTGTTTCGAAAAGTTTAACTTCAATGAAGTTCAAGTTAATGTTAAATTTGCTTCTAAACGTTAAACTAAAATTAAATGTTATAATATGAAAAATAAATAATATATACAGTGGAACCTTGCTTAACGAGTGCCTCGTATAACGAGAAATTCGTATAACGAGCCAAAAGAATGGGGGAAAATTACCTTGCATAACGAGCGACACTTTGCTTAACGAGCAAAATATTTCGTCAAAATTTAAAGCGTAGACAAAAACAAATGTCTCTAGACAGTTTCCTCGTGAAAAAGGATCCAAAAGAAAGTGAAAGTGCCTCTAAAAAATTTAAAGCTAGTGACTGTGAGCTCGTCGAGAATGTTATTGCATTGAACGAAGACGATTCTCCTCCTTCCCCTCAATAACCCTCTCCTCCTCCCCTGTCTCTTCATTTCCTTTGCGTGCGTCAGGAGCACCTTCTCTCTTCGTAAGTTATTTATAAATTTCACCGTTTACTAATTATTTACATTCTCTTTTGGGTTAATTTTTATTAATAATCTTTTCATTTCATGCAATAATAATTTAAAAAACGCCTTTAAATATCATTATAAATATTATTTTAAGTATTTTTTAAGCATGGAACGCATTATCATATTTTACATTGATTCCTATGGAAACAATTGCCTTGCTTAACGAGCATTTTGCATAACGAGCACAATTCGGGAACGAATTATGCTCGTTAAGCAAGGTTCCACTGTATATATATATATATATATATATATTATATATATATATATATATACCTAACATAAGATGTTTAAAAGAATGTATATATTATATATATATATAGCATAATAATATATATCTAGCAAGAGCAATCCGATCATTGCAAAAAAAAACTGGAAAGGTATGCAATTAATAAAGATTGAGTGTGTATTTATTTAATAAACAGAATTTAATTGGAATAACTACCGTCATATTGTGTTACACAATGGATGATTAATATTTCTGGGACACATGGCGCTATCTGGAACACATTGCGCTATCTGGCAACTCAGCCAGAATAGAGGCTTATAAAAGACCGAGAAGTTGATGAGAGACTCATTCAAGCTCGGCTCCCAGCCGAGCAAGGACCTCTGGTCCTTCTCTTTCAGTCCCTTTGGTAAAACCCCTCAGTGGCCTCTTAGGTTAGGAAAACGAAAATAACTTGGGGGAGAACTCCTCTCTCTCTCCTACAGGTGTCTCTCTCTCCTTCAGGTGTACCCCTCCCCCCTTGGCTCAGTCAACTGGCTGATTCTGGCTGATTAGGAGCCTATAAAACAACGCCTACTCGGCTGAAGTCTTAATATGCACTTGGCTCCTGCCAGGTGAACACCTCTCCTCCTTTCTCTCCTCCTTTCTCTCTGGCCCTTTGGGGGGAATAGCTTGGGGGAGGCCCCCAAGTTGCATGCCCCTTGCAACCTAGGTTGGCAACAAAGGCCAGTACTCTTTTTTTTCTTTCTTTTTTTTCTTTTTCTTTTTTTGCACCCCCCTCCCCCCTTTGCAACAACCCCCACCCCCTTTGCAACATTACATAATAACTTGCAACATTCTTGCACTCTCCCCTTTTGCGGCTATACTGTTTACGATATTATATATTCTTAAAAAAGAAAACAATTTATCCATTCTAAAAATAAGAATAAAATAAAAAATAGTAAAATAAAATTCAACAAAATAAAGAAATAAAACAAAAATAACATTAATTGAAAATGACTATTTTAGTTATCATTTCTCAAAACAATTTTTAGCATTTAGCAATTTAAAATAGACTATCAAGATTAATACATGATTTTTATCCATTCACAAAATAGGAATAAAATAAAAAATAATTTTATTTTTTTATCAATTATGAGATAATTACTATTCGTTTTTATGCAAAAATAAGAAAGAGAAGGTTTATATTCAATGCGTTAATGTAGGGTGGGGCACGGGAATCAAGTGTTTTTTGAATAGCTAGTAATCGGCCATTAGGAATGGGAGGGGCGTGCGGTAGGTAGCATTCCATTCCTGGGTTCATAGCATTTAACTTTAACTAACACTCACCTTTATCTTTCAGGTGCCATCATGGAGCAGTGGACGTTAGAACACCGCATGTTCGCGTATGATCATTTTGTTAGGAGTGGCGAGTCAGTGACAGCAGTTCAGCGTGCGTTTTCGCCGCAGATTCAACATTCATCGAAATGACTCTGTTCCCGCTCGTGACACAATCTTACGTTGGGTTAACAATCTTCGAACAGGAGGCTCAATAATGAAAACAAAACCGAAGGGGCCGCAACGCACTGTGCGTACTCCAGAGAACGTTGAAAGGGTCAGACAAGCGATGTTGCAAAGCCCAGGCCGCTCTGCTCGGAGACATTCAGCTGCACTCGGAATCAGCAATCGTACTGTTAGACGGATTTTGCATGAAGAATTGCATTTTCACCCATACAAGTTAGCGATGGTGCAGGAATTGAATGTAAACGATTGCCCCCAACGACTGAATTTTGCACAGGAAATGCTTGCACTTTATGAGCAGAATGAAAACATGATGGTGGTAATGAGTGATGAAGCCCATTTCCACCTTAATGGGGCCGTCAACAATCAAACTGTCGGTATTGGGCTGCTGAAAATCCGCGACAACTCCATGAAAAACCGCTGCATAGCCCTAAGGTTACAGTTTGGTGCGCGGTGGGAAAGTTTGGCGTCATCGGTCCCTATTTCTTCGAACAAAATGGGGTTACCGTTACCATAACATCTGGGCGTTACATTGAGATGAACACCTTTTCATCCCTGAGTTACGAAGAAGGCGTATTGCTCGTCGACATTTGTGGTTTCAGCAAGATGGGGCCACGCCACACACCGCCAGAGCGTCAATGGCTGTTCTTCGCCCCCTGTTTCCCAACCATCTCATTTCGAGATTTGGTGACATTGCATGGCCCCCTCGGTCCCCTGACTTGTCCACATGTGACTTCTTTCTATGGGGGTACCTCAAGTCACGTGTCCTACGAGGACAAGCCCCGTACATTAGATGCATTGAAGGAAGCGATCCGTCAACAAATCATCCAAATCAACAGAGACCTGCTGGGAAGAGTGGAGGCCAATTTTCGTAAACGCCTTCAACAATGCGTCGACGGCCAAGGACATCATATGCCAGATATAATTTTCGGTACATGATTATTATGACATGAAATGCTATGTTCTTACGAATGTTGTTCTACCAATATATTTTCTTTACAAAAATAAATATCATTTTCCTGATTATTCCAAAAACACTTGGTTCCCGTGCCCCACCCTGTATAAAAGAAAAAAAATGCAAATACATAGAGTGAAAAAAATCCGTATTGCGTAATTGCGCGGACGTCGGCGAAGTCGGGCGGAAGGGGTTAATACTTAAAAGAGCGACTATCACTATAGAGTATGTTGATGCAAATGGTCAGACCTTGTGTGACGGTATATTTTTTAAATTACTTCATTTACTGTCGTGACTCATGATACGCTTGAGCCTGTGCACATTTTATTTTGCTGTGTGCGCGGGTTTCACAACGCGTGTGCGCGCGCACACGCGCACACCTTAGAGGGAACATTGCCTCTCACCTATATGGCAGTCTTGGTTCAGACAACTGCTGGTTTACAATACCTTATTTTTGTAATGTAGCAAAGTTTGTATATACATATTAAGTTGTTATATAGTAAGATTGTATTTGTATATTGGGTTAAATGGCTATGTTGGCCTTATTTTTGTATTACGTTCAGTGTATAATACGTAAGATTGTACTTGTATGTTAGGTTAAGTGGCTATGGATTGTGAATGATCCGCAACAAAGATGTTTTGGTTGTTGTATAATTAATAATTTAAAATATAGTTTCCACAAAATCATATCTGAACTCAGCTTCCCATAAATCATCAGCATTTTTATTTTCATAATTTCTCTGATTTTTTCATTAATCTACAATTATTTTCTCTTACGTAATAAAAATGATTTGGAGGAAGTGTAGTTTACGTCCGCCTGACGCAAAAGGGGACACAAACTACACTAGGTCAAAGTTGGGGAACGTAAACTACACGAGGATCGGATCACCTGAAGATCAGGGTCCCCAGCCTTCTTTAGTTAGCCTTATAAGGCTAACTAACGAAAATATCACGACCTAACCTAACCAATCGTTAGGTCAACTGGAGGTACTTGTAGGTTATCTTCCCCCCACGCTTGATTTGTCATCCTGGCAAATAGCATGAAGTTGCAGTAAATTCATTCTGGCTGAAAAAGCAATAATTAAATTGTGCAAAGAATTGGTAATATCTACTGAAATAGATACTATTAAATATATAATTTGGCTCATGTAATAATTATTGATACGATTTATTTTTTAAACTAATTTATGGACGGATTCTGAAGGATCGCCATTATAAAGTTAAGGATCACCTGAAGATCAGGGCCCCCAGCCTTTTTTAGTTAGCTTTATAAGGCTAACTAACGAAAATATCACGACCTAACCTAACCAATCATCAAGGGCGTACAGTTGACCTAATGACTGGTTAGGTTAGGTCGTGATATTTTTGTTAGTTAGCGTTATAAGGCTAACTAAAGAAGGCTGGGGACCCTGATCTTCAGGTGATCCAAAGTTGTATAACAAATCAACAACCAATGTGCATCAAACATTCTAGAACGAAATGTTCGTTTGATTGTTCTGCGTGCGTGCTATTTGCCACGATGACAAATCAAGCGTGGGGGGTGGAGATAACCTACAAGTACCCAACTGTACGCCCTTGACGATTGGTTAGGTTAGGTCGTGATATTTTCGTCAGTTAGCCTTATAAAGCTAACAAAGAAGGCTGGGGGCCCTGATCTTCAGGTGATCCCTAGGATCTTTAGGAGACATTTTTTAAATGAATCCATCAAATAAAACGTTAAAACTAACGAAAATATTACGACTTAACCTAACCAAGCGTCAATTTATATATATATTTATATATATGAAAATTATTTCACGAAAGTATTCATCATATATATATATGAGATGAGAGAGAAGACGAAATAACGAGTAACAGCATAATAACGAACAATAGTTTAATAACAAATAACGATATAAACAATATAATACGAAAGGAAGACATAGACGTAAGAAAAGAAATAAGTAAAAGTTGCAAAATAGTCAAACGGCCCAACGAGCGAAATGATAAAAAGATAATAACTAAAAACGTAGAAAATAAACAATCAAAGAAAAATAATGATAATACCAAAATTAAGGACTTTGAAGATAATAAGAAAAGCAGAAGCGTAGAAAATATCGTATGTAAATACTACGCGAAAGGAAACTACAGATATAGGGATGGGCAATGCATATATGCAGTATCATGCACATCCCACATTATGCAAAACGCAGTACACAAGTGGATACTGCAAATCTGATAAGAAATGCATGTTCCACCATCTTACGGTCTGCAACACTTATGCAAGATATGGGAGTTGCAAATACGGAAAAAAATGCCGATACCACCACCACCACCACCCACCACCACCCTCAAAGGAACGCAACGAGCGAACAGAAAAAACAAACATCAAAGAAGAGTGCCAATTTTTTAGACGCAGCCAACACATTTCGGCTGCTAAATACTATCCAGCAATTAAAAAACCAGCTGACAAATATAAATATAGGAATCCGAGAGCCGGACAGAAGGTACGAACAAAGGCACTTCATGTGCTATCGGGACAACAGGTACCGACAAAGATAAAAAGAGGTAAATTCTCGGAGGACCACAAGGCAACGAAACCGGCAACCCCATTGGAAAACAAATTGGAACCACCTATATGCGAAAAAGAAAGAGAAAAATTAAAAATAATCCTAGCCAACATAAGGGCCTTAAATCAAACCATTCCACGAACAAAGTTGTATACCTGAAAGGACTCATGCAAGAAGCCGGAGCAGACTTTGCATGCCTCACGGAAACTCATCTAAAAGACTGCCAGGCGAACTGTGAAAACTGTGAGTCCTGTATTGACAAAAAAGAAATACAAATTGACAACTATAACATCCTCCGAGCCGACAGAACAGTGAGACGTAAAGGAGGATGTGCTACTTACACACGCGAAAGGCACATAGCAGAAATGGCTATAAGTACCTCAAACAACTACGTAGAATGTGTAGCAGCAAAAATTGAAAAATTAAATTTGGTACTAATTGTAATGTACAGACCCCCAAACACGCCAACCTCAAAATTTTCAGATTCCATTACAGAGGTAAGAAACCTGGTAAAAGATCTACACTCTCCAACCCCAAATATTTTTCTCTGTGGAGATTTTAATTTCCCATTCATGAAATATAAAAGGATAGGAAAAAATATATGTATACACCAGGACAAGGGGGGCACACGAGAAGACCAGGAGCAGGTGAAAATGCTACTAGCTCTAGCTGATGAATTTATGTTAACGCAAGAAATAACAGAAAACACAAGAAAAAACAACTGCCTAGATTTGGTATTCACAAACAACAGTAATCTAATTGAGAAGGTAGAAATATCCCCAACTATGATATCGGACCACAACATCATTGAAATAACAACTAATATAAAGACAACAGGAAAGGAAAGAACACGCACAACAGAAAAAAGCAAATTTGAAATTTTTAATTTTCACTCCAAAACTATAAAATGGGAAGATGTGACAGCCAGCATGGAAGTAATAGATTGGAAAATCATTTTCGAGGACAAGACAACGGAGGAGATGCTAATTACGTTAGAGGAGAAGACGTTAGAAATTGTGGAAAAACATGTCCCAAAGATACAACAAAGAGGAAAGAGAAGCAGGTTCGAAAGACAAAAGAGAGCACTGTTTCGAAAGAGAAAAAGAGTGACTGCAAAACTAAATAATTGTAAAGATGACAACATCAGAAAAATATTAAATGATAAACTGCAAAGTATCGATGTCGTCATACAGGAACTAATCGAGAAGCATACAGAAAAAGAAGACAACGACGCTATAGAAGCGATAAAGGCTAACTCAAAGTACTTCTATAATTTTGCAAAAAGAAAGTCGAAAAACCATGCGACTATCGGACCTTTAAAAAATGAGAACAGTGCTTTATCTGATGATCTAACAGAAGTATCTGAAATATTAAAAGCTCACTACGAATCATCTTTCAGTATCCCAAAAACTGACAAATTGATATGCGATAGAAACGCGTTCTTTGAAGAAGAACCACAAGGGGAAAGTATAACGGATTTCGACTTTACGACGGACGATATTACACAAGCCATAGGGAAACTAAAAACACACTCAGCGGCAGGACCGGATAAATGGAATGCCACACTGATCAAAAACTGCAAGAATGCAATTGCTGAGTCCCTATACTGGATATGGAGACGATCACTAGACACGGGAGAAATACTGGGCATCCTGAAGAGCGCGAACATAGTTCCAATAAATAAAGGAGGAGATCGATCCGAGGCCAAAAACTATAGGCCAGTATCACTTACATCTCATCTCACTAAAATATTTGAAAGAATAGTTGGACAGAAAATCTATGACTTTTTAGAAACGCAGAAAAAATTAAATGATAACCAACACGGGTTTCGGTCAGGCAGATCATGCCTATCACAACTAATGGAACACTACAACAACATTATTGATTCACTGGAAAGTAATGAAAACTATGATGTACTATACACAGACTTTGCCAAAGCGTTCGACAAGTGTGACCATGGAATCATAATACATAAACTGAAATATATGGGAATAACAGGAAAAGTAGGGAAATGGATATATAATTTCCTTAGTGAGCGGCGGCAAGTCGTTACAGTACAAGGAGTATCTTCATCAGAATCAGAGGTCCTCAGCTCAGTACCACAAGCAACAGTATTAGCTCCACTACTCTTCATAATCATGCTAACTGACATAGATGAGGAAGTTACCAGAGACATCACAGTAACATCCTTTGCGGATGACACAAAGATCAGTAGAAAAATAAGAAACCCAGAAGACATAAGATCTCTACAAACCGACATAAACAGAATCTACAAGTGGACGGAAGACAACAATATGGAGTTTAACACCGAGAAATTTCAGCTACTACGGTACGGAAAAAGAAAAGACCTAAAATCCATGGAATATTATACCCAAAATGGACAGGAAATTCAGAGAAATCCCAGAGCAAAAGATTTACGGGTTGTATGTAATGACGGATGATGCGAAATTTGAAACAAAAAATAAGATAGCAGTAAACAAAGCAAAGAGAATAACGGGACAGACATTGAGAGCCTTTAAACGAAGGGATAGGAATGTAATGATTCCTCTACTGAAAACCCTGATAATATCCAAATTGGAATACTGCTCGGTCCTAACATCCCATCTAAAAAAGAAGACATTAGACAGCTGGAAGGGATCCAGAGAAGCTTCACAGCCAAGATCAATGGGTGCAAAGAACTAAATTACTGGGAAAGGTTACGCGAACTAGACCTATACTCACTGGAAAGGAGAAGAGAGAGAGACACCATTATTTAAACGGAAAATAATGGAGAAACTAGTCCCTAATCTTACTCTGAACCCTATAACTCCCCAAACAACGGTGGACAGTAGAAACGGCAGACTGTGCCGTATTCCCAAATTTAAGGTGAGACAGGGCACATCCTTAACCCTGAAAGAAAATAGTTTTGTAGTGAGAAGACCAAAACTGTTTAATCAGTTGCCCAAAGACCTAAGAAACACAAAGGGAGTTGCAGTGGAAATCTTCAAAAGAAGACTAGACGCCTGGATCAGAACAATCCCCGATGAGTCGGGCGTACCTGGCTATGTGAGGTGGAGAGCGCAAGAATCAAACTCACTACTTCACCAGGCCAATTCGAGAGGAAGGGCGACAAGCTTGACCTTCGCGAAATGAGAGATCATCACGCGAAACCTTTGTAAGGTTATATATATATGTATATATACACATTTAACTGCAAACACGCAGTATAATTAACGTAAAGAACGACGCTTGTATAGGAGATATTCCGCGCAAGATGAGAGAGAGAACGAAACAAATGAAAAAATGAGGTAACCACCCGGGAATCGAACCCGAGATCTTCCGATTGCCGGTCAGATATGATAACCATTACACCATGGGCCTCACTCATCAAATGCCGTAATTCTTCTACATACTCGCAGAAACCAATGCCCCAAGGGGGCACCTCCCGCATGCCGTAACATTATATACATTTAACTGCAAACACGCAGTATAATTAACGTAAAGAACGACGCTTGTAACCGGGTGGTTACCTCATTTTTTCATTTGTTTCGTTCTCTCTCTCTCATCTTGCGCGGAATATCTCCTATACAAGCGTCGTTCTTTACGTTAATTATACTGCGTGTTTGCAGTTAAATGTATATAATGTTACGGCATGCGGGAGGTGCCCCCTTGGGGCATTGGTTTCTGCGAGTATGTAGAAGAATTACGGCATTTGAATAAGTGAGGCCCATGGTGTAATGGTTACCATATCTGACCGGCAATCGGAAGATCCCGGGTTCGATTCCCGGGTGGTTACCTCATTTTTTCATTTGTTTCGTTCTCTCTCTCTCATCTTGCGCGGAATATTTCCTATACAAGCGTCGTTCTTTACGTTAATTATACTGCGTGTTTGCAGTTAAATGTATATAATGTTACGGCATGCGGGAGGTGCCCCCTTGGGGCATTGGTTTCTGCGAGTATGTAGAAGAATTACGGTATTTGAATAAGTGAGGCCCATGGTGTAATGGTTATCATATCTGACCGGCAATCGGAAGATCCCGGGTTCGATTCCCGGGTGGTTACCTCATTTTTTCATTTGTTTCGTTCTCTCTCTCTCATCTTGCGCGGAATATCTCCTATACAAGCGTCGTTCTTTACGATATATATATATATATATATATATAAGTCGTATATTTTCGTTAGCTTTAACGTTTTATTTGATTAGGTGTACGCGAACAAAGTTGGGGAACGCAAACTACACTTGCTCCAATGATTTTTTCAGTTAATGATGTCTCTTGTAATAACAATATACATAAAATTGTCAGATAATTAATTAATCAAACAGTATGCAAGGTTAAGTGGCTATGTTGGCCTTATTTTTGTATTAAGTTCAGTGTATACGTAAGATTGTACTTGTATGTTAGGTTAAGTGGCTGTGGATTGTGAATGATCGACAATAAAGATGTTTTTTTTTTATTACATCGTTGAGCTTTAGTAGTTTTAGCTCCTTAAATAATGCATTAGAATGATCATGGAAATCAGCATCAAATACAGTAATAACTTTATTGCTCGTTTTGAATGACAGCGATACTGTTTAAAGCACTGTTAGTGAAGTTTCCCCAAACAAGGGTACAGTATGTTATATAAAGAAGAACAAGAGTATGATAAAGAGTCAATAAAACCTGTTTAGGGACTACATTTCTAAATTTAACATTATAACAATGCTCCTTGAAATCTTTTTTGAGATCTAATTAACATGATCACTCCATTGTAAATTCTTGTCCAGCATTACACCAAGAAATTTTGTCACAGTACATCAGGCCCGTGCACAGGACACTTCAGATGGGGGGGGGGGGGCTGAAAGTTAACAAAAAGGGCACCATCTCCTCCCTCCTCAAAAAAATAAGTCTCTTCACAGCATTTATACGGATGTTATTTTGTTTTTCTAAAAAAGGATACTTCTGAGGCATGAAGGGGCAAATGGAAGGGTTCAAGCCCCTGTAGCCCCCCCCCCTCTGCACGTACCTGCAGTACACTCCTTTACAGAGATTTCAGCAACATTCAGTTCATTAAGATACACATTTCTTTTATTAGTAAAAATCATGAAATTTGTTTAACTGGAAGAGTTTATTGGTGGTCAACCATTTCATTATTACATTGATAAATTCTGATTTAAATATATTCTTAGCTGAATTAACTCCTTTTCAAAGAAAAAGAGAGTTGTATCATCTGCAAACATTATGAAGTTAAGTATCATATATCAGATGAGCGTGGGAGTCATTTATAAATACCAGTGTTGGGCACTAAAGCGTTAATCCGATAACAGTTAATTAACGAAGTTAACTTTTTTTAACGGACTATTAACGGAAGTTAATTTCCATTTATCGTTATCGGACCAGTTAACTTCCGATAACTCGATATTTAGTCTGTTAAAGTCCGTTAACACGTTAACTGCGAGGAGTCATTCACGGAAGATCACCGCTCCGCGAATGAATTCAAACCGCCATAACTTCAGTTCCCGCCATAATAATTCTCTGGTAAATTAAAATTTAGTTAATGGTTAGTGGTTACAAGGGTTTCAAAACATGTAATCAGTACATTTTTTATTAAAAATAAAAAAAAGTTATTAAGCAAAAAAGTTGCAAAACTTGATAAAAATACAGTTAAATACCTATTTATTGTTGGATTTTGCATAAATAAACATTTTCTATGGGTTTTAAAGCTTTTTCCTTGATTTTTTTAAATGTTAGTAAAGAAATAGTTATCGTTAACGGATTATCGTTAACTTCCGTTAACTTTGTAGTAAAATTATCGGATTGTCGTTATCGGAGTTAAAAATTGGGGTTAACGGATTATCGTTATCGAAGTTAACTTTTTGGTTAACGGTGCCCACCACCAGAGATGGGCACGATCTTGATCTTCAAGATCAGATCGTGATCTTGAAGATCAAGATCGTGATCTGATCTTGATCATCACTTTTATTATGGTGATCTTGATCTTGATCTAAGATCACTTTATTTCTTGTGATCTTGATCTTGAAGATCACTTTAGACTTCAAGATCACTTTTAATTTCAGATTCTTAAATATGCCGCTATGCGAATGTCATTTGTTTTTTGTCCAAGCGACATCTGGTGGCAACTTTGTTCAACACCGACTGTTTATGTTTTCTGTTAGTTGGGTGACTTGCGTCATGCGTGGGCTCATGGAAGGTGTAGTTGCTGTGGAATTTAGGCTCGTAAAAAGTGTAATTTACTGTGCAATTATGTTAAAAGTGTTCTATTAATATATTATTATACATAGGCATAAAATATAGCCTATAGGTCCGTATTCATAATAAATTAATTCTAAACATATTTTATTTACAGATTTAATTTTTTAATAATGAGTGCAATTTTACAACTTCAACAGGCTCCCAAGGGAACCAAATATTCTAGGTTGTCACCAGAACAGTATTCAATATATTTAGATAACAATGTTGGTAATAAGGATCAATCTGTGCTATTGAACGGAAAATATTTTCAAATTGTCGAAAAAACTGGAAACAGTATCAAAGTTATTTGTAGACAGTGTACAAAGAAAACTACAATTCTGTCTGCTGGCCTCGACTCAACAAGCAATCTTCTGAGGCACCTCAGGGTTAGTACTACTTAGTAACTAAGTAGTAAGTAGCAACATTAACATAATGGTTCAAGTCATATTTTAAGTGACTGGTGCCATACAAGACTAATGCTACATTTACATAGACGTCCATTTGAATATATTGTGCACTTCAGATATTAATAGATTATGGACTAGTAACTACATTAAAAACTGCCGATATCCAACTATAATAAAACGCCAGGTGTATCTGTCTTTCTCTCTGTCTGATCCATGTCTGTAATTTCTCCTATTTAGTTACTGAAGGACGAAATTCGGCTTTCAATTTAACATAGGATAAAAATGCACTGATCATGGTGAAAATAATTTTAGTTAAAGATAACAAAATTTTAGAATCTTGTTAAGTATTAATTTCAACTAGAAGTTTGATACTCTGATAAATATTATACAGGGTGTTCAAGAAGTCTCTCCGCATGATAATAATTTATTTTCTTGTGCAGAAACTACATTCGGATCTTTTGGGTGAATATGAATCGGAGAAGAAATCTCGCAAGCGTCCAGCTAAAGAAGAAGATGCCAGCGGCAGCAATGCTGGCCCTGCCAAAATTGCCAAGCAGTCAACACTAAGCATGTTCCACATTTCCAAGCAAAAACCAGGACCACCAATATGCAAGGATATCCTTGAAAAGAAGATTCTCTCGCTTGTGGCTAATGGGCTCCTACCATTGAGCCTAGTTGAACTACATGAATTTAAGGATCTTCTTTCATGTTAGTATAACTCAAATATTTTGCTATTTTTTCCATAGCTAATATCTGATTAAAATAATTAATCATATTATTTGTATGAACATTAGACTATCGCTAGCCTAGCTAAATATTTTGATATTTTTTCCATAGCTAATCTATTGTATTTGTTTTAATTTTTAAATATTTTTTTCAGACGTCAACCCGGCTGTTCAGGTGCCATCTAGACGCACCCTGGCTAGATCTCTTGCAACAACAACCAGTACAATGAAGGAAGACATACAAGCAAAACTGGCAGCAGTTGACCATGTGTGTGTTACATGCGACATATGGTCAACTAATCACCGCAGTTTCATGGGAGTCACTGCGCATTGGGTATGCTATTGATTTAGTGTATTACTTTTATATAATTGATAAATTGACTATTGGTGATAGACTGATAGTCTGATAGACTTATAGTATAATCTTTTCAATTATTCGACATGTGTTCCTCATTCATTAATTTGGTGAGTCTTCATTTTGCTGTGATTCACAGTAATTTCACACTAATTCACTGATTCTGTCATCTGTCATTGTGTCTGATTCACAGCAAAATGTGGAAGAGTCCATATTCACAGGCTGTGAATATGGACTCTTCCACATTTTGCTCTTATGGGATGGGTCACTGATGTGGTGGTATGGTAGGCGACTCATCGCTGAATTGCCTCCTTTATATCACATAGTTCTTCTCTTCAATGTTTGGTGGCGCAGTTTAGCTGGTGCGTGTCTAACCAATATTATTAAATTAAGCTTAAAAAAATGTTCATACAAACATTGATTTTATATTCTTACATTACAGATCAATGATGACTTGTCGCGAGGATCAGCTGCACTGGCATGCCGAAGATTTCGTGGAACACATAGCTTTGATAAAATTGCTGGAATATTGGACAGGATCAACTCGGAGCATGGTTTATCTTATAGAAAAGTTGTATCTACAGTCACCGACAATGCATCGAACATGGTGAAATGCTTTAAAGAGTTCGGTGTTCGTGTTCAGAATCGTACTGACGACATTGATGAAGATGATGCAGATGAAGATGAAGAGGTTATCATCAGCAACTTTCCTGAACATTCAGGAGAGCATGGAGAGGAGTCAGTGAAACTATCATCCCATATTCGATGTGCCTCCCACACATTGAACTTGGTAGCAACAACTGATGCAGATAAAGGACTGAATTCACCTGGACTAAAGAAGATAAAGCATTCTGCAATGGGAAAATGTTCGGTGCTGTGGAATGCTGCTGGTAAACCCAAGTCAGCAGAAAAAATACAGGAAATAACTGGCGTCCAATTTAGGTACCCATGCGTCACCCGATGGAACTCAATGTACGACTCATTAAGCCAAATATATAAACATAAGAACGACGTGAATGTAGCTCTTGAAGAACTGAATCTACCCATCCTCAAAGACAATGAATTGGAATTTATTTCAGAATATTTGTCTGTTCTAAAACCAATTGCAGCAGCCCTCAACAAATTACAGGCAGAGAAAGAATGCTACTACGGTTGTCTTCTTCCAACAGTCCTAGTGACTCAAGATGCCCTCGCAAGATTGGAGCCTATCCAACCAAACGACCTGCGCTTGAGACACTGCATGCCATTACTGGCAGCAGTCGTCTCTGGCTTCAATGCCAGATTTGGTCATTTTTTGTCGTTGAGCCCCGAGGTAACTGATGCCGTTTTGGCCTCAGTATCTCATCCGTATTTCAAACTTAGATGGATATCATTGTTGCAAGGGCCTAATTTCGGCGATCATGAAGCAATCAAGTCTCAAGTAAAAGACAAGCTGCAAATGGCTGTAAGAAATTGTAATTCTGACAGCAGTGGTAATAGTTCGGTGAACTCAGACTCATCATCTGAAGACGATTTCTTCAGAACTATGGACGGCTCATTCTCTGCTCCTAACAACAAGGAAGACTTGGAAGTCCTCAATTATTTGCAGGACACCAGTAAGGCACTCGACTCTTTAGATAGGTATCCTGCTATAAAGAAGATCTTCAAGAGGTATAACACCACGCTACCTTCCTCTGCACCAGTGGAACGGTTGTTTTCGTTTGCTGGCATGGTTCATAGCCCCAAACGAAGTCGTCTCTCGGATGGTAACTTTGAACAATTGGTTTTGCTGAAAGCAAATGTTTACAGCGGTTGAACATTAAATTAACACTCTTAACTTGCGGTTTTTACCCTTATATTGTCAGTAATTGCGTACTGCAGTAAAACTGTAAAATTAAATTCTATGTAAAAAATGTTTACTTATATATGCTGACCATTCATTGATATGGGTTATGGACCTGGTGAAATGAGAATTGAGAAAAATAGAACTAAAAACTATATGTAGGTCATTTAATAGTTTTTCTTTGCTGATAAGTTATGATAATACTAAGTTTTAAGTTTACCACCTGAAAAACTGAAAGGGGAATCGTCAATCCCCGTGGTTTAGATCAGGTGACATGGGTAGGATGCGATGCTTGTATTGCCTCAGCCCTCAGGGGAGTATTAGGAGTGATACTTTTCAGGAGTGATTAACAAAATAATTTGTTTTTGTTTACTCTACAAGAGTACAACTTTTTTCAATTCATATAAAAGTGATCTTAAAAAGTGATCTTGAAAAGTGATCTTCAAGATCACGATCTTGATCTGGATCTTCAAGATCACATTTTTCTGGTGATCTGATCTTGATCTTCAAGATCACATTTTTCTGGTGATCTGATCTTGATCTTCAAGATCACATTTTTCTGGTGATCTGATCTTGATCTTCAAGATCACCAAAGTTGGTGATCTTGCCCATCTCTGCCCACCACTGATAAATACTAAAAATAACAGTAGACACAAGACTGAGCCCTGTGATATACCACGTTTGACAAGCGTTTTAGTTGAGGACCTTATTTGGTGATACAAAATAATATCTACTGAACAAACAACTTCTAAACCAATCACTGATTGTTCCTCTAAAGCCATAACAATATAATTTGTTAAGTAGAATATTATGGTCTATTACATCAAGCGCCTTACTCAAATCCATAAATATTGATATCATTATTTCTTTATTCTCTTTTGATAGTGACGATTGTTTTTCAATTTTTATGAAGGTAGATTCTGCAGCTTTAAGATCTTGCATATGTACAGTGTAATCTGTATAGAGTTCTTTAAAACTTTAGGAAGTATCTATTAGTATATTTCTGTTAGGATGGAGGGCTACCGTAACGGCCTAATTACAAAACGGCTCACCAGATAAAGATAAAACCAACTACAGGGTGCCTGAAAAGTCACTCCTTATTTTTAAATGCTTATTGCTCCTAAACGAAAAGGGATATGAAAACATTTCTTTAACTAAAATGAAACTTTTTATTACCGTTTACTTTATTACAAAACTGAAAAGCTTTAATATAAAGTTAAAGTTTAACGTAGGCCCCAGCATTGTCCACACGCTTCTGTAACCTTAGCGATACATTTTCAAAAGATTTTCTCAAGAAGTCACGTGGTACATTACCAAGAACATTACGAATTTTGTTTTCAAGTTCAACAATGGTCCTTGGTTTTGATTTGTACACTTCTTCTTTGGCCCAGCCCCACAGAAAGAAGTCGCATGGCGTTAAATCTGGACTTCGAGCAGGCCATTCCGTTGGCCCCCAACGACATAACCACCGTCCGGAGTAATTATTTCATGTGGCAGTTTTTGATGGTTTTCGGGTCAAGGACTGCATTTCTGCCATGGGTGGCTTTCCACTATCTTTGGACTTGAAGGACTGAGTGCCATACTTCGTATCGTGATGCAATTCTTGCTCGTCCTTCATTGTTTAATTTTCCAGCCATCGTTTACCTGTAGCATAAATGGTAAGGGTTAGGATTATAAACAGTTAAAGAAGGTTGCAATATCTCCTTTAGTTTAGGAGCAATAAGAATTTTAAAATAGGGGGTGACTTTTCAGACACGCGGTAGATAATGAGTATATGAAAATGTTAATTGATCATGTAGTCATTTTTTAATTGTATAAAACCAACTGTAATACCTCATAGGTACTTGTTTGGTTAGGTTAGGATCCTATCTTATTTGCAATATTGCAATTATTATTAAATATAATACGTGGCCAGTTTCCGCTTATTGTGGGCCGTTATCGACCCGCCTTGGGACGTTACGGCCATCAAGATTACATATCATGTTGATATGTAATGTTTATGTGGACTTTGCTTAGTCTGTTATTTTTTATTTTATTGGGTTCAGAATCCCAGCTGAGCCGTGAACGGCCAAGCTCTGAAGGGTCAGTTTAACCTACAACCCAAGTTAAGCTAGACTAAAAACTTACGGACTTTGAGGTCCTATTAGGTCCTACCTCAGGGCTGCTGACTTGATGTGGGCCTACCTTAGGCCTCAGTTGCATAAAATTAAGATAAAAAACAAAAGGGGCACTATTTATGGTCTTCTTTCTAAACCTTGCAACAACACAACCTGCACCATTGCACGATGCAACAATCTTGTATCTAAACAACCAAACTGAATTGCAAGAGAGCTCTCTATAAGACCACGCCCTGTAAGTGCCGCATTCAACAAACGAGTAGGAAGGACGCGCAGTGCCCCAAAGAAAATGATGCCACAGGAGCACAAAAATGCTAGCTCTAAATTAAGTGAATTTTTCACTCACCTTACAATTATGAGATGGATATATATACACCTTAACTTAATATATACAAACAATGCTGCATCAGTCAGCTTAGTCATCATATCTCCTTGGGACAACAATGGCTCTTCCTCTTCTAGATTTTCTTACACTCCCCACCGAAGAGGCATTGTTGTCATTACCTTCTGCAAATTTAGCCAAGCCTTCTCTGTGAGGATGTAACTCAAATGTTTCATCTTGACTATCCGTGTTTTTGCTGATTTCTAAAGCATAGAGTTTTTGTATAGGTCTCTCTAATTTTCCTCCTGAAGTCTTTACCAGTGCAGACCTAACTAAATTGTATTTGCCAACAAACAACTCTTCAATTATGCCAAGCTTCCAGCATTGCCTTGGTCTTTCATCCCCAATCATTACCACTTCTCCCACCTTGATACAATTTGTATTGGAGCCCTTTACATTGCCTGATGGGTAATAATTGAGTTCTGGCAAGTATTCTATCTGCCACCTCTTCCATAACTGATCTTGTAGCTCTTCAAGGTACTTGAACCTTCTGGTTAACTCTTCTTGAGTGCTCTGGATAGGCTGTAAGTCTTCTGGCAAACTGGGGCTTGATGTTAATCGTTTACCACAAAGAAAATGATTTGGTGTCAATGGCTCTGCATCCTGCATACTGTTATAAACAAAAGTGATAGGCCTACTGTTCACCATTGCTTCTACTTCACACAAAACAGTGCAGAATTCTTCTTTGCTCAAATGAGCATCAGCTAAAAGTTTCTTTAATGGACACTTTACACTTCTCACTAGCCTTTCCCAAAATCCTCCCCACCATGGTGCTCTCTCAACAATAAACTCCCACTGTACCCCATGGTGTGAAAAGTAGGATTGGAATCCCTCCTCTTTTAGCAAGGACCAAACTTCTTGGAGTTCCTTTGCAGCCCTTTTGAAAGTTTTTGCATTATCCGATATGATTTTATTTGGGAAACCCCTTCTGTTCACAAACCTTTTAAAGGCCAAAAGAAATACATCACTACTTAAGTTGCTTACCAACTCCAAATGGATTGCTCTGGTGGTAGCGCATGTGAAGAGACATATATAACCCTTGTTGGACTCCCCTTGCTCATACACATAGACTGGACCTGCGAAGTCTACTCCCACTACATCGAATGGGGCAGTATAGACACACCGTTCTCTTGGAAGTGGAGCCACCTTTTCATAATAAGGCTTTGCACTCCAACGCTTGCAAACCACAGATTTATGCAAGACCTTTTTTACTACTTGTCTAATTTTGGGAATCCAAAACTGTTGTCTGATCTCTATTATCACTACTCTAACTCCAGCATGTAACAACTTATGATGAGTATCCAGGATCAAAAGTTCCACAAAGTGCCCCCCAGAAGGTAGCAAAATTGGATGTCTTTTCTCCTCTGGAAGCCCAGAACACTGTAGTCTACCTCCTACTCTCAATAAATCCTGATCCAAAAACACATCCAAACCCTTGAGAGCAGAATGTGTTGGTAGAACCTGTAATGGACGGCTGGTGAGCAATTCCTTCTCTTCACCAAATTTTTCCTTCTGTACATTTACCACCCAGTATTGCCTGGCTTGCTGAATCTCCTTACTGTTCAGAATTCCTTCCCTTCTTGTTTCTCCCTTAATGTTGTTTGTAAATCTATATACTCATGCTGTCACTCTTAACAACCTTTTCAGACTGCTAATGTCCTCAAGCCTCAATATGGGGTCCTGCTGCATAACTTGACAACTGTTCACAGTGCATTTTCTCACCTCACTCACCCATGCTTCTTCAGCCTGGCATTCTCCTACAATAAGCTGATTAGAAGGCCAGTTTTCACTTCCAAGTTTTAGCCACTCTGGCCCATTCCACCACAAATTTGACTGTGCAAGATCTTTCACCGAAATTCCTCGTGTTGGTAAATCAGCTGGGTTTTGGGTGCCTGGCAGGGGTGCAGTGCCAATTTTATAGGTGCCGGAGCTCTGGTGGGCCTGACAAAAGCCTGCCATTTCCTATCCTGTTTCTATATATGTCACACGATGACTAAGTATTTCGTGTTTGCACTCACTAATTATCATAAAATAAATATAATTATCAAGCAAATAAAGAAAAAAGAGCAATCATGTATTTTATCAATTTAAGAAGTTAAAACTACTTAGTGCTCACCAAATACCACCAGTGGGAAGTTTCACAATAATTTCCACAAAGGGTCAGGCGTGATATGTTTTCGGGGGTCTGAAGCAACTCTTGTCCTGGTGTCATCTGCCGATCTGTGGTACCGCAGCCATGATATGGCATATGGCTCAGGATTCCACTGAACTAGAGGAGGTCCATGTAGTTTAACAAACATAAGCGCTGATACATGATTTATGAGAATTCTTGAGCGTGTTGTTGTTATTATCAAGTTCATGTGACTGAATCCCCTCTCACACTCAGCAGTACTAATAGGAATAACTTGTGAACAGCTCAGTAATGGGTGTAAATCTTGGGGGATGCGGCGCCCATGATCTTCCACATAGTCTCTAAAGGCATTTAGTACAGAGTAAGAAGAAAGCTTAAACCTCTTACAGAGAGATGAGATTTCAGCTTCTCCGTAATTAGGTGGTATTTCATCAGGCCAGTAGTCTTTTTCAAGGACATACATTTCATTTAGCAGTGATTTATACATACTTTGAGGTTCAGAAGTTTGAGAACCTTTCATGGATGTTGTCGTGAACATACGGTGCTGCAAATTGTTCACAAGACTAGTAAGAAACTGTTGATAATTAACGGAGACAATTTTTTTGTTGCTTGTTATGGTAATTCCTCCAAACTTCCTCTTGCAGAGGTGCCGGAGCGCCGCTCCGGCACGCTCCGGCAGCACTGCACCCCTGGTGCCTGGACAATACTTCCATTGCTTTGGACCTGTGTGTACTTAAATTTCCTCCACCTTATTGGCAACAAATGGTTTCCATTTCCTTGCCTGGCTTCTTAACCAGTGCCAAACTATAGTGGAGTCTGTTCAATAATAGCTTGGAATTTCATAAAGGGCCAAAGACTTTTGCATTGTAACTGCAAGCCGACTAGCAATAACTGCACCCATCAATTCCAACCTTGGAATAGAAAGCCTTTGCCTTGCCTTTGCCTTGCTCTTTGCAGCAACCAACCTGCAACTTACTTCCACTTTGAATGTGCCTCTTATATAAATACAAGTTGCATAGGCTTCCCCACTTGCATCACAAAAGATGTGCAGCTCCAAATTGTCTGGACTATTGTTCAACTCTCCAAAGTACCATCTTGGGATTTCAATGTTTCCAAGATGTGCCAATTCTTTGAACCAATATTTCCACCTTACCACCATATGATCAGGTAACTCTTGGTCCCAACCAAGTCCAATTTCCCAGAGGCTCTGAAACCAAATTTTTTACTGTATCACAAATGGAGCCAGGAATCCAAGAGGATCAAAAACCTTCGAAGCCAAACTAAGAACTGTACATTTTGTCCACCTTGTCTCAGTCTCAGCAAGCTCTACTAAAGATTTCCCATCGAAGGTAAACAAATCCTCTCCTTGCTGCCAAACAATGCCTAGCACCTTTGTGTCTATTGCCCACAACTCTTTAATACCAGAATCCTCAATACTTTCTGCTGCATCAGGTCCTACACAGGACTGCTCATAAACTCTTGTAATTGAGAATGATTAGTCTGCCATTTTCTAAGCTCCATGCCAGCCTCCCTCATTGTAGCTCTAGCCTCCATGAATATCTGTTTAGCCACTTCTGTATTATCCACGGAACACAGCAAATCATCAACATAAAATTTTTTCCTTATGTGTTCAATAGTGTTAGGGTAGACTTCAGAATATTTCTTAAAATGGTACTGCATAGTAGCTGCCAACAGAAATGGACTAGAGCTGAAGCCAAACAACACTGCCTTCATTCTATATGCTTGAACCTTAGGTTCATTTTCCAACAAGTCTTTCGTATCCACCCACAGATACCTTACTGCATCTCTGTCCTCTGGTTTTAACTTTATCCGCAAAAAGGCTTGCTTCACATCTGCAATCAATGCTACTCTACCAAACCTGAATCTCAGTAACAAGGAAAATAAATCTGCATTTAAATTTGGCCCAGCATCCAAACAGTCATTCAAGGACACACCACCTTTGTCCTTGGCTGAGCTATCAAAAGCTACCCTCAGTTTGGTGGTAGTTTTGTCTCGCCGTACCACTGCATGGTGTGGCAGATAATGTGCCTCCTGGCTCACCAGCTCACCTTGCACCCTTTCAGCATAGCCCTCCCTTACATAGCTTACGATGGCCTCATTGTATTCAATTAACAACTCATTTTTTCTTAGCCTGTACAATGGGTACCCTGTCGATTCGCCGACGGACGTTTTGCCGACGGACGTTTTGCCGACGGACGTTTTGCCGACGGACGTTTTGCCGACGGACGTTTTGCCGACGGACGTTTTGCCGACAGACATTTCGCCGAACGGACGATTCGCCGAATGGACTGTCATTAATATTTCTATGACAAAATACACACACACATGTTATTAAAGGTTATTATTAAATGTTATTGAATTATTTTGTTAAAATATTAAATTATGTTAAATTGACAGTTATAGACGCTTGACGTAAAAACATAGATACCTTTTTTAAGTAAATTTATATCGATAATACAATATATATTATAATATATATATATATATATATATATATATATATATATATCTCTCTCTCTCTCTCTCTTCTCTCTCTTCTCTCTCTCTCTCTCTCTCTCTCTCTCTCTCTCTCTCTCGGTGGTGTATATTGTATAATTTAAAACTTTTGTTTTAGACCATGGAATTCACTTTGACGGTGTCCGGCGAATTTGTCTAAAGATACAATTCATCTACAACAATTAGTCTACAGATACAATTTAACTACAATAATTTGTCTACAGATACAATTTGTCTAGAGCAGTGGTTCTTAACCGGGGGGGCGCGCCCCCCTAGAAACAGGAATTTCTCTAATTGTATTTGTTATTCTCTTAACGAGAGCATGGGCTAATATTGAGAAGTTATTGAGAATGTTATTTTGATTGAAGGGGGGCGTGGAGGGAAGGACCAATTCCTAGAGGGGGCATGGTAGTAAAAAGGTTAAGAACCACTGGTCTAGAGAAACTATTACTAATATTATTTTAAAAAATGACGATTGGTTAGGTTAAGTCGTGATATTTTCGTATGTTTTAACAGTAAACTAACGAAAATATCATGACAACCTAACCAATCGTCAAGGGTGTACTAACTTTTTATGGCCTTTCTCTGAATCAATAAATTGAAGAGGCATTGTGGGTTACTGAACAGTGAACAATGTAAAAGTTTCAGGATGACTGCAATTTTAAGTGCGAAAACCTAAGACATAAGTTATTAAGATTTAAAAAAGGGAACAAACGAACAAACGTTTCAGAATAGCTTAAACTATAAAGGCACAAACGCAAGACTTAAATTATAAAAGTTAACAACTAATTTTCGTATTTAAATTATATTTGTTTTCTTTATTAATGACAGTCCATTCGGCGAATCGTCCGTTCGGCGAATCGTCCGTTGGCGAATCGACCGGCCACGGTACAATGAAGTCTCAACCTCCTATTAGCTAGCTGAAGGTTTGAACTGGGTTTGCAAGAATCCTTCCAAGGGAGGCCAACTTCATAGCAACCATCTCTAAACCCAATCCCTTTTTAAAATTGCTCTAAAACATTACTGTTCACTGTACTCGCCTGCTTCTCCTGTTTGTCCTTTATGCCAATGGATTCAAGTTCACAAAAGGACTTTCCAAACCATGGCTGTTCTCCTCAATCTTAACAAAAAGAGCTTTAACCTCGATTTCATTGCAATAACTACCATGTAGCATCCAGCTTAGCTTACTTTCAATAGCTACCGGACCTCGAGATGTGCGGACAATATTACCAGTGATGAAGTCCCAATAATAGCTCCAATCAAAAGACTATCTTCTGTTCCTTCAAACTTATTATTGCCCAAATTAATTCCTTTAACTTGCAATTCTTGGACACATGCCATATCTAAACAAGTAGTGACTGGAGCACAAAGTTCCTCAATCTCTACAGCTTGAACCTTGATAGTGGGACCTTGTGGTAACAACCCCTTAACCAGAACTTCTACCTTCTTAACTTTGGTTCGGTTTTGAACGGAACCCCCAAACCCAGAAATTCTTAAATTTTCCCTTTTAAGTTCTTTAAACTTCAATTTTCTGGAAATTCTGGTCTTAATAAAGCTACACTGGCTACCACTATCAAACAACACTCTTACAGTAGCTTCTCCATCATTCCCAATTAATAATGCTGCAGCTGTTTGTAATAATCCTCCTTTACTTTTACTCCCTTTCATAGCAGTGGCATGTGCCACTGATGTCTCTACTTCTGGGGTAGGCCTACTAGGAGTGTTTTCACATAATAATGGCTAATGCCGGCCATGGCATTTTTTGCACAAAATTTTAAACTTACAAAACCTTGCTCTGTGATCTTTCAAAAACATTTAAAACATGCTGTGGACTTAGTTACCCTGTCCTTTCTCTCCTCAAAAGGTAAAGCCTCAGCCACCTCACATTTATATGACTTGTGGTTGCCTTTGCAAAATATGCATTCCTTGATTCCCTTTAATTTATTCTCAGAGGATGCATGTACAGCTGACACTGTACCTGGGCTATTCCTTTTTGTAGAAACTTTGGTGCTGTGCCTGCCTTTGTCCCCTTGTTTAATATCCCACTGTGCAAACTCAATTCCCTCTCGTCCTGCCAATTCTGTGCTTAAAAGACTTAACATCTGCTGAAGGGGGATGTACACATGTTCTGTAAAGTGTCCACTACTTAATTCAAGCAAAATTGAGCTAGGCAATTTAGACTCCAGTATAGTGACCAACAATCCAACATTATACCATACCTTTCCATTCCTACCCTCAAGTTGTCCAGGGACCTAGTTCTAACTTCAAATTCATCATATAACTGCCGTAACTCCTTAACACTATTGGGATTATTAACAGGAGGTATAGCTAAAAGTTTGCGGAGGTGGCTTTTAATTAAGATCTCTGGCTTACCAAACCGTTTCTTTAATATATCCCAAGCCACATTATAATTAGCCTCTGTTAATGCTAATCCTGCTATTGTCTTTGCTGCCTCGCCTTCCAAGAGGGACTGCAAATAATTAAACTTCTCCACCGCACTTAACACTTGACTAGAATGAACTGCTGATTAAAAACTGTCTGCCCATCCTTGCCATTCCTGAATACTCCCAGAAAATGTTTTGAGTATAAGCCTCGGTAATTGAACTGCAGATCTGTTAACCTTAACTTCACAAACACCATTTGTTGAGGGTTGTGTTTCATTATTAGACCTGGTCTCTAACTGTACTGAGCTGCTAAACTCTTTTGCTCCGTGGTATACTTTAATTATATCATCAATAATCTCTTCAAAGTAAATTGTTATTTTCTATTTCATCCTCTTCTATAAGAGCCTCAATTTTAACATTTACTTCGCTTAGAGCAACCTTTTTAGTTCCTAATATGGAAAGCTGCGCAGTCACTAAGCTTAATTCCTCTTGCTCCATGGCAGAATCTATAGTGGCAATGACCTTTGTAATTAGACCTTTGTAGGCGCTTCTCCTTTTTTAAACTTGTTCAATTCAGCTGCACTCATCTTCAATGCAAACAACAATTGGGCTCAATGCCAAATAAGCTGAATTAGCAAAAATACTTAACCAAACTGATCAAACTCAAATTTTGCTTTTTTCAAATAAACTGAATTGCTTGGTTGGGGTACTGACCAACCACCAGTATGGAATATCAAATTTTCCACCCAAGTAACTGGCGCACTGAAGTCTGCAACCCTCGCTTACGAATAATAAACCGAAATTAACCAAACCAGTAAAAATGTAGGCCCAAAACAACGACAGACGAGCGGCCAAGTTTCGCAATTGGGCGACCAAACTTTCTACTCTGGGACCTTAACTCAATTATGCTCAACCCGTCTAGGCCTAATTTGGGCTACAATTTACACAATCAGAACTTTGCCGGAAAATAGTCACTGATTCAGTCTTGGGCTAGAATCCGGTTCCGAAGGACCGTGTTATTTTTTATTTTATTGGGTTCAGAATCCCAGCTGAGCAGTGAACGGCCAAGCTCTGAAGGGCCAGTTTAACCTACAGCCCAAGTTAAGCTAGACTAAAAACTTTCAGACTTGGAGGTCCTATTAGGTCCTACCTCAGGGTTGCTGACTCGATGTGGGTCTACCTTAGGCCTCAGTTGCATAAAATTAAGATAAAAAACAAAAGGGGCACTATTTATGGTCTTCTTTCTAAACCTTGCAACAACAACACAACCTGCACCATTGTATGATGCAACAATCTTGTATCTACAGTAAATAACCAAACTGAATTGCAAGAGAGCTCTATAAGACCACGCCCTGTAAGTGCCGCATTCAACAAACGAGTAGGAAGGACGCGCAGTGCCCCCAAAAAAATGATGCCACAAGAGCCCAAAAATGCTAGCTCTAAATTAAGTGAATTTTTCACTAGCCTTACACTAGCCTTATCTGTCTCGTATTTGTGAATGTTATGATTATCATTTACTTTTATAATACTAATTGATTGATTTTATATATATATATATATATATATATATATATATATATATATATATATATATATATATATATAATATATATATATATAATATATATATATATGATACACACAGACCGTGCATGGAACAAGGAACTCTTCTGGGATAATTAAATCCACTATAGTCCGAATAAGTAATGATAAATGACAAATACCATAGTTTTTCTTTTTCATGATGCAAGCCCGACGTGGGCAACGGGTCTCTCGCAAAGAGGTCCCATAAATATAGCTTCCCTCACCGGCTATCTGCAAAGCAGACAGGATCCAGCTTTGGGACATGGATCTGGATCCTGTCTGCTTTGCAGATAGCTGGTGAGGGAAGCTATATTTATGGGACCTCTTTGCGAGAGACCCGTTGCCCACGTCGGGCTTGCATCATGAAAAAAAAACTATGGTATTTGTCATTTATCATTACTTATTCGGACTATAGTGGATTTAATTATCCCAGAAGAGTTCCTTGTTCCATGCACGGTCTGTGTGTATCATAAAAAACTCAGGGAACCATTCTGAGTTCATATATATATATATATATATATATATATATATATATATATAAGCAATGCTGCATCAATCAGCTTAGTCATCATATGGCCTTGGGACAACAATGGCTCTTCCTCTTCTAGATTTTCTAACATAGTCATTATCTATGTTGATGATAACAAGATAATTAATACACTATCAATCTAAAACCTGTTCGCTGTATTTACTTTAAAACAGAGAGAGAGATAGAGAAAAAAAAGTTACTGTAAACGGACTTTTTTTTTAAAAATAGTGTATTCAAGAGTACACTGATAGTATAATTTGAAAACAGACCGAGAGTCGGTGAAGCAGTTCTCTTCTTAACAAGTGAAGTACTCTGAAACTATATAAACGAAAAATACAAGACGCACATTGCCAGGGTTTAAATAAAAATCCCGAAACGTGTTGTTTTATTTCTTTGTTTGGGTTCGAAATCCCAGCTGAGCCTTGAATGGCCAAGCTCTGAAGGCCTACTTTAACTTATAGCCTAATTAAGCTAGACTAAAACAAACTTTATGGACTTGGAGGTCCTATTCGGTTCTACCTCAGTGTTGTTGACTCGATGTGGGCCTACTGTAGGCCTCAGTAGCATAAAAATTGAAAAAGGGCACTATTTATGGTCTTCTTTCTAAACCTTGTGTTATGATTATCAGTTATAATACTAATTGATGCTATTCTTTACCATTTATATCTATAAGGTTATCTGTCTCGTATTTGTGAATGTTATGATTATCATTTACTTTTATAATACTAATTGATGCTATCATTTACCATTTATATCTATAAGATTATCTGTTTCATATTTTTTTTTCCTTTCAGATATTGTTTCTATCCATGTTTCATTCTAGCTGAATAAAGCCATGAATTGGTTTGAATTATTTATTAGCCTTAGTCTCGCACAACACCTTGCAACAACACAACCTGCACCAGTGCACGATGCAACAATCCTGTATATAAACCACCAAATTGAAATGCAAGAGAGCTCACTATAAGACCACGCCCTATCAGTGCCGCATCCAACAAAAGAGTAGAAAAGACGCTGTCAGTGCCTGAAAATGATGCCACAAGAGCCCAAAAATGCTGGCTCTAAAATAAGTGAATTTTTCACTAATCTTACAATTGAGATGGATATATATACCTCAACTTAATATACAGTGTGTCCGTAAAGTCATGGTGGGATTTTAAATAGCTATATTATTGCAACGAAACATGATAATGAGATGAAACAATGCCAAATTTAAGAACAACTCTCAAAGTTGTATCTTGTAGTTAGTCTAGGCTAAGCTTAACCTTTATCTCGTAGTTAGTCTAGGCTGTCCACATGCCTATGTTGAACATGAGCGTAATAGCCCGAAAGTTAATGTGTGGTGTGCTCTAGCACGAGATCGAGTGATTGGCCCATTTTTCTTCGCGGAACCCACTGTGACGTCACACAACTACTTCGCTATGTTGGAACATTTTGTAGTACCCCAATTTATTGACAATAATGTCATCTTTCAGCAAGATGGTGCTCCTCCGCACTATGCCAACGTTCTTCGAGAATTCCTTAATGAAAAATTTCCACAGAAATGGATAGGAATAGGAGGATGGAAGCCATGGCCTCCACACGCTCCGGACCTGCCACCTTTGGACTTTTATTTGTGGGGTTACGTCAAGCAAAGCGTGTACAGTGTACCCATTAGGGATATTCATCACTTGCACGAGCGAATCACGGAAGCTATCGCATCCGTCACTCCTGATGTTCTTGGGCGTGTGTGGCTGGACTTGAATCACCGCCTAGATGTCTGCAGGGCTACCAGAGGAGCTCATATCGAACTACGTTAAATAAAGTTATTCTTTTAGAGTTGTTCTTCAATTTGCCTTTTTTTCATCTCATTATCATGTTTCGTTGCAATAATATAGCTATTTAAAATCCCACCATGACTACGGACACACTGTATACAAACAATGCTGCATTGATTAATTATCACATCGCTTTGGGACAACAATGGCTCTTCCTCTTCTAGATTTTCTAACAAAATGCTCATAAAATCTGATAGAGGGTCTAGGGCAGTGGTTCCCAACCTGGGGTCCCCGGACCCCTGGGGGTCCGCGAAGGTAGTACTGGGGGTCCGTGAGCTTTCAATATTTCGAGAGGCTCCGATGGAAATCGTACATTTACCCACGATAAGGGCGCTTAGGCTAAAATTTCAAGTTTCCTTGCTCTTGGCTGGAATTATTAATACTTTTTTTAATAGGCTGTATTTTAATTGCATACTCTCTTATATGTCCTTTATTTGATAGTGAAAAATGAGAAAACGAGTTAATTATTAGTTAATAAAAACAGTTTGTTTGGTAGACGGAATCTTTCAAAAACATGGGGTCCGTGGGAAAAAAATAAAAATAAAAGGGGTCCTTTGTGGTGAAAAGGTTGGGAACCACTGGTCTAGGGATTGAAAAACATCAACCAATTACGAAGCATGCTCTTAGAAAACGAATCTTAACTAGGAAAGAACCTTCATCTCTTTTTAGACAACAAAGGGAAATTATTGACTGTAGCTGATAGTGTCACAAAGCAGGATCTTCTTCTTCTTTCTCTTCGCCCGTTCCCGCCTCTATGCGGGGTCGGCGTTTCTGACCAGCTGTTATTTTATTTATTTGTCGGGTTCAAAATCCCAGCTGAGCCGTGAACGGCCAAATTCTAAAGGGCCAGTTCTACCTGAAGCCCAAGTTAAGCTAAATTAAAACTTACGGATTTGAGATCCTATTAGGTCCTACCTCAGGGTAACCTCAGGGTTGCTGACTCGATGCGGGCCTACCTTAGACCTTAGTTACATGAATTTAATGTAAACAAAAAGGGTACTATTTATGGTCTTCTTTCTCAACCTTGCAACAACAACGCAACCTGGACTATTGCACGGTGCAACAATCTTGTATCTAAACAACCAAACTGAATTGCAAGAGAGCTCTCTACAAGACCACACCCTTTACGTACGACATCCCACAAACGAGTAGAAAAGACGCGCAGCGCCCCAAATGATGCCACCAGCGTCCCAAACACTGATGCCACAAGAGCCCAAAAATGCTAGCTCTTATTAAGTGATTTTTCACTAACCTTACAATTATGAGATGGACCTTAACTTAATATATACAAGCAATGCTGCATCAATCAGCTTAGTCATCATATCGCCTTGGGACAACAATGGTTCTTCCTCTTCTAGATTTTCTAACACCAGCCTCCTCCACACAGCCCGGTCCTGGGCTTCTTCCTCCGACAAACCCTTCTCCCTCAAATCGTCCCTCACCTTCTCCATCCACCTTCGCTTCGGTCTGCCTCTCTTTCTCCTGCCATGCACCTCCATATTCATCGTTCTCTTACCCACATAATCTTCGTCCCCTCTCATCACATGTCCATACCATTTCAGTCTACTTTCTTGTATCTTCCTCGAGATTTCTCCAACCTTTGTTGTGCCCCTTATCCTTTCATTCCTTACTCTATCCAACCTTGTCACTCCGCACATCCATCTCAGCATTCCCATCTCCGTTACATCTAGTCTTTTCTCATGATCTTTCTTTATAGCCCAAGACTCAGTCCCATACATCATAGCCAGTCTTACCACAGTCTTATACACTTTTCCCTTAACCCTTGCGCCTATTCTTCGGTCACACAACACCCCTGAAACTTTCTTCCAATTTTTCCAACCAGATTGCACTCTGTGTGTTATTTCTGTGTCCAGCTCACCGTCCTCAGCCACTGTCGATCCCAAGTACGTAAACTTACTTACTCTCTTTAACCTCGCTCCCTCTAAACTAATTTCTGAGTCTTGATTTTCGTAGAACCTCAGGTTCACAAAGCAGGATGTCAGAGAAAATCAGAATTTGAAAAGAGAACTTGCAGTTTGGAAAACCAAGTCAATATACATTAACAAGACCATTGATTATGCATTCTATGGTTTTTAAGATATTGTATCACATATTGCTACCCATTCAAGTGTTTTTTATTTTTGTTTTCCTTTGTACTGTATTTTCAAGTAGAGAGTCAATAAATGTCAGCAAATTGTTTGTTCTTTTTCTAACTGTCCCTTTTAGAATTTTCAGTTCTCAATTTATTTTATTAATAATAATAAAGGTTATTCAGTGCAATCATCATTAACATTATTATTATTATTATTACTAATATATATATATATATATATATATCCTTCCGCCGGTAGCCACCTTGTCGTGATGGGTGGGCTCCCGTGTTGACCCAGTGGGCCGCGTCGGAGGGATCACCCATGTCGGGCAGGTTAGTGAGGAGACCAGGCTAAGAGCCACTAAAGTCCTTGGCTCCCAGTACGGGTCTCCAGAGCTGTCCTCCAGGGCATCACTGTGTTGGCTGGTTGGATGTCCGGGCCGGTGGGATTGGGGAGCTGGGGTCAGTGCGCCGTTTGGGGGCAAACTTTCACATCACGGGGCCCCGTTTTTAAACCGACGGTGTGTCCCCTGGGGACGAGGTACCCCGCCCCCTGCGGTTTGCGCTCGGCCTCCCTTTCTCATCGGTAGGCAGTTTCTCGAGTCCCCTGGGTCCGTTTTCTACAACATTATTAGCGTATGGATACCATGACTTCTTGTCCTAGAACTCGGGTGGTGGGCGACCAGGCCCCAGAGTCCTCTACCACTGGAAGATCACGTCTTGAGGAGGTCGCCCCTCCTCTGGCAGCGGAACACTTGCACTCTCCTCTTCCGTTACCAACTCTAGCCTGTGGCTTGAACATGCCCTTGGACATACACCCTCTGGAACAGGGGTCCCCCCACTAGCCCACCCCAGCCGCCTTCGGGCAAGTCAAGTTCTGCCCAAGACTTGCCTCCAAAATATGGCTTCTTGCTCTCCCCGTATGCCCCCCTCGCCCGCCGTCGGCCCGCCTTCCCACGGAGAGAACCCCGCGGCGGACGGGGAAGTCGGCACTCAAGTCTGTCCTATCGACCGTTGGATATTCCAGTCCACCTCGATTCTACAGTCTCCCTATCCTTCCAAGTATCCACAAATTCCTAGTGATCCGGCCTACCTCTGGGTCCCTTCCGACCAACTCCGAACGGACGTTTAAGGCGATCCGAGCCCGCAACGACTCCAGCCGCTATGATGTGCGACCACAGAGGGATGGCTCCCTCATAAAATCACGTCCAGCCGCAGAGACGAAAGCCCTACTCTCTCTCAATGAGGTCCTTGGATGCTCGGTATCCGTCTCCCGACACTTTCGCCTGAACCAGAGTATTTACGCCACCCGCCTATTATCGATCACAGTGAACGAGCTCCTGGAGGATCTCGCACCCCAGGGTATCACCAAGATCCATCGCTTCACATCTCGACAGGGAGGCACCCCCTTCCCCACCCCGCGCCTACTTCTTACTTTTAATACCTTAGTTCCTCCTAACCGTATTGTATGGGGTATGGGAGACCGCACATCGTGCGAGTTCACTGTCCGTCCATACATCCCAGACCCGTCCCGTTGTTTTGAATGCAACAACTTCGGGCACGTCAGCTCAGTTTGCCGACAACCGCACCAACTGTGTGTTCGCTGCGGAGAAATCGCTGACCCAGACAAGTGCCCTAACACACCCAAATGCTCCAATTGCGAATGTGCACACCCCTCTTCGTCCGACGAATGCCTTTTCTTCAAGTTCGAGAAGGAGGTCCGAGGCCTGCAGGTAGCGGACTTCCTTAGCCTCCGAGAGGCGCGAGACAGGGTGCGGAGTCGGGAGGTGAGGCTGGGGGTATCTTACGCCGCTGCCCTCAGCTCTGTTCCCTCGGCACGCCGCCCTGATCTGCCGCTCGACCACTGCTTTCCATCCCTCCAAAAGGAAGCCCTCGCTCGTTGGACCCGACGACCTCCTGTCCTCCCACTATCCCTCCTCTTCATGCGTTCCACCTGCTAAAGATTCCCTAGGTATCTGGGACCAGGACACCCAGGCCCCGTCCACCTCGAACCTTGCCCTCCCAGTACTCTCCGCACACACCCGAACCTAACGCCTCGGGTAAGCCGACGAGGCGGAGACGCCGGAGTGAGTCGCCAGACTCTCCGGCCTTTTAACAGGCCTCTCCTTCTTCCTCCAGATTTAAGAAGACAGCTCGGATCCTTACACCCCTACTTCGTCTACGAGGACCATATCACCCCACCGCAGAAGTCCCTCCAATCTATCCTCACAGACTCTGACACTAGTATCTGATTTACATGACCCTCCTCCCACGACGAGATCAAATATAGACAACATCCTCTCTCCTGAGGATCCAGTGGATGCGGTACTGGCGCATGTACATGGTGTGGCCAAGAACTACAAGGGGAAAGTATAACGGACTTCGACTTTACGACGGATGATATTACACAAGCCATAGGGAAACTAAAAACACACTCAGCGGCAGGACCGGATAAATGGAATGCCACACTGATCAAAAACTGCAAGAATGCAATCGCTGAGCCCCTATATTGGATATGGAGACGATCACTAGACACGGGAGAAATACTGGGCATCCTGAAGAGCGCAAACATAGTCCCAATATATAAAGGAAGAGATCAATCCTAGGCCAAAAACTATAGGCCAGTATCGCTTACATCTCATCTCACTAAAATATTTGAAAAAATAGTTACAGAAAATCTATAACTTTTTGGAAACTCAGAAAAAATTCAATGATAACCAACATGGGTTTCGGTCAGTCAGATCATGCCTCTCACAACTAATGGAACACCGCAACATTATTGATGCATTTGACAGTATGAAAACTATGATTTACTATACACAGACTTTGCCAAAGCGTTCGACAAGTGTGACCATGGAATCATAATACATAAACTGAAATATATGGGAATAACAGGAAAAGTAGGGAAATGGATATATAATTTCCTTAGTGAACGGCGGACAAGTCGTTACAGTACAAGGAGTATCTTCATTAGAATCAGAGGTCCACAGCTCAGTACCACAAAGAACAGTATTAGCTCCACTACTCTTCATAATCATGCTAACTGACATAGATGAAGACGTTACCAGAGACAGCACAGTAACATCCTTTGTGGATGACACAAAGATCAGTAGAAAAATAAGAAACCCAGAAGATATAGGAGCTCTACAAACCGACATGAACAGAATCTACAAGTGGACGGAAGACAACAATATGAAGTTTAACACTGAGAAATTTCAGCTGTTAAGGTACGGAAAAAGAGAAGACCTAAAATCCATGGAATATTATACCCCAAATGGACCGGAAATTCAGAGAAAATCTAGGGCAAAATATTTAGGGGTTGTAATGACTGATGATGCGAAATTTGAAACACAAAATTGGGAAAGGTTACGCGAACTAGACCTATATTCAATGGATAGGAGAAGAGAGAGATACACCATTATTTACACTTGGGAAAATAATGGAGAAACTAGTCCCTGATCTTACTCTGAACCCTATAACTCCCCAAACAACGGTGGAAAGTAGAAAAGGTAGACTGTGTCGTGTTCCCAAATTAAAGGCGAGGCAGGGAACATCCATAACCCTGAAAGAAAATAGTTTTGTTGTGAGAGGACCAAAACTGTTTAATCAGCTGTCCAACGATCAGCAGAAAAATCAGCGCTGCAAACGAAGTGGAGGCCTTGCAGAGGGACACGAACAAAATATACAAATGGTCAGAAGACAACAATATGACATTTAACACCGAGAAATTTTAGCTCTTCAGATATTGTAGAAATGAGGAACTTAAACAGACTGCATATTATGCTCCAGATAGACAAGAAATTCAGAGAAGCACGAAAGCGGTCGACTTGGGGGTAATAATGACCGATGATGCCAAATTCGAGACACAAAATCAGATAGCAATAAACAAAGCAAAAAGAGTCGCGGGACAGGACCTAAGAACGTTCAAAAGGAGGGACAAGACAGTAATGATTCCCCTGCTGAGAACACTGATCTACCAAAACTTGAATACTGCTCAGTTTTGACGTCCCCATATAAAAAGGAAGAAATTAATAAACTAGAAGAAACGCAGAGACATTTCACAGCCAAGACTGATGGCTGCAAAGAACTCAACTACTGGGAAAGACTACGTAAACTGAATTTGTACTCCCTGGAAAGAAGAGAGCGGTATACCATAGTCTACATGTGGAAAATGATCGAAAAACTGGTACGAAACCTCAAACTAAACCCAATTACCATCCAAACAACGTTGGAAAATAGGAAAGGCAGAATGTGTAGTGTTCCCAAATTAAAGGCCCGACAAGGGACCTCCTCAACTCTGAAGGAAAATAGCTTGGTTGTCAGGGGGCCAAGAATTTTCAACCAGCTTCCAAAGGACCTCAGAAACATTACAGGGGTCAAAGTTGAAGTCTCTTCAAGAGAAGACTAGATGCCCGACTCAGGACGGTACCGGATGAGCCGGGTGTACCTGGCTATGTACGGTGGAAAGCGCAAGAGAGCAACTCACTCCTCCACCAAGCCAGGACAAGAGCCGGGGCCACCAGCTTGACCTTCGTGTGAAGAAAGACCGACGCACAGAACCCAAACAAGGTCAACAAGGTTTTATATATATATATATATATATATATATATAATATATATATAACCATCGTGGCCAATATCGTAACACCGCTTCCCTGATATCAACGAAGTTAAGCGACATTGAGTCTGGGTAGTAGTTGAACGGGAGACCGTTCTCATCGCCCAGATTATGTAGCAACCCGTGGTTCGGATCCCACGTAAAGCTGTAGGTCCCCTCCGTCATATGACCTTAGGGTAATTATGTCGCAAATGACATGGCCTGAAGTTGAAATCAAAAATACATTTTTCTAGTATATTTTGGTGTGCTCTGTTCACATAAACAGAAATACGTGTTTGGGCCATGCAATGACAGCTGTATTTCTGTTCATTTACACAAGAAATGAAGGTCATATTCGAACAAAGCACACCAAAATACACTTGAAAAATGTATTTTTGACTACATTTTATATAATAAAGCATAACCTAACATGTTCATGTTACGAGGTCTCGTAAACGACGCATTACCACAGGAAAGGTGCAAAACACCTTAAAATTAACCAGAAAAGTTTGCTCTCGTCATTTTCGTTTAAACTAACGAAAATATCACTTAACCTAACCGATCATCAAGGGCGTACAGTTGACCTAACCTGGCATTCAGTTGACTTAAACGGGCATTCAATTCACTTAACAGATTAATATTGGTTATTTCACCTAAATATCTTCTGATCTTTTCGTATTAGGCACTCACTGTCACATTTCAGGCAAGTTAAGGATGAGAGAATAACGCCATAATTGCTAAAAACATCCAATGCTTTGTCATCATCTAGGGCACATGACGAATCAAGTTCTCAAAGTCGAAACCACACGAACGGCACGTCATAATTCTATCACAAACACCACCAAACTGAATCTAATTAGAAAAAAAATAGCCAGAACAGAAACCAACAAACTAAGTCGCAGAGTAGCGAAAAATAGCCCAAAATTATACTAGTCGGACCAAAAAGAGTATATATATATATATATATATATATATATAATATTATTAGTATAATAATTTTCACCATTAATATGCATTTGCACAAAAAATGAGTGACACATTTGAATAAAGCGACTAAAACTACCTCATAAAAAGTTATTTTGATTTACAGGTCCAGCCCATGTCATTTAAAACATATTAACCGACCTTAGATGTTGCGAAGGAGGTTAAACAACTCCAATAAAAAAACAATATATATATATATATATACACAATTATACATATCTACATATACAGTATATACAACATATATATATATATATATATATATATATATATATATATATATATATATATATATATATATATATATATATGGGAATGAACTCAGAATGGTCCCCTGTGTTTTTTATGATACACACAGACAGTGCATAGAACAAGGAACTCTTCTGGAAAAATTAAATCCACTGTAGTTCGAATAAGTAATGGTAAATGACAAATACCATAGTTTTTCTTTTTCATGATGCTAGCCCGACGTGGGCAACGGGCCACTCGCAAAGAGGTCCCATAAATATAGCTTCCCTCACCAGCTATCTGCAAAGCAGACAGGATCCAGCTTTGGAACATGGATCTAGGGTTTAAAGCAGCCTAGCCCTGCTACATTTAGAACCTCAATATACGCAAAAGACTCGCTGCCTTCATACGAAGGCAGCGTCGTTCTTGACGTTAATTATACTGCGTGTTCTTTGCAGTTGAAATGTATATATATATATATATATCTGTAAAAGAAATTAAAGAATTAGAATATGTAAATAGTTCTAAAAATATTAGATTAATATTAGATAAAAAAATATTAGATATTAGGCCTACATTTTATATTGTGTGCTCCTATTTACCAGTATAATAGGTATAAACGGCGTAATTCAGTAACCATATAGTTCTATAAACTTATACAGTATATAAAAAGAATTATCGGCTGATTATTTTAGGCCGATTAATCGGTAATCGGCTAATTTGCTTATCGGTGCAACCCTAATTTAGATGAACTCTGTTTTCTGTTTCTCAGCCATTCTTCTATCCAGTCAGCTATATGACCTCTTATACCATGGGCTCTAACTTTTACCAACAATCTTGCATGAGGAACAGTATCAAATGCCTTTGCAAAGTCTAAGTATACTATATCTACTGGCTCTTTATTGTCCAAATGCAATAGGACTCCATCATAAAATTCAATCAAGTTGGTTAGACAGGACCTTCCATTTCGAAAGCCATGCTGGCTAGTGGCTATCATTTATAAGGTTGCACTCTTCAAGGAATTCAGTAACTTTACCTCTAATGATACTTTCGAGTAATTTGCAAATAATGGAGCTGAGGCTGATGCCAAGTTTCTATTTCCTTTTTTAAAGATTGGAGCCACATTTGCTTTCTTCCAATCCTCTGGAATTTCTAGTGCCTGTGCTATATTCTTTTTGGCAGCTTTTATGACTATTGGATGCATTTCGTCTGGCCCTGGAGATTTTTCCATTTTTAATTTATCTATTGCTTTTAGGATATCTAGTTTTGTTACCCGTAATTCATTTATTTCTCTATCTTGTCCTGGTAGTATAAGATCAGGAATATTATTTAAATTTTCATTTGTGAATACTGATGAGAAGTATTTGTTTAGTTCTTCAGTTATTTCAAGATCATCATCTTAGTTTTATCATCTATATGGAGGGGGCCAATTTTCTTTTTCACTCTACTTTTCAAATTGAAGTGAGTGAAAAACTTCTTAGGATTGTTTTTTGAATTCTTGGCTAGGCTTTTTTTCCAGGTCTCATTTGCTATCTCTGATTGCTTTCTTGCAAATGCTTCTTTTACTTTTATATATTTTGGAGTCTGTGCCATTTTTAGTTCTTTTAAATTTATGAAATGCTTTTGTTTTTCTCTGATTGCTCTTTTTACATTGAAGTTTATTCAAGGTTGTTTTTTATTTTTTCCAGTTCTGATTTTACACTCTGGGATATGCTTCCTTTGTATGTTCATTAATTATACTTTTAAATTTTTCCCATATACTAGTTACTGTCTGTTCAGGCTGTAGAATATCTGTCTAATTTATTAGACACAGATCATTTACTAGTCCATTTATATTTCCTCTTTTAAAATCTGGGACTTCTACTTTATTTTCACTAGGTCTTGAATTACAACAATATTAAACTGAAGGATACAATGATCACCTGAAACTGAGATATCCTGGAAGGTATCTGGATTATTTGTTAGAATTAAATCTGGAATGGCATCGGCCCTGGTTGGCTCCTTTACTAACTGGGTTAAACCGTTCTCAGTTATACAGTCTAAGAATCTCTCATTACTTTTTGGTGTTTGTAATATTTCCCAGTCTATATGCCTATAATTAAAATCTCCAACAATAATGATATTGCTTGTCATTGCTTTATTTATTTCATCCAGGGATGGGGAGTCGGCCAAAAACAACCGACTCCCGACTCCCGAGTCAGTATTTTTAAAAACCGACTCCGACTCCCGAATCTTTCCTTATCATGCTGATCTACAACCTTATAAATATTGGGATGTTTGTTTCGTAGATGGCGTTTCAAGTTTGAGGCTCTAGTTGGAGCATTAGCACGTTTCCCAGTGTAAGCACTAATTTTTGCATTACACTCTTTACCATCCTTTTCTACTTGACAAATAAAAATACTTTCATCCTCATTTAGCTTAAAATATTGAAAGACTGCTGATTTTCTACTAAGCCCACGACTCATTACTAATAGGGGCTAATTAAATTAATAATTAATATATTGCTAATTTTTATATGGTACCTAGTATCCTAAAATAGAAATATGAAATTCATTTGCTAAGATTTACCAGAACAATAAATCAAATATGGAAATGTGAATCTAGAATTAGTTCAGGAAGATATTTATTTAGGGCAGAGTAGTATTCTGGTAAATTGTTGGCATATAGAAATTGAATCAAGGAGTCGGGAGTCGGTCGTTTTTACTGACTCCCGACTCTTCAAAATAGCCCCGACTCCCGACTCCCGACTCCCGACTCCCCACTCCCCACCTCTGAATTTTCATCAATAAGTTTATTTTCTACATACTTATTTCTCTTCTTTTGGGGATTCCTCCAACTGAGCATCCCTCAGGTGGTCTATAGATACCCCCTATCCTGATTTTCCTGGCATTTTTATGCCCAATATCTATCCATACAGATTCAACTATTTCCTCTTTAATGGAGGTAACTTCAACTGGATTCAGATTTGTCTTGGCATAAATACATACTGTACTCCGCCACCCTCTGAATATTTATGTTCATAATAAAAAAGTTCATAGCCATCAATTTCATAAGTAATGGTATTATCTCTTTCACTAAATGGACTATTTGGTATCATACTGAATTTTGTCCAAGTTTCAGTGACAATCATAACATCAGGATTTTCATTACCTATGTATTCCTTGAATTCATTTATTTTATCTCAGATACTTCTTGTATTTACATAGAAAAATGACAAAGAACCCTTGGAATATTTTGCTTGTAATTTAGTCTGGTTCTTGTTCTGTGATGGTATATTATTTGTATCTCTCTTACTTTCTTTGTTGGCCTTTTTGTTTTGAGTTTTAATTATATTTTTTATTAGTTTATTGTTATCAAGAGTATTGGTATTTGTACTAATTTGGCCTATTCCTTTGGTTTTTAGTCAATTATATGATACAATCTTTGATAGTAAATCAGTCCCTTTGCTATTAAGATGAATTCCATCTCTGTTATAGAACTCTTTTTTTTTTTTTTTTTTTTTGTAAAATTTATTCCACAGTTCGATATATGTAATTTCCATGCTCTGACATAGTGTCTCAAGTCTGCTATTTATATATAGTGCTTGTGAGTACCACTTATTATTCTCATGTATCTTGGGAATTATACCTGTGATTGATGTTTTAAGGTTAGGTCTCCATTCCTTTAACTTCATTAATAGCTGTTTATATGACTCCATGATTTCTTTGGAGTGCTTACCCTTTATATCATTTCCACCTACATGTATAACCATATTCTTTGGTACAGTTAGGTCAATACCAGATCCTTTTTCTATAATTTTATTACTAATTCTATTTATCCCTGCACCTGGATAACAGTAAGCTATGCTACCTCTAGGTAATTTAGATCCTAGGCCCCTCACTTGAGAGTCACCTATAACGGATGCTGGTTCAAACATACCTATAGCTTTAGAGTGCTTGGGTTTATATGAGTCTAGATTATTATTGCTAACATTTTGTTTTATAGGCCTACTTTCTTCAGCTTTCTCATCTTGATCCTGGACCAGCGAGAAAGCATGAAACTGATTGGTTAGTTCTCTAAGGACACTTCCTTGGCTCTTGAATTCTAGCTTTCCAGGTTTTCCTAGGTTTAGTCCACTCATCATTTTCAGAAATTGTCTGAGGATATCTAGGCCTGGGCTCACTATGAGGTATAGGGACATTTAAGTTTACTTGAACTGCTACTGCACTAGATTTAGGCTCAACTGCAATATCTCTGTAAGTTGGTCTGGCCTCTCCCTCATTAATAGACCCTCTGGACTTAAAATTTTTTATTACAGTACTACACTTGTCACAAAACCACATCAAGTTGACATTAAGCTTAGAAGCAGCATTTATACCTTTTATATATGGTATATCATTTGTAAGGCCTTTGCAGCTTACGTGATACCAGTCATCACAGCTATCACATGCAACAGCTCTATCTTTACTCTTAACTTCCTTTTTACAAACTCTACAGTCACTGTCAAAACCCATTTTTGTAGGGTAGGCTATGTTGCTAAGTTAGGTCCTAGGCTTAAAAATTTTGTTGACTCACCAACTTTGATACTATCAAGTTAATATCAAAATAGTTACTCAGGTTAGGTCAAGTGAGAGTCTTACCTTGTGATTAGGCTAGGCTAGGCTATCAGAATAAGCTAAGCTAGGCCTGTACAAACAAGTACAGGTAACACCAGAGTGATTTTATACCAGTCAAAAAACAATTCCAAAATGCAAGATCAATCTCAACTGCAGCCCTGGAAAAATTTTTCAACACCACACTCCTGGTTTCAGTAATAAATAATTTGAACTCTTTTGTTAACAAGCAATTCTAGACACGTGATGCCTAGGAACTTCCTAATTTAGTCATATCGTATACAGAGTCTGAATAAAATTAATTTCAATACTTTATTTATATATATACAGGGTGGGCTGTAAGTTTCCATACATAGGAAAATTTAAACGTTTGTTTTTATGTTTCAGATACCCTAAGAATATGCGTTTGTAAGATCTTGTTTACTGATGAAGCAAATTTTTACGTCAATGGAGAGGTTAATCGGCAAAACATACGTTATTGGAGTAATGCTAACCCTAACTGGCTGAGTCCGACGAAGATGCAAGGTGCCGGTAAAGTGATGGTGTGGGCCGGGATATGGGGTGATAGAATTATTGGACCAATTTTTGTCAGTGGAAATCTTAATGCCGAAAGGTATCTTAACATGTTGCAAGAAGAGATTTTCCCATCCCTGCTAAATGAGGAAGGTAACTTCCCAGTTTACTTCCAGCAAGATGGAGCTCCACCTCATTATGGTCTTCACGTGCGTCGGTATTTGGATCAGCAGTTTCCGGATGCTTGGATTGGTCGGTGTGGTCCTGTGGAGTGGCCTCCCAGATCCCCAGATCTCACCCCCCTTGATTTCTATCTTTGGGGGCACTTGAAGGCCATGGTGTATCAGGAAAAGATACGAGACATAAATCATCTAAAGGAACGTATCACCAACGCCATTACAAGCATAACGTCAACTGTGCTAATGCGTGTTCATCAACAGTGGGGAACACGTATTGAAATGTGTTTTCAAAACAATGGCAACCATGTAGAGCATATTATATAAATAAAAATAGTTGTCCATAAAAAAAATATTTATTTTTCCTATGTATGGAAACTTACGGCCCACCCTGTATAATATATATATATTAACTATGGAGCAAGTATTATAACTACTGGTTTAACAAACATCAAAAATTTTAATATTAAACCTACCCATCCAAAAAATATTAAGTCTAATACAGTAATAGGAAATGGCGGCAATGGCTGACAATCAGCAAAATGTAATGTAATGTAAATCAGCAAAATGAAATGTAATGTAAAAGTAGTCATAAATGAAGGCTAGCCTTAATCTCATATTTTTGTCACTTTTCCAGCCACTGGCCCCTGACACGATTCACTCTGTTAATATGTTTTAAATGACATGGGCTGGACCTGTAAATCAAAATAACTTTTTATGAGGTAGTTTTAGTTGCTTTATTCAAATTTGTCAAATTGTCACTCATTTTTTGTGCAAACTATTGTAGAAAATAATAATAATATAAATATATATATTTAGTGTATTTGTAGTCGGGGGTGGTATGATGTCATGTTACTCTGCAACTTAATTAGTTTGTTGGTTTCTGTTCTAGCTATTTTTTTTTTCTAATTGGATTTAGTTTGGTGGTGCTTGTGATAGAATTATGTGTCATTTGTGTGGTATTAACTTTGAGAATTTGATTCATCATGTGCCTTAGATGATTAATTAAATGATTAATTGAATGCCCAGTTAGGTCAACTGTATGCCCTTGATGATTGGTTAGGTTGTCATGATATTTTTGTTAGTTTAAACAAGAATTATGAGAGCAAACTTTTCTGGTTAATTTTGAGGTGTTTTGAATGTTTCCTGTGGTAATGCGTCATTTATGAGATTTTGTAACATGAACATGTTAGGTTATGCTTTATTGTATAAAATGTAGTCAAAAATAAAATTTTCAAGTGCATTTTGGTGTGCTTTGTTCGAATATGACCTTCATTTCTTGTGTAAATGAACAGAAATACAGTTGTCATTGCATGGCCCAAACATGTATTTCTGTTCATTTGCACAAGAAATGAAGGTTATATTTGAACAGAGCACCAAAATACACTAGAAAAGTATGGTATATTTTTTATTTCAACTACAGGCCATGTCATTTGCGACATAATTACCGATTCACTCAGTTTATTGATGGTATTGCAGCTTGGTTGTATCACTTCTCATGGATCAGTGGATTTATCAAAAAACTATAGGGTCATTCTCTGTCAGATCAACCAAAAAAAATTGAAATTAACACCCTCATCTCTCATATTTTGCTGAAATTTGGTTTATAGGGAGTTTGTGAGCCCTGAATCCATTTCTGAAATTATAAGGTCAATCCGACCAACGGTTCAAGAGATATAACCTCGGGCAATTTGAGGTCACTCGCGAGGTTACTAACATTTGGCGAGCCATAACTTGGGTAATAATTGTCATAATTATATAAAAGTATATATATTTAGAATCAGAAAACGACAAGGAATCCAAATATGCAAGTCTTAGAACTCTAGGTTGAAAAATAAAAAAGTTACACTGTAACCAAAATTTGAGGTCACGATTTGACCTCTGGGGTATCAAATGAGAATTTTTTTTTAAATGTAAAAAATGAAGGCATAGGCATTGGCTATTAGAATCAGCAAAAAAAAGTTTGTTTATGTTAGTATTTTTCATGTAACTAACATATAAGTGAACACCATATTCATAAGTTGTGCGTCAATTCTACCTATTTTTCACACTTAAGCTCATAATTTGACCTATAGAAATTAAAATTACATTTTTTATAGATATAAAAAACAAAGTCAGAGTTCTTGACTAATAGAAACAATCATAAAAAGTTTGTTTATGTTGGTACTTTTCATGTAACTAACTTATAAGTGAACACCATATTTATAAATTGCTTGTCATTTCAAGGAATTTTTATATCTTAGCTATCAATTTGACCTCAAGCTCCAAGAATTTAATAAAAATTGTATTTCACTGCTAATCTACACTGGCAATAATAGTTATAATAGTGAAAGGGGAAGACTAAGCTCACATGTAGCCTAAACAAACCTGTTGAAACATGTTGCTACTTGTCTAAGTGCAGAATCAACACAGATAGTTGCAAAATTCCTTGTCTACAGGTTAGTACAGTTCCAGCCAGCACTGTGGGTGGCTGGTGGGTATGGTGTTTTAATGAGCCTCAGAGACTATCAAGGCCTAAAATATTAAGTGTGTATAGCTATATATTTTCTAAAAAATATATATTACCTGATTGTAAATCCTATATCTTTACAGATCAAAATACAATGGTTTGGCACTTGAAATACTGCCAGAACCCTATTCAAAAACACAAGAAACTCATAACAATCAATCTTAGAAAAGTGACTGATGTACTTGTTGAAAAATGTGCTGGAAGAGTGAAAAAAGACTCATTGTTGTGTGTGAACTGCTGGACACTGATAATGAAAAACCCCACTATACTTAGTACCACTGAAAACAACGAGTCTGAGCAGGATTCAAATGAATCATCATCTATCAGTGGCTTGAGTAACATCTCTTCAATTCAAGATCTGGACAATGACAGTGATTGCTTGATAAAGGAAAATCCTTCAATTTCAGTTGAACCAGTTCTAGCATTTCTGGACCAAACACCAGTTAAAAAAAAAAGTAATAAATTAATATAATAACTTATACTTTACTACAAGGTCTGTTTGATCTACTATATAGCCAATTATATAGCATTTAAGGTATTATAATTAATATTTAATTACTAATATTCAGGTGTGTGAAACCTTTTTTTCTGTTCTTTTCAGAAGGGCTGTCATTAAGCCAGAAAAAGCGCAAGGCTCGTGGTAAGCTATCATCTGCTCAGAAACACCTGAAGGAGAGGCTAGAACTCAGTTATGGTGTTCAAATTACCGAGGAGGTAAGTGATACTTCAAAACCTGAAACTAAATCTGAAAAACATCGACAAATTAATGAATGAATTGAAACAGTCATTCCTGGAGAGCAAATGTCACCATCACAAACTACAAATATTGACACACTCACCATACACAATTGAAAAAACAGCTAGTTTCTTTCAAACTACAACATACATGGTGAAAAGAAGCCGTTCACTTAAATCAGAACATGGAATCCTTCCGAAGATTCCACTAATGAGCAAAGGAAAAGTGATATCTGAAGAACACAAAGATATAGAATGATGAAAAGAATCCCAAAATAGGATTTTCCACATTTGCAAAATTACGGCCATCATATTGTGTGCTTGCTGGTAGTGGTGGGACTCATTCTGTCTGTGTTTGCACATACCATCAAAATCCAAAATTGCAGCTGGCTGCATTGGGAGAAAGAGGTCTTTCATACAAGGATCTTATGGATTACAGTGTCTGCAGTACAGAAAGAGACTTGCATGATGCAACTTTGCAATGATTGCCCAAGAGAAGAGGGTGTCCTGGATTTTCTTGAGTTACTTGACAGTGTGAAATCAGCTCCAAATGAAATATCTTACAAGCAATGGGTGACTGTTGACCGTTGTACAATGGTTGATAAGGTGGAGCCACTTCATGAATACTTATCATCCCAAAGCATGAAAATATCCCGCATGGTTCGTCATCACTTTGTTGCTCAGCAACAATCACAGTACTTCAAGCAGTTGAAAGAAACACTACCACCTCAGAGCGAGGTAGTTATAGTAGGTGATTTCTCTGAGAATTATTCTTTCATTGTCCAGGATGCTGCCCAAGGGTTTCACTGGGACAATTCACAGTGTACAGTTCACCCTTTTGTCATCTATTATAGATCATCTGCAGACCAGGAACTTAGCCATTTTAGTGTCTGTTTCTTATCTGCATCACTAAAACACAACACTATAATGGTTTACTCATTCATATTGAAGCTTATGACATATGTTAAATTCAGATGCCCACAATTGAAGAAGGTGCACTATTTCTCAGATGGATGTGGCCAATATAAGAACAGATACAACTTCACAAATCTCTGTTACCATGAAGAGGATTTTGGTCTGTCTTGTGAATGGCACTTCTTTGCTACATCCCATGGCAAAAATGCATGTGATGGGATTGGAGGAACAGTGAAAAGAGCTACTGCTCGTGCCAGTTTGCAGAGAACTACAGAGAGGCAAATTCTTACACCAGAACACATGTTTCAGTTTTGTGAAGAAAACTTGAGCAAGAAGATAAATTTTTTCTTTGTAACTACAGCTGATTTGAAAGATGCAGAAGAACGGTTGGAACATCGATTCATGGATAGTAGGGCTATTCCTGGAACTCAGAAATATCATAGATTTGTTCCCCTAAACAAGGAAGAACTGATGGTGTATCCCATTTCAAGTGGCATTGGAGAAAAGAAAAGAATAAGGAAAAGTCATTTTACTAATGAACCTGCAATGCTTGGTAACCTAAAATGTGTCAAACCAGGAGAGTATGTTGGCTGCATTTATGACATGCAAGTTTGGTATGGAATTGTGGAGGAATATTGTGAAGAGTTTGATGATTTCACTGTGAACTTTCTACATCCCTCTGGGTCATCAGGATCAAGTGCATATTATTATCCATCAAACAAGGATTCATGTGCAGTGCCAGGACATCATATATTAACTGTAATGAGTTGTCCTACCCTAAGAGGAGGCAGCAGAATTCAATACATTTTTCCACAAAAAGAAATTGATGAGAGCATCGAGCATGCAAAAATTGTATTAGGCTAGCACATGAATCCTCTAAGTAGGTCTTCCCCTTTCACTATTATAACTATTATTGCCAGTGTAGATTAGCAGTGAAATACAATTTTACATTTTTTGCCTTTGTTTTTATATCTATAAAAAAATGTAATTTTAATTTCTATAGGTCAAATTATGAGCTTAAGTGTGAAAAAATAGGTAGAATTGACGCACAACTTATGAATATGGTGTTCACTTATATGTTAGTTACATGAAAAATACTAACATAAACAAACTTTTTTTTGCTGATTCTAATAGCCAATGCCTATGCCTTCATTTTTTACATTTAAAAAAAAAATTCTCATTTGATACCCCAGAGGTCAAATCGTGACCTCAAATTTTGGTTACAGTGTAACTTTTTTATTTTTCAACCTAGAGTTCTAAAACTTGCATATTTGGATTCCTTGTCATTTTCTGATTCTAAATATATACACTTTTATATAATTGTGACCATTATTACCCAAGTTATGGGTCGCCAAATGTTAGTGACCTCGCAAGTGACCTCAAATTTCCCGAGGTCATATCTCTTGAACCGTTGGTCGGATTGACCTTATAATTTCAGAAATGGATTCAGGGCCCACAAACTCCCTATAAACCAAATTTCAGCAAAATCTGAGAGATGAGGGTGTTAGGCACTGGTTGATCTGACAGAGAATGACCCTATATAGGGTTATAGTTTATTGCCATTACCCTCATCCATTGGAAATTTCCAGCAGATATTGGTGGAGAGTTGATGACAAAAACCCTACATTTTATCATTAAAAAGTTATGTTTTTGGAGGTCTTCAAAGGACCTTTTTAAGTAGTGTTTTTGGTATTTTTTTACAAGAGTACATTACAGGCTTTTGGGGAATTTTGGAATTTTAGGTTATGTTAGTTTAGGTTATGTTAGTTTAGGTTATGTTAGTTTAGGTTATGTTAGTTTAGGTTATGTTAGTTTAGGTTATGTTAGTTTAGGTTATGTTAGTTTAGGTTATGTTAGTTTAGGTTATGTTAGTTTAGGTTATGTTAGTTTAGGTTATGTTAGTTTAGGTTATGTTAGTTTAGGTTATGTTAGTTTAGGTTATGTTAGTTTAGGTTATGTTAGTTTAGGTTATGTTAGTTTAGGTTATGTTAGTTTAGGTTATGTTAGTTTAGGTTATGTTAGTTTAGGTTATGTTAGTTTAGGTTATGTTAGTTTAGGTTATGTTAGTTTAGGTTATGTTAGTTTAGGTTATGTTAGTTTAGGTTATGTTAGTTTAGGTTATGTTAGTTTAGGTTATGTTAGTTTAGGTTATGTTAGTTTAGGTTATGTTAGTTTAGGTTATGTTAGTTTAGGTTATGTTAGTTTAGGTTATGTTAGTTTAGGTTATGTTAGTTTAGGTTATGTTAGTTTAGGTTATGTTAGTTTAGGTTATGTTAGTTTAGGTTATGTTAGTTTAGGTTATGTTAGTTTAGGTTATGTTAGTTTAGGTTATGTTAGTTTAGGTTATGTTAGTTTAGGTTATGTTAGTTTAGGTTATGTTAGTTTAGGTTATGTTAGTTTAGGTTATGTTAGTTTAGGTTATGTTAGTTTAGGTTATGTTAGTTTAGGTTATGTTAGTTTAGGTTATGTTAGTTTAGGTTATGTTAGTTTAGGTTATGTTAGTTTAGGTTATGTTAGTTTAGGTTATGTTAGTTTAGGTTATGTTAGTTTAGGTTATGTTAGTTTAGGTTATGTTAGTTTAGGTTATGTTAGTTTAGGTTATGTTAGTTTAGGTTATGTTAGTTTAGGTTATGTTAGTTTAGGTTATGTTAGTTTAGGTTATGTTAGTTTAGGTTATGTTAGTTTAGGTTATGTTAGTTTAGGTTATGTTAGTTTAGGTTATGTTAGTTTAGGTTATGTTAGTTTAGGTTATGTTAGTTTAGGTTATGTTAGTTTAGGTTATGTTAGTTTAGGTTATGTTAGTTTAGGTTATGTTAGTTTAGGTTATGTTAGTTTAGGTTATGTTAGTTTAGGTTATGTTAGTTTAGGTTATGTTAGTTTAGGTTATGTTAGTTTAGGTTATGTTAGTTTAGGGTGTACATAAAGTCAGGATCTATTTTTGTGAAGCACTTGGAAATTATATGGAATTCAATCATAAAATGATAGTGGTAACATTTATTAAATAATTGTGACAAGGAGCACCATCATGTTGATAGACAACGGGGATAGGATTGTTAGTGCCATCGTCTATCAACATGATGGTGCTCCTTGTCACTATGCCAAAATTGTTCAGGATTATCTAAATGGACGTTTTCCAAATTGCTGGATCGGACGCGGAAGCAACAGACCTTGGCCAGCGAGATCACCAGATTTAACCCCTTTAGATTTCTTTGCATGGGGCTTTATCAAATCCCACGTCTATCAGATGAAGATTACGAGTCTTGAAAACTTACGTACATGTATACGAACTGCTGCAGATAACATAACCCCGCAAATGCTCCAGAATGTGTTTAGAAATGCTGCGGAATGATTTGAGCTGTGCAGGGATACTGATGGGCATCACGTTGAATCCTGCTCTTAATTATTTAATAAATGTTACCACTTTATCATTTTATGATTGAATTCCATATAATTTCCAAGTGCTTCACAAAAATAGATCCTGACTTTATGTATACCCTGTATATTAAAACTATGTTTTTCTGATTGTTTTTGATGTTTGAAATTAACCTTCATTCACGTTGCATGAAAAACCATCAGAAAAACAGTTTTGATTTACAAAGCCTGTAATGTACACTTGTAAAAATTTACCGTATTTTTTGGTTAATGTTAAATTTATTTGCCTTTGGTATTTTAGTGCTGCTTAATGGTAAAGAAGGAAATTACCATACCTTATTATTTCATTGGGCCTTGCTTTTGTTTGTAGGGTGCGTGGCTCTCTTTCGATGTAGGGCCATATGTGATGGAGTTACATAAGGGTCATTTCACATCAAGTGAACCTGTGGTCCCTACCTCACCATGTCAGATTTTGTTCTAACTTTGCTCACAGATTCCTTTAAGCCTTAAAGGAAGTTCTGCAATGTTTTAGTTCCATATCTCTTGTGGTTCTGTCACTAGGGCTCCAAGAGCATGGGCTACTTTGTCCATCACATTCAGTGGCAAATTATTTGTGCCATTTTTAGCTAGTCAGCATTCCATAGTAACAAATCCCTCTGCTCTGAAAATTTGCTCCTAGGGTCAAAATTTACTATAGATTTCAAAACTCACATTACTAAAGCTCTAGGAAGTATAGATTTTTCATAAAATATCCCCAAAGTAGGCTTCAAATTACATTTTGATTCCTGGGAAGCCACTTTTAGAAAATTATAGCTCTGGATCTACTTGACTCTGTGAGCTTTTGTTAGAAACCAAGAAAGTACTGCCCATACGCTACAAAATGTTTCAATCTGAATCTTCCTAACTGTTCTAGTTGCTGAGATATATATAAGGTATCAAAAATGGCCAAAATTAATTTGTGACAAAAACATCCCATCTTTAAAGCTCAAAATGATCATGTGGGACAGCTTGCACCATACTCTAACAAAAACCAATGAAAAGCATGTCCTGAAATACTAGGGCCTAGTTTTTTATTTTGTCTTGCTTTTTTGTAGGTCTAGTAGAGCTTTGAAATTTTGTTCTGTGTGATGTTTCTAGCATTATATTTGTTAATTTATTTGCACTCCTGTGTTGGTCCATGGTGGCTAAGCCACTGCCAATTTCTCTAATTGATAACTATTAAAGATAAAGATAATTTATTAATACAAAGGAGTCTGTTTTAGTTTTTTGAGAAATTGGCAACCCCATTGCCAAGGGGCCATGCCTGATAGCCATGCAGGTCCAGCCACATATCCCACCCACCCACCAACTCGTCTTTCCTTGACTTTCTAACTGGATCCAGAACTGTGCAACTCCTTTTCAAAGCTTTTAAACACATTTTATATAGTAGACAAGGTATTCCCTGGCAGCATGTACCCTCTTCCCATGGCACTCGGTGTAGGAGCAGGAATAATTGTCAAGATATGCTGCTCTGGAATCCAACAAGTGTCTTTTCTAGATGGCCACTGAAACTGTCATGCTGGCCCATGAGGGTGCATAAGTGTAATTAATGCATCTTTTTCTTCCTTACAGACTTCACAAATGTTTCTTAGCCATCACAAATCATCATAAATGTATGCCACATATTGGCCTGGTTGCAGTTTCAACTGTCGTTGATCAATGTCACTGTATATTCCAACATTGGCCACAAAATAACATGTAGATCTTGAAACTCGGCTAATTTGAATCTGTTTATCATTTACTGGAACAAAATGATGATTTTCTCGAGTTCCAGCTACTGTATGCCCATGATTAAATCTTATTTTCTATGCTTCTCTCTCTGCTTCTATTTCATCAGTTGAAACAAAAAAGAATGTAATTCCGTGCACATCTTTTTGGCAAAATTCAAAGAGATCGATAGGTGTGAGAATCTGACCAGTTACTGGTCTTTGCAAGCTGGCATGAGCTGCCAATCTTTTCACAGTGCCTCCTACACCATCACATGCTGATTTTCCATGGCTGGTAGCAAAAAAGTTCCATTCTGCTGTTATCCCACCAAAATCTTTGCTGTGCCAACCAGGGTTGTGGAGTCGGAGTCGTGGAGTCGCACGTTTCAGGGCGGAGTCGGTAAAAAACTTCCGACTCCGACTCCAATTTCTGTGTCCTGTGTCACCCTTAATTTCTAAATCCTAAATACTAACATTTAGGTTATTTAGTTTTTTTGGTCAATAAACCTTATTCATTGATAGCCCCTAGATTAAGTTTTTTTAATATTTTTTTTTTACATTTTCAGAATATACAATTAATATTTATTTAAATATAAAATATAAAATTTCACACTTAGTGTGGTGGTGATGAAATGTCTTATTATTATGATAATTATAGAGTGAAACACTAGAGGAGTCGGAGTCGTATATTTAAAATGTGAGGAGTCGGAGTCGGATTTTTAGATTTTTTACAATGTGTGGAGTCGGAGTTGGAGTCGAATTTTTACAATGTGTGGAGTCAGTCGGAAAATTTTGGACCGACTCCACAACCCTGGTGCCAACAAAGGTTCATGAAATTTTTGTAGTTTTTGTACTGGCCTGCAGCACCATCACTGAAGTAATGAATATGCTTGATTACTTCAAAATTTTCTTTCAGAAATCCAATCAACTTCTTCAGAAAGACATGTACTGCAACAGTATCATGCTTCAGACAGTCACTGATGACACAAAAACATTCACTTCTAATTTCATCTGAAACTTTGTGATACATTACAAAAGGATGCAGTGTTGCTTGGCTGTTGTCCCAGTGAAAACCTTGCGCTGCATTTTGTACCACAAATGAATAGTTCTCTGCAAAATCCATTAAGATTATTGCTGCTTCAGGTTTTATTTCTTCCTTTAGGGACTTCAGGTGAGCACTTTGGTGATTTGAAATGTAATGATGACCACAAAGGAAAATAATTTTTGAAGTCAGTTCTGTGATAAAATCCTCTACTGACAACTGTTTCATAATCAAGGTGTCCCTGTCAGTGTGAACCCATTGTTTATATTTAATCATTTCTTGTGGATCCATTTCTGCTTGTTCTGTAAAAATAGCTGAAAGGTGATCTTCTAGTGCTGGTGCTTCAGGGCACAGTTCACACCGTTGTAGCATACAGTCTTTTGACTCTAAATTGCAAACACATTTTTGCATCAGCATTTTGTAATTCTCATGAATATCAGCTCCAGCCAACATCAGTTTCATATTTTGGGGAATTGTACTATGGAAATTATAGGTCCTGCTCCAACCAGATTAGCCTAAACACAACCTAGGCTACGTTGGAGATGGAAGACCTAGGCCAAAGATGAACCAGCCTAACTATTTGTCCATAAACAGGACTTCCATACTCTTTTGTTAAACAATTACAGCTGAAATGTCAGCTTATTTAACCTAAATTTAATAACCAAAGGGAAATTTATGAACTTCTTACCTTGAAATTTTTATAATATGTTTCTTATTTCATGACACCAAATTATCAACATTTTTTATTCCGGCTTCTTCCGACGCTCCCTATGCTTATTCAGCTTCTCGCCCTGTTATTCTGCTTATCCCAATCTTTTTCTTCTTCTTCTTAAAACCATGTTGCTATTTCTAGCCATGGGATTTTTTTTTCTTTTCATCCCATATTTGTTTCTTCGTTGGTGTCTTTTTAATTTTTCTCAGCAAGAGTTCATGTTCTCCTTCTGAGTTATTTTTTATTATTATTATTATTTATTTTAATATCAATATGGCTTATCCAAGATTAGGTGGGTCTTCCATTTCGGTACTCCCAAATTTTCCATACATTGGGGCCAGCCAGAAAGGAAAAATTGCATGTGAAACCCAATTTTTTCTTTAATATTTGTTAACCCATCTTAAATTACCTATATTTTATGTTTTATTTGTTATTCCATTTTTGTTTTTCCTCACTTTTTAATATAAAAAGTGTAGCATTTTATAAAGTCCTCACCCTTTTCAAAATGAAAGGGTGTTGCATTTTAGTTTATTTTCCATAGGAAATATTACAATACTCCAGCCCTTATCTTTTGTTGTAACATCTGCCTAGCTCGTAGAGCAGTTGAATGTTGTGGTCTATATTTGTGGTATAGGTTATTGTAGTAGTAGGACTAGTTACATCATTTCTTGAACAGGTTAGGTTTGGTATAGTTTGGGTCAAATTTTGATCATCAGAATCTATTATAGATTCATCATCTTGATCATTTTTGTTAACAGTAGTTGGTCCTACTTCTAGGGGGTATAAGAGTGATACATCTCTTATAGTTTCACCTGAAGCAGTTTTAAGTTTTACAACCCTGGTTAATCCATCTTCCCCAGTTTTTAGTTCTAAAACTCTACCTAATGGCCAACACTGTCTTGGTGTATTTTGTCTAATTAGAACTACATCTCCTACCCTAATTTTATTAACCCAGTCTTTGTTTTGTATATATTTATGTCTTTCTCTCAACCCAACAAGGTATTCATCACTCCATTGCTTTTTAAATTTTGTTTTTATATTTGTTATTGTGATAATCTATTTTGCAAATCATGATTATTATCACTCCAAGGTGGATCATCCAAGGAGATTGTAATCAGGTAGAAGGTTAATGACTTCTCCCTTAATCAAATGATTTGGGGTGAGAGGCTCTACATCATTAATATTATCCCCTACATAAGTAAGAGGTCTGTTATTGACAACATTCTCAATTTCACTAATGAGAGTGAGAAGTTCAAAGAATTCAATTTGTTTTTGACCTATTGATTTCTTTAGGCAATTCTTTATTGTTTGGATATTCCTTTCCCAGATTGCTCCATACCATGGTGAGGCAACAGGGATGTATTTCCATTTTATTTTGTTATTTTGTAGATATGTTATGGTATGTGAATTTTGTAATATGTCATTTATTTGATTTTCACCAGCCTTGAAATAGGTTGCATTATCTGTCCAAACAATTTTGGGTACAGAATGCTTAGCACAAAATCTTCTAAAGCTATAGACAAATGATTCTGCGGAGAGATCACTCACTACGTCTAAGCTGACTGCTCTAGAAGATGAACATGTGTAAAGTATGATGTACATTTTTTGTTATGTTGTTCCCAGACCAGACTCTCTCTGTTGGCAAATCAGGAGGATTGGTCTTCCTGAAAGATCTGGAATGAATCCTTTTGCAGGTGACACAGTTATTCAAAACTGTCTTTACAGTCATTCTGCCTTTGGGTATCCAATACAACTTTCTAATGGCATTTAATGTTTGTGGAATGCCCATGTGATAAAGTTCATTGTGTTTCTCTCTAATAATTAGGGTTGTAATGTGATGGAACCTAGGAAGAAGAAGGGGTTGTTTACTGTTATATGTGATTTGTGATTTGTTTAATCTACCCTTACATCTTAATAAGCTATCTTTGTCAATGTAAAGATTCAAGTTTATTACCACAGAGGGTACTTTGTTCATTTGTTTACCAATTGTTAAAAAATCTATTTCATTTTTGTATTCTGTTTGTTGTATGTGGTTAATCCAATATTTGGTAGCTAGACTTGTATACATTTCATTATCATTATTTCTTTGTTTATTTATTTTCTTTAAACAGTTGTGAATGAATATGAGACAGTAAGATGTTACCCTTACAAGTTTGCCAAAGTCAGAATAACTGTTATAATCTAATAGTGGCTCAACTTTATTTGTGGTTATCATGTTAAGTTTTACATTAATTTGTTCTGCTGGCCACATTGTTTCATCCTGAATGAATTCAGGTCCATGAAACCAATTTTTGTTGGATTTTAGTAATTTACAGGATAATCCTCTTGTGAGAAAGTCTGCAGGATTTTGTTTTGTTGGAATGTATCTGAAGGTTATGTCCAAATTTTGTCTAGCTTCTTTAATGTCTCTTAATCTGTTACGGACAAAGATGTTTTTTGAGTTTAGCTCATCAGAGTTGATCCATGCCAAGCAGATTTGACTGTCAAGCCAAATATATGTAGTTGTAATGTTTACATCATAATAGACTTCATGGAGAAATACTGTTATTTTTACAGCTAGATAACCTGCAAGTAGTTCAAGCTGAGGAATAGTTTTCTTTTGTTTTAAGGGTGTTACTTTCCCCTTGGCATAGATCAAATGGCTGCCATCCTCACCTACAAGGTAAGCGCAACAGCCATACACCTTTTCACTGGCATCACCAAATACATGCAAGGTTTGAGGTGTATCTCTGTGTCCACAAACTCTGGGAATATTTATGTTTTGTAATTTATTGAGATCTTTAGCTAACCTTTTCCAGCTATCTTGTTGTTTATTGGTTATAGGATCATCCCAGTCTACTTTCTGTTTCCAAAATTCTTGTAAAAGAACCCTGGATCTGATAGTAGAAGGAAGGAGTAAACCCATAGGATCAAATATTTTTGAACTTTCGGATAAGATCTTTCTTTTTGTGTTAGCTGTTGTATCTAAGGTGTAGCCTTTTGTGCAGAGTGAGTCATGAACTTTAGAATCTGAGTTCAAATCCCAGATCATGCCTAATGTTTTCACCCTGTTTGTTGGTTCTGTTAATCCTTTGTCTTCTGATTTTATTTTTTGATTTAGTCTCTCATTATTTGTGATCCACTCTCTTAATTCAAAATTACCTTCTTTCATTATTTTATCTGCTTTTATGTAAACTTCATTTAATTCTGACTCTGTTTTGGTTGATCCTACAAGGTTATCTACATAGAAGTGATCTTTCAAGAACTGAACAGTTAAATCATTTTCATCATACAAATTTAAGTGATGTTTGATGGTTAAAGCCAGTAAACTAGGACTTGCATTTGCTCCAAACAAAACCACATTAAATTTAAATGTTTTAAACCCTTTATTTAAGTCATATGGATCATTAAACCACAAGAATCTTAGTTGATCTTTGTCATAGTTATTTTTCAGATGAATTCTCAAAAAAGCTTTGCTTATATCACTTTGAACTGCATAGTCATCTAATCTAAATCTTAGAAGGATTTTTACAAGGTCTGAAATAAGATTAGGCCCCTCTATGAGACAGTCATTCAAGCTATGCTTATTGCCATCTTTAAGACTACAGTTATACACAACTCTAAGTTTTGTTGTGGGTGCATCCTTTCTATAGACTCCTGTGTGAGTAAGATAATGGCAGTTGTCTTTTTTAAAGGGGTGATCTTTAACTTCTTCAATGAAGCCTTTTTCTAACTGGTCCTTGAAAACATCATCATACATTTTAATTCTCTTGTCATTTTTTAATCTTTTCATCAAATTATAGAGATGACCTTTAGCTACCTTTAGATTATCATTTAATTTTGGACTATTGATCTTCCAAGGTAGTTCAATTGAATAATGGCCATTTTCATACATGATGGTGTTTTCAAAATTTTCAGCCATTAATTGATTTTCATCTGTATGATCACCATCTTGCACCCCCACTGACTCTAATAGCCAGAGCTGTTGTACACCTTTATCTAATTCTTCAGTTGTTAATGATTTATTTAATATTTCAGTATTTATGTCATTATTTGAGTTGTGTAAGACCTTGTCATAATAGGGCAAGTTTGTTAGTCATATATTTTTATTTTTCATTGTTATTTTATATTTATCTATGTGTCCCAGTGGAGCTATACCCCAGTGAGTATCTAGAGCAATCCCATCTCCTATTCTGACTATGCCCTTCTGAATTAAGTGAATATAATCAGCTCCAATTAACATTTGAACATTATCTATTATATCATCATTTAAATTTCTATCTGCAATTTTATATTGCTTTTTAAGTTGTTGTATTACTTCTTTTAAATTTGGTATTTTAAATTTTTGTTGACCAACTTGTTCAATGACTACTACTTCTATGTTTGTTGTTTTATTCTCTGTGGGTATATCCAGATCTAAATTGACTGTATTATATTTTTCTTTCTGTTCATTTTCTTTGACAAATGATGTTATACACAATTCTTGTTCATTTTTATGAGTTTGTAGGCCTAATTGATTAACTAATGATTGATCTACAAATGTTTGTTGGGAACAAGAATCTATTAGACATCTTATAGGAGTTGTCCCACCTTCTTTATTTTTTAAATCCAAGGTTATTGTAGGTAGGAGTACACTAGAATTTTTATTGACATTATTTATTGATATATGTCCATTAAATGTTTTTTCATTTTTCTTTAGGTTTTGTTTATTTGAATTTTTAAATGAATCACAAAGACAAGAGACATGATTTAAACTTCCACAATTAACACATTTGAATCTTATTTTTGTTTTGCAGTCTTTGTTAGTATGTCCTGCACCTGTGCATTTAGTACAAAGGTTTAACTGAGAACACCTATTTATCCGGGATTCTAAGTCTACATATTTAGTACATCGTGTGCTATAGTGATCATCAGCCGAACAAAATTTACACTTACGTACAAATTCTGTCGTAACATTAAAATTTCGTAGTGTAGGAGTTAGACCTATCACTTTTTGTTCTGATTTGTCTTTTTGTTGTGGTTGTGGTTTTGTTTGTATTTTCTTTGTTTGTGAATCAATCTTTGTTTGTGAATCAATCTTTGTTTGTGAATCAATCTTTGAAGATTTGTACATTGACAAAACATTTGGAAATTCATTCCTTATTTCATCAAGGGTAGGGTATGTATTTCCCGTTATTCTTTGGAAAATATCCCTAATTTGGGTAGGTAAACAATCAAATATTATGGCTTGGATAAACCATGCTGATTTCTCTAGATCTATATCATTATTTTGTAGATGACCTAACATGCATTCAATTTCACAATAGAAATTGTACAGATCCTGATGGTTATCCTTGGCTGGTTTTATATTTTTTAATTTTATTGCTAAATCATTTACTATTTCTTTTTTATTTAGGAAATTTCTTTCTAGTAATTTGAGAGCTATTTTATATGAACTGCCAATTGCCGGTAAGGCATCAACCAGTTTTAGGGCTGGGCCCTTTAAATAATTAAGGAGATAACTGAATTTGTCAACATCAGATATATAATCTTTGTTGCCAATTAAACTATCAAATTTTTCTAGAAAAGACTGAAATTTTGTTCGATCACCCTCAAATATTGGTACTTGTAATGTTGGTAACTTGGCTTTTAGTTGTTTATTGTCATCATTAGAAATGGATACATTTCTGAAGGCCTCAATCAAACTTTGATTTGTAGCCTCTAAATTATTTGGTAGATTATCTAAAGCAGCATATAATTCATTTATGTGAGAATCTATTTCAAAAATATTCTGTTCTTGTTCTGCACACAAAAGTGCTGTATATGTCTCTTCACCAACATTTAACGCATCAGTTTCTGTAACAATTTCCTCATCTATAATTATTATTTCCTGTTTAATTCTATTTAAACCACCCAAAATAGTATCATAATCCCTTTTTTGGATTTTCTTTGCTATTAAAGGTAGTTAAAAGCCTGGTAATGACTCCCTTCCTTGCTGATCTCTTCCTTTTTAATGATTTAATCTTTGCCTCAATTGCTTCACATTCAGCCATATTTTTTTATTTTATTTTTCCAAAATTAAGTCCCCAAAATCCTAAAACCCTTTCAACTCTATAAATAACTAAAACCCTTTCAACTCTATAAAATAATTTATTTTCTAATAATATTTATTCTAGAATTTTACCACATTTATGACCAAATGATAAGTTTTGAAGCATTTGAATTATTTCTTATTTTTATTTTTAGTTAGGGCTTCGTAATTTATTATTATTTATATGTAGTAAGTATTTGAAAAAGCCAAACATGGAATAAATTCTGTTCAGATGTCAAAATGTTTATAAGGCGTAATTTTATTTATTTTTTTTTTTAATTTTATTTTATTCAAGGTTAAGGTTTTCACAGCAAATAACCCTTCCCCACACGGGCCACCATTTATATATGGAAAAAATAGGTCCTGCTCCAACCAGATTAGCCTAAACACAACCTAGGCTACGTTAAAGATGGAAGACCTAGGCCAAAGATAAACCAGCCTAACTATTTGTCCATAAACAGGACTTCCATACTCTTTTGTTAAACAATTACAGCTGAAATGTCAGCTTATTTAACCTAAATTTAATAACCGAAGGGAAATTTATGAACTTCTTACCTTGAAATTTTTATAATTCTTATTTCATGACACCAAATTATCAACATTTTTTATTCCGGCTTCTTCTGACGCTCCCAATGCTTAATCAGCTTATGCTTATTCAGCTTCTCGCCCTGTTATTCTGCTTATCCCGATCTTTTTCTTCTTCTTCTTAAAACCGTGTTGCTATTTCTAGCCATGGGATCTTTTTTTCTTTTCATCCCATATTTGTTTCTTCGTTGGTGTCTTTTTAATTTTTCTCAGCAAGAGTTCATGTTCTCCTTCTGAGTTATTTTTTATTATTATTATTTATTTTAATATCAATATGGCTTATCCAAGATTAGGTGGGTCTTCCATTTCGGTACTCCCAAATTTTCCATAGTACATACACAAACAGTGTGTATCCCTGCTACACCAACTGTCACACACCACTTTGGTCGAAGTTCACAGAACTTAGAGAAGCCAATTTCAGGGCCATTTTGATCTTTGTAAGCAGTGTACATTTCTTTCAAATTGCTGAGCAGCAGTCCTTTTTGTTTTTGAAGCTTTTTCCATCATTCCTGATAGACATCCAATCTTTCTTCGCTGGGCACATCTAGCTGAATTCATCATCATCATAAAACTTTTGAACTTTTACTACTACTTCCTCAGGCAGTGTTTTTCCTTTCTTTTTTCCTGGTATTGCAAGAATACCTGACTCTACTTTCAACTTCCTGGCTGTTTTAACTATTCAAAGAGAAACTCCAAATTCTTCTGCTGTTTGTTGTATAGACCAGCTGTTTGGTTCCAGAGTTAGAATCTGCAGTTTCCTTTCTTTGTCTGATAATTTCATTTGGCTTTTCAATTCTTCCACAGTATTTCATAATCTTCACAATTTCTGCACCTCTGCTGACTTGTGCTAGCTTCCATTTCACCCACATCAATCCCTGTAAGAGCTGCCATTTTCTGATCAATAGCTTCTTGTGCTTGTCTTGTCTTTCTGTCTTTCTTTTGACATATCCTGGTAAATCTCTCTTGCTCACTTTTTGTGGCTTTACAGGGGAAATGTCAAGTGCTGAACAGCTGGTGTCTAGTTTCTGCTTTTGTGCTTCTGGTGAATCAAATGATTCACTTGATGATGTTGAAGTGATTCTTTGTATTTCAGCCCTCTGTTTCCTGCAATCAGGACAAAGTTTCTGTCCAGGCTTGATTTCTTTGCCAGTCTCTTCCTTCAACAGTTGAGCTGTCGCAATGTCAATTGCCTGAAGTGATTTTTTTGGGTAATGTTGAGTTATGATATTCAAATGGGTTGCAACAGTGCTTTTGCAGACTCTCATATCTGGTCAAAAGAAGCTGTTTATGGTGCAAGCATATGCATGCATCTTCCTTAAATTGGACTACTACTATTCCTGTTCGAAGAAAAAGTAGTTGTCTTTCCAGAACTGTCAGCTCTGTGAACAGTTTCAAACCACATTTTCTGGAATATGTTTTCAGGTGACACTCTGTTCCCTCTTTATTTCCAATAGTACAAGCTTTCAGTTTTCTTTCAGTTTCCATGGGTTCTCCCACATGAACACTACTAGTATCTGATGATTTGGCCATTTTCAGTTTTGATCTGAAAATAATATAGTCGTGTATTACATGTTGTTGAACATAAATAAAAATATTATGTATAGCCTAGCACATAGCACCTAGTCCTGTACTATATAATTGGTAATAAGAACAAGAGAAAAATAAAACTGTGCCAATGAAATAATTATAATGCTAGAAACATCACACGGAACAAAATTTCAAAGCTCTACTAGACCTACAAAAACGCAAGACAACAAAATAAAAAACTAGGCCCTAGTATTTCAGGACATGCTCTTTTCATTGGTTTTTGTTAGAGTATGGTGTAAGCTGTCCCACATGATCATTTTGAGCTTTAAAGATAGGACATTTTTGTCAAATTAATTTTGGCCATTTTTGATGCCTTATATATATCTCAGCAACTAGAACAGTTAGGAAGATCCAGATTGAAACATTTTGTAGCATATGGGCAGTACTTTCTTGGTTTCTAACCAAAGCTCACAGAGTCAAGTAGATCCAGAGCTATAATTTTCTAAAAGTGGCTTCCCAGGAATCAAAATGTAATTTGAAGCCTACTTTGGGGATATTTTATGGAAAATCTATACTTCCTAGAGCTCTAGTAATGTGAGTTTTGAAATCTACAGTAAATTTTGACCCTAGGAGCAAATTTTCAGAGCAGAGGGATTTGTTACTGTGGAATGCTGACTAGCTAAAAATGGCACAATCTGCGCTCAATGTGATGGACCTATAAGCTAACTTTTTATTGCTGATTATGGTAGATCTTTGCTCAGGCAACATTTTTTCTTCAATAAAATTTTTTAAAAAATTGATCCCTTCAATGTCAAATCCTGAAATGTTTTTGTTTTTTCAAAATTAAGTGTTCTTTTTAAATTATTCAAATGACAGTGCCATTTTTGGAAACTAGAGCTCATTCTGCTTCCATCCATATGAAGTTTATTAAGCTACGACAATTAGAAGCCGAGATATAGGGATTTAAAAAATTCTTAGGTCATGATTTGGCCAAAATTTTACTTGACCCTAAATTTTGACCTATTTGACTGATTTTCAAAAAAATTTGAGAATTTGTTTTTTTCACTAAAAACGCCCCCAGACCAAGTTTTATGCAAATTGAAGATATGACTGTGTTGTTTATCTGTCTATTTAACCTGGATTTACCCATAATGAGTTTATTTGGTTTAATTAATATAGGCAACACTATATTTAAATACCTGAAGGAATAGGCCTATCCTTTTGAGTTATTAAGTTTATATTACTTGGTATTCACTCAGAACTTAAGAAAATTAAGTAATCTCCCTTGCTTAAAGCATCACTTGGAACTCTCCCAGCTCTTGGCAGCTAATATAAATTTCTGTCTTCAATTTTGCTGACTTTTATGAAGTCCCCAGATGTCTAATCTTCTCTTGAAGTAATTTCCATGCATCAGCAATGGAAAATTTTTATATGAAATAATGCATTTTTCTTATGTGGACCCAATGCCTCCATATTGGGTTCTATGTATGGCAATTAATTTCATTCACAACCTAACCAATCATCAATATATATATATAAATATATATATATATAAAATTTGGTTCTACATAATTTAGGACTGTAGAAGTGAGGATATCCTGGGGTCTGGGATAACAGGAAAGTACCAATTTGGCAGAAGTGATAAGCAGATTCTAAAAAGAGGAATGAAGTGACTCCAAATTCTATAAAAAATAGGAAAAAGTGACAACTACCCCATCTAATAGCTTAAGTTATGTAGGCTACTTTGGTAACTAAATAGTTTATATTAATTAGCTGACTTGTGACTGATATTTACACAATTTTATTATAAAATATAGCTTATGATTTGGATTAGTGATGTAGCAAAGCTTCACATTCGCAACCATGGAGCCTCCGCAAAAATTTTAGAGTTGCATTCGCATTTTTTTAATGCGAATTTGTGGAGCTGAGAATTGCGGAGAATGGGACACACATTTTCAGCTGCTGCCTTCAATGCAGGAGCATTTTTAAAAATGGTTGAGAGGTATACTGACTTAGGCCTAGTGCTCTTGCAATGTAGTTCGCACCTTCACTTCTCTCATGTTGCTTTATTATGTCTAACTATGAACTTTCAATTCTCCAAGTGGTCCGGATTTTAGACATTCTGATTTTTGAGAGTTTACTGTATATATGACATTGCAAAGTTGAAATCACCATTATAATTATTCCATAGTCCATAGTCCATACTCTTTCGAGAATGAAATCTGTGTTTGTTGAAAAAAGTTGAATGCCATTTCCGTATTCATCAAATTATATTTCTAAAATAAAACTTATACTGACGCAGAGGAAATTTCTTTAGCTTTAAGACAATATAAAGTTTATTACAAAATTCAATTTAGAAATGTTTTTAATGTGTAAATATCAGAAGTATTTTTTTGTTCAAGTGCTTTATTTTTCATAATAATGCTCATATCTCTCTTATTTTAACAGATATTGGTATTATTTTTTTCCTGAATAAGTTTAAGTACTAGGGAGAACATATGTGAAAAAATCATTGTAAAAAATTTAATAATTTTTTTTTGCTATAAGCATTTTAATAAAATAAGAAAAAACAATTTTCAGAAAAATTTGGCAATTCTGTAGCGACCTGACTCGTGACATGCAGGCTTTTACTTTACCATCTGTTGTGTCACAATAAGTGCAATACATCTTCAGTCATATCATCATTCAAAATTTCAAATATTAACTTTGTTGACTACAGTTGTTTTCACGCCATCGCTTTCAACTTCATCATGAGAAAATCAACAGTTTGGAAATTCTTCTCAAAGAATGCTAATGATACTGCGAAGTGCTTGTTATGCCAACGCAACTACTCTCGAAAGGGACGAACCTCATCAAACATGAGAAATCGTCTGTATTCAATTCATCCAAAAGAATTTAAAGAACTGAGTGATGCTGAAAATGAAGCTAAAGAAGATTCAAAGAAAAAAGAAGAACTGACGCCATTACAAAAGACGAAGTCTGACAGACAGAAAAATCTTGGATTTCAAACAATCACATTTCAAACAATTGAAAGCTGCTACCAGAAATTGAAGCCTTGGAGTGATGACAATAAAAAATCTAAGACATATGACTACCGCATCACAGAAATGCTAGTAATGGATGATTTGCCGTTTAGTCACATAGAAGATGTTAGTTTCCTGCGGCGTATGGTGGAAGTTGCTCCGCAATACAAGATCAAGCAATGACAATTTTACGCTGATCTAATATGCAACAGTATGTATCAAGGTGTAACTGGGAAGATTCAAGATATTGTGGATGAAATCAAGGAATCATTGGTATCCTTTACAACTGATACATGGTTCGACACATCTGCTGGAGCAAGCTTCCTTTTGCTGACCTTCAATGGGATGGATAATGAATACAAGAGGACAAATTTGATGCTTGGCGCTGAAACTTTGGACGAATGGCACACCAGTGCATATACAGGAATACCCCACTTTACGAATTATTCCGTTCCTAGCGCCCGTTCGTAAAGCAGGTGTTCGTAAAGCAGAGCATTATTTCCCATACATATAATGTTATATTTTGGGTTACATTTTTTTCTTAAAAAATCGAAAAAAAAAGGTTATAAAACAGCAAATTTTGCAGAAAAAAATGTTTATTAACATAGAAATGAAAGCAATGAACAAAGAAATAATACAAATGAAAGTAATGAACAAAGAAATACAATAAAAATGTAAGCAATGAACAAAGAAATAGTACAAAACATTACATATGCAAATTTAGTTTTCATTAATAGATGCGTCAGTAGACATGCTTTTGGATTCATTTCTTCTGATTAACATCAGTCTTTACTATCACTCTTTCGTTTTGGCATAATTGATGATGGGTACTGTAATTGCAATGTATGAAAAGAATATCAGTGAAACACTTAGCGTGCGCGAGAGTGAATAAAGCACAAACTCTCTTGTCAAAGCGCACATATAAACTGACAACAGCTGCGTTGCCACAGTGCAAAGTGAGCTAAAAGCGAGCTAACTTGGCACTGCTGTAATGCAGAATACATAATAGAGTACAGTACAGTATGGTATGCGCGACGTAAGCATATTATTTTTGTCTTAAAATCGAGCTAACTAAGCACTGCTGTAATGCAGAATATTAGATTGTGGTATGCGCGACGTACGCATTTTATTTTTGTCTTTTATATTTCTTCATTTAATTTTTTATTTAGCGCAAATACAATTTCGTAAACCCGGGGTTTCGTAAAATGAAGCATCATAAAGCGGGGTATTCCTGTATATCGGAAAAGTTCGACCAAATGCTCAAAAAATGGAAAATTCCTCATTCATCTGTTAATGCGGTAATGCATGATGGTGCTGCAAACATGAAGAAAGCGCTGGATCTGTCAGGTGTCAACAACATTGATTGTATTGTCCACAAGCTACAGCTCGTTGCAAAATCAGGCATGTCAGCTCAAGAAAATGTTCAGAATTTGCTGGTGAAAACCTGTTCAATTGCAACACATTCCAACCACTCCATTGCAGCAAAGGATGAACTGAAGAAGATTCAGATACATTTGGATTTACCGAAATTGGGAATGATTCACGATGTCACCACAAGATGGAACAGTACTCTGCACATGATAGAAAGAGCTGTTCAGTTGAAGGACCCTTTAAGCTTATATAGCACTGCAAATTCCAAAATACAACTACTATCGAATGTTGATTTCGCTCTACTATCTAGCTGCATGAATATTCTCAAGTACTCATCTGTGACAAAATCACGAAGAAACTCAGTAGCTCAGCATCTTCCATATCAGACATCATTCCTCTGATAGCCTCATTGAAGAACGTGTTAAAACCAGAAAACAGAGATGTTGAAGTCAGAACAATGAGAGAAATTATGTACAACAAAATAAAAAGAAGATTCGCTGAAATCTAGACCAATGACTCGTATGCTTTGGCCAATTACTTAGACCCCAAGTACAAAGCAAAGATGTTCTTCAGTACTGCCACCACCAAGCATGTCCAAGAAAAAATAGCGCAACTTTGCGATGACCTGGCTAAGGCACAATCTGAAGAACCAATGGAGAAGAGAATGCACGCCAGTATGTCTGTGTCTTCACCATCAAATTCAAAAGCTGCCTCAATCATTGAGTCCATGACATTGCTACTGGCCGCCTCAAACAGTGACGAAGAAGCAGAAGAAGCAATCAGCAGAAATTCAATCAAATTTGTTCAAGAATACCATAAAGAGAAAAGAATTGCCAAGAAAAGTACAAGCTTTTAAGTGTACTTTCTAAGAGATTCCTTGGATGTCCTCCAATTAGCATACCACTCTTAATAATTTGTTCTAAATCAAATTCTGCATCTTTTGGTATGCAAACCATCTCTCTAGCATGTTCAAAAGAGGAGATATTGCCATTTTCCTGATTTTGCTAGTGCGGCATTAGATGTTTTTACAAAAATGGGGGTGGCTGGACACACGTTGGTGGCCACCAATTATTTTTTTCAGGAATCTTATTTTTATATCAAAAGCCAACTATTAATGATCTGATTAATTCTATCTTGAGTTCCAGCCCGGCCTATACCTAATGTTTTAAGCAAACTGCTTAAAAACTTGTCTTTGTAAATTTTACTTAAAGAGTAATAAAACAGTTTTTGCATACTATTGTGAATATAACTAGATCCATTTTATTCCCAAATTTATTAGTTACATTATTTAATTGATTTGCAAGTTTTTGCAGGCTTATTTTCCACTGATTCCACGAATCTTGGCATAACCTTATAGCTATAGGCAACATGATCTTGATCTTAATGTTTATAGCTACTATACCCTAGTTGAAATAAACACTGAAAATTTTAAAACCTACAGTTAATAATATTATAATAGTAGATTCTTCATAATAGTCATCTGCATTCAGCCGATAAGTCTCTTAAAAAAATAGATAAAAATTGGTTATTACACCCGTCAGGTTTTTTGATGAGAACAAATTTTTCTTGGCAATTTTGAGTTGTTTTGCACAAATGTGATATCCATTTCCTGTGCAAATGCGTACGTAGTTTTTGAGATATCTTCACCTAACCTAACTCTCTCTCACATTTCAGGCAAGTTAAGGATGAGAGAATAACACCATGATTGATAAAAACATCCAATGCTTTGTCTTCATCTAGGCCTACATGGCAAATCAGGTCCTCAAAGTCAAAATCACATGAATGGCATGTCATAATTCTATCACAAACAACACCCAACTGAATCCAATTAGAATTAAAAAAAAGGTACAAATTGACCAAAATAGTGTATACTGTACATGCATATCATAAACACCAAAAATAGCAATCATAATTATTAAAAAAAAAATATTTAAGCCAATTTGCACAAGGTAAGATGGATATTTACTTAGTCAATTATTAATGGGAAGTATTCAATATATGGTATTGTTTTAACTGGGTGTGACCTGGTAAAATAACCAATATTAACCAAAAAATATTACCTACCTTTTAGTTATAATCTTATATAGTATAGTACCATAGTGTCTCACTTTCATTCAGGTCTAATCCTGTGTGCCAGTTTCTGTCATATACCATGTGTGTCTCATGCAAGAGACAAGTACCATATACAGTAATCCTAAAAGGGTGTCAGAAAATCTAGAAGAGGAAGAACCATTCATGTCCCAAAGCAATATGATGATTAGGTTGATGAATGCAGTATTACTTTTATATATTAGGTTGTTGTTGTTGTTGGTTAGCCAATCAGCCCACCCTGATCGAGTAAGCTGGCGGCACACAGGTAACCAATTGGATCAGAGGTACAGTGCACTAGTGATGTTGTGTTGTGTTCTATGTTGTGCTAGAGTGGTACAGTCTGTCATAATGTGTTCAGTTGTTTGTGATGTGTCCTGGCACAGGTGGCACGTGTCATCTGTGGAGTTGTCTAGTCTGTGTTTATATGTCTGTAAGTTTGGGTGATGTCCACATTGGAATCGTGTTAAGTTAACTCAATCTGATCTGCTCAGGCTGGTCTCTGACCTGTCAATGGGTGGCAGCTTCACACCTAGGACTGCATTTGGACTGTGTCGTGTCAGTGCTTTGTGGTTTAGGTGTGTGTCTGTGTTTTCTGTACTGTGTGATTTCTGTGAGGCATGATATGGAATGGAGTATTTGGTTATAATGTGTGTCTGGTGTGTTATAGCCTGGATGTATTTGTAGGGTGGTTTAGTGTTGTTATGAATTCCCTAAATGTTTCCATTTGTTTTTCTTTGAGTTTGTTGTTTATTTCTGTGTTAAGCTGTTGTATCTGCTGTTTTATGGCTTCTGTGTTTGGTGTTTGTGTGTTATGTTTGAGGTTATGTTGCCTTATGAGGTGGACTGTTTCTCTAGTGTAATTTGGGTTGTATTTCCTAATGTTGCCCTTGGGTATGTATTTGTTTGCATTATTGATGATCTTGTTGGTTTTCGTCGTCGTCATCGTTGGGCCTAGGCAAGCTATGGCTTGGGACTGTAGCGCATCTATCCGGTATAGGTTAACCTGGATGATGTAGCCATAAGCACTGCCGCTGGTTAAGTGCCAACCAGTGATTATCTCACTAGCCGTATTGAGTCCATTAGGCGAAACTGCGACAGTACCAAGGATGGAAAATATAACCCTTGGATTTCTATTATTTATTTGCAAAATGGACATGGTATTAGATTAAAATAATTATTTGAATATAAATAATTAACTGACAATTGTGATATATAATTAATTATGTTTACATACAATAAAATAATACAGTATACATAAAATTAGTATTAATGTGGTTTACAATTGAATTATGATGGGTAACTAATTTAAAATGAATTTATAGCTATTCCGAAATTCAAGACGGTAAAATTAACATTTATCTTGAAACTAAAATAAGAGTATTCACTACACACTCCACCACCAGAGAGGAAGTTCAAAGAGTTCCGAATGACACAGATTTCCCCTGGACCTTTTTGGTAGCTACATGTACCTCGCTTAAGGTTGATTCCAAAAATGCAGGCTTAAGACGATCGATAGAAACCTTGTCGACCTTGGAACCGCGCTGGATGAGAAATGATTTGCGCGTACGTTGGAGAACTTCATAGGGCCCGTCATATGGACATTGGAGAGGCCGTTTTGGGACAGGTACACGAACGAAAACGTGGGTGCAAGACTGGAGGGCTGGGGAAACAAAGATGTTCTGTTGGCTAGTCAATCGAGGGGGAACAGGCTGAAGGGACTGCATGTGAGAGGAAAGTGTTTGAGCGAATTCCGTAGGATCACATGACTTATCCCCTGCAGTGAAGTAGCCACCTGGTAGCCGCAGTGTTGTTCCATAGACTAGTTCAGCCGCTGTAGTCTTCAGATCACTCTTAAATGCAGAGCGAATACCAAGCAACACGAGTGGAAGCTTATCCATCCAATGGGAGTCTTCGTGACACATAAAGGATGACTTCAGCTGGCGATGGAAGCGTTCGACGAGGCCGTTAGCTTGTGGATGATACGCACAGGTATGCGCATGTACTGTACCCAACAAGCTGGTAAACTTCTTCCAAAGCGAAGACTCAAATTGGCGACCTTGGTCAGTGATGACTTTTGTCGGCAATCCAAATCTTGATACCCATCCATGAAGAAAGGCTCTTGCAACAGTGTCCGCTTGGATATCAGGAAGTGGGATGGCTTCAGGCCATCTGGAAAAGCGGTCGAGACAGGTGAGCAGATAACGTTGGCCTTGAATCACTGGAAGAGGGCCAACAATGTCTACATGAATTACCTCAAATCGCTGGGATGGGGGTGGAAATGCGTCAAAGGGGGACCTGGTGTGCCTTTGGACTTTGGCACGCTGGCAGGCAAGGCACGTTTTGGTCCAATGTTTGACATCCTTCTGCATCGAGGGCCAAACAAAGCGAGAGGTAACCAGGTGTTGCGAAGCACGGATACCAGGATGGGAGGGCTTATGAAGATCCGTGAAGACTGCTTGTCTGTGACATGGAGGGACATAAGGGCGAATAGCAGCTGTTGATACGTCGCAATAGAGGGCACAGACAATCCTGGCATACTCATTTTCTTGAGGGAAAGTGAGTGAGTGGAGTCTTCTCTGAGCAGGTCTTGTAGTTCCGTATCCTTATCTTGATCCTGTGCAATAGCATTCCACAGTGTAGAGCTGAGGGTAACAGAAGTAATCTCTATTCTTGAAAGTGCATCCGCTGGAGTGTTCAAGACACCTTTGATGTGGCGGATATCTGTGGTAAATTGCGAGATATAATTGAGTTGCCTGATGACTCTGGGAGAGTGGTTACAGCTGTTTTTATTGAAGACAGTGACCAAAGGTTTGTGGTCGGTAAAAACACAAAACTCTCGGCCTTCAAGGAAATGTTGAAAATGCTTCACGTTTAAGTAAATAGCAAGAAGTTCACGTCCGAAAGCACTATAACGCGTTTGGGCTGGCTGCAGCTTTTTCGAGTAAAACGCGATGGGTGCTTGTTGACTGTTAATGGTTTGTTCCAACACCCCACCGATCGCAACATCTGATGCATCGACCGTCAGAGTTAGGGGGGCATCACTGATAGGAAATGACAGAGACAATGCACTATTGATAGCATTTTTGGCATTGTCGAACGCCTGTAAACTATCGCTACACCATACCAATTTCGTTACCTTGCGTTTGTGTGATATCATAGCGTGTAGAGGAGCAAGAACACTGGCACAGTTTTTAATGAACTTGTGGTAATAATTTACCAAACCTAGAAACCGACGTAACACGCTGATTATTTGGCATAGGGTAATTTTTTATCACTTCACACTTGTCCTGAAGGGGGGTAATTCCGTGCTGCGAAATCATGTGACCAAGAAATTCCAAGGTTGGCTGTGCAAACACACACTTAGATGCATTAATAGTAACACCGTATTGTTCCAAGCGTTGAAAGAGGAGTGAAAGATGTTCCTTATGTTCCTCTTCCGTTGAGCTGGCCACAAGCAAATCATCAATGTAGGCATAAACAAAGTCTAAGCCTCTGGTGACCTCATCTATAAACCTCTGAAAGGTTTGCGCAGCATTCCATAGCCCGAACGGCATCTTCACAAATTCGAATAACCCAAATGGTGTACAAACTGCAGTCTTGGGAATATCCGAAGGCTCTACGGGAATGTGGTGGAAAGCCTTAACGAGGTCTATTTTACTGAAGATAGATTTGCCGTGGAGAAGAGAAGTAAAGTCTTGGACATTTGGTACCGGATATCGGTCCGGGATGGTTGTTGAATTCAAAAACCGGTAATCCCCACATGGTCTCCAGTCTCCTGACTTCTTCTGGACCAGGTGTAGGGGAGAGGACCAACTGCTTTTGGAAGGTCTTATTATCCCAAGATCTATCATAAGCTGGAATTCCGATTTGGCAGCTTTCAGTTTGTCCGGGGCAAGATGTCTGGGTTTTGCAAACACAGGGGGACCTTTTGTTGTAATGTGATGGGTAATGGTGTGCTTAATGGTATCACCCATCTGCATCGGTTGAAGAATTCCTGGATATCGCTGGAAAAGGCACTGGTACATGGAATTAGGGGGAACGAGGGAAAGTGCAGAGTTTGAGGCGTCTGGAAGGGCAACCTGTTTGGCAAGAACAGAAAGCAGTGTGGCCTGGTCGCATAAGCGTCGCTTGTCAAGATCCACCAGGAGTTTGAAATGCTGGAGGAAGTCAGTGCCGATTATGGGATGCTGCACTTGAGCACAGATGAAAATCCACTTGAAGGATCGGTGAAGGCCCAAGTTTAGTTCACGCGACTGAGTACCATACGTGGGTATGCATGAACTGTCAGCGTATAGAGGCGGAGATTCCGAGTGCGTATGACCAGATTTTTGAAGGAATACACTGACTGACGCTCCAGTATCGACCAAGAAATTGACACCAGAGTTCCTGTCCTTTATGAATAACAGGTTGGCAGTGCGAGTACTAGATGCCATTAGGACTCGCTGCTGGGGTTTTCTGACGAAAAATTGCAAGGGGAGATGCACTTCCTAGCCTTCTTTCCAAATTTAGAGTGGTAGAAGCAGATCTTCCCGGAACTCGAACGATGCCTCTTCGTAAATCTTGACCGAGAATGGCTTCTTTGCCGTTGATTTTGTAGCAGAGAACAAACGTGGTTGAGTTGTTGACTTAACTCTTCCACTTTCAACTCCAGTTCCGATTGTGTGTTCACGTTGTTGACCGGAGCTGTGTCAATCTCCACTACTTTGTCGGCAGTTTCTGCTAGTTTATCAACTGGAGTAGCAGGATCCATAGTGGCCAAGACATGGTGAGCTGATGGAGGAAGTTTCTGCAAGAACAACTGTCTAAAGATGTCCTTATCGAAGGTTTGTGCGCGTTCGCCTAGAGCGCACTGCATAGCCCTCAGCATTTGAGTGGGCTTACGGTCTCCAAGTTCTTTTGAGATTAACTGATGTAGTTTCTCACGCTCGGAGACAGTGCTGCGGCACAGGATGGCAGACTTCAGATCGTTGTATGGGTCCTCACTCGTGGAAGTAGACACGATGATGTCACAGACTTCAGAGATGATGCTCGCTGGTAGAGAGGACAAAACATGATCGTATTTTGTCCTGCTAGCGGTGATCCTTCCCAAGTTGAATTGTGATTCCACTTGGTGGAACCAAATAAATGGATCACCCAGCCAGAAGACGGGGAGCTTTACGCTCAAGTGGGAGATGGCACCAGCGTCGTCAGGCATCTTCTCCTATGCTTGCTGACGTACAAGCAAGACGACAAGTTACCAACGAAGGAGTGGAGGTTGAGACGAGCGTAGGCACAGAGCGCACGGGCAGGGGTGAGGGGCAGAGGGCATGAGCGACGTTACAGTCTGGTCCTAGTCGCTCGGGTGAAGGGGGTGATGGGCACGAACGACGTTACAGTCTAGTCCTAGTCATTCGGGTAAAAGGGGGTGATGGGCACGAACGACGTTACAGTCTAGTCCTAGTTGTTCGGGTAAAAGGGGGGAATCCAACTCCGGGGTCACCAATTGTTGGTTTTCGTCATTGTCGTCGTTGGGCCTAGGCAAGCTACGGCTTGGGACCGTAGCGCATCTATCCGGTATAGGTTAACCTGGATGATGTAGCCATAAGCACTGCCGCTGGTTAAGTGCCAACCAGTGATTATCTCACTAGCCGTATTGAGTCCATTAGGCGAAACTGCGACAGTACCAAGGATGGAAAATATAACCCTTGGATTTCTATTATTTATTTGCAAAATGGACATGGTATTAGATTAAAATAATTATTTGAATATAAATAATTAACTGACAATTGTGATATATAATTAATTATGTTTACATACAATAAAATAATACAGTATACATAAAATTAGTATTAATGTGGTTTACAATTGAATTATGATGGGTAACTAATTTAAAATGAATTTATAGCTATTCCGAAATTCAAGACGGTAAAATTAACATTTATCTTGAAACTAAAATAAGAGTATTCACTACAATCTGATTAAATGTCTTGAGTGTTGTATTGATGTTTATAATGGGTGTGCTGTTTAATGTGGTGAATTGTTCCTCAGTCTGTATTTTGAACTGTTCCCAATCAGCTTTCTTGTAATTTCTATAAGTGTGCCTAAGGCTGTTGGGGCAGAGTGTAGAATGTGTTGTAATGATGATGGGCAAGTGGTCTGATGACAGTTGTTTTTCGGTTCTCCAGTGTGTGTGTGTTGCTAGTGAGGAGGAACAGAACATTGTCAGGAGGAGTTTGAGTATCCTGTTTGATGTGGTGTGTGTGTATGTTCTTCTGTATTGTTAAGAATGAAGAGGCTGTTTAGTTGTGTGGCTATGTTGGTGCCTCTGGTATTGCTTTGGTTGTGCAGGTACCAACTAGTGTCTTTAGTGTTGAAGTCTCCTCCTAAGATGACAGTGAGAAAGGCTATATATATACTATATATATATATAATATATATATATTAGGGTGGTCCAAAAAGTTAAAGCATCGACTAAGTTCTCTCCACAAGGTTGGTTTTATGCCTCTTGGTGTGGACAGTATTTGTGCAAAGTTTCACGTTATTCGGTTAATATTTAGGGGTTGCCCCACTTGCCCCCTTTTTGAAAATTTGGGAAATATATAGACAACTGAATAACTAAATTTTTTTTTGGTTCTCAAAGAATATGAAAGAAAACAGTAAGACAATAGGACATGATAATGGGTGTATCTTCATTATTTCTTCTGCATCAGAGTCGCCTTGGATGGTATTGGTATCTGTTTTCGGTGGGTGGCTACGAGTTGTAGGAGGTACTGCTTCTGGTCCTCGTTTCGTGTCAAAGTGTCATTGTAGCGTTGTGCGAGAGCAATACCTCGCTCGGCAGCATCATTGACGACTTTCATCTTTAAGGCGCGATCTCTAAGTTCCCTGTAGTTCTTGTCATTTGGCCATTCCCGTGGATCTTTTTGAAGTAACTGGCGCGCTTCCTCCTTACCTCCAACTTTCAAGGCATCAAAGAGGGTCAATGTCCTTTTCGTGACGAAGGATGCCACATCATTTTCAACACCAGCTTCCACCATGTCGATTCGTCCGGGGCAGCCATTCTTTTGGGGATGTTGGAGGTGTTGAACCATTCTCCTTTTGGTATCAGGATCGATCCTATTATCGAAGAAGGCCAGTCCAATCAGATGCTCCGACAAGTACCACAGGTGGCGTCTTAGAGCTGTCTTCGCCGCTTGTGCAGCTCCTCCGTGTGGATATTTTTCCAGAAGATGCAGCATTTTGAGATCATTGAGAGGAGCTTGTGTCCCCATTGGCGCTTCATGCCAGTACTTGACGTAAATCAGACTGACAAATAAAGCCAGCTGAGTCACGTTTCGTTCTTCGCGTGCTGTGAGCTTGAATTGATAGTGAAAGAGGTAGATTTTGAGCGCATAAATCGCCTTCGCCATCCATCTCGCGTGGTGCATGGGACCCGGAGCTCGGATAAAGAGTTGACCACCAGTCTTTCCCCCCAGGAAGAGCAAAGATAGTTCAAGGAACTCCTTGTAGTCGTCATGAGGTTGGCTTGCCTGAAGAGCGTTAGGTAAGTAAGTGAGCATCTCTTTTCTCATCTCTTGGAGTTGAGGGTTCTCGAACAAGCTGTCTGATGCTGAGACAAATGCTTCGTGGGAGAGAGATGGCCATTCCTTTTGAAATCGCTTAAAAAGGCCTGTTTCAGGACTTCCTGTTGAGCCAAATATTGAGGCAAAGACATCAGCAAGTACGACTTCAAGTATATGATGTCGACAACCGATCCAAACTAGCTCGTGACCCAATGCTTCTTCAATCCTGACACAGGCTCCGCGATGTAAACCCGTGTTTGACGCAGTGGTATCGAAGACGAGACCTCTCACATGCTGTTCCACGTTCCATAATTTCATAGTTTGAAGGCATGCCTGGGCCTGTGCTTCTCCAGTTCCTTGTTTCATCTTTGGGACACCAAGCAGCTCCTGTCCATTGAATGTTATAAGGATTGCTATCCGATGCACATTCGTCTTCTTCCCTTCAATGCCGGGGAGAAGCTTTCCGTCCCAATGGAGAAGGACAGGGTCTTCTAGAGAGAATGATTCTAGGTCTTCTCGAGCTGCCTGTTCTCGCCCACTTTCTCTGTAGCGATGAATAGAGCTCCGAGAGCACGTCATCCCAGACAGATCATGCCCCGCAGCCTGTAATACAGCTCCAGTTACGAAAACAGCATTCCGGTCAGAAAGATTGGTGCGATCCATTGCTCCAATGACTTCTGGAGATTGGAAAATGTTCGTAACCTTGTTCTTGGGACGCTTTGGTGCCGGAGCTTCAGACGAAGAAGGAATCGGAACCGATGGTCTATAGTCGTCGTCGTCTTGCGAAAAAAGGGAAGAAGAAGAAGAGGAAAGATCAATTGATGACACCTGCTTCTTCCAAATCTTTCTGTGTTGCTTCATGCCTTGCCTTCCTCTTGGCTTCCTTCTCCATTCTGGATCGCTTTCTGTCCTCTTGTGTAGTCGTTTCCTTATCAATGCCAGCCATGCTGCAAGAATTGACGTCCTTGCGCTGCATGGACAGGAAATTTCGGTCCTCAATGTTGACGATTGTGCTCATGGCATCACTGGTTGCGATGTCAAACAGTTCCTGGATGTCCGCTTTGAAGATGTCTTCATTCATTCTATCGCTGGCACGTTGCCTGGTCCTGTGCTTCTTGAGTGTTTTGTAGCGGTCTAAAAGCTTTGAAAGCTTACGGACACAGGAGTCGATCCGTTGAGTTGGGATCCGCGCTCGGGTCCAGACTTCAATCACCCTCTGGCATGCCTGGTTCAGACTGTCGGAGGTGGTTTGCTTTTGATTGATGTGGTGGTATTGCCCCAAGAGGAGAGCGTCAAGGCATGTAGGGAGCCTTGACGTGGATAAAGTTCCAGTTGCCATCCCTAGAAGCCAAACTTTTGGAATTGATCGAGTTTGAGCCATCGGACCTACGGAAGAAAAAGTACATTATATAATATATATATTCAGAGTGGGGCGACCTCTAAATATTCACCAATCACGCTTCAATTTTGCACAGACCATGTGGACACTAAATGGACAAAAACCACACTTGTGGAGACTATCTAAGACAATTTTGAAATTTCCCCCTATGGATTTGGACCACCCTAATATATATATATATATATATATAAAACTATAACTATATATATATATATTAGTGATGTAGGTCACATCCGCATCCGCATCTGCGGAACATCCGCACATTTTCTCGCGTCCGCATCCGCACTTTGGACTGCGGATATGGACCGTTGAGATAAAACGTCATTAATAAGTGGAAATTATCAAATTCTACTATATTAATAGAACTAGTTCATTGTGCACAAAAGTGATGCAAGCAACAAGACGAGAGGCTGTTCTTGTATGAAGTTACACTCTTGCAACCTACTTAGATCCACGTTACAAAGCTAAGTTATTTTCACCTAGTACATTAGAACGAGTTAAATCATCACTTGGCAAAGCAGTTGAAGAGCTTCAATCTCTTGAATCTGTCGCTTCGCCACCCACCAAAAGAATAAAAGTTTCAGTGACAGAACCAACACCTTCAACAAGCAAATCTATCACAGAATCTGTCTCTCAGTTTCTTGAGTCAAGCAGCAATGACGAGACCTACGCGATGTCAAAAGATGTAGTAAAAATGATCGAGAGCTATCACCAAGAAAAACGCCTGGCTGCATGTGACAATCCTATTAGTTGGTGGAAAAATACGCAGAATATCTATCCATACTTGAGTAAACTTGCAAGGAAACATTTAGCCTGTCCTCCAACAAACGTACCAAGCGAGAGATTATTTAGCAGTGCTGGATTAATATATGATGAAAAGAGAAACAGACTGGCAGCAGAAAAGGCAGAAAAATTAATGTTCCTTAAGCATAACCTTCCTATAATTAAGTTTGAACATTAAACGATGAACATCTTAGTTTACTTTATTTTAATTACTCATTTATAAATATGCCTAATAAAACTTTAAACTTAATATAAATAGTTATCAGAAGCTAATTAAAGATCTCTTTCTATAAGGTGGAGGTTGGGGAAAGAGGTCGGTGGGGTGCATTTGAGTTGGGTTCACGTCCCGCATCCTGGTAACAAATTATGGTTTCTAATTGTGGCTGAAACTCAACAAAATATAACAAATTTATTTGCAGATGAATTCACTGATTGATTTCTATATTAGTTAGATGCTTGATATTATTTTATATGTTCAGAGAAAAGTACAGCAATTATTGTACAATTAATCAATTATACTACATTATAGCTATAGCTCTCTCTATATAATAACTTATTATATACGTTAAACACAACAAATCTCGAATATCCTAAAATAACCAAAAAAAGAAAATGTAGACATCCGCATCCGCGGATGTTGAAATCAAAACATCCGCATCCGCGGATGTGAAAAAAATGATATCCGCTACATCACTAATATATATATATATATATATATATATATATATATATATATGGGAATGAACTCAGAATGGTCCCCTGAGTTTTTTATGATACACACAGACTGTGCATGGAACAAGGAACTCTTCTGGGATAATTAAATCCACTATAGTCCGAATAAGTAATGGTAAATGACAAATACCATAGTTTTTCTTTTTCATGATGCTAGCCCGACGCGGGCAACGGGTCACTCGCAAAGAGGTCCCATAAATATAGCTTCCCTCACCAGCTATCTGCAAAGCAGACAGGATCCAGCTTTGGGACATGGATCTAGGGTTTAAAGCACCTAGCCATGCTACATTTAGAACCTCAATATAAGCAAAAGACTCGCTGCCTTCATGTCAGATTGAATGCATCAAAGAAAAAGAAAAAGAGGTAACTATTATATTTTTAGCCAAAAACCAAAACTTAAACCTCAACTGGCAGAATTGAGCGTCCACTTTTCAAGGCACATAACATGTATCCATCTCATAAGTGAGGATTAGTGAAAAATTGCCATTTATGGTAGAATCAATATTTTGGTCTCATGGCATAAATTGTGGATACCAGCAGCATCCCTCCTACTCCTTTGTTGAAAATGTCGCATTTAGGTTATGGTTATATAGAGAGCTTTCTTGCAATTAATTTTTTTGGTAGTCTAAACACATGATTGTGCAAGGGTGCAATTTTGTTTTTTTTTGTTGATGCAAGGTTTATGTTTACACTAATGAGGCCTTTTAAGTAGGCATGCTTCAATTGACTACCCAAAAATAAGATTGAGTAGGACTGCAGGGTCCCCAAACTTTTGTTTTAGTTTAACTTAGGCTGTAAGTTAAGTCACTCCTTCAGAGCTTAGCCAGTCTAGACTAGGATTCTGAACACCTTAAGAAAAACCAACAAAGGTACGGTATAGTCTAGGTAGCTAAATGAAAAAAATTTATGAAACAAAATATCTTTTTATTTCAGATTTCACTAGAAATATATGAACATTATGTTACCTTAAATGTAGTTCTTGTAATTTAACTTCAAAATATGATTTATGAAGATGGATCTTTCTTCAGTAGGACTGTTCTTCAGTTGGGAAGAACACTTGCTAAATTAAACCCAACACCTTTACCACAGGTTTGTAGCAGTACAAATTTTCTCTTGAAACTTTCTATAATGGATGTCTAGTAAATAAGCAAGCTTAACTAGGTCTATTAATGATTTGATATTTTAAATTTAGGTAGGACCAAAGTTAGCTACAGTAAATTTAAATCTGTAGGCATGTAATTTTCAGTTTTGTTTTTTAAATACCAAGGAACTATAATATTGAAAATGATACTTTTCACCATGGTTATTTAATTACAGGTTGAAAAGCTCCTCTCCCTTTGTCCTACTGAGAGCCATGCTGGTGTGGTTGTCATTGACCAACGAGGTCAAGATGCAGTTATGGCTCTTGGGGTGTATTTTCTTGAATCAAATTTACAGCACCAGAATTTAATTCTTGGCTATTTGCTGAAACTTTTACGTGCTCTTCCAAAAGCAATTTGGACAGATGAAAAAAGAATCACTTCTATTGATAGTAAGAGTAATTATTTTTCCAAGCTAACATTTTGATATACAGGGTGCACAAGTATTTAACAAATAGTTGGTACTAATAGGCTTGTATTATTAGGTTTATATGACTACATTGTACAGAATTTTCACAATAATGAGTTTGGTTGCTTCATATTTTTTTATCAAAATATTATATGTCATTAAACCTTGGCTGTTCAGGCATGCAGCTCCTACAGTTACATTTATCCTGCTTTAGCCTAATTGTAGTCTTTATGCAGCACAGGAATGCCAGGTATTCATTACCTTTTGCTTATTCCCTTTGCTGCATATAATTTTAAGCCTTTTAACATAACATTTTGAAAAACACTCATTGATATCTAGGCCTATATCAGTTTGATCATAATCAAGCTGCCCTTGTTTTCCTTTATTGTAATATGCAAAGTCTCTTGATATTACTTTGAGAAATATTTAGCTAAAGTAGGCTTCATTGCTATAAAAGCAATATGGTATAAATTTGATGCCATTCTCGAACTAGATTAACCCAAGAAGGTCATTGTGGGATCTACATAATACTATAGTGAAAATTACATTTATAGGTTGAATTAAACAATTTTTTATTACTGAACAATAATAATAAAAACTAACTTGCATACAATAAAAAGATATAATTTTCTAGAAAAACAAATGTGCTTTTGTTGTAATAGGCCATGCTGGCTTTCTAGGGTTAATATAAAGGGTGATCCAGAGAAATGGGACCCAAAAGAAACCCCTGTGACTCTTAAAGTATAAGTCCTTTTATAAAATCATACGCATCATTCGAAAGAGGATAGTTACAAGTTTGTACAGGATTGTATAGGTTTTGACAATACAAGACAAGATAAGATACAAAACAAAATAAAAGTGTTAGTTAAAACTAACCCTTCAAGATGACTGCATGGACTGTGGAACAGCTGCGTTTCATACTGAGCAATATTATGAGCATGGAAGAAGTGTAGTTTCAGCTCTTAAAGGTGATTTTGACATCTGAAAATTTGTCTTGAAAGATCTTTGAGCTGAAACACACTTCTCCATGCTCATAATATTGCTCAGTTATGAAACGCAGCTGTTCCACAGGTCCATGCAGTCATCTTGAAGGGTTAGTTTTAACTAACACACTTTTATTTGTTTGTATCTTATCTTGTCTTGTATTGTCAAAACCTATACAATCCTGTACAAACTTGTAACTATCCTCTTTCGAATGATGCGTATGATCTTATAAAGGACTTATACTTTAAGAGTTACAGGGGTTTCTTTTGGGTCCCATTTCTCTGGATCACCCTTTATATACTCCTTTATAATCATCTATTAAAATAGCTGGGCTACTGTACAATATTTATATTTGTCTGCATTACCTTGAGAAAACCATGTTAATTTTACATTTATGAGGGGTTTGGCTTGAATATTGTTAACCTTTCAGAGCTCACCTAGTACCTTTTACCCATCTTTTTCCAACCTTTTCTAAAGAAAAATTACCTCCTTCACCTTGGTTAAGAGAATTATACCGTGTTTCATTTGAAAGAACTTTAAATTGTTTTTGATTTTTAAAAGGTTTTCAAACTTATTTACTGGTATATTTCGATTGTTTTCAACTCTTTTATTGAACAGTGCCCACATTACTGATTTTATTGTGGCTAAAGTCAGATTATTTATTTCTGTCCTAGAGTTAACTGCTATCCAGTAAAGGGTTAATTGCATCAGAAACCAGAAGTAGGGCTTCTAGACTACTACATGGAGATGTTTGGAAATTACATTATTATATTGTAACCCTTAACATTTTAGAGCCTCTTGACTAAGTTGGTTATTATCCAACAACTGTTTCTTTAAAAACTTTAATTGATTAGTACCCATGATTAATTGTAGTAGGTAATTAAAACATTAATTTTTATTAGTTATGGAATACAATGTCAGTTATCCACGTAACATTTGCTCCATATGGATAAATGTGCTGTTTTTGGATCAGAATATGGTGAATATGGTACTGGTATAGTAATGTGAAGAAAAAGGGATGACGTAAAGTTGGCAGTTTTTAAATATTAGAGCACCTCTTATTTAATATAAGTGAAACTTATTCAGTATATGCCTGTTTTGTAATATAATCTGTTTAGGTATTTTTGGAATTAAATTAATTTTTAATGTGATTTATTTTATTTTTTCAGGAGTGCCAGTTGCTGAGCGTTTTTCCTTTCTTCTCACAACTCTGCTGAGTGACATAGCAACAAAAAATGAATCTGAGCAAGAAAAGATTATAACAACTCAAGTGGAAGTATTTTCAACAATAACAACTGCAATTATAGCTGCTTTCAAGGAATATCAACTAACAAGTTTCAGCAGTAAAAGTACATTTTCAACTCAAACTTTTCTTTAGCTCCAATTGTTATGAAAGTATAGTTCATTGTACTGTAATCAGTGGCGACTGGCGTATAGGAGCGATGGAGCGGTCGCTCCCCCTTGCTTGAAACGATAAATATTAATTTAACAGATAAAAAATATATTAATTTTAAGATATTAAACTAAATATTCTTGAAATATATTTTAAAAATTCATGTGGCATATGATTCATGAGGCATTTTGAGTAAGCCTTCATACAGTACATAATATTCTAAAATTATAGCATAGCTTCAAACAGCGTACTGCTGTTTGAATACAAAATAATATTGCAGCCGAATGGAGCGATAGATTTTTCGCTCAAGTAAATATAAATTATATTTTACTGTTGTAATGAAAATATAAGTACAATCGCGAATTTTTTTTTATAATAATAACTTTATTTTTACTAATAGTTACTTCAGTAATAATGATATAAACCATTTATATATATTTTATTGAAATTATTACTTATTTGTAATTAACTAGAATTGTACATCTGGCATAGCCGCATATGTTAATACAAGTACTCTTGTGAGCGGCAGTTGGATTCGCGCTAGCCTATTGTGAGTCCGTGTTGTCGTACAATTTTATGAAATCGCACCCCCATACATTTATACCACGAGTCGCCACTGACTGTAATGTTTCATTGACCTGCATTATTTTTATATGGTGAACATTAATAGAGAATTCCTTGTTAATTGAAATAAACTTGTCATATTAGTTGTGAATCTACACTAGTAATTTTTCAACATCATTTTCATAGCTAATATGTTTCCAATTTAAATTACAACCTTTAAGCTCACTGCCAGAAACTCACTACATCCACTTTTTCAGTTTCATTTTGTCGAGGTCCAATTCCAGTTCTCCTTGGCCTTGGAAGAGGCTTAGGACGTTCTACCTCAGGAGAATCACTTCTCTTGCGCATCTTTCCCACTCCATCCCTTCCTGTTTCAGTCTCTCCTGAAAATAGGCAAGAAATTTCAAAGAAAAAAAGTTTCTCCAACTTTCGCTATATTATTCCACGTTCACTGTCTTCCAATCTTCCCATTCATTCCGATGCTCTTTCTATCGTTAGTGGAGATAGCGATAGAGACAATAGGTTGGTTATAAATGTGATTATTCTCTTTTTTGGAATATTTTTCTTCAGAGAACTATTAAGATAAACGATGGTAGAAATGTTTCTACATCACTGAGCTAACTTAACAGTTTTGGCTTTAAGCATAAGTCTGTATTTTTGTTTAATATGTGTACTACTGAGGAAATCATAGTTTTACTATGGTATAAATTATTATCAGTACATTAAAGTAAGGTTTTTGTGTGGGCATCATGAAGGCAGAATGGTATTTCTGGGGATAGGATGATACACTTGTGTTAGGTAATAAAAGTGCGGTTTTGTTTTTAATCTAAAAGTTTATCCATCACATTTTCCACTCACAGTGGGAATAGAGTGCTGATGGTGTGCGTACACGAAAAATAGGTTCATGCAGATTAAAAATTTTGGTTAATACTGTATAACAGCGGTATTCGCAGGATATAATGTCTAATCCTGCTTAACAAAGACGCAATTTGGTGTATTTTAAGGGAGCTTTTTCTCTTTTCTAACGAGTGTTGAAAGTTTTTCCGTATTATTGTTCACTATCTAGTTTCAAATATAAACATTAATTAATTAATAGAATTAGAAAAAAGAGGTATTCCTTGATAAAATTGGATTTATGCTCAGTACTTGTGAATAAAGTTCTTTTTATTTAGTTTATTTATTTCTGGACCTGGCATGAAAAGGCCTTCGATTCAGTCTCAACAATCCGTTCCATACGACCCAAAAACTTTCTTCTTCAACAAATATGGATCAAGTTTTGGTTCGAGTCTTCCTCAAAAGATGGACACGGATCAATCCTTGGTTTTTCCTATTCAGCACTTGCAGGTATGGTTTGAACACTAACAATTGCGTTATCATACCTTCATTCAAAGTAGCATTTTATCTAGCAATTAATTTTTTTGATAAGTTTGAATTTAGTCGCATCTCACATGTTGAGATTTATGCAATTTTAAGGTTTTTAGAATTGTCTTCAACATTTCAAAATAAGAGCTGTATGTAAAGGTGTATAATATTATAAGTAAAAATAAATATTAACAGTTTTTGCTATATAATAGTCATTATGGATGCATTTGGTGTCATACCAGGTTGTTTCCTTTTATGGCTCCATCATACTACTGAATAATAATAATAATAATAGATTTCATGGTGTGAAAGACATTTGGATAAAATTTTTAACAAGTACTCCCTCTATATTTCTTATATGATCATCATAGACTTACGAAATATAATTTTGCATTATTGTCATGCTGGTTTGTCAATTCGTTCATGTAAGCTATGTATATTAGGGTTATGACATTTTTATAACCTCATGTTCCTGTATCATAAATCGATGAACTTTTGCCCCCTGACAATGAAAATAACAGTTTTTTCGATATATTTTGAAAAAACTTCACCCCAAAATAAAAAAGAAAAAATTAATAAAATAATAAATAGAAATTTGCATGTTTATTTCACAATTATTATACATAAACATATATTATATTATACAACATTATACCTATACAATACATATTAATTATACAAATACAATATTATACATTTACTCTATTATTGTTTTAATTGTTTTACTTATTGCTTAAAATAAACCTGTGATTAAGGTTGTCTTTATTTTTACAGTTTACGTAAAGTTCTTGCATCACCTTAATGGCACGTTCCACACATTGGTTGCTCCTTGGTATAGCTATTGCAGATGGGTCTCTGTTCCAGTGATTTTCCAGAGTATTTAGTGCTTTTCGGTATATTCCGGAATATTCAAGAAAATACTAGGTAACCAATCTAGAATGGTGCAATGCAGCTGTCTCGAATATACTAATATACTATATTTGCTTTCAGGGTGACATTTTTTTTTAATTCTGAAGAATTAGGCCCTTTTTTATTGTTTTCAAGCAAAAATTCATCGATTGATGATACAGGAAACAATATTTATGACAAAAAATTAGTCATAACCCTAATGTATATACTAATTCTTTTTACTAAAATTACATTGAAAGTAAAAATCAGAACTTTGATTGAAAACCTTTTAATGAACTTTTACATTAAAATATGTTGGATGAATTTATTTATTACGTTAAACAGACTGTGCTGGCGTGTGGCAAGAAGCTGTTATCGAAAGAGGTTGTGGTACCTCTAGATGAGGTCGTGAAGGAGGTGTTTGGTTCGGGGCAGCTCAGACTATTCCCTTACAGGACACTGAAAGAGACATTGAGTCTCGTCATTGTTACGCTCCTTAGAGAGCTCTTGGACTCCCAGAAAGGTAGGGAGGGACCTAAGGTGGCGAGGTTTCGTCTCTGTTCGCGTTAGTCATGATGTATCATTTGCTGATTGTTTTAAAGTTTTTATTTCGTTAAAAACTAATTTAAGTCTTTTCGTGATATTGGTTCGAGTTTGCGTAATTTCTTCGTGGGGAATTGGAATATGTTGCAATGTAGATGGAGGAATTGCTTTTCTGTTCTCCTCCTTCGTAATTTAGATTTAAGGAATTATTATTATTATTTAATGGTACAGTTAAGGTAGAAATTGAAATTAAAATCGATTAATCGTCTTCATTATCTCTAAATCATTATAAGTTTAGTGAAGATACTGTTGTTGTTGTTATTTAAATTGGAATGAAAGCTTGTTAATGGTTGCTTTTACACGCAATAGTGTTTAAATGGCTGAAATAGTTTTGCGCCTTGAAGGTATATTTATCGCTATTTCAAGCACTTGTTTTTCTTTGTCAGACTTGCCAGTTCCCTTCACGAAGGACGTGCAAGATTTTGTGAAGGTACTGTACCTCACTGGACAAACTGAATTAGCAGGCCAGCAGCAGCAGCAGCACCGCCAGGAGTCAGATCCTCTTAAGGAGGGGAGTGAGGGGGCTAGCAAGTGCCTTCCAATCAACGCCTACAAGATAAATGTACAGGCGAATGCAGCCTGCGTTGATCTTCTTGTTTGGGCATCTGGCGATGAATCGGGTAGGTAGACCTTGGTTGATTTCTTCAAACTATTTTGTTGCAGCGACTGCCAAAAGAATTACTTGTAGAGGTTATTAAATCTGAGCCCTAAGTTTAAGTATGATGATTTATTGTATTCACAGCTATAAACTGCAGTTTGCTGATATAACATTTTATCTTTTATAGATTCAGACAGTTTTTGCAATCGGCTGACGGAAAAATTGAATCTTCCCCATGGACATCGGTTGGTGTTGGCACACATGCCCCTTCTTCTGATTTGTTTGGAGGTGAGAGAGAGAGAGTTACAAGGAAAAGAAGTACCTCAAAAAGCCTTGCGGCCCATACCGAGGAGGTACCAATGGCAACGGGTGCCAGGGAAAATTTTGTAACAGTTTATTTTTCTTTCAACTATCCTAGCAGTAGTAGAAAACTGGATAGAAAAGTAGAAGGCTCTCTCCCCACCCTCCGCTCCCTCCCTGCCATAGGCAGGTACGGAAAAAGGTTGAAGAAAATACCTTGACCCTGGAAAAGTAGCCAAGGAAATTTTACAGGAAAGTGGAGAATATATAAATAGCTCTATATTTAGCTTGCTCACAGAGACACCGTGCAAGCGAATTCCTGCAGAGTTTTCTTATGTTTTAGTCTTAAACTATGAGAGTATTCAGTACTTTGTCTAGCCTATTTTTAAACACATTTACACTTTGACTGGAAACAACCTCTGAGGGAAGTTGGTTCCAGATATTAACTATTTTATAGGAAAAGAAATTTCCGCAGACTGAGGTCCTAAATGTCTTTACACACTCAAATAGTGTGCAAGATTTCGTCTACCCTTTTCTTGAACTGATCCACAGAGGAACTGTTCACAACTTCCGAAGGTAACCCGTTCCATGTGTCACAGATCTTATACGTAAAGTAATTCCCACACACACTAGTCCTAAACCGTTTCAAATCCAACTTCCAACCATTGTTGCGAGTTGGGTTATCATTTAAACTAAACATACTTCTAAAATCGACATCGTTGAACCCGCGTAAGAGCTTGAAAACCTCGATCAGTTGACCGCGCAGCCTCCGAGTTTCAAGCGAAAACAAGTTCAGGGCGCGTAACCGTCGATTGTAGCCCATATGCCTAACGGAAGGGATTAACTTTGTGGCCCTCGCCTGCACTCGCTCCAGCCTCTCAATAACTTTCCTGAGGGTGGGCGACCAGAACTGCACAGCATACTCCAGGTGCGGCCGAACAAGGGAATTGTACAGTGAGAGCACAATCTCCTTGTTCCGAAACTGAAATTGCCTCCTGATATAACCCAATAGTTTCTGGGCTTTCTTTTCCACCTCTACACACTGTTTCGTAAACTTAAGATCGCTGCTAATTAGCACACCCAAGTCCTTTTCTAAATCAGTCACCTCGATATTACTACCCAACATCGAGTAGTCCGACTTGGGATTGGCGTAGCCAATGTGCATCACTTTGCATTTACCCAAGTTAAACGGCATTTGCCATTTTTCGGACCACTCTCCTATCCTACCTAGGTCCGCACGCAGTTCCTCGATCGCTTCGGGCGTCCCAACATTGGCCCCAAGCTTGGTGTCATCAGCGAATTTGGCGATCCGACTGACGATGCCACCGTCGATATCATTTATGTAAATGATAAACAACAGCGGCCCCAAAACGGAACCCTGAGGAACCCCACTAGTGACCGAGGCCCAACCCGAACTAGCCCCTTTAATTACCACCCTCTGCCGCCTATTCCTCAGCCAGTTTTCAATCCACCTACCTATTTCCCCACCAATACCTAGCGCGCGCACTTTCGCCATTAGCCGGCGGTGAGGTACCTTATCAAAGGCTTTCTGAAAGTCGAGATAAAGTATATCAATCGCCCTACACTTATCGCACTCGCTCAACATGACGTGGAAAAACTCGAGCAAGTTGGTGAGACACGACCTATGCCGTCTAAACCCATGTTGGGAGTCCCCAAGCAGCTTGTAGGAATCCAAATGGTCAACGATCCTATCAGCTATTGTCCCTTCTAATAATTTACCTACAACTGAAGTGAGACTAATGGGACGATAGTTCCCTGGACTTTCGTGATCCCCTTTCTTAAAGATAGGGGTCACGTTGGCTTCCCTCCAGTCACCAGGCACCTGGCCCATCTCCAACGATTTGTTGAAGACTGTAGCCAGGTGGGGAGCCACCTGGTCGCGCACTTCTCGCAACACTCTGGGGAGAAACTGGTCTGGCCCAGGAGCCTTAAACGCGCTCAGTTTGTCTATTCTATCGGCAACGACTGTCGCGGTACATCTAACACTATCCAGGCCAGCACCTTCGTGCCTCACGCCTGGCTCGGGGATGACGCGGGTATCCTCCCTGGTGAACACTCCCGCAAAGTACTCATTAAGCACATTAGCGATGTCCGCGTCGGAGGTCCGCAGAACGCCGCTTCCGTACTTTAACGGACCTATCATGCTTCTAATGGGCTTTCTCCTATTAACATAACTGAAGAACTCCTTAGGGTTCCCCTTGCAGAGGCTTGCCACCCGTAGTTCTTCGTTACATTTCGCTAGTCTAACCTTCGCCTTCACTTCCCTACACAGGCGGACATACGTTTCAGTGGGAACGATTGGCCTTCGCCCTCCTATACGCTACTTTCCTATTTCGGATAGCCGAAGCGATGTCACGATTGAACCACTTAGGCTGCGTTGAAGCAGGGGTGACCGGTTTTGAGGGTATGGCAGCAGACTGCAGCACCATAAACTCGTCCCGGAATGCACTCCACACTCCCTCAACATCGCCGCCAACCTCTAACCCCATCTCTCCTACGCTATCCCTGAGGCTAACAAAGTTCGCCCGCCGGAGATCGAGCTTACTGCCTCTCGAGTTACTACGCTTCACCCGAGGGACGCACACACGGAGCCTAATAAGACCGTGATAATTCCCGCCCAATGATTCGTCAATGGTGAGGCCAGTGACGAGCTTGTCTTCGGTCGTGAATATAAGTCTAGAACGCTTTCGCCTCGTGTAGGCTCGTTGACCCACTGAGAGGAAGTTCTCATCAGCAAAGTCAGCTAGTCCTGTTTTCCCACTTTATGCCGCGACAGTTGAAGTCTCCTAAAACTACACACACCCTATCCCCTAGCAGGCTACTGAGTTCGGTGTACAGGGCTGTATCCTCCTCGAGGAAGAGATGCGGAGGTTTGTACACCAAGATTAACCTATAGTTCGTCCCTCCCACGTTCAGATCGACGCCAAGCAGCTCCCGTTCCGACCGGAACTGGCAGTCAACCGGACTCAACGTGTGTCTGACGTATATTAGTACCCAACCCCCCTCCCCACGGGTGCGGTCTTTGCGAAACATTCTATACCCGGGAATTTCGAACTCCCCAACGTAGTCCCTACGATCAGTATGAATCCAGGACTCGGTGATAGCAACGATATCCTGGTATTCCGATGCTAAGAGCGCCCGTAGCTCGCAAAACTTTTTCCTGATCGACCTAGCATTAAAAAGTATTGCACGGAGGGAGCCTCCCCTATTCTGACCGCCCCCTAGCACGACCCGTTTCCCGAACAGCCAGGGCTGTCGGGAGTTGAAGAGCCCCTCACTAATGAGGGGACAATCTCCGCAGGAGCCTGAGCCCCCTCCAACGTGGAAGGAGTCACTAACTACTGGGGGAGTAGGTTTAACTGTTTGGGGAGCAGGATCAATTGCTGGTTTGGGGGGTCCTAGTTTAAAAAGATTATACAAATTAATGTTTAGTAAATCACCATACTTCTTTTTCCCCTTCTGGTTAAAATGTATCCCGTCCGAACCAAAGTATTCCCCATTTCCGTAGAATGTAGGCCAAAAATCTACAAACTTTAGGCCTTTTTCCTCACACATGCGTTTAACTCTTTTATTTATGCTAATGGCTTTACTTAGAGTATAATCACTAGCACGCATTCGAGGGAGAATTCCTACGACCATACCCATGTCTGTCCTATCCCTAACCTTGTCAGTTAGGTTCTTAAATTCTTTTATAATGGGCTCTGTCTGCCCTCCTGTCCCTCCCAGAAAAACGTCATTGCCACCAACATGGACAATGATAGGGCAACTCTTATTCTTAATATTAATTTTGCCTAATTCCCTATTAATTATCTGGCTTGTGGCACCCGGAAAACATCGGAGTTTTCTCTTGGTCGCCCGTCTTGCTCCGAAAAAGTCCTCTTGATTCCTTAGCATAGAATCCCCAATTAAAAAGGATTCATCCTCCTCATCAGCAAGTAAGTGAAACTTATTTTTTATGGTAATGGGTTCCAAATCCTTATGTTTTGGTTTGGAGGGTCTTTTATTTTTGACCAATTTGAATTCTTGTTCCTCCGTTCTATTTTCCGGAATAGTCAGTGTTTTCCAAGCGTGCCACGCTTTGTTCTAGCTGCTTAACCTTAGTTTAAATCTGCTGGTGTGTTTTTAGTTTGATCTTGTCCACTGGGTTGGATTTCCAGTGCGACGACCCTAGCTTCAAGCTTTCTTACTAATTCCTTTAGCTCTTTAACTTCCTTTTCGTGGTTGTCTCTAAGTTTACAAAACAAACATACACTAAGGGATGTGATATTGCTGATACTACCTTCAAGGACGTCAACGCACCAATGATTAACTTTACATTTAAAGCATTCTGCTTTCAATTTAGCTGGCCCTGCCATATTTTCTTTTTTTTTTTTTCCTGAATACTCTGAATAAGATAAAGCGTTCTAGCAATGAAAACTATTCAACCCGCGCGTAGACGCATCCACCTATTTGCAAGTGACGTTCATCCCTTCCAGAAGACTACACCTCTCCTGCTGTCGCACCGACCAAAGGTCTCCCCAGGGCCGGACAGTCCCAAACGTGTCGCAGCAACCAACTGACAAACACTCGCGACGCAAGCGTCACGGATTTTCCGCCAGGAGCGACAGCGAGATGCAACCCCTTACTAAGTCTTACTAGTCACTCACAAGCGGCCAAACTCTTAGAATCCAGTGTTCAAGGGATATCCCACCAGACCCAGAGCCCACGTCCGAGACTTTACGCTGGCCTGGCAACCAGCTGGGCAGTAAAGCTCTCTCACCTCAGAGCAGTACAGCCAAGCACCATCAATTGGTCACCAAAGAACGGTCGCAGGGGGCTGGTCAGGCCATTACGCGTTAGGAATGGGCTTAACGGGGCACTAGCCACACTCCATTCATCGCGCCCCTACGCCTGGGACCCCTCCATCCCAGTCTCTCACAACCTACGAGCGTTAAATGGTGTTATTTATAGAGGTTCCAAAGCCTCTCTTCCCACGCATGAGGTAGCAGTAGGGTCCTAATAGTAAAAGAAGAGAAAAAGACTTGATACTAAAAGTTTTTTTTTTTTTTTTTTTTTTGCAGTCAGAGGAGAACAACCTTAACGTAAGCTAAAAGGACAGAGTAGGGATGGGATGGGGTCCTAGTAACCCACGGGACGGGATTGTGCAAAATACTTCACCCGCCCTCCCGAAAGAGAGAGAGAACCTAAAGGAACTGGCAGCCAGTTCCTCTAGAATCCCACGACTCGGGACCGGAGGGCTGTCACACCCCAAGTATAAAGTTTACTACATCCAGAAGAAATGTGCATAACCTTTATACCCCCTGCGGAGTAAAGAGCAGTAGTAGAACACTGGATAGAAAAGTAGAAGGCTCTCTCCCCACCCTCCGCTCCCTCCCTGCCAGAGAGAGAGAGAGTTACAAGGAAAAGAAGTACCTCAAAAGGCCTTGCGGCCCATACCGAGGAGGTACCAATAGCAACGGGTGCCAGGGAAAATTTTGTAAGTTTATTTTTCTTTCAACTATTATCCTCCAGCAGTAGTAGAAAACTGGATAGAAAAGTAGAAGGCTCTCTCCCCACCCTCCGCTCCCTCCCTGCCAGAGGCAGGTACGGAAAAAGGTTGAAGAAAATACCTTGACCCTGGAAAAGTAGCCAAGGAAATTTTACAGGAAAGTGGAGAAAATATATATAGCTCTATATTTAGCTTGCTCACAGAGACACCGTGCAAGCGATCTGTAGAGTTTTCTTATGTTTTAGTCGAACTATGAGAGTATTCAGTACTTTGTCTAGCCTATTTTTAAACACATTTACACTTAGACTGGAAACAATCTCTGAGGGAAGTTGGTTCCAGATATTAACTATTTTATAGGAAAAGAAATTTCCGCAGACTGAGGTCCTAAATGTCTTTACACACTCAAATAGTGTGCAAGATTTCGTCTACCCTTTTCTTGAACTGATCCACAGAGGAACTGTTCACAACTTCCGAAGGTAACCTGTTCCATGTGTCACAGATCTTATACGTAAAGTAATTCCCACACACACTAGTCCTAAACCGTTTCAAATCCAACTTCCAACCATTGTTGCGAGTTGGGTTATCATTTAAACTAAACATACTTCTAAAATCGACATCGTTGAACCCGCGTAAGAGCTTGAAAACCTCGATCAGTTGACCGCGCAGCCTCCGAGTTTCAAGCGAAAACAAGTTCAGGGCGCGTAACCGTCGATTGTAGCCCATATGCCTAATGGAAGGGATTAACTTTGCGGCCCTTGCCTGCACTCGCTCCAGCCTCTCAATATCTTTCCTGAGGGTGGGCGACCAGAACTGCACAGCATACTCCAGGTGCGGCCGAACAAGGGAATTGTACAGTGAGAGCAGAATCTCCTTGTTCCGAAACTGAAATTGCCTCCTGATATAACCCAATAGTTTCTGGGCTTTCTTTTCCACCTCTACACACTGTTTCGTAAACTTAAGGTCGCTGCTAATTAGCACACCCAAGTCCTTTTCTAAATCAGTCACCTCGATATTACTACCCAACATCGAGTAGTCCGACTTGGGATTGGCGTAGCCAATGTGCATCACTTTGCATTTACCCAAGTTAAACGGCATTTGCCATTTTTCGGACCACACTCCTATCCTACCTAGGTCCGCACGCAGTTCCTCGATCGCTTCGGGCGTCCCAACATTGGCCCCAAGCTTGGTGTCATCAGCGAATTTGGCGATCCGACTGACGATGCCACCGTCGATATCATTTATGTAAATGATAAACAACAGTGGCCCCAAAACGGAACCCTGAGGAACCCCACTAGTGACCGAGGCCCAACCCGAACTAGCCCCTTTAATTACCACCCTCTGCCGCCTATTCCTCAGCCAGTTTTCAATCCACCTACCTATTTCCCCACCGATACCCAGCGCGCACACTTTCGCCATTAGCCGGCGGTGAGGTACTTTATCAAAGGCTTTCTGAAAGTCGAGATAAAGTATATCAATCGCCCTACTCTTATCGTACTCATTCAACATGACGTGGAAAAACTCGAGCAAGTTGGTGAGACACGACCTATGCCGTCTAAACCCATGTTGGGAGTCCCCAAGCAGCTTGTAGGAATCCAAATTGTCAACGATCCTATCAGCTATTATCCTTTCTAATAATTTACCTACAACTGAAGTGAGACTAATGGGACGATAGTTCCCTGGACTTTCGTGATCCCCTTTCTTAAAGATAGGGGTCACGTTGGCCTCCCTCCAGTCACCAGGCACCTGGCCCATCTCCAACGATTTGTTGAAGACTGTAGCCAGGTGGGGAGCCACCTGGTCGCGCACTTCTCGCAACACTGGGGAGAAACTGGTCTGGCCCAGGAGCCTTAAACGCGCTCAGTTTGTCTATTCTATCGGCAACGACTGTCGCGGTACATCTAACACTATCCAGGCCAGCACCTTCGTGCCTCACGCCTGGCTCGGGGATGACGCGGGTATCCTCCCTGGTGAACACTCCCGCAAAGTACTCATTAAGCACATTAGCGATATCCGCGTCGGAGGTCCGCAGAACACCGCTTCCGTCATTTAACGGACCTATCATGCTTCTAATGGGCTTTCTACTATTAACATAACTGAAGAACTCCTTAGGGTTCCCCTTGCAGAGGCTTGCCACCCGTAGTTCTTCGTTACGTTTCGCTAGCCTAACCTTCGCCTTCACTTCCCTACACAGGCGGACATACGCTTCAGTGTTCTCGTGGGAACGATTGGCCTTCGCCCTCCTATACGCTACTTTCCTATTTCGGATAGCCGAAGCGATGTCACGATTGAACCACTTAGGCTGCGTTGAAGCAGGGGTGACCGGTTTTGAGGGTATGGCAGCAGACTGCAGCACCATAAACTCGTCCCGGAATGCACGCCACACTCCCTCAACATCGCCGCCAACCTCTAACCCCATCTCTCCTACGCTATCCCTGAGGCTAACAAAGTTCGCCCGCCGGAGATCGAGCTTACTGCCTCTCGAGTTACTACGCTTCACCCGAGGGACGCACACACGGAACCTAATAAGACCGTGATCACTCCCGCCCAATGATTCGTCAACGGTGAGGCCAGTGACGAGGTTGTCTTCGGTCGTGAATACTAAGTCTAGAACGCTTTCGCCTCGTGTAGGCTCGTTGACCCACTGAGTGAGGAAGTTCTCATCAGCAAAGTCAACTAGCCTCCTCCCTTCAGCATCGGCAGTCCTGTTTTCCCACTTTATGCCGCGACAGTTGAAGTCTCCTAAAACTACACACACCCTATCCCCTAGCAGCAGGGTTGGCAAGAAACCCACTTTTTTTGAAAAAGCCCACCCCAGGTGGGTTTTTTCGGGGTTTTTCACCTAAAACCCGAAAAAACACGGGTAAAATTGGTTTTTTTCATATGTCCATATCTTAGTTCATATTAGACCTACCTATTCTTATTTTTATAATAATACTGTACTGTACCCTATTAATATAACATTTGTCTTGTTTTTAGCAAAAAGGTTGCCTTCCAGGCAATTAAGCATAAAAAGTTATTATTTTCTCAGATTGAGCTTCACAACAAAATTTGGAAAACATGGACCAATTTGAACTAAATTTGGTGTGGTAAATTATCCTATTTGTTAGGCTATACTTCCTATGGAAGACAGGCCCCTGTGTCTTCTGCTGGAAGTAGATGATTTACAGCTCCCAAAGGGAACTTAATTCAGCTAGTTATATCTATTTAATTCATATTACTGAATATTTTTTCTTTTATTTCACAGTTAAATAAAACAAACTGGCAACAGCATATTTATCTTTACTGCTAGCCTACAGAATTAGTCTGTTTGAAGTTATAACTGCATTAAATAATGCCAAAGACCTTTGGATCAAGAAGAAAATCAGGGCATGAATGGAGTGAAGTCAATATTATTGATGGGACTAGTAAAGTTAGATGCAAACATTGCAGTAATGAAATAAGTAATAAAATAGAGCGAATAAAAATGCATTTAATGAAATGTTTGAAACACATGGAATCAAGAAACAAGACTGACAATACTGCCAGTACATCATCTTCATACTGCCATGACATAGACCTCTCAGATGATCCAGACTCATCCTCACCACCACTGACACAATTGCAGATGAAAAAAAGAAAAATTCAAAAGAAAGTAAGCGATTTTGGCATGACAACAACAACTTTGCAGAAAAATGTCATTGATAACAAAATAGCCAAATTCTTTTATGCAAATAATATTCTATTTCTATGTGCAGAGTCTAAGTATTTTATTGAAATGATAGAGACTCTAAGACCAGGCTACACTCCACCTTCCCGTCGAAATTTGTCTGGTCCACTTTTAAATACAATCCATGAAGAAGTAGAAAATTCCTTGAAGATGCAGTTGACTGAAGAATCAGGATGTATGTATAACACCCTGATTGGCTGATGTCTACACACTATAACCTGCTACCTCACCCAAAGAGTTATACCTGTAGGTCTATTTGTTGACTCATGTTTGCTTGCTTTGCATGTAAAATCATTATAGGCGCCTATATGACAATTTTTAAAAATAATTGCATATGCACTTCTTAAGTTTCATGAAAAAACCCACAAGTGGGTAAAATAGTGGGGTTTTTTCAAGTGGTTTAAAAAAAAAAAAAAACCTGGGTGGGTTTTTTCGGGCTGGGCCCACTAGTGCCAACCCTGCCTAGCAGGCTACTGAGTTCGGTGTACAGGGCTGTATCGTCCTCGAGGAGGAGATGCGGAGGTCTGTACACCAAGATTAACCTATAGTTCGTCCCTCCCATGTTCAGATCGACGCCAAGCAGCTCCCGTTCCGACCGAACTGGCAGTCAACCGGACTCAACGTGTCTCTGACGTATATTAGTACCCCACCCCCCTCCCCACGGGTGCGGTCTTTGCGAAACATTCTATACCCGGGAATTTCAAACTCCCCAACGTAGTCCCTACGATCAGTATGAATCCAGGACTCGGTGATAGCAACGATATCCTGGTATTCTGATGCTAAGAGCGCCCGTAGCTCGCAAAACTTGTTCCTGATCGACCTAGCATTAAAAAGCGTTGCACAGAGGGAGCCTCCCCTATTCTGACCGCCCCCTAGCACGACCCGTTTCCCGAACAGCCAGGGCTGTCGGGAGTTGAAGAGCCCCTCACTAACGAGGGGACAATCTCCGCAGGAGCCTGAGACCCCTCCAACGTGGAAGGAGAGTCACCCACCTGTACCTGGACGCACCCTTCAGTTGAGGGTACGTCAGCCACCGGCTCATCATCATCCCTCCCCGGTGGGGGCCCATCATCTCCCCCCGGACTCGACCTCACCATACGGTATAGGTGCCGGTCAAGCAGCGTGCCTAGCACACCTTTACCCCTGTCATTGAGGTGGACACCATCCCTCTGATACAGATCCCACCTACCCGAAAATGCGTCGAACGGGTCAACAAACCTCACGCCCAGTGGGACGCACAAGTCTTGCACCCTCTCGTTGATGCCAATGACCTTATTGAGCGCGTGGTCACTGGCATTCATCCGCGGTAAAATACCCATCAACATTCCCCTGTCTGTCTTAAGTTTCAGATCATCCGCAAGAGACATGATCTCGGTGATGATCCCTTCTGTTGAACCTACCCTACCGCCTTTGAGGAACAGGTCGTTGCCACCGGCATGGACAACGATCGCAGTCCTCCGACTAGCCACGCGCACCTTCTCTACCTCCTTCCTTAAGTGAGCCGTTCCCCGCCCAGGTAAGCACCTTACCTTCCTCCCATCCTGGTTTGCAGAAGCAAAGTACTTCTCCTGGCCCCTGATCTGTGAGTCCCCAATCAAAACGGTGTCTTCCTCCTTCGAGCAAAGGAGACTAAAGCGGTTAGAGGTCCTGACAGGGGCAACTGGGGTCTCAGGCTTCGGCTTCGCAGCCTTCTTGCCTGAGACCTTTCGAAACCCGTCACCACCCATACACGCAGTTACACCACCCGACCCACCCCGACCGGTAGCTACATCCTTCGGTTTCTTTGGGCCATCAGTAGGCCCCTTCCCACCCCTCCCTATCGATCCCTTCCCACCCTTCTCTATCAGCCCCTTCTTTGCGCCCTCCCTTTGTTCAAGATACTTAATCTTACAGTTTAAATCTGCTGGTGTGTTTTTAGTTTGTTCTTGTCCACTGGGTTGGATTTCCAGTGCTACGACCCTAGCTTCAAGCTTTTTTACTAATTCCTTTAGCTCTTTAACTTCCTTGCAAGTGATGTTCATCCCTTCCAGAAGACTACACCTCTCCTGCTGCCGCACCGACCAAAGGTCTCCCCAGGGCCGGACAGTCCCAAACGTGTCGCAGCTACCAACTGACAAACACTCGCGACGCAGGCGTCACGGATTTTCCGCCAGGAGCGACAGCGAGATGCAGCCCCTTACTAAGTCTTACTAGTCACTCACAAGCGGCCAGACTCTTAGAATCCAGTGTTCAAGGGATATCCCACCAGACCCAGAGGCTACGCCCGAGACTTTACGCTGGCCTGGCAGCCAGCTGGGCAATAAAGCTCTCTCACCTCAGAGCAGTACAGCCAAACACCATCAATTGGTCACCAAAGAACGGTCGCAGGGGGCTGGTCAGGCCATTACGCGTTAGGAATGGGCTTAACGGGGTACTAGCCACACTCCATTCATCGCGCCCCTACGCCTGGGACCCCTCCATCCCAGTCTCTCACAACCTACGAGCGTTAAATGGTGTTATTTATAGAGGTTCCAAAGCCTCTCTTCCCACGCATGAGGTAGCAGTAGGGTCCTAATAGTAAAAGAAGAGAAAAAGACTTAATACTAAAAGAAAAGGTTTTTTTTTTTTTTTTTTTTGCAGAGGAGAACAACCTTAACATAAGCTAAAAGGACAGAGTAGGGATGGGATGGGGTCCTAGTAACCCACGGGACGGGATTGTGCAAAATACTTCACCCGCCCTTCCGAAAGAGAGAGAACCTAAAGGAACTGGCAGCCAGTTCCTCTAGAATCCCACGACTCGGGACCGGAGGGCTGTCACACCCCAAGTATAAAGTTTACTACATCCAGAAGAAATGTGCATAACCTTTATACCCCCTGCGGGGAGAGAGCGAGAGCGAGAGCGCGAGAGAGCGAGCGACGTATATTGAGCCCCCAGAATGGGATATTTATATATTTATATAACAAAACACAGTATGAAAAGTCCATCCATGGCTTAATCTGGATGAGAAAAGTTAACCTTAATTAGAAGTTGAGTTTAGTGAGTTGTGTAGACTTAATTAAGGTAAATGCTAGTCTCCGAGTGATTTGTTTTACTTATATTTTTAACTTATACGCGAGTGGAACATGGAGCATGGATTGAAAAATTGCGTAACTTTGCGTACTGTTGCCATGCTTATTTATTTAGCATTTCTTAAATGAAGGGATTGTTTAGTCGTAGTTTGTGAAAAGTGTGAAATTAAAAGTTATTATATTTTCATATTTGTTTTAGGGTTTGGGGAAGTTGGCGCAAAAATTCCCCAACATCGCCAACACGAGCATCGTGTACCTGCAAGACTTTCTCGTGGGTCCTTCGCCAATTCTTTTGAAGCTTCACATGCAGAACTCGGACACTCTGACTCCCCATCACACCCCCTATACCGTCAAAGGTGAGTAGCGTCTCTTACTATGTACTTTCGCTCTCGCATCCCGCCCTTCTCTACCTTATAATGGATGCAAAACCCTCGAGTTATTTCTGAAGGGGCAGTAACCTCAATTAGACATTGATCAAACTTGATTGAGATTTGTTCAACTAAGAGTTCTTCACTGAAAGAACCATTTTCGTTTCCTGTTGTTGGTAAATCTCGAGTTATTTAATGAATGTGATTTGCAGAGAGCAATAAACCGATGACAGAGACTGCGTGTGCATTTGAGAAGCTCCGAGACGCCGCCATTGAGAATCTTTGCCTCGCTCTCAAGGCGGGACTGGAAGTGGATGCAGACACTGTCTTTGCTTTTATCGCATCAACCACTTCGAGAGAGAAAGCGAGCAAAGATCGACTTGGCAAAAGGTTTTTTTTTATTTCTGTTTTTGAATTAGTTTGTATATCGGAGTTGTGAGCATTTGGCTCGTCGAATTATTATTAATGGACTAATAAAGTTCACTGATAACCCTACATCTCGAAGGAATATAATTTGAACCTTGTTTACAGTCTGCATTATGCATTTAGAGGATCTGGTAAAGGTCTACCCACGTATTTTAAAGTTATCCCGAGGTTAGTTCATAACGAGTGAAATGTTGCTGTATTTGTAGCGAAGCGAGTATGGTCTCTCACACGGTGATTGTAGCCCTGGGTCACGTGGCGGTCGCTCTTAGGGAATTCCCCAAAATTACCCCGATCATTCTACATCAGTGCCTTCTGGAGCGCTTCTGCAGACCTCCCTCAACGCTAGATAACCTCATCGTTGATCAAATTAGTTGCATTCTTCTTGCCAAGAACGATGTTAGTGCTCAGCAGGTTTTTATTTCTGTAGCGAGATTGTTAAATTGGTTCATGTTACATAACAATGGTTTACGAGTTTGTGACAATATCCCCACGTTGTAATGATTATAATAGTAATTTAATATTTTGGCGACTGAGAACATTGAATATTTTCCTGAAACTTAAGTTCAGTTGGCACGTAACTAGACCACTTATCATTGTGTATTTAATTTAACACACTCACCACCAGCATTATTGCAGGTTTTTACCCAACTACAAGGTCTCGCCAAAAATTTAAACAAAAATTAAAAGTAAAGATATCTCTAAACAAAATACACCAAAATGAAGCTCATATCAGGTCATCCCATAAGTAATGTCGTTTTTAAGATCGGAATTTGAAGGACAAAAAAAAACTCAAACTTTTTAATCTACTATATATTTTCCATCGGAATCAATGACACTCTGCCAACGTCCTACAAGCTTTCACTGTCATGTTTATAAAATTCAGGCGGTTTTGAGGCAAAAAACGTACAAAGACTGGTGTGCGGGTCATCTAAAGAAGTATACTGTTTCTCGTCAAGATAGTTTTGCAGACTCCTGAAGAGATGATAATCTGAAGGCGCAACGTCTGGAAAATATGGAGGATGTGGAAGTTTTTCCCACCCAAGCTCCTCAATTTTTGCAGAAGTGATCCGAGCGGTATGAGAACGTGCGTTGTCGTGGTGGAACACGATTCCTTTCCGATTAACCAAAGGTGGTCTCTCTTTTTTTTTTTAGTGCAGTGTTCAATCGATCCAGTTGTTGACAGTAGACTTGAGCGGTAATTGTTTGGTTGTGTGGTAAGGTTTCAAAGTGTATTACACCACCTTTATCCCACCAAACACTAAGCAATACCTTCCGAGGGTGAAGATTTGGTTTTGGCTGTGGTGTCGCTGGTTCTCCGGCACAAACCCACTGTCGACGGCGCTTAACATTCTGGTACAGTATCCACTTTTCATCACCAGTCACTAAACGGTGCAAAAACGGATCTTGGAGTTCACGGGAATGAAGAGCTGTGCTAATGTTTACCCGCACCCTCAGATTGTCGACCGACAATTCATGTGGTACCCATTTTCCTAACTTAGGCACTTTCCCGAGTTGTTGCAAATGTCGATGGGTGGTGGACGGGGATGAATTGAGTTTCTGGGCCAATTCTTCGACAGTTGTTGAACAGTCTTCTTCAAGTGCGGCTAACAGCAGGTCATCATCAAACTCAGCAGGGCGTCCAGAGCGTGCTGCATCTGTCAAACAGCAGTCACCATTCCTAAACTTTTGAAACCATTTTTGACATTTCCTCACATGCAGAATATCGTTGCCATAAACGTCCTGAATGTTTCGCGTTGCTTCAGTAGCACTATTCCCTTTTTTGAACTCGTAAAGCATTATATGCCTGATATGCTCTTCTGATACTGCCATGTTTATGAGGGGTTCACAAAGCAAAACACACGTCTTCACTGGTCAAGGTCTGTAAAGTATGTAGCGAAACACGATAGGTCTCCTCTTAGATATAACCTTCGGAAAACTTATGCTTAAACCGAGTAGGACTACTTTAAACTTAATCTATCGTAAAAAACGACATTACTTATAGGATGACCTGATATATAATGTATACCGTACGTTCAAGACAAGATTTCTCGTCTTTGACGGTGACTGTGTTAATAATGAATTTAGATAACCTTCTACAAATTGTTACTTTATAATCTGTAGCGAAACTAAATTCTTACTCACATAATTAATTTTTCTTTTGTTTGCAAATTTCGTTGTTGGATCACTTAAGGAAACGCGTTGTTATACAGTTTGTAAAATATTGAATCATTTACTTCAATTTACGTCTTTTTATTTAATGTCAGCCGAAAATTTACGACGAAATAATGGAACAGTTTACGAAAATTATCGTTGAAGCGAGCAGTACTTCCTATGGTCCATCTTTCGCCCAGAGTGATAAGAACAAGAAATACAGGTATGGGAGTCGGTAGTTTCGGAAACCCTGTCGAAAACGTGTTTGCAAATGTTAATTATGAAGGGATTTGTGCCTAATAAGTGAAATAAAAGACCGCAACTTTCTTTCACCTGCCTCTTTTTAAGTGACGTTTATTCACTGCAAAGCCCAATAAAGTATAAAGCCTAAAGCTTAAAGGCCAAATTAAATAAAACTAAATTGTAGTTGTCTAATTGACAGTTTTGTGTTGTATTTTAAAATTATTGTAATGTTTACTTCGTCAGAGTTTTCATCCATTCAGTGATTGAAAAGAATGTTTTACACATGGTTTATAATTGCCATCATTGATGAGATTTTTAATTTACGAGAATAATTCAATAAGTCTCCGCACTTTTTATTTTCACAATTTTATTTTCACACCTGATACATTATAAACGCATCACTTCTCAACGTAGTCTCCCTGTTTCTCAATACACTTAGTCCAGCGATCTACAAGCTTTCTAATGCCATCACAAAAGAATGTTTTTGGATGTGTGCGTAGCTAGTCATGCACCGCCTCCTTCAGGTCATCATCGCCTTGGAATCGCTGACCTCTCAAAGCGTCTTTTAGTGGTCCAAACGGGTAAAAATTGGGAGGTGCCAGGTCTGGACTGTAGGTTGGATGGTTGAGAACTTCAAATTTAAGTTCTTGAAGGCATTTTCTAGTCTGTGCAGCGGTGTGAGGGCGCGCATTGTCGTGTAACAGAATAACACCTTCCGACAATCTCCCTCTCCGTTTTGTGCGAATTGTTTGCTTTAACTCATTCCGAAGCATGTCAGAATACGATGCACTTGTTACTGTAGTTCCACGCTCTAGATAATGTTGAAGGATAAGGCCTCGTGTATCCCAAAACAGTGTTAGCATAACTTTACCTGCTGACTGTTGCGCTTTGAACTTCTTTGCAACGGGAGATGTTGGATGCTTCCATTATATGCTCTGTCATTTGCTTTCTGGTTGATAATGATGGATCCAGGTTTCATCTCGGGATAATGCGCTCCAAAAAGTTTTCACCTTCATTATGATACCGCGCCAAAAGACGAGAGCCAGACGTCCATACGATTACGCTTGTGTTCTTCTGTCAACTGTTTGGGCACCCATCTTGTACAAACCTTGTGAAAGCCAAGAATGTCATGAACTATCGAATAGGCTGACCCTTGACTGATGCCTAATGAAGATTCAATTTCTTTTATTGTTAATCTTCTGTCATCGAAAATCATGGCTCTGGCATCTTCCTGCTTGTCACGACTGGTTGATGTTGACGGTCGCCCTGAGCGCTGAGCATCTGTCACACATGTCCGACCTTCCTTGAACATTTGAATCCACTCATACATACTTCGCCGTGGTAACGCGTTATTCCCATACTGAGCATATAAACGCGCGTGAATTTCAGCTCCTTTCACACCTTCTGCCCACAAAAAACGAACCACGGATCTCTCTCCTTCCAGAGTACAAATTGAAAGCGACGCAGCCATGCTCACTACTCGTACGATATGTGACAGCTACGAGTAGCCTAAATAAGCCTATACTGTTGCTAGCCGAAATAATCCTATAGATCTCAGTTTGGCTCGTTATTACGAGTATATATTATATATACTATATTATCACTGAAATAAAAAGTGCGGATACTTATTGAAGTGCCCTCGTATATCATTTTAAAAATTAAAGTAAAACACGACCTCCGAAGTTAATTAACCCTTTAGCTGCGGAATTTTCGCGCTGAAAGTCAGTTTACGCTCGCACCATATGGTGCGTTCCGCAGCTAAGGGGTTAAAGGAGATTTCTATGTAAATACAGATAAGAAAACGGAAAAACAACGGATATTCATTACATTGATTTATTCAAGTATGTAATGATAATTAATTTTGTAATTATTATAACGTTGTTAGTTCTATACTGTAATGCATCGTATATTGCGGTATTAATTATTGTATTGAACGAATTCAATAATTATTACTGTACATTAATAATTACTGTATTACTGTACCATCACTAATTTATGCGAATAATAACTGTACCATAACTAACGTAAATTTTCGTACCATATTTAAGGCACGTGGAGACAGCCGTCTTGAACGCCTTGGCTAACATCGCCGCCAAGATCGAAGGCGACTCTGAGATGAACAAACTCCTAATGAGACTCTTGGAACTCTTTGTAAAACTTGGATTGGCTGCCAAATATATGTCGGAGAAAAACCCTGCCATTACCAAGGTAATAGTGGTCAGTAGAATACACTGATAACGCGGCGTTTGATATCGCGGTACACGAATAACAAGGCAAAATATATTTGATACTGGGAGGTATTGAAGTCGTGCGAGTTCATTTAATTTGGAATGAATTGTTGAAAAATAATTTTATTAGGGCTTATTTATTTATTTAAGTTATTTATTTATGGAATATATTAATTCTTGTGAGCATTATCTTATGACATTAATGTATGGATGGCATATGTCAAACTGGTATAGATGTTTGTATTCAGAAAATTGCCGAGAAGTACTGGAACAGTAATGGTAGTTTGGTATTTTGCAGTTGCCTCCCTGTTAAAACATTCTTTGTCCGTAATTGTTTTCCCCCCAAATGTTCATTTTAATTTGTATTGACTATTGTTATAGTTTTAATTTTGAGAGTTTAATTTTCATTAAAATAGTTTATTGTTTAGGCTGAACAATGTTCTTGTCGAAAATACAGGAGAGTGAAAGGCTCCGTTTTTAGTCTTTCTTTTAAATTATTTTTCCCTCTCTTTACAGTACTTCCCTTCCTTTGTATTACTCTCGTGTTACTCCTTATCACAACCCACGCTACTCTCCATTTTGAGTTGTGACTTCTCAAAGTTCAGATTATGATAATTTTTGTTTTTTTTAGGCCTCGAGCAGCGCAGGGAATTTGGGTGTGTTGATTCCGGTGATTGCTGTAGTAGTGCGGAGGATGCAGCCTATCAGAGACCCCAACCCGAGGCTCCTGAAGGTTTTTAAAGATTTCTGGCTCTTCTGCATTGTTATGGGATTTACGCAACACGAATTAGGTAGGGACAGAAGGCCTTCAGTTGTAGTCAAAAGTAAAGTTCTGTTGGAAATGGCTGGGGACTGATTTCGTTCTTTCGTGCCGCGGTTACACGCTTGTTGTGTGAAGTGCATGCAAGATGATCGATAGAATGGGGAGCAGAGAGTGTGTGAGGAGGAGTTGGTTACTTGCAGGGTTGTTGATTGTACGTGAAATTATTCGACTACACACGTGTTGTAAATGAGATTTCCAGGATACCAAAATGTCAGTGGCGGTTGGCTGGTTTCAAATAACATGAATAAAACTTCTGAATGAGAAGTTGGCATTAAAACTAAAAAAAAATGGCCAAATGCTAATGCCTAATAAGATCGAATTAATTGTATGGAAAGAGAGGAGAGCGGGAATTTTAGTAGCAAATTTCCTTGTTTAGAACCGTTTTCTTTGATTTCGACCGGTATCCTTGCTAAACAATAACACTTCCATAATATTACATTACCTTGCTTCCTAAGGTTGCCGTTGACGAGTGCTTAACCCAGTGTGGCACATTGCATGAAGAACATAGAAAGTAAAATATTTCGGATGCTTTCATTATATTTGAATCTCCGTCTGTTTGCCTCCGTTAATAAAGTAATACTTTGATCTTTTCAGCCTTTTGGCCTCATGAGTGGCAGATGTGCGTGTGTGACATTGCTGTGAACTCGCCTCAGCTTCTTTCACGTACGCAACACCGATCCGAGATGAAAGAACTCAAATACACGTACGCCGTTAGAGACGACTCCGTATCTGTTGTACGTCCACTCTCATTTAGCCTTTTGGAGAGATTTCACAACTTTATATTAAATTCACATAATTGTACAGGGTGGCGCAAAAGTCAGGACACACAGGAACTGCTTTTTCTATATACACACACACACACACACACACACCACACACACACACACATATATATATATATATATATATATATATATATATATATATATACACACACAGGGTGAGTCAAAAGTCTCCATACATAGGCAAAAATGGTCACTTTATTATGCAATCACTTGTAAGTCACAAAATATGCTCTATGTGGGCACCATTACACTGAATGCACATATGGATGTGTTCCCCCCAGTCATGGCAAACGCGCGTTAACACGTCTGGTGTTATGCGTGCACACGCATCACGAATGCGTTTCTTGCCTATGTATGGAGACTTTTGACTCACCCTGTATATATATATATATATAGGGTGGGGCACGGGAATCAAGTGTTTTTTGAATAGCTAGTAATCGGCCATTAGGAATGGGAGGGGCGTGCGGTAGGTAGCATTCCATTCCTGGGTTCATAGCATTTAACTTTAACTAACACTCACCTTTATCTTTCAGGTGCCATCATGGAGCAGTGGACGTTAGAACACCGCATGTTCGCGTATGATCATTTTGTTAGGAGTGGCGAGTCAGTGACAGCAGTTCAGCGTGCGTTTCGCCGCAGATTCAACATTCATCGAAATGACTCTGTTCCCGCTCGTGACACAATCTTACGTTGGGTTAACAATCTTCGAACAGGAGGCTCAATAATGAAAACAAAACCGAAGGGGCCGCAACGCACTGTGCGTACTCCAGAGAACGTTGAAAGGGTCAGACAAGCGATGTTGCATCGCTAACTTGTATGGGTGAAAATGTAATTCTTCATGCAAAATCCGTCTAACAGTACGATTGCTGATTCCGAGTGCAGCTGAATGTCTCCGAGCAGAGCGGCCTGGGCTTTGCAACATCGCTTGTCTGACCCTTTCAACGTTCTCTGGAGTACGCACAGTGCGTTGCGGCCCCTTCGGTTTTGTTTTCATTATTGAGCCTCCTGTTCGAAGATTGTTAACCCAACGTAAGATTGTGTCACGAGCGGGAACAGAGTCATTTCGATGAATGTTGAATCTGCGGCGAAACGCACGCTGAACTGCTGTCACTGACTCGCCACTCCTAACAAAATGATCATACGCGAACATGCGGTGTTCTAACGTCCACTGCTCCATGATGGCACCTGAAAGATAAAGGTGAGTGTTAGTTAAAGTTAAATGCTATGAACCCAGGAATGGAATGCTACCTACCGCACGCCCCTCCCATTCCTAATGGCCGATTACTAGCTATTCAAAAAACACTTGATTCCCGTGCCCCACCCTGTATATATATATATATATATATATATATATATATATATATATATATATATATATATATATATATATATATATATAGTTCCTGTGTCCCGACTTTTGCGCCACTATAAATTTTTAATATCTGCTTTACTTTATTTTTTATTTAGGTATGGCGTTTCTTGCCTATGTATGGAGACTTTTGACTCACCCTGTATATATATATATATATATATATATATATATATATATATATATATATATATATATATATATATATATATATATATATAGTTCCTGTGTCCCGACTTTTGCGCCACTCTGTATAAATTTTTAATATCTGCTTTACTTTATTTTTTATTTAGGTATTTATAAGTAAAAGGTTTTGTTGCATTAAACTGAAAATTGAAACTAAAATTTTTTGTAATGATAAACGTAATAATAGTAGCTCTTTACAAACGTTTCTTCAAGTTGTGAAAATAATTTCAGTCCGAACTGTCAGAGCTTCGTCAGCAGATTCTTTTCCTGCTGGACCATCCACAAGACCTTCCTCCCATCGTCAACAAACTCACATTTCCTCAGTGCATCTACGTTATCTCTGTATATCGTTTGGAGGCTCTAAGGTATTACATTAGACAGCGTGAAGCCACTCGGGCTTGTTCAGGTTCTCCAAGTCAGATATGTGGTCTCTATATCTCTATTTCCGGATAGAATTTTGCAGTTTTATCTTTCGTGAGACGTAAATAATAATAATAATAATATAATAATGCGCAGTACTCTGTTGGTCACGTAATAAAATGTTGGAGGAAGAAATTGAGCCAAATAAATTCCCTTTAATTTATACTCGTATACGAACTAGAATCTGAACTTAAATTGATTTAATGTAATTATTTTCTTTTAGGGTTAAAAATGCTCCTGAGCCAAATTTCCAACCAATGTTTGATTACCTTTTAGATCCGGCAGTACAAAATGATAAATACGACATTTGGACCTGTATTAATAGGTAAGGAAAGAAGATTCGTACTCGTTTCTGTAGGAAACGCGCTCTTTTTTTCGACTGAGTAGCAGTGAACATTCTCGCATTCATAAGCAGTATTTGGCCAGTAATTTTCTATTCTCTCGCTGATATCTATCTCTTTATACGTTCGTAAATTATCATCATTCATTTGAAACTTACTTACTTCAAAGTTTATCATAAAAAGCCACAACCGACAAAGATCAATTACGGAACAAAAGGTTTCAGTCAAAACTATGATAATTTTTATTCATTCGTACCTGAAGATGGTTTCATGTTCACCGAACGCTTTTGCTCCATAAATCTCTCCCATTTTTACTCTAGTTTCATATACCAGTAAATAAACGATTGAGAATAGTAGAGCTACGTCGTGGCCACGTCGTGGCCGCATCGTGGCACCGTTTGCCGTCAGATCAGCGAGGTTAATGGCGTTGGTCTGTTCACTAGATGGATGCGTAACAGTCCCCGCGTTCAGATGTAGTGACCCGTAGATGTTTCGCGTGTCATAAAACTAAGTCTCCTCTGTCTTATGACCTTTGCCGTTAAGGAGGACGAGGGGGTTAAACAACCCCTAATTAATATTACTGAAAACGCTAATTAGATAAATTATTTACTAACAGAGTAGGTGAGAAGGTGTTCAGCATCTTTCTGGAGAGAGTGAGTCAGCAGCCGAGAGATGAGAAGCAGGAGCATTTATTGGTGCTTCACGCTCAGTTCCTCCTTACACACTTTAACCACACACAAACTCAGATCAGAAGGGTGGCGGATAAGCTTCTCTCTAAGCTTGTTGGCAAGTAAGTAATTGAAGTGGTGCTCGTTTTTGATTCCTGTTTTGATTCGTACATTTTATTTTTTAATTTGGGAATGATCTTTTTCTTTTTGTTCGACGGTTTGGGGAAATATTACATAGTCAAGTAGATTATTTTGTTAATAACTGATCAGCCATTGTGATTAGCGTACCTCGTAAAAACGTATTTCTCTTGACTTTCTTCGCGAGATTTTTAGTTAACATTAGAATCTCCTAACAAAAAAAATCCATCACTTTTCTTTTTAACTCTTTTCTGCATTGTAGGTTCCCTCTTCTTCTGTGGAATGGAAATGTCCTTCACACGATGCTGGACATCCTTAAGGTGTTGGGATACTCCCTCCAGCTGGATCCTAACGACGCCAATCCCACCATTCCCATCCCTAATACTCCTTTCTCCATCACTTTAATGGACACCTTGGACGTGAGGGAGGTGAGACTTCGAGGGAGACAACATAGGCGGAATCACTTATTGTTAAGGCGTAACTTTTGTAGAAGAATGGGATGTGTCTTCCTTTTCTAGAATGTTTTATTTTCTTCTTTTAATTTAGGCATACTCTACCGTTAAATTTGATTTAGTTAAAATATTAAGAGTTCGGTAATTTTTTAAGGTGATTCTGAAAATGTGTTCGAGGGTATTTTTAATTCTTTTTATTTCTCGGAACAGCGCACAGTAAATGATTTTGCCGCACGATGTCAGGATATTCTACGAGAGGCGATGAAGTGGGCTCCATCAGCCACGAGGTCCCACCTGCAGAATTACCAGATGTCTCTGGACCACACGGGACTATCTTCTCATTCCGGTCTAGCCTTGATTACGGAATGTCTCCTCAGTTACGCGAACATTAGCGGACCTTCACCCCAGTTTCTGGTAACCTTTACGTTTAATGTCTGGATGTGACCGTGATTATTTTTGTGGTGTAGCTTGACGACTAAAATGAAGTGATTAAAGAGTACTTGGAAATGTGACGGCGCTTGTTATCCTTTTGCTACGAAATGTTTCAGCAAAACATTGGGAAGTATATAAAGCCCTCTAGCGAGCTGACGGCCTCCTTTATGAAGTCCCTGAGTGTGAGAACGCGATACCAAGGGGAAATTGAAGGTATTATCTACATGGTGCACTCCGAGCAGCAGAGGAAGGACTTAGCCTCCAGTTTGGCCTCAAGCATCAAAGAAGCCGGCAGAGAGAAAAAAAGTGACGAGTTTCGCCAAGGGCTTTGGAGAGCAACGGCCCTCCTGATCGCAACGGGAGGTAACTATCTAAAATTATCTTTTCATTTTGACCCTCTTTCACCTTCTCGTTGCCCCCTTTCCTTCAGTTAATTAGCCAAAGCTGGGCACTTGCGGTTTTTTTTGCGGTACTGCGGTACTACCGCACTACCAAACCGGTACCGCATAACGCAGTACCGCAAAGGATCGCTGAAAGTACAGCAGTACCGCTACCGCATTTTTTGCGGTACTGCGTTATGCGGTACCGGTTTGGTAGTGCGGTAGTACCGCAGTACCGCAGTACCGCAAAAAAAAACGCAAGTGCCCAGCTTTGTAATAATTACTACTAAGGCAGTGAAGATGATAAAAAGAACGTTGTAATTTGTGAAACCCTTTCCTACGTTCAATGCGTTCTCTTCTTAGGCGTTTATCGTGGCCTTCTCCGGCTGTGTTGCTCCTCCTGCCTCGAGTATTTCACCGAAATCGCGATGGAGAACAGTATCGCATGCTGGCAATGGATTCTCTCCGCACGACCTGACCTCACTCTTCCTTTCATGCAGGAAATGATCATAGCGTGGCATGTCAGTTCTCAACAGAAGAAAAAGTTTTCATGCTTGGTTTAGGGCATAGATAAATGGACAATTGGCGGCCCACGTGCCAGTGTTATTTAGTATTTCTGACTTTTAAAATAGTTTGTTTTTAATATTTCGTGTTACAAATTTTAAACGTACTTGATCATATACACTGAGCGGTAGAAAAATCGGCCCACTTGGAATATCGCGAAAAGCAAAAAAGTGGGCAAGCTTCTGTTTATAAAAGTTTTAAAATTCGAAAATACAGGGTGTACATAAAGTCAGGATCTATTTTTGTGAAGCACTTGGAAATTATATGGAATTCAATGATAAAGTGGTAACATATATTAAATAATTAAGAGTAGGATTCGACGTGACGCCCATCAGTATCCCTGCACAGCTCAAATCGTTCCGCAGCATTTCTAAACACATTCTGGAGCATTTGCGGGGTTATGTTATCTGCAGCAGTTCGTATACGCGTACGTAAGTGTTCAAGACTCGTAATCTTCGTCTGATAGACGTGCGATTTGATAAAGCCCCATGCAAAGAAATCTAAAGGGGTTAAATCTGGTGATCTCGCTGGCCATGGTCTGTTGCTTCCGCGTCCGATCCAGCGATTTGGAAAACGTCCATTTAGATAATCCTGAACAATTTTGGCATAGTGACAAGGAGCACCATCATGTTGATAGACGACGGTACTAACAATCCTATCCCCGTCGTCTATCAACATGATGGTGCTCCTTGTCACTATGCCAAAATTGTTCAGGATTATCTAAATGGACGTTTTCCAAATCGCTGGATCGGACGCGGAAGCAACAGACCTTGGCCAGCGAGATGACCAGATTTAACCCCTTTAGATTTCTTTGCATGGGGCTTTATCGAGTCGCACGTCTATCAGACGAAGATTACGAGTCTTGAACACTTACGTACACGTATACGAACTGCTGCAGATAACATAACCCCGCAAATGCTCCAGAATGTGTTTAGAAATGCTGCGGAACGATTTGAGCTGTGCACTCAGGTAGGGTGGAGCGAAAAATACTTTTTTTCTAGTATGAAGTTCTAATAGTGATTAAAAGTTGCATTTAGTGGAGGAAATATGCCTGCCAAAGTATGAGTTCATTTGTTTAAAATTTTCAGCTGCCACCAGTGTGCTAAAGTTAACACAATTTTGTGTAAAACGGAAAAAATGCTTCTATTTTAGGTTTGTCAAACTATTATAAAATTTTATCTTAGAATTATCTAATAGCTTGATTAAGATTCTTAAATGATAGGAATTCGTTTTGTAAAAATGCCTTTTCATATGCTTAATATCTTCAGCTGCCACAAGAGAGCTGAATTTAACACAATTTAGAGTAACTGAGTCATGTTGAGACTACACTGAATGTTGTGGGGGAGGGTTTTGGTGTGAAGGAATTTCTTTCTGTGAGTCATTAGAACAGTGTGTTAACACTTGTCTTCTTAGGTAGTAGGCCTAGTCGCTCAGTTGATAGGAGAGTTTTTTAATATGATCGGAATATTATAAAACTTTATTTTAAAGTGATTTATATAGAGATAATATTGATTTTATTATAAAATGCTTGTTATAATGTATTATATAATTTTAGTTTATTTATATAATATATTATATATTTATATAATATATTATATATACTTATAAAATATATTATATATATTAATTATATAATGTTTTGATGTTACAGGATATTTTGTGATTGTGAATTTTTCTTAAAAATATTATGGCATCAAATACTAAATATAAACATTTCACTAGAGAACATATGAAGTGTGCCATATTTGAAGTACCTTGTGAGATGAGTGATATGCAACTACCAACTTATAACTGCATTATGAAAGATTACCTGTTCACAAAACATTTAGTGAAGGAGCAGATGAATAACAAGGAGCCTTCATTTTCTGAAATAGCAGAGGCAGTTTCCAAAAAGGTAGAAAATATTTGGAAGAAGGCCTCTTTGCCAATAGTTTCACATACACGCGTTTTACAGATGATGCGAGTGTACCATGATAAATAGGTCCTTATTAAAGCCATACAAGTCACGCAAGGAGCAGCCTAAGTACAAAAATCAGCTTGAAGAATTTGAAAACTCTTCAAAATGCACTTTGTTTGACATCTGCACCTGCAAATGTAAGGAGTTTAGGAGATGCTCATGTGAAAAGAGTAAGAAAGTCCCTCCAAAAGAGCAGGATTTTTTAAATGACCAACGAACACGCAGAATAATGGTGATAGGAAGCATTGACATAGCACACACAAGACGATTACAAGCAAGAGAACATCGAAAGGAAATGGAAAAAGCACGTCTGGAATCCTCACAAACAACTAGTGCTGCTATAACCAATACGTCCAACTTACAAATCGAAACAGAGACAAGTGAACTTCAACAACTAGAAGAGATATCTGAAGATGAGGAAGATACAACCTCGACTCAATATGTAATATCAGAACAACAGATGCGTGAGCCACTGCCTTCATTAGCAATTACTTGTGATAGATTTAAAATGTCGGACAGAGCTGGGGCTGCTATTGCTTCTGCAGTATTGGCAGATCTTAAAATTGTTACTCCCGAAGACAAAGGGAATATTATAGACAGAAGTAAGCTAAGACGTGAAAGACAAAAACAGAGAAAGGAACTACAACAGATAGGAGAGCCAAAAACCATGCGGGGATTATACTTTGATGGCAGAAAGGATAAAACAATGATTCAAGTCCAGGAGAGTGATGGCTCTAACCACCAAAGAACCAAACGCGAAGAGCATATCAGCATAATATCTGAACCACACACTCTGTACTTTGCACATGTGACACCTTCCAGTGGCAAAGCTAAATACATTTGCACAGCGCTAGTGAATTGCTTGAAAGAAAGGAATGTTGATATAGGGAACATCGTTGCAGTTGGCTGTGATTCGACAGTGGTTAACACTGGTAGTATTGGAGGCACAATAAGATTACTGGAAGAAGCCTTCAATAAGCCATTGCAGTGGCTGATATGCCTTTTACACCTTAATGAACTTCCATTGCGCCATCTGTTTCATCACTTGGATGGTACCAATACTGGACCAAGAGCATTTTCAGGAGAAATTGGCCGAGCACTTTCAGACTGTGAAAAGCTTCCCATAGTTAACTTCAAACCCATTGAAATTCAAGAGTACATGTGTGAAGTTGATGTAGATGACATAAGTACTGACCAGAAATACTTTCTTGAAATTCACAAGGCTATATCAAGTGGAACATTCTCAAAGAGTATTAGTCATAAGAGTCCAGGCAATATATCACATTCAAGGTGGCTCACCACAGCAAACAGGACTCTGCGGTTATATGCAAGCACAGAGAATCCTTCAGGCAATTTACAAGAATTAGCTACTTTCATTGTTAGGGTATACGCACCAATGTGGTTTCAGATAAAGCGTAAACCATTATGCCAATATGGTGCTAAACATATGTGGCATATGATTGCAAGAAGCCGGTATCTCCGTGAAGAGCTTAGGAGAGTACATGACTCAGTCATTCAGCGAAATGCATATTACGCAAATCAAGAAAACATTCTCATTGCAATGATAGCTGATGAAAGGGAGCATGTGCGTCAGTTGGGATTTAGGCGTATCATAAAAGCAAGGGCATGCATTCAAGAAACAGATGTTATCAGGTATTTTAAGGTGCCAGAAATAAATTTTTATGCCAAAGACTATACAGATCTCATTATGTGGCAAGATTTTCAGATAGCAGAACCACCGATAACCAAAGGAGTTTCTCTTGATGATATTGAATCATGCATCAAACATGGTACTACTCTTCATTCAGAATTATTTCAGTTTCCATGTCATACACAAGCCGTAGAGAGATGCGTCAAGCTCGTTACAGACGCTGCTGGATCAGTCTGCGGACCTACAAACAGAGACGGTTGGATTCGTGCTACATTAGAATCAAGGAAAAAACAGCCAAAATTTGACACAAAAGCAAATTACTAAATAGTCTTCAGCAAGAACCCTTTCTAGAGGGAGGTTGGTTGGGGAAAGGGTGGTAACTCCGCTAAGGCACGAAATAACGTTTCTTAACTGTCTCAATCCAGTATAAAGGAGGAGAGACATCCTAATTTATTACTGTTCCCTTTTTCAAGTAAATACAGAATCATACTTAATTGTCATTTTTAAGTTAACTTCAGCCCTCTTGTGGCAGCTGAAGATATTAAGCATATGAAAAGGCATTTTTACAAAACGAATTCTTATCATTTAAGAATCTTAATCAAGCTATTAGATAATTCTAAGATAAAAGTTTATAATAGTTTGATAAACCTAAAATAGAAGCATTTTTTTCCTTTTTACCCAAAATTGTGTTAACTTTAGCCCCCTGGTGGCAGCTGAAAATATTAAACAAATGAACTCATATTTTGGCAGGTATATATCATCCACTAAATGCAACTTTTAATCACTATTAGAACTTCATACTAGAAAAAAAGTATTTTTCGCTCCACCCTACAGTGTGCAGGGATACTGATGGGCGTCACGTCGAATCCTACTCTTAATTATTTAATAAATGTTACCACTTTATCATTTTATGATTGAATTCCATATAATTTCCATGTGCTTCACAAAAATAGATCCTGACTTTATGTACACCCTGTATAGTCTATGAGACAACCAAATAACGATACAAAACAACGTCAGCTGCGAACACACTAGCTGTTACAAATTTTCGACTTCTTTTTAAGAATTCGGCAGTGATATTCAGTTGCTCTTAGACTGCTAGTGACACTTTTTTCTTGCATTAGTGGGAGTAGGCATTTGCGTTTAGTAACAGATAGACATCTAATTCTTTTGGGTTTCAGAATTGGACATTTATAATGGATTTGAGTGCCGTGAACGTCGCGAGAATCGTCGTCCTAATTGAAGATGGTTATGGAAAAAATAGGTCCTGCTCCAACCAGAGTAGGCTAGGCACAACCTAGGCTACGTTGGAGATGGAAGACCTAGGCCAAAGATGTACCAGCCTAGCTATTTGACCATAAACAGGACTTCCATACTCTTTTGTTAAACAATTACAGCTGAAATGTCAGCTTATTTAACCTAAATTTAATAACCGAAGGGAAATTTATGAACTTCTTACCTTGAAATTTTATATAAGTTTTATTTCTTGACACCAATAATAAACATTTTTATTCCGGCTTCTTTCGTCTCGCGCCTCCTCGTCCTCCCTGTTATTCTGCTTATTCAGCTTATCCCGATCTTTTTCTTCTTCTTCCCAAAACCATGTTGCCATTTCTAGCTATGGGATCTTTTTTTCTTTTCATCCCATATTTGTTTCTTCGTTGGTGTCTTTTTAATTTTTCTCAGCAAGAGTTCAAGTTCTCCTTCTGATTTATTTTTTTTATTATTATTTTTTTTTTTAATGTCAATATGGCTTATCCAAGATTAGGTGGGTCTTCCATTTCGGTACTCCCAAATTTTCCACACATTGGGGCCAGCCAGAAAGGAAAAATTGCATGTGAAACCCAATTTTTTCTTTAATATTTGTTAACCCATCTTAGATTACCTATAATTTATGTTTTATTTGTTATTCCATTTTTGTTTTTCCTCACTTTTTAATATAAAAAGTGTAGCATCTTGTAAAGTCCTCACTCTTTCCAAAATGAAACGGTGTTGCATTTTTATTTATTTTCCATAGGAAATATTACAATATTCCAGCCCTTATCTTTTGTTGTAACATCTGCCTAGCTTGTAGAGCAGTTGAACGTTGTGGTCTACTATTTGTGGTATAGGTTATTGTAGTAGTAGGACTAGTTACATCATTTATTGAACAGGTTAGGTTTGGTATAGTTTGGGTCAAATTTTGATGATCATCAGAATCTATTATAGATTCATCTTCATGATCATTTTTGTTAACAGTAGTTGGTCCTACTTCTAGGGGGTATAAGAGTGATACATCTCTTATAGTTTCACCTGAAGCAGTTTTAAGTTTTACAACCCTGGTTAATCCATCTTCCCCAGTTTTTAGTTCTGAAACTCTACCTAATGGCCAACACTGTCTTGGTGTATTTTGTCTAATTAGAACTACATCTCCTACTCTGATTTCATTAACCCAGTCTTTGTTTTGTATATATTTATGCCTTTCTCTCAACCCAACAAGGTATTCATCACTCCATTGCTTTTTTAAATTTTTTTATATTTGCTATTTGTGATAATCTATTTTGCAAATCATGATTATTATCACTCCAAGGTGGATCATCCAAGGAGATATTGTAATCAGGTAGAAGGTTAATGACTTCTCCCTTAATCAAATGATTTGGGGTGAGAGGCTCTACATCATTAATATTATCCCCTACATAAGTAAGAGGTCTGTTATTGACAACATTCTCAATTTCACTAACGAGAGAGAGAAGTTCAAAGAATTCAATTTGTTTTTTACCTATTGATTTCTTTAGGCAATTCTTTATTGTTTGGATATTCCTTTCCCAGATTGCTCCATACCATGGTGACGCAACAGGGATGTATTTCCATTTTATTTTATTTTGTAGATATGTTATGGTATGTGAATTTTGTAATAGTGTACTGTACTATGTCATTCATTTGGTTTTCACCAGCCTTGAAATATGTTGCATTATCTGTCCAAACAATTTTGGGTACAGAATGCTTAGCACAAAATTTCTAAAGCTATAGACAAATGATTCTGCGGAGAGATCACACACTATGTCTAAGCTGACTGCTCTAGAAGATGAACATGTGTAAAGTATGATGTACATTTTTGTTCTGTTGTTCCCAGACCAACAGTCAAACTTCCTGTATAGTCTAATAGTCTATGCCAACTGTTTCAAAAGGCCTATTAAAGGTGACTCTCTCTGTTGGCAAATCAGGAGGATTGGTCTTCCTGAAAGATCTGGAATGAATCCTTTTGCAGGTGACACAGTTATTCAAAACTGTCTTTACAGTCATTCTGCCTTTGGGTATCCAATACAACTTTCTAATGGCATTTAATGTTTGTGGAACACCCATGTGATAAAGTTCATTGTGTTTCTCTCTAATAATTAGGGTTGTAATGTGATGGAATCTAGGAAGAAGAAGGGGTTGTTTACTGTTAAATGTGATTTGTGATTGGTTTAATCTACCCTTACATCTTAATAAGCCATCTTTGTCAATGTAAAGATTCAAATTTATTACCACAGAGGGTACTTTGTTCATTTGTTCACCAATTGTTAGAAAATCTATTTAATTTTTGTATTCTGTTTGTTGTATGTGGTTAATCCAATATTTGGTAGCTAGACTTGTATACATTTCATTATCATTATTTCTTTGTTTATTTATTTTCTTGAAACAGTTGTGAATGAATCTGAGACAGTAAGATGTTACCCTTACAAGTTTGCCAAAGTCAGAATAATTGTTATAATCTAATAGTGGCTCAACTTTATTTGTGGTTATCATGTTAAGCTTTACATTAATTTGTTCTGCTGGCCACATTGTTTCACCCTGAATGAATTCAGGTCCATGAAACCAATTTTTATTGGATTTTAGTAATTTACAGGATAATCCTCTTGTAAGAAAGTCTGCAGGATTTTGTTTTGTTGGAATGTATCTGAAGGTTATGTCCAAATTTTGTCTAGCTTCTTTAATGTCTTAATCTGTTACGGACAAAGATGTTTTTTATGTTCAACTCATCAGAGTTGATCCATGCCAAGCAGATTTGACTGTCAAGCCAAATATATGTATTTGTGATGTTTACATCATGATAGACTTCATGGAGAAATCCTGTTATTTTTACAGCTAGATAACCTGCAAGTAGTTCAAGCTGAGGAATAGTTTTCTTTTGTTTTAAGGGTGTTACTTTCCCCTTGGCATAGATCAAATGGCTGCCATCCTCACCTACAAGGTAAGCGCAACAACCATACACCTTTTCACTGGCATTGCCAAATACATGCAAGGTTTGAGGTGTATCTGTGTCCACAAAGTCTGGGAATATTTATGTTTTGTAGTTTATTGAGATCTTTAGCTAACCTTTTCCAGCTATCATCTTGTTTATTGGTTATAGGATCATCCCAGTCTACTTTGTTTCCAAAATTCTTGTAAAAGAACCCTGGATCTGATAGTAGAAGGAAGGAGTAAACCCATAGGATCAAATATTTTTGAACTTTCGGATAAGATCTTTCTTTTTGTGTTAGCTGTTGTATCTAAGGTGTAGCCTTTTGTGCAGAGTGAGTCATGAACTTTAGAATCTGAGTTCAAATCCCAGATCATACCTAATGTTTTCACCCTGTTTGTTGGTTCTGTCAATCCTTTGTCTTCTGATTTTATTTTTTGATTGTCTCATTATTTGATCCACTCTCTTAATTCAAATTACCTTCTTTCATTATTTTATCTGCTTTTGTAAACTTCATTTAATTCTGACTGTTTTGGTTGATCCTACAAGGTTATCTACATAGAAGTGATCTTTCAAGAACTGAACAGTTAAATCATTTTCATCATACAAATTTAAGTGATGTTTGATGGTTAAAGCCAGTAAACTAGGACTTGCATTTGCTCCAAACAAAACCACATTAAATTTAAATGTTTTAAACCCTTTATTTAAGTCATATGGATCATTAAACCACAAGAATCTTAGTTGATCTTTGTCATAGTTATTTTTCAGATGAATTCTCAAAAAAGCTTTGCTTATATCACTTTGAACTGCATAGTCATCTAATCTAAATCTTAGAAGGATTTTTACAAGGTCTGAAATAAGATTAGGCCCCTCTATGAGACAGTCATTCAAGCTATGCTTATTGCCATCTTTAAGACTACAGTTATACACAACTCTAAGTTTTGTTGTGGGTGCATCCTTTCTATAGACTCCTGTGTGAGTAAGATAATGGCAGTTGTCTTTTTTAAAGGGGTGATCTTTAACTTCTTCAATGAAGCCTTTTTCTAACTGGTCCTTGAAAACATCATCATACATTTTAATTCTATTGTCATTTTTTAATCTTTTCATCAAATTATAGAGATGACCTTTAGCTACCTTTAGATTATCATTTAATTTTGGACTATTGATCTTCCAAGGTAGTTCAATTGAATAATGGCCATTTTCATACATGATGGTGTTTTCAAAATTTTCAGCCATTAATTGATTTTCATCTGTATGATCACCATCTTGCACCCCCACTGACTCTAATAGCCAGAGCTGTTGTACACCTTTATCTAATTCTTCAGTTGTTAATGATTTATTTAATATTTCAGTATTTATGTCATTATTTGAGTTGTGTAAGACCTTGTCATAATAGGGCAAGTTTGTTAGTCATATATTTTTATTTTTCATTGTTATTTTATATTTATCTGTGTCCCAGTGGAGCTATACCCCAGTGAGTATCTAGAGCAATCCCATCTCCTATTCTGACTATGCCCTTCTGAATTAAGTGAATATAATCAGCTCCAATTAACATTTGAACATTATCTATTGTATCATCATTTAAATTTCTATCTGCAATTTTATATTGCTTTTTAAGTTGTTGTATTACTTCTTTTAAATTTGGTATTTTAAATTTTTGTTGACCAACTTGTTCAATGACTACTGCTTCTATGTTTGTTGTTTTATTCTCTGTGGGTATATCCAGATCTAAATTGACTGTACTATATTTTTCTTTCTGTTCATTTTCTTTGACAAATGATGTTATACACAATTCTTGTTCATTTTTATGAGTTTGTAGGCCTAATTGATTAACTAATGATTGATCTACAAATGTTTGTTGGGAACAAGAATCTATTAGACATCTTATAGGAGTTGTCCCACCTTTTTATTTTTTAAATCCAAGGTTATTGTAGGTAGGAGTACACTAGAATTTTTATTGACATTATTTATTGATAATGTCCATTAAATGTTTTTTCATTTTTCTTTGGTTTTGTTTTTTGAATTTTTAAATGAATCACAAAGACAAGAGACATGATTTAAACTTCCACAATTAACACATTTGAATCTTATTTTTGTTTTGCAGTCTTTGTTAGTATGTCCTGCAGCTGTGCATTTAGTACAAAGGTTTAACTGAGAACACCTGTTTATCCGGGATTCTAAGTCTACATATTTAGTACATCGTGTGCTATTGTGATCATCAGCCGAACAAAATTTACACTTACGTACAAATTCTGTCGTAACATTAAAATTTTGTAGTGTAGGAGTTAGACCTATCACTTTTTGTTCTGATTTGTCTTTTTTTGTTGTTGTGGTTTGGTTTTGTTTGAATTTTCTTTGTTTGGTTTATTTGTGAATCAATCTTTGTTTGGTTTATTTGTGAATCAATCTTTGTTTGTGAATTATCTTTGAAGATTTGTACATTGACAAAACATTTGGAAATTCATTCCTTATTTCACCAAGGGTAGGGTATGTATTTCCCGTTATTCTTTGGAAAATATCCCTAATTTGGGTAGGTAAACAATCAAATATTATGGCTTGGATAAACCATGCTGATTTCTCTAGATCTATGTCATTATTTTGTAGATGACCTAACATGCATTCAATTTCACAATAGAAATTGTACAGATCCTGATGGTTATCCTTGGCTGGTTTTATATTTTTTAATTTTATTGCTAAATCATTTACTATTTCTTTTTATTTAGGAAATTTCTTTCTAGTAATTTGAGAGCTATTTTATACGACTGCCATTGCCGGTAAGGCATCAACCAGTTTTAGGGCTGGGCCCTTTAAATAATTAAGCAGATAACTGAATTTGTCAACATCAGATATATAATCTTTGTTGCCAATTAAACTATCAAATTTTTCTAGAAAAGACTGAAATTTTGTTCGATCACCCTCAAATATTGGTACTTGTAATGTTGGTAACTTGGCTTGTTGTTTATTGTCATCATTAGAAATGGATACATTTCTGAAGGCCTCAATCAAACTTTGATTTGTAGCCTCTAAATTATTTGGTAGATTATCTAAAGCAGCATATAATTCATTTATGTGAGAATCTATTTCAAAAATATTCTGTTCTTGTTCACACAAAAGTGCTGTATATGTCTCTTCACCAACATTTAACCATCAGTTTCTGTAACAATTTCCTCGTCTATAATTATTATTTCCTGTTTAATTCTATTTAAACCACCCAAAATAGTATCATAATCCCTTTTATTTGGATTTTCTTTGCTATTAAAGGTAGTTAAAAGCCTGGTAATGACTCCCTTCCTTGCTGATCTCTTCCTTTTTAATGATTTAATCTTTGCCTCAATTGCTTCACATTCAGCCATATTTTGTTTATTTTATTTTTCCAAAAAAGTCCCCAAAATCCTAAAACCCTTTCAACTCTATAAATAAGCTTTATTTTATATTATGTATACTAGTTAAGCTTTATTTTGGTTAAATAGGCTAGGCTTCGATTACCCTTATTCTAGAATTTTACCACATTTATGACCAAATGATAAGTTTTGAAGCATTTGAATTATTTCTTATTTTTATTTTTAGTTAGGGCTTCGTAATTTATTATTATTTATATGTAGTAAATATTTGAAAAAGCTAAACATGGAATAAATTCTGTTCAGATGTCAAAATGTTTGATAAGGCGTAATATTTTTTTTTTTTTTTAATTTTGTTATTTTATTCAAGGTTAAGGTTTTCACAGCAAATAACCCTTCCCCACACGGGCCACCATTATAGATATGGAAAAAATAGGTCCTGCTCCAACCAGAGTAGGCTAGGCACAACCTAGGCTACATTGGAGATGGAAGACCTAGGCCAAAGATGTACCAGCCTAGCTACTTGACCATAAACAGGACTTCCATACTCTTTTGTTAAACAATTACAGCTGAAATGTCAGCTTATTTAACCTAAATTTAATAACCGAAGGGAAATTTATGAACTTCTTACCTTGAAATTTTATATAAGTTTTATTTCTTGACACCAATAATGAACATTTTTATTCCGGCTTCTTTCGTCTCGCGCCTCCTCGTCCTCCGTTATTCTGCTTATTCAGTTTATCCCGATCTTTTTCTTCTTCCCAAAACCATGTTACCATTTCTAGCTATGGGATCTTTTTTTCTTTTCATCCCATATTTGTTTCTTCGTTGGTGTCTTTTTAATTTTTCTCAGCAAGAGTTCAAGTTCTCCTTCTGATTATTTTTTATTATTATTATTATTATTTTTTTTAATGTCAATATGGCTTATCCAAGATTAGGTGGATCTTCTGTTTCGGTACTCCCAAATTTTCCACAATGGTCGGAGCCAGCGTTACGTCGCCGATGCGCTAGGAATTCAAAGAACAACGGTTCGACGTGTCTACTAACGTTGTGGAGACAGGATCTGGAAGATCGCGCTGCGCATCTGCCCGTGACGATCGTTTCATCGTCTTGAGTGTTTTGCGAGATCGTCGCTTGACTGCCACAAACGTCCGCGATGTGCTGGAAAGGTCTCGAGACGTCAGTGTATCGGAGCGAATCGTTAGGAGGAGACTTATGGAAAGTGGCTTACATGCTAGACGTCCAGCAATGGGCGCGGAATTGCTCCGACACTACCGCAATGCTCGTCTTGCTTTCGCTCGTGAGCATGTCAATTGGACTATGGTCCAATGAGGACGAGTATTGTTCACGGACGAATCAAGATTTCATATTTGAACATCCGGTGGACTGGAAAGTGTGGAGAAGAACAGGAGAAAGATTCGCCCCGTGCACTTTTACGGAGAAGGTTGCTTTTGGAAGAGGCTCAGTCAGGGTCTTGGGTGGTATCACTTCAAACTCGCGCACAGAGCTGCTCGTTGTTGGTGGTGGGTCATTGACGTCCGCAAGATACGTGGAAGAGATCTTGCTGGAGCATGTGGTCTCTTTTGCTCCTTTCGTTGGCGAAGACTTCCTTCTACAGCACGATAACACTAGACCCCATGCGGCAAGAGCCGTTAGCGATTTCCTTGACGAAGCTGGAATTCGTCGAATTGAGTGGCCTTCCCGAAGTCCGGACCTGAACCCCATAGAACATCTCTGGGACACGATGGGACGGCGTCGTAGAGTTCTAGTTGCCTCTAACACTCTACAGGAGCTACAACACTCTTTAACTGAAGAGTGGGAGGAATCCCACAGGATGTGATTGCAGATCTCATTTATGGGATGAATCGACGAATGGCTGCAGTCATTCAAGCTAGGGGAGGCAGCACCTCTTATTAACCCTGGATCACAAATTTTTTCAGTTTTTTGTTTTTGTCGATTTTTTTTTTTTTATAATAAATTGTATTAAGCAGGTGTTTGAAATTTTTTAATGTCCTGATAGACTAAATTTTCGAATTTTAAAACTTTAAACAGAAGCTTGCCCACTTTTTTGCTTTTTGGACATTCCAAGTGGGCCGATTTTTCTGCCGCTCAGTGTAGTTTCGGCCCCCAGACTACAGTCTTGGTAAGAAACTGTCCCTTGAGCATAAAGAAGTTGGCCATACCTTGTTTGGGGTAGATTTTGGGTCCTTTAAAATTATAACTGAATAAATGTCTGAGATTTGTTTTAAAGACTTAATTAAGTTTCGTGTGTAATTTCAAATTCACCATTAGTTGAATGAGGACTTTGATGGAAAATTATCGCAAATCTTGTCTGCATTAATTATTTTCCCATTCATATTTTCAGGAAAGTGTGGATGGTCGACTGGGATTGTTTTCTCCCCATGAAGAAACTGTCAACCCTTTAGCTGCGTATGAAGGGTGCAACTTAGAGCCAAAATATCCTGATGTAGGCCCACATGACATATGGATCAAGGTTCGTCGTTTTTTCTCATAAATTTATTAAAAATTAGAATAAAAATATCCTCCAGCTATTTTTTTTATTAAATATTGAAACTTAAACTTTGAGACGAGAAAGCCAAAAAATGTAAATGGTTAGTTTTATAGTCTTTATCACTGCTGGTTTTTTGCGTGTGTTCTTAGCTTGGATTTATTTAACGGCCTGTAATTAAACTTAATACGTCCTTTATTCTAAACTTAAGCCTCAAGTTGACCTAAATCCAAACCTGATTAAAACTAACATTACGCCTTCCTCCATTATCCAGTTCATCCAAGAACGAATTGACATTGCGCGATACGACAGCGACGACCAAGTGGCCATGTTTACCTCAATGTTCCACCGAACCCTCACAATGTCCGTTGGTAATCCGGACCCGAAAATGAACCGCCATATGACTGCTATTGGCACCAGGTTTAGACTACTCTCATGCGCTCTATCCCTCGTCCAAAGTAAGGTTTACTTCAGTTAATGAACTAGATTAAATGTGATCACTACTTGCAGGGGCGTAACTGGAGTAAAAAAGGTGGGCGGGGGACGAATACAATCCTATTGTTAGAAGCACTCATTATCTATGGGGGTAATTATAAAAGTTGCCCCCCCACCACCACCCACTTTTATAATTATTCCCATAGATAATGAGTGCTTCTAACAATAGGATTGTGTTCGCCCCTCTCCCCCTTTTTTTTTACTCCAGTTACGCCCCCGACTACTTGTATGATTCTCATATAGGAGTAGAATGATTGTTAGAAAGTGGGCGAAGAGAGGTAATAGATAAGTTGAGTTTACACTGAATTCATTCGAATTAAGAAAATTGCTTAGTGGATTAAGTTATTAGGGTGTGTCAATTTTAGTAAAGTCAACAATTCAAAAAACTACTAGTGACCAAATAATGCATTTTTATGTGCTAAATCGAAATATGTTTTTAAAATCCAGATTTGACCACTCCTAGCTACTTATATTTGAAGTTGAAGTTTACGAAAAATCAGCAATTTTTGCAAGTATTTTTTATTGTATATAACTACATTTTGCATACATTACATACAAGTAAAGACATTTTGATTGTATTTCATTATTAAAACTTAGAAATGTATCAGGTCATCCCATAAGTAATGTCGTTTTTTACGATAGATTAAAAGGACAGATTAAGTTTAAACTATTCCTACTCGGTTTAAGCATAAATTTTCCGAAGGTTATATCTAAGAGGAGACCTATCGTGTTTCGCTACATACTTTACAGACCTTGACCAGTGAAGACGTGTGTTTTGCTTTGTGAACCCCTCATAAACATGGCGGTATCAGAAGAGCATATCAGGCATATAATGCTTTACGAGTTCAAAAAAGGGAATAGTGCTACTGAAGCAACGCGAAACATTCAGGACGTTTATGGCAACGATATTCTGCATATGAAGAAATGTCAAAGATGGTTTCAAAAGTTTAGGAATGGTGACTGCTGTTTAACAGATGCAGCACGCTCTGGACGCCCTGCTGAGTTTGATGATGACCTGCTGTTAGCCGTACTTGAAGAAGACTGTTCAACAACTGTCGAAGAATTGGCCCAAAAACTCAATTCATCCCCGTCCACCATCCATTGACATTTGTAACAACTCGGAAAAATGCCTAAGTTAGGAAAATGGGTGCCACATGAATTGTTGGTCGACAATCTGAGGGTGCGGGTAAACATTAACACAGCTCTTCATTCCCGTGAACTCCAAGATCCGTTTTTGCACCGTTTAGTGACTGGTGATGAAAAGTGGATACTGTACCAGAATGTTAAGCGCCGTCGACAGTGGGTTTGTGCCGGAGAACCAGCGACACCACAGCCAAAACCAAATCTTCACCCTCGGAAGGTGTTGCTTAGTGTTCAGTGGGATAAAGGTGGTGTAATACACTTTGAAACCTTACCACACAACCAAACAATCACCGCTCAAGTCTACTGTCAACAACTGGATCGATTGAACACTGCACTAAAAGAAAAGAGACCTTCTTTGGTTAATCGGGAAGGAGTCGTGTTCCACCACGACAACGCACGTCCTCATACCGCTGGGATCACTTCTGCAAAAATTGAGGAGCTTGGGTGGGAAAAACTTCCACATCGTCCATATTCTCCAGACGTTGCGCCTTCAGATTATCATCTCTTCAGGAGTCTGCAAAACTATCTTGACGAGAAACAGTATACTTCTTTAGATGACCTGCACACCAGTCTTTGTACGTTTTTTGCCTCAAAACCGCCTGAATTTTATAAACATGGCATTGAAAAGCTTGTAGGACGTTGGCAGAGTGTCATTGATTCCGATGGAAAATATATACTAGATTAAAAAGTTTCAGTCGAGTTTTTTTTTGTGCTTCAAATTCCGATCTAAAAAAATGACGTTACTTATGGGATGACCTGATAGATATGTTTCTTGAACTTTGCCAAGGATGCCATGTCTGCCTTGCTCCTGGACATGAGCTCCCTACTGGCCACCTGGCCACTGATGTACGCCTCCCTCCCCTCTTGTGAGTAAACATGTTGTACTGCTTCAGTTGTCATCCTTACACACCTCTCTACTGACTGTGTGTGTATGTGAGGGCCATGCAGGAACTTCCATTGGTCTATCCAGAAACTCCTTGATTGTAGCGGTAGTGAGAGAGCAGGTCAGAGGAGGGTCAGTCACGCCAGAGTTCCATTCAATAAGCTCCGAGAGTTTGGTGGTATCTGGGTTGATGTCAGGAGTCTTCCTGGGTCTGACACTGCAGTCTCCTACCTGTGTCTCCTCATCTCCTTTACCTTTGATTTCCAGCAATTTAGGGTGTGTCAGTTTTAGTAAAGTCAACAATTCAAAAACTACTAATGCTCAAATGATGCCACCAAACTCTCGGAGCTTATTGACTGGAACTCTGGCGTGACTGACCCTCCTCTGACCTGCTCCCTCACCACTGCTGCAATCAAGGAGTTTCTGGATAGACCAATGGAAGTTCCTGCATGGCCCTCACACACACAGTCAGTAGAGAGGTGTGTAAGGATGAAACTGAAACAGCACATCATGTTTACTCACAAGAGAGGAGGGAGGCGTACATCAGTGGCCAGGTGGCCAGTAGGGAGCTCATGTCCAGGAACAAGAGCAAGGTAGACATGGCATCCTTGGCAAAGTTCAAGAAACCTATCTATATTTCTAAGTTTTAATATTGAAATACAATCAAAATGTCTTTAATTGTATGTAATGTATGTAAAATGTAGTTATATGCAATAAAAAAAATACTTGCAAAAATTGCTAATTTTTCGTAAACTTCAACTCCAAATACAAGTAGCTAGGAGTGGTCAAATCTGGATTTTAAAGCCATATTTCGATTTAGCACATAAAAATGCATCATTTGGTGACTAATAGTTTTTTTGAATTGTTGACTTTACTGAAATTGACACACCCTATTAAGGTATGCTGCGCATAAACGAGACAAAAACGCGAAATGTTGAGGTCCCGTGTTTGAGTCCTATATCTGAGTGTTGCGATGTTGCTCTTTCTCTCGTGAAAAAACCCACGGGTTGGGTCGTCCCACTGTAGAGTTATGAGCCTGGGAATATTCTCCAAACATTTAAGTTTCCGTACCGTACCTCCGTCACATTGTACGACTTCCTGCAGACGTTGTATCCTCCTCTTTTTATCACTAATTGCAAGAAAATGGTTCCATACTGAGCTAACTCTCACCATATTAATGCACGTTATCAATTTTCTGAAATATCTGCGTTATGTTTCCACCTCGAACTTGAGCGTACCTTCTTTATTTCTATACGTACTTTTATAGTCCTATATTTCCTATACCATTCCCCATATATCGTGTATAGTTACCCCCTATTAAAGCGTTTCTTTTTTCAGTTCTACTAAGATTATCTATCGTTTGTCCTGATATTTTGTATAGACTTTTGACCCTTAATCAGCGTACATATTATACGTTTGCACATGCGCTTAGTAAAGTCATTTGATTGTGGAAATGACAAAAATGTGCTTATTGTGCGAGATTCCGTGCCGAATTTATTGCTGATACGCTTTTTAAGATTTCAGTATTATGAGTGTAGTATTGCCTTAGTTTTGCGCTCTTTATTACTTGGTTCCTTTAATGGTTTTAATTGTTTAAATTACAAATTTAGTAAAGAAGAATAAATAGTACAGTACCTTACATTTTTGTAGCTAGCCACGTAACTTTCGTTATATTTAAGACGCAATTCCTTTCATTGTACTCATCTCATACAGGCGATTCAAACCCAAAATCTTTAAGTAAGAACGTGTTGAGAGAGCGCATCTACACCGCCTGCCTCGATTACTTCTGTTCCATTCGTAAATGTCCTCTTAAGAAACCCGCTCAACTACAGGAGGACTTGCGAGTCCTTCTCTCATTCTGGAACTCTCTTCACGTGGACAAAAAGTACCTCTCCGCTAGTGGATTTGGAGGTAAAAATATGACGAATTTTCACGGTTAATGGGGTGACAGGACGCTTGAAAGTTAGGCTTTTTGATTCCACATCGTTTATTGAAGTGATTACTCGTGTAATAATTTTTGTAACGTGTTATTGAGTTTCTGGTTCGGAGTTTTAATTGTCGCTCCATTCAGCGAAGATCGATAATTGAGCTTCTGGTGAGGTCTCATTTCTGCGATTTTGATGCGTCCGTGTTCTTTGGCAGACATTTCCTCGTACCATTACAGTGGATCAAACAGTCTGTCTCCTTCGACCGGACCCGACCTCCGTTCCACCTCAGCTGAGTTTGTAATGGCCAACTCCGGTTGGATCAACACAGTCCACCTCAGTTCGGGTACCTCCACCTACTCCAAACGTTCTGCGAGAAGCAAAAGGGTGATCGACAGGGACGAGAGAGATGTGAAGGATTACTTGAAGAAGAGATCACTCATCCTCTCTCTTTTGGTTGGTAATTAGAAAAAGAGAAGCATTTTAGCCCAATTGATCTGTTATTCATTTCAGCCGAAATTGAATGTTTCACTTTTAACACTTGGCATGTCCATTGGATGTAAATTCAGATATTAATATTTTAAACCATTCTTGTATGCTCTTGCTTTCATTTCGCTCTTTTAAATCACACACTCTTTTCCTCTCCCCTTTCAGGCACTAGAAATACAGGCCATTCGTGTGTGGCTGCATCCTCCCTTACCCGCTCCTACAGGGTCAGAACAGACGACGACCCCCCAGGAAGAGACTCTGAACCGATGGCTGCAGAAGAGCTTCAACACGCCCAAGTCCTGGAATGCCCACGCCAGACTCGCCTGGAGTATTTCGCCCACTCTGGCCGCTCACTTGCCCAGCAGGTTCCTTAATGAGTACCGCTTGTACTCTTAGTTAATAAAATAGATGTAGAGTACCAAGTAGGATTTTGAAAAATAACATCTTATTAGAGTAGGGTGGAAGTGTAGTACTCAAAAAATGTATCTTCATTAAAGTATTAAAAACCATGTTTAAAACTTAAATTTCGATTCCGAATTATTTTCTACTTGAAAGTAGAACGCCTTTCCACGCTTAATTATTAAAAGAGCCGACACGGTGTGCGAGCCAAAGCGAAATAATGCAAAAACACAATAGTCTTTAAAAGTTGGTTATTTGCATGCTTCTTTGTCGAATATTTTCTATACAGTACTTACCTTTTTCAGGGTTCATAATGTGTCAGGCTTGGAAGGTGAAATAGTTCACTTGGTAAAGAGTAATCCCATGGCTGTGTGCCACATACCAGAAGCTTTGCAATATTTGGCGACTTCTGAAAGCATTCTGGCAGACACTCAAGAGGTAATTTAATCACGAATATGTAAAAATACAAACTTATTTTTTATTTTAATTATAGTAATCCTTCTAACTTTAAAACTATAATGGTACAAAGTTATTCAAATGAATATCATTTAAAACTGGTTCAATGATTTTTACAATTTTTACAATTATTTGTTTAACAACATTTAACGTGATAGAACTACTGACTACCCTAACTTACTGTACGTTAACCATTCTATCTGTTTGGCATTCACTGCGATATAACTCACTGGAGTTGAAGCCGCGGTGAAATTCGTACTGGAGCAGCAGCGACAACGACAACGACAACAATAATTATGTTGATCATAAACCATGACCTGTAATTTTATTTAGTTTTTTTTTGTTTCAGGGGCAGCAGCAATTTACTGAAGGGGGAGATTCCCTGCCGAGTTTATTGCTAATTATAAATATGCCTTTTAGATTTAGGATAAAGGACATTACTTTGGTTTTGTACATACATTTAGAGTATAATTTGACTTAACCAGTTAATTCTAAGCCAAATGCCTTATTTTTCCATGTATTTTGCAGCTCAACTACACATTACTGTGGGCTCCTGTCCCCCCAGTGAAAGCCCTCGCCTTTTTCTCCAGACAGTATCCCCCACACCCCCTGACGGCGCAGTACGCGGTGAGGGTCCTCTCCAGCTATCCTTCAGACACCGTTCTCTTCTACATTCCTCAGCTCCTTCAAGCCCTCAGGCACGATACAGTAAGCGACTTTATCAGATTCTACTTTCTTTTTGGGGGCTGTTAATTAATGGAATTTCTGGTTTTAAAATTTATTAATTGTTATACTGTAGTTGTATAAACATTCCCTCGTTGTGGTTCCTAATTGCTTAACTTGAAATGCCAAATCCTGTCCTCTCTGAACCAGATGGGCTACTTGGCAGAGTTCATTAAAGTGGCTTCTCAGAAGTCTCAGCTCTTGGCTCACCAACTTATATGGAATATGAGCACAAATAAGTTCACTGATATGGACGGAATCAAGAGAGACGGTGAGTGTTGCGACTCATCTCATTTCTCAACTGAGAATTTAAGTTTTCGAGCTTTAAAATTTCAATTTGAGATTTGTAATTAACCCTTTGCTTCGTTAGTGGGGAGGGTGGGGGTGGGGGGGGGTCTTTTAAGAGTAAATAAAGTCGTCTGGTGTTAGCCAAAATAAAATCTGTAAAGTGGACGCTCTGCGGCAAAGGGTTAATTTAATAATTTCAAACAATATTCAGAAATGAATTATGTACCATACCATACCCAATTCTGTTCTTAGCTTAGTCTCGAAATTCAGTCAATCTGGTACTGGATTAGGGTTGGCCTGATTGGACCTGACCCAGTTGTTGTCCCCAGAAAAAGCCCACCTGAAAAAACAAATTAAAGCCCACTCAAGCGGGTTTTTTTCAGATATTTTAAAACAGTGAGTTACTGTAATAAGCTAATAAAAATAACAGTCAATACCATGTATTTAAGAGTCATTGCAGTCATGTAGGACTTTGTTTTATTTAATAAATAACAAACGCACAAAGCTCAACTCGACTTCAATTTTATTTTTAATTAAAACTGAACTCCAAAATATTTCATTTTATTAAATGAAGTGCCCCGTAAAAGTAATAAACTAATTAAATTCAGATAGTAATCATAGTTAAGTATTTATTTATTAAGCACTGGCACATCTCAAAGTAATCAAACTTCATCTTCATTCATTTCACTTCCACTACCCAAATATTTGTATATTTTGACCAGCTTTCCCGCTTTTTCTGTCCTAAGCTTGTTGCGTAACTTGGACCACATGTGTCCAAATGTTGAGAAAACTCTCTCAATGGCAGCTGAACTTGGGGTACAACTCAGTAGATGTTCACAAAAGTTGCAGAAATCTTCCATACCAATAGAATTTCTTTTTGCAGTTTGTACTTTCATCAATTGCCACCAAGTAGAGGAAGACTTTCTATACAGTTGAACATGATTATTATTAAACATTGATACTGAGAAAAGGTTCTTTTCTTTTATTTTGAAAGCCAGAAAATATGCTAGATATTGAGGCTTGTTGCTGATTATCCACTGTTCTGCTGCCATTGCTTGCTCTTCATCAAGTTCTGCTCCTGTTAATATATATATATATATATATATATATATATATATATATATATATAAAATATGAAAATTATTTCACGAAAGTAACACGTGAAAAATATTTATGATGAATAAAACCATGAAGGAAAGGAAACGCAGAATGGTGCTCAAGCGCTTTCGTCTAATGACATCCTCAGGAACACTGAAGTAAATAAAGAGTTCAAGACTATATACAGGTTAAAAAATATATATATATATATATATATATATATATATATATATATATATATATATATATATATATAAGCAGGCCCGGATTTAGCTATAGGCGAACTAGGCGATCACCTAGGACCTCGCTCAAGCCGTTTTGCGCGTTCTGTTCAAGTGACATTAATGATTTAGAACTCTATGAAGAACTTAAAGTACTTTGCAGGTTTATACCTGAGAAAACAGATCTCGGAAATGCCCTTGTTTATATAGTGCAAAAACAACTAAGTGAGATTTATCCTAATGTTTATGTTGCACTTCGAATAGTATTAACCATCCCAGTTACTGTTGCTTCGGCTGAAAGAAGTTTCTCGCGTCTCAAACTTATTAAAACATATTTGCGTTCCACCATGTCTCAAGCGAGATTGCAATCATTAGCTATGACAGTGCTATGTTATCAATAGAAAACGATATAACAAATTCATTAGATTATTCTCAATTAATTGAAGAGTTTAGCTCGAAGAAAAGTAGAAAAGCATTGCTGTAATATTCAAGGAGCATCTGAACCAAATATTAAAGCATTAATATTTAGCCTGATAAGTCGATCGCTCACTATTATAAAAAATGAAATGTCAACATCTCTTATACATCACATATGAAAAACGTTTGTATACTATGGAAAGTCATTACCTATAATATTATATAAATCTTAGAAATCATTGTCTTATATTTTCGATACAAATCTTGATTCATATTATAATTTATACTTATTTGTATGGTTTATTTATATTTCTTATACAATTTCCATGCGTGATTATTTTGGTTTGGTTTAATTTTTAAGTGCTGGCATAGTTCTGTCTATGCGGGATTCTAATATTGCTGGTATAGTACCGATAATTAAGTCCATATTTTCATATATATAGGCCTAGGGCCTCGCAACTTCTAGATCCGGCCCTGTTACACATGACTCCAGATTCCTGGGATCTTGGGAGCATTGCTCCAGTAAATTTGACCATGAGAAAAAGTAAATTTGGGTTTGGGTTTTGTTCATCCGCTAGACGTTATGCAATTTTTTTGCGTATACGTTCTTGTACAAACCAATTTTTTTAAATTACAAATTTAGTTATTTTAAGTTTAGTTGGTAATTCCATATTTAAAAATTATTTTTATTTTTTGTTAAGCTTCAATGTTTTGATAATTAAAATTTTATTAAAACGTATATTTTTTTAATATAAAATTATCAGGATTGGACTATGTTCCATTGATCTCGGCCAGGTTTGATAAATTGGCCAGATAATTACTTGTGCGGTTTTAAGTAATCCACCATGACTCTAGAATTGAAAAGTTTAGTTAAGTTTAAACTTACTTTAACTTACCTACTTTTACTTACTCTTCCTTACTTTTACTAAGTTTAAAGCACTTACTTTTACTTACTTTCATTGTACTATATTTACTTACTTTTACTCACTTTTACCATACTATATTTACTAACTTACTTATTTTGTATTTTTTCAGGTAGTCAATAATCAATAATGGATCCTAATATTGATGAAGTTGGAGAGAAAAGTGAGGGTGTTAAAAGGGGTTACTTTTGTGGTCAATGCAAGAACAAATATTCAAAGAAGCAAAACTGGGAGGAACATTTTAATTCCAAAAAAAATATTTGTTACAATACAAGAGGTCCCAGAGTTTGGGCCCACAGCTTAGATATTGCAGTAAAGAAATACCAGGATGAAGTGCAGCAAAGAGATACGGCAAAGCAGTCATTTAGTTTGTTCACAAAATGTGCTAGTGCTAGACCTCAGAAAAATGAACCAACTTCTTCAACTGCTAATCTAGAAAATGAAACTTTTTCACTAGATGTTTCACAGACTGAAGAAAGTGCTTCTCCTCCACCTAAGAAACAAAAGGTAAGTGAGGAATCTGCGCATCAGACTAACAAAACTGCTTTAGAGGAGTTTGAAAATTCCCAAATCCAGAAGACATTGAATGCAATTTTGCGCCTAACAAAAAAAAACTCACCAAGCTATTGTGGTTAATAAAGAGAAGAGTCAAAATATGCCTTCAAGTTCAAGTGTTGCATCCAAATCTAATAAAGCAAAAAGCAACAAATTTGACATTTCCATAGCCCATTTAAGCAAGTGTAAATCAATACAAGAAATCCTGAACAATGATTTGATCAAATCTACATTCAAATTGGTGGAAAAGAAGGATCTAGGGCATGCTGATGATTCATTTTCAGTACCAAGTGATATAATGGAAAACATTGCAAATAGTGACACTAATATGCCTGATGTAGATATAGCTGTTGAGGATGAAGATGATGATAATCAAGAAGATATTGATGATGCTTCTGATGATAAAATGTTTACATTATATTGCATAGCTTGCACAGACCCCAAAGCATGTGCTTCAGACAAACATTCTAACATAAAAGGTTACTTCAATGTTAAAGATTTAACCTATGTATGCAAACAAGGAGAAAATCAAGAGAGATGGTTTAGAAATCTGAAAACCCACCTGAAGAGACATTTAATTAAACTTCAGCATCATCAAAGAGCTGCTGTTTATGAAGTGATGAAAACATCATCTCGGAACACTACTAAACGCATAGAAGACTTATGTGGCAACATCTTATACTACATAATGAAAACAAACACTGCATGGGCTCTATATCCAGTACTTCTAGCTGTATTACATAGGTCAGGTTGTGAGGTTGGAAATTTGAATCATAGCACACATGCGTGCAAGACAATTTGTGAGCTATTAGATAATCAACTTAAAGAACAAACTGTAAAGTGGTTCTTAGAACAAACTTCAGTAACAATAACAGCTGACATTGGAACAATTTTGGGATTAAGCATGCTAGTTGTATTAGTTATGAGTGAAGAAGATAAGACTGTAAAACTTGCTGGGATAAATTTAGTACGCAGCAAATCAGGAGTTTATTTGGCCAATGAAATTTTTGATGTGTTGAAGTCTCCTAATCACTTGAAACTATCTGAAGAAGCAATTAAATCCAAGGTATCTGGAATGGTTGGAGATGGGGCTTTTTGTAAGGACAACGAGCCATTTAAAAACGAAATGAAAAAGTTGTTTGGAGAAAATTTCAAATTTCGATGGGACTTAATGCATCTTGTGAACAGAGCCCACGTTGATGCATTGAAGAAAATTTGTAAACTAAGTGAGCTTTTAGACTTTATTCAGAATCACACTTCAAATCTGAGATCAGGCCTTGACTATACCAATATGGTTCTTGACAATATCATTGGTTTTAAGAGACCAAAACTCAAATCTGATACTCGCATGGTTAATTACGAATTTGATCAATTTGACAGATTTGTGGAAAATTGTGTGTTTTTTGATCATCCACAAGAGAGAGAAATTAGTGCCAAGTTCTATGTATTGATTTCCTATGTAACAAAGATTATGTTGCAAGTAGCTCAATAAACCACAGTTAGTGCAGAATTTGTAGAAAATATATTTTATAAAGAAGGAGGGAAAACTTATGTTAAGAGTGATGGAAACAATTTCCAAATTAGCTAATGGAGGAAATGCAAATGATGTAGTTTCTGAATTTAAGCACGATACCACAGGCAGCAAAAGGAACTAACAGCTGAGGATTACATCCTAAATGAAGTTTACAAATACATCAAGAAACGTTCTGATTACTACCAGGTTGCTGAAGTTGCTAGACCATCCAGAACCAGATCTGAAAGTAGTTTTACAAAAGACTCGGTGATAAATTGGCTGACAGAATATATAGAACAGCTGTGGAAAGGAATCACAGAGAGATTAAAGCATTTTGATAAAGATGGATCAACTGCCTGGAGTGAAGCACCAGCTGAAGGGACATTCTCCATTCTTGGTTACATTGTTGAACACAAAGGATCCATTAAGCCATCTCATTTGACTAAGCTGTGCAGAATTGTGAAGGAGGGTCCAGCTCCAGGCACTAGATCTGCTGTAATGATCACACAGAAAGCCATTGATCAGTGGCCAAGCATACATGGCGGTAAATTCACAACAAATGCCTACATGCAAGGTCTAACATCGTCCACTGTTGCTGCTGCAATGAATAAATAAACTTAAGGTGAGTTATAAACTGTACATTATTGTATTATTATGTTTAGCTAAAACAATTTGTAATTGGTATGTCGTCAATTCAAGAGTTTACTATCATTAACCTATCTAGTGCTGTAAGGGGAAAAAAAGTAAATTCAGAGCTGTGCTCCAGTAAATTTTTTCAAATCTGGAGTCATGGCCCTGTATATAAGCGATGTACATGACGTGGAGGCCTTGCAGAGGGACATGAACAAAATATACAAATGGTCAGAAGACAACAACATGTCATTCAACACCGAGAAATTTCAGCTCTTGAGATATGGTAGAAAAAAATAACTTAAACAGACTGCATATTATGCTCCAGATAGACAGGAAATTCAGAGAAGCATGAAAGCGATTGATCTCGGGATAATAATGACAGATGATGCGAAATTCGAAACACAAAATCAGATAGCGATAAATAAAGCAAAAAGAGTCGCCGGACAGGTTTTAAGAACATTCAAGAGAAGGGACAGGACAGTAATGATTCCCCTGCTAAAAACACTGATTATACCAAAACTTGAATACTGCTCAGTTTTGACGTCCCCATATAAAAAGGAAGAAACTAATAAACGAAGAAACGCAAAGGCATTTCACAGCCAAGATTGATGGCTGCAAAGAACTCAACTACTGGGAAAGACTACATAAACTAAATCTGTACTCACTGGAAAGAAGAAGAGAGGTACATCATATTCTACATATGGAAAATGATCGAAAAACTGGTACCAAACCTAAAACTAAACCCAATTACCATTCAAACAACACTGGAAAATAGGAAAGGCAGAAGGTGTAGTGTTCCCAAATTAAAGGCCTGACAAGGGACCTCCTCAATCCTGAAGGAAAATAGCTTGGTTGTCAGGGGGCCAAGACTTTTCAACCAGCTTCCTAAGGACCTCAGAAACGTAACGGGGGTCAAAGTTGAAGTCTTCAAGAAAAGACTGGATGCCTGGCTCAGGACAGTACCAGATGAGCCGGGCGTGCCTGGCTATGTACGGTGGAGAGCTCAAGAAAGCAACTCGCTCCTCCACCAGGCCAGACCTAGAGGCGGGGCCACCAGCTTGACCTCTATGTGAAGAGAGACCAATGCACGAAACAACATAAGGTTGGTAAGGTAAGGTATATAATAAATATAGAAATAAAAATTGTGGGAGGAGCATACAAATTTGTAAGGAAAACTACCAATTTTAGCACTGCCCGAATTCAACACAAGATCAAATGGATTGTTTACAACAAATTTTATAGTTAATGCCTGAATGATATATAGGTCACAAAAAATATAAAAAAATATATATAAAAATTGAAAAATAAAAATTGTAAGAGGAGCGTACAAATTTATAAGGGAAAACTACCCAAGTTTTAGCACTCTGCCCTTCTTGTCTAAATCCGTTCTGAACGAATTCAACACAAGATCAAATGGATTGTTTACAACCAATTTTATAGATAAGGCATGAATGATATATAGGTCACAAAAAAAAAAAAAAAAATATATATAGTATATAAAACTACAGTAAATTGAAAAATAAAAATTGTAATCTCCTTTCTTGTCTAAATCCGTTCTGAACGAATCAGAACAACGGGATCGAGTTGAAAAAGACCTTTCCAATCAATACAGTGGGATATAACTGACAAATGGACAAAAAGGGCACTGGACGACTGTCCCGTTCTAACGGAATATTGATGCTGTTTTACACGCGTGTGCAACTCCTTTCCTGTCTGACCAATGTCTCCCTCCTTCAGTTAAATGATCAAGTCCCCTCCATTAAGTTTACTTTAGAAATGGAACAAGACAACTCAATCCCGTTTTTGGATGTGCGTGTACATAGGGAAAGCCCAGGTTTTAAGTTTAGTATCTATCGGAAGAAATCAAACAATTTGTCCTACGTACACTTTTATTCTGGACATGACACCCCCATTAAGAAGGCCATATTTTCTTCAATGTTTCTCCGTGCTCTTAGGATCGCCAGTCCGGGATACATCGATGCCGAATTGGAAAAAATCAGCGGTATTGGAAGTGATCTGTGCTACCCACCTGCGTTTATGAAATCTTGTCTTAACAAGGCAAAATGAACCTTCTATCGTGTGAATAATAACACTCGCACTTTGTCAAAGAATATTTTAGTACTTCCATTTTTCCCGGGCTTTTTAGGCATTGCTAATGTACTTAAACTTTTGGATATTAATGTATTATTTTCATATAACAATATTGTGAAAAATATCAGTAAAAAATAGCCCTACCAATAATTCGGGCATTATCTATAAAATTGGTTGTAAACAATGTGATTCCTTTTACATTGGTCAGACGGGAAAGGATTTGCACATGCGTGTAAAACAGCATCAATATTCCGTTGGAACAGGACAGTCGTCCAGTGCCCTTTTTGTCCATTTGTCAGAGTTATCCCACTGTATTGTTTGGAATAATGCTTCACTTTTGTTTCACTCTAGCAACATTGTTAATAGAAATATTCTTGAGTCTGCTATTATCCAACTTACAAATAACTTTAACATGAGCAAAGGTCTTTTTCAACTCGATCCCGTTGTTTTGAATTCGTTCAGAACGGATTTAGACAAGAAGGGTAGAGTGCTAAAACTTTGGTAGTGTTTCCTTATAAATTTGTATGCTTCTCTTACAATTTTTATTTTTCAATTTAGTTTTATATATTATTTTTTTTATTTTGACCTGTATATCATTCAGGCCTTATCCATAAAATTGGTCGTAAACAATCCATTTGATCTTGTGTTGAATTCATTCAGAACGGATTTAGACAAGAAGGGCAGAGTGCTAAAACTTGGGTAGTTTTCCCTTATAAATTTGTATGCTCCTCTTACAATTTGTATTTTTCAATTTATTTTTATATATATTTTTTTATATTTTTTGTGACCTATATATCATTCAGGCATTAACTATAAAATTGGTTGTAAACAATCCATTTGATCTTGTGTTGAATTCGGGCAAAGTGCTAAAATTGGTAGTTTTCCTTACAAATTTGTATGCTCCTCCCACAATTTTTATTTCTATATATATCTAATATATATATATATATATATATATATATATATATATATATATTTTGTAATCTGTATATACTCTTGAATTCTATTTACTTCAGTGTTCCTGAGGATGTCATTAGACGAAAGCGCTTGAGCACCATTCTGTGTTTCCTTTCTTTCGTGGTTTTATTCATCATATATAATTTAGGGTGCTCCAAAAAAAAAAAACATGATTTTGAATATTTGCTCCCCAGTTATTTCCTCATTGCTATCATGCTTCTGAATACTTTTGGGAATTTTTAGCTCGATCCTAACATATTAAGCCTTGCCACCAGCCTCATGTAAAATTGAGGTTTTGTGATTTTTGAATTATGCAATTAGGTCTGATTTGTAGGTATTATTGCTTAAGATTAAGTTACATAAACCTCATAAAAATAAATTAGGGTTAATTAGAATTGATTTAAAAATACAAAGCATTGATATAGTATAAGTATGTGTGCAAAAAAAAAACAAAGACGAGCTTAAAATTTGGTATTTCTTCTTATTTCTAGGGAAATTAGACGAAGATTGGCCTTTACCGAGGTTTACGCCCCCTCACTCCTGTGTAATTGTTTATAACTGCAGCCATTAGGTTTATTTTTGTTTTAGCAGGAGTGGGCCTCTTCCTTTTGGCAGTTATAAACAGTCCGTTTTGATCTTATTTTGATTTTACAGAAGATGGTTTAGTGTCCCTTTCTTGAAATCAAGAATTAGTTTCCTCTGACGCTCTACAACCTGAAGCATGTACTGTCTTTGGGGCTCGTCCTTGGTGATGTTATTTGAGTAATCTTGAATGAGCTTTACAGCTCTTTCTGCAAGATCATTTACTACTTTGACACTTCTAACATATTCAAATGCTTTTTTTATATTCAGAATCTACGTTCCACTCACTTGGGTCCTTTGTCATCCATTCCATATCTATTCCCAGAGTTTGTAAAAGAAACATAGAGTTTACTCCAATCAGCGAAATTAATTTCGTTGAAGAGTTTAATTTAGGGAAAGTGGGAACTCCCATTTTAAAACTGTTTACTTTTTTCATCTTCATAATTTTTTTTAGTTATTTGGCGCTTTTCAGAGATCTCAATTTTATTTGAAAACAGTGAAAATGAAGCTAACTTCTGTCATATACCAAAAATGTTTTTCAAAGGTTTTTATAGCTGCTGAGGCCACATCTGAATCAATTTTACAATAAGAATTTAAATCGTGCCACAATTTTGTCATTTATTGCAGCATCACCTGCATTGGTAGCTGATAACCAGGGTTGTATATAAAAAAGCGATGTGAATGTGCAAAAGCATTCAAGATTTTTTTTTTTTTTTTTTGAATCATACCCAAGTTGACAACTGAAAGCAAACATTTTAGCCGCATACAAAATGTACGCCATCCACCTTGCATGGTGATATGCTCCTGGCTTTAACCAATGCACACCACGAGGCGGAGTCCCTCCCAAGAGAGTAAGCATAAGTTCCGCACACACTTTGTAATCTTCTCTTGGTAATGATTTTTTGTCAGAACTTTGGGTCAGCGTTTCTTGAAGAAATTTTTTAACATCTTCACAACGAGATTTTAAGGATCGCTCTTTAAATTCAAGAATTTTGAAATTGCATTTATGAAATCAATATCCTCTTTTTTTCTGTTCTGTCGTCCTCAACCGATCAGTTTGAACTCTCCGTTCAGCATCTTTATGGGCAATAAAAAAAATAGGAGTCAAGGTCTCTAACAAAATTTTCTTCTTTTACCTTGCTGGAATTGGAACCTTTCCTTTTTTGGAGCTTCCTATAATTCTCGTAAAGGTCTAAAATCTTTTTCTTGACTTTATCTTTACGTTGTGTTTCGATTCCTGATTTCATCCACTGCTTTTCTGTATCTTCTAATACTTTTTCAGCAATTGTACCATTAAAATTTCTCTTTCTTCATTGGTCCATCTTTTAGGTAGAAAAAATAGCGTAAAGTGTCCCCCTTCGTTGGGATTCGAACATCAGAGAGTTTTTCGATAGGTTTTTCTATTAGCCATATTATATCTTTTCTTAAGGAAATATTTGAATTATCCTTTGATTTTTTATTTGGATCATCTTCATTATTGTTATTATCGTTTCCGTCTGCCATTGAAAAGTAATTAATTATTGCTCTTCTTGACAAAAAAATAAGTATTAAATTTCGTAATAATTATTTAAGTTTATATAAACTCAAGTAAAACTACGATTTATTTAATAGATACGCTATTTATGATAGGGAAATCTGAAAAAAAATAAAAAAAATGTAAGTATTAAGTATAATAAATTAATTCAATAAAGCATATTTTTCAGCTGCCTGGTGGCAAGGCTTAGTATGTTTCAATGTAGCTAATATTTTTTTCTGGCATTAATATGATATAAAAGAATGAGAAGAAGCCCGGGGAGCAAAGTTTTATGAGCTTTTTTCAACATCTTTTAATTTTCGGAGCACCCTAATATATATACACACTCGTATATACTGTATATATTACTATTTCTCTGAAAGCAAAGAATATGTTATAAATAGATTATAAATATTGATACTTACCCATGTATTAAGGGTCCATGAAGTATGCTACATAAAAGAATGGTTCAACTGCATCAGTCATTCGTTTTTTAATTTGAGCTCTATGGCTACATATTCTACCTTTGTCAGCAGTTGACAAAGTTGCTGAATCACTTTGAAGCTGCAAAAATTTGATTACACTGATATAATAATAAATCCCAGAATAAAGTATAAATAAAATTTTTACTCAAAGCATTAATTAATTAAAATAAAACTAGAGTAGGTATTAAAATAAGTAGCAGATGTACCATACTTAAAAATGTAACTAAATATTCATAGGTAGCTAAGTATACCTTATCAAGTGCAATAACAACTTCCTTTAGCTGCTTCTGAAGGTGAAGGTCCTCTTTGTATAAGCCTGCATTGTTCAGGGCAGTGGCAATTTTTCCATCAGTTTCTTGTTCAGTATTGATTTCCAAGTATTTATGAAAATTTTGTATAAATGTGTTTACACAAGCTTCCTGCGAGTTCCACCGAGTATTGTTCGGTATTTGTGGCATTAGTCCTCCCTTGTCCTTCAGCTATTCCTGATTAACAATTGGCCCAGTAACCATTCAAACTGTGAAGTTAGTCACTTTTTCGGGTTCACAAGTGTTAAATTTTTTAAATTTTATTTAGAAGTTTAAAATGTTTCAAATTTTACAGTTTTGCTTTGTCATTGTTTTAATACAGAGAGAGTATATAAAAAATTGTAACTGTAGCACTTTTAATTCTAAATAATTTCATTTTTTGCTCATCAGAAGATTTATTCGACCTAATAGATAACCTTCAGAGTATATTGACAAGCAACTTCTCTGGTCATGGGAAACTATTTTACGAACGGGAATTCGCCTTCTTTGAGAAGATTACGAATATTTCTGCTGCAATCAAAAACTATGCGAAAGGCAAGTCAAAATAAGATAAAATTAATCATTTCTTTTCTTTTGTGTTTGGAACTTTTTCATAGTAATAATATTTTGTTAATTTTATCGTATGATTTGAAGAGAGGAGTTTAACTTTTACTTACGGTTGTTGCGCTTTTACTTAAAGGCCCGGAAAGGAAGAAAGCCTGCCTGGACGAGTTACGTGCAATCGAGCTTCAAGATGGCTGCTATCTGCCCTCTAACCCTGAAGCTGTTATCATTGACATCGATAGAAACAGCGGAACTCCAATGCAGAGGTTGGCTCCATTTCACTACTCAGAGTATCTTTTTACGTAACCATTTAAGTCCCAATGTGAGTGAATATACTTTCTTCTTCTACCATAAATTAATCCATTTCCTTCGTATCGCAGTGCGGCTAAAGCACCTTATTTAGCGAGGTTCCAAGTTCGGCGCTGCGGAATAAAGGAATTGGAGAAGCAGGGCTTACAGGTGAGCTCTGGCCAAGCTGTTTCTCCTAGCATCGGTCCTGAAGTTTGGCAAGCAGCCATTTTCAAAGTAAGTGAAATTTTTACTTAAGAAAAATAAATAAGTAGTAAGGCATAACGTACTAGTTTGCTTGTTGCAGTAATCTTAACTGTCTGGGATCGAAGTCCTGATGGAAAATTCTCTAAAACTTGATAGTTTTCTTTGATTTTAACGTGAAAAAGTGTACCTAGTATTTCTTATTTTTACCACAAGTATCAAAGTTTGGTTATACATTTTTTAACATTTTATAACGGTTAATCATATAAATATTTCCCGATGTTGAATGTAATTAATCCCAAAATTATTTATTTAGGTCGGCGATGACGTAAGGCAAGATATGTTGGCTCTTCAAGTGATTTCTATCTTCAAAAATATATTCCAGACAGTCGGGTTGGACTTATTCTTTTTCCCTTATCGCGTGGTTGCAACTGCTCCTGGTGTAAGTAAATAAAACTCCTTCACTTAATGAATAGATTACACAGGCCTGCGAATGAGAACTTTGTAAGAGTTGTTTCTTACTAATAACTGATTTTATATAATTCAACTACCCTGATTTCGAATAAGGTGTCCATTTTTTTCTATCACGTATGGATTTTCTGCAAACTGGAAGGGAAAAAACAACAACAAAAATATTATTTATTTCAATTTACATTAGGTACCTATTTCGCTTTGTTATACTAATTACAAATGCAAACAACTTTAAAAATAATTTATTGAATTGAATAACCTTTATTAATAATAAAATAAATACATTCTTTTCAATTTACAATGAAATGAATAATTGTGAAGCTTGACTATTTATTTTATTTAATTTGGCCCTTAAGCTTTACGCTTTACTGGGTTCTTATTAAAAATAAACAGCTAGTTGTTATTAATAAATAATAAATAAATAAATATTATTGATAGTTAAAACATGTATTAATCTTAAATTAATAAGTTCCGAAGACTATTAACGTCAATTGCATATTCATCTTTATTTGTCCTGAGTTTTCTTTTGAGATCTATGCATTTTAGTCTCGAATGTACGCGCTATTCCTTTTCTTTTATGTAATAATTCTGGAGTATCCCGTTTCAACATCCAGCAGTAGTAATCAGCCATCATGCTGATGTCCCACCTTCCCTGATATATCTTCTCCATTTCTTTGATGTCTTCGTGAAACCGTTCTCTTTGCTCTTTGCTGAGTGCTCCGAGATTCTCAGGGAAGTAATTTAAGAGTGAATGTAAGAAATGTAATTTTAAACTCGTGTTACAACCCAACTCTTTGAACTTATTTAGCATGGATGCTGTTCACAATGTTTTGGTAATTTGGGTCCTTGTTGTTCCCCAAAAATTTGCTGATAACATCCTTAAAAGCAATCCACGCTTCTTTTTCAAGATTGTTACCATTGTTCTTTCAAAGTGTTCATCCAAAGTCAGTTTTCTAATCTGGAGACCAACGAAAATTCCTTCTTTCAATTTTGCTTCCGAAAGAGTTGGGAATTTACCACGCGGATACTTAAAACAATCTCTATCTTCGTCCAAGGCCTTAACAAATTGCTTCATCAAGCCCAATTTTATGTGAAGCGGAGGTAAAAGGACTTTCTTCATCTCAACCAAACTTTCATGTTGAATGTTTTTAGAACCAGGTGTCAGGTTGACCCTGCGTGGCCATTCTTTTTTTATCCAGTGCTGAGTTCTTGCTCGGCTATCCTATTCACACAAAAAACATGGAAACTTCGTATAACCTGGTTGTTGACCTAACAACATGCAAATCACTTTTAAGTCTCCACAAAGTAGCCAACCGTGTTCTTTGTATTTAACTTTAGCTAGAAGAAGAAGCTCAAGATTTTCGTAGTTTCCTTCAAGTGAACCGAATGAGCCACAGGAACGGATGCATACAAGTTATCGTTGTGAAGGAGGACACCTTTTTGACTTCTTTTGGAGGAATCAATGAAAAGTCTCCACTCATTTGGGTCATAGACTGCAGCGCCTAGCTTAAACATTAGTTCCGAAACATTGTTGCAATATACCAGTGAATTTTCTTGAGAAAAATATTGGATGAATTCTTTTTCTCAATTTCTGTACCAGTAAAATGACGTCCCGGGGGAAAGTAAGTTCTTTGCACGAAGTGTGGTTCCTAAAATCTCTGAAGAATCCTTCGGGAGACACAAATTTCTTACCAAATCATTAAGTTCACTTTGTGTAAACAATTGGGGTTCACCAGATGTTTCGGTTTGAAAACAATAAATATCATCGTTTCCATCGTCATCAGACACCGAATCAGATGAAATTATATCAAGAGTATTTGGTTTAGTAGGTACAGGTATACCAGGTCCATGAGCAACACGTCTTATAGCAGACTCAAAGTTTGGATAAGAAATTTTGTTTTTATTTTTAGTATTGTAGCCTTGCACGTTACATGAACAAAAATAGCAGTCATTGCTGTGATTTCTAGGCTCACGCCAGACCATTGGAATCCCAAAAGGTAAAGAATCCTTTTTACCTTTACTCCACAGTTTAAGTTGTTCAACACAGACACTGCAAACTTTGTGGAGCCCATGATTTGTCTTGACCCCCAAGTTTCATTCCGAAATACGCATAGTATGCTTTCTTGACGAAGTCTGCAATATCTCGCCTTTGTTTTTTCACAGTAAATTTTCCACAAATATAACAGAAAATGTTTGGCCTATTTACACACCCTCTGGTTGCCATAGCGACAAATAAACAAATTCCAAGAGAAATATAGTCTCCGCGCACCTTTGAATAATAAAGAACTATGCGTTTCTCGAATGTTCTAGAAGACGCTATGACGTCACTTCTGATCTGGAAGCATTTATAGGCAGTAGTTTTTAATCAAAATTTAATTGAGTCAATTTTAATGAAAATTACTTACATATGTAACATGAAATATGACATTTTGTGAAAAATATGTACGTGATGGCGAAAAATGAATATTATTTTCAGAATCAGCGTGCAAAAATTACTATACAAGTAATAAAATATTTCGGACAACAAAACCATCGCAGGCCTGTGTTCATTAATGAGTGAAGTTCCCTGTTCATTGACTATTCACTACTTAAGTTATTCAAGAAAACGTGGCATAGTTACCATAATTCTATTAAACAGTGTGGTTCGTTGATAAAAATTCCAAACTTGTCTCGCTTCGAAGTGACTGCATCGCAGGCTGCTGCTCACTCTTTTATGTACTTATTTATTTAGGGTTTTTGTTCAAATGCGGAAAGCATTTTGAATAACTTTAAATATTAATGCGAAGAAATATAAGGGAGTCGTTAGTTTTCTTCAGCTTTTGTTAATGTAATGCGTGTGGGTGGAATGGGTTCTCACATTATTATTATTGGTTTTACTGGGCCCTTCAACATTCTGATTTCTGCATATGCGAAACTAATTTTAAAACAAACTGTAACGTATCCGCGCATATTGGATTAAGGCCATTTATGTATACAAAATGCTTTCACTCTGGTTAAAAATAATTCCAGTTATCAAAGCTAAGTTCATGGCTGCGGTTATTGAGTAATCTTAGTTGGTCTGCTGTTTCAAGTGCTTAAGATTTTCAGATAAGTTCGTGTAAAGTTTGTTTTTCGCTAGAAATTTTTTTCAGTAGCATCCCTGCCATCATAATTGTGTTTTCACTGGGATTGGATAGGATTTGTTTTTTTATTATAATGTGAGTGCTCTTTACCGTTATTGCGCTTCTTAAGGAACCGTGTTACTACATTGGAATCCGCGGTAAAAATATGATTTTAAGCTTTCAACAAATAATAAGGAACTAAGTCTCTCTAGTGTGGCGTCATCGAATGCGTGCCCAATGCCAAATCCAGAGACCAACTGGGTCGATCCACAGACACTGGCATGTACGAGTATTTCATCAGTCTTTACGGCGATGAAAATTCGCCCAGGTTTCAAAAAGCTAGGAGTAACTTCATCAAGTCAATGGCTGCGTACTCGCTGGTCGGGTACCTTCTTCAGATCAAAGACAGACACAACGGCAACATCATGTTGGACGCCGAAGGACATATTATTCATATTGGTATAACTATAGGATTTATTCAACATTTTGCCAATAGTACTTTTTCTTTGCACTTTCCATTTAAACTGTATATTAATAATTGAAGAATACGTGTAATTTTTAAGTATTTAAATTTTGTCAGATTTGTTTGTGACACATGTTCGTTTGAATTTCAGATTTTGGTTTTATGTTTGAAAATTCTCCCGGTGGTAATTTGGGGTTCGAACCGGACATTAAATTGACTCAGGAGATGTTCATGATTATGGGGGGAAAGGTGGAGGCACCCCCTTTCAAATGGTTCGTGGAACTCTGTATCAAGGGTTACTTGGCTGTCAGGTGAGTTGTATATGGAGACTTGACCTGATTCTGTATCACTTATCTAGAGATAAGGGTAGGGTCTTCCTAGAGTAGAACCACTGAATGTTATTAAAATTATTGAAAATATTATTTATGAAATTCAAAGGGTTAAATTTAATACGAAAAAATTGCTTTATTCACTGAAATGTTTAGTTACTACATAAACTTAATTTTTTATTAATCCGAGGTAGAGATCTGGACAAAACGTTCTCTTGTTGGTCTCCAAACATTATTTTATGATGGCACACCTTGAAGATTGACCTAAGCATTAAACGTATGACTGTAGTCGTCAAAGCAGATTGTGTCATCATTGTAAGCCAACCGAAGGTCGAGGGAAACTATTTATTAGGTTTTACGTTGTCGTCATCGTAAACATTTCCTACTAAAATGCATTAATATTTCATCTACTCTTTTAATAGCTGTGGGAGGAGAGGGACTTGCGTTTAAACTAGTAATTTCACTACTGTCTTGGTATTTGTTAATTATGCAAGTTTGTAAGGTGCAGTAACTGTAACACTAAATGATTACCCTCTTAAAGGCCATACTGTGAAGCGATCGTGTCCCTGGTTTCCTTGATGCTGGACACGGGGCTTCCTTGCTTCCGAGGACAAACTATTCGCCTTCTGAGAACACGATTCTCTCCCCAAGCAACGGAGAAGGAGGCGGCCCAGAACATGCTGACTGTAATCCTTCATTCCAATTTGAACATCAGAACTAAGGCCTACGATTGGCTTCAGTACTATCAGAACCGGATTCCTTGTTAAGAACTTATTTAATGTAACTGGAAACCGTAGGCGGTGTCATTACTTCTACTTGCCAAATTGTCACGTAATGTGTTCTTCCTACTTGAATGTTTTATCTCTAACCTTTAACTTCATGAAAATAAATTGATCAGAAAGAATCGTCAAAGACGACTAACTCAAAAAGAGAGAGAGAGAGAGAGATTGGGGCAAAACATCGTTGTTCTGTTATCCACAATTGGTGTTAAAACTGTCCGTGGTTAATGAATAAATGAGCAAACTTTGTGTTTTAGATTTTTTCTGTTTTCTACCTTTTAACATATAATTTGTGTCTCCTCCACTATCCATTCCTTATCTATTTACGATATTTAACCCCATGTTATTGAATATTGTTTGGGAGCTTGTTATTGCCTACTTTATTAGGCTAAGTGTTAAATTCTATTGTGTATTCAAGACGAGAAGGCCAAGTAGATTTTACTTTAATGTAATGCATTCCAAATTTATTTTGAAGTGATATAAAAATCATTTACATTTAAGAATTCCATAATTTTATTTTTATAGTTGTATATTTTACACTCTATGTTTTTATGTATAGACAGAAGTTTATTATTTAGGGAGTTCCGTTTACTACTACTATGTTGTATAATAAATATATATTTTATTGATTTATTAATGTAAAAATGTACTTATTTGTAATAAATTATTGAATGGAAATTCGGTATATTTTTATGTGAACTTTATCATTTTAACTTATATTAATGAAAGCAAACCGAAATAATTTTGATACAAACTCCGTTTTTTCTTTTGTCATTCGACGGAGATGATGATGATCATGATCATGATGATGATCATGATGATCCTTGCGGTAGACGAGGAAAAATATATGATACTACCAACTTCATTGTCCATCAATCAACCGGCGAATCTTCACGCCTCAACTTCTGACCATGAAACAGATTGATCTGATTACCGTTTTAGAAATTATTCCATAACATTCAATCTAACATTTAATTATCCTTTTACAATAATCAGAAGTAATTTTAGAGGTTTTTTTTTCCTTTTCACAGAACCTCTCCACGTATGATGATAGTTACTATCAGATGTGTTCTTTAAGTAAAGGACAAAGAAATGAACACTGCTTACCTTTAGATATTAGCCTTTCTAAATTATAAACAAACGAGCCTTTCAAGACGGTCCTTATTTCTGAAGGGGAGCTGGAACCCTTTTTACCCCCATGGTGTTAAATCCTCCGGTCCAACCATATTCCCATTCAATTACTGGGTTGACAGTGATGATAAGGATGAAACACTTTATCAGAAATTATTTGAGGAATCGGTCGCAAGAACCTCTGATTTCGAGTCTGACGTTTTACTACTGAGTTAAACCAACCTGTCTTACACTGATGGATAACGGTCGTTGCATCCTTTTTTTTTTTTTTTTTTTTTTTTTTTATGTAAAATTTTTTAAATGGAACAAGAATAATTATAAGCGCATTCCGTACTCCTCTCATTTAAAGTAAAAAAAAGTCCTTGAGTTTTTTATTCGCTTTAAGAATAAATTTGCAAGGAAAATGAAACAAGAAAGAATATTTATAATGGAACATATTCTGAGAGAGGGAACTCATGGTTATGAGTTTTATTTTTCTTGTTTCTCACGATGTTGTGTTGGTGCAACTACGTAACAAATTCGTTGAAAAATAATTTTTGTGCCCATATAGCATTTTTATGCTGGTTCATGAAGGAATTAAGTGATACAAAATTATTGTATAACCATTAAACATTTCATCTACACTATGCCATGTTACATTCACATGTAGCAGTGGTTTTTAACTCCTGTGTCACCAAGCCATTTTGGGTTATTAAATTGTCACTATTTATTTATTTTATTTATGTTATCCCTAATCATTTTATTTAATTATTTATTTTATTATTTATTACGAGTGAAATGTTTGAAGGCATGGGTCGCAGCCAAGAAAAGCAGGGTAAATGCTTGTCTTTAGATATATATTAGATTATTTAAACTAGCTGACACAATACTACATTACAACACAAAGCACCATCTTGCATATGGGTTTCTTTCATGTTCACATGTACCTACACTTTTGACTAAAATGAAAACTGTTAACAGGAAAGGAGTCTGTTGCATTCAGACTTACCAGTGAATGTACGAAAATATGTATTTTATAATATGAAACCAAAATGGTAGCAGAAGTGGCTAATTGAGAAGCAGCTACATGCCCCTTTTATATCAAAGCAAGAGGTCAACACCCGAGTTGATTTCTTGTTTGTTTCAATAGGGGATCAATGTAGTCGCCGCAACCAACGTACCTTAAATCAAGAACTCAAGACTGGTTCATTGCTAGTTTTTATTCCTTTAGGAAACCTATCCATATTGGCCTTACTCACCGAGTAGGTCCTGGTTCATTCTTACTCCTCACTCTAAATAATGGGCGATCACGCCCAGCTGAATCTGGATCCATCAAAGCTGACCTACGTAAGTAAACTTTGAACCCATTCCCTTATACACACCATTACACACAATGTAAATAAGCAAAGAATGTGCAGTGTATGATTGAATATGACGTCATATTTAGTAAAATGCCAAAAGTTCAATAGTTCCCACTTGCCCAACTACATTATTTTAAGTTAAAAGAACAAACTTGGTTTCCAACTTATACCTTGTGAACACTACAAAATTTTGTGACAGCATTTTAATAATGGTTTTATTGATTACTGAATAAAAAAATATGTACATTAAAAAAGTAAACAAAAGTTGTGCGTTAATGACGTCATACAATTCATTCGGTAGTATTTTACCGGCGTACAGAAAGAGTGGGCTGGAGAAATTTTTACCTTTTATTAATGCTAATATGACAGTTTTATTAATGAAATATGAAACATATGCCGTACATGATTAAAATATAACCCATTTTATATGTAATTATGTACTTTACATGTATGATTGATCAATGTGAGTAAAGATTAAAATGGATTGGTTTTCCTTAATGCAAAGCGTTCTTTTTGTAACAAATATGGCGGATGCGCAGTTTGCATAGTGTTGGTGCGCATAAAATAGTCAGGGTGGGGTTTCAAGTATTTGAAAATTTATAATTTTAAACTAGTAATTGAAATTAATTTTATTGAAAAACCGAAATTAGCGTTTTAAAAATAAAGATTTACTTGATCTTTATTGTTTTTTTCTTCCATGGCCAGATGGACGTAAACTTATCCTGGCCTAGCCTACTCTACTGTCGGCTAGCTCAGATCCAGCAATATCTAGGGCCTAAGTTTAGGCTTGGCTTTATGCCCTTGTTATTAAGATATCACCACTACATAGGCTGTACATTGATTTGGGATGGTTTGCGCCAGGTTTAGGCCTACTAAGTGAAATAGCCTAGGGCCAGTATGAGAAGTTTGGCATAAGTGGTGCATAAATTCTAAAATAGTGAAGTGTTTCCAAATCCTATAGGGAATGGAGAAAGTGATCTAAATTTCCCATTAAATTATAGGTTTAACCCAAAAAGTGATTTCCAGGCATGAAATAGGCTGTAGCTGCAATATTTTAGCTTTATTAGATTTGGTGTATCATTTTTAAACTCTATTCTACTCTAATTTAAACAAATTAGGCCTTTATTAAAGATGCTAAGATTCTCAAAGAAGAAGAAAGCTTATCTGAGGCACTATTTTGTTTGCTAGGTTGATTAAGCAGAGGTAGCTACAGATGAATGAAAAAAAAAGCAAATGTAGTACCCATTTACGAAAAGGGTAGGAAATTGGCCTGTTAGTTTAACATTTGGTATAGTTATTGAATGTTTCACCAACACTGAAATTAATATCCAAAATATATTTTTCTAATGTATTTTGGTGTGTGCTGTTCAAATATGACCTTCATATCTTGTGCAAATGAACTGAAAGTTTTCCTATGTTTTGGTTCATTTTCGCTAGAAATGAAGGCCATATATGAACCAAAACACATTAAATATATATAACCTAACATAACTTTAACCTGTGTGTTCTCCGATTGCATGTGCTAACCAGGAAGGGGTAATTATTGAATGTTTAACCAATATTGAAATTAATATCCAAAATATATTTTTCTAATGTATTTGGTATGTTTTATTAAAATATGACCTTCATATCTTGCACAAATGAACTGAAACAGTTATGAAACTGTTGGTGAAACATTCAATAATAATAACTTAACATCTTTGGTGGGTAAGGTACTAGAAAGAATTATAAAGAATAATATTGAAGATCATTTGGAAAATTTTAATCATATTTCTTAATTTAGATTAGGAAGGTCTTGTTTGTCTAATCTCTTAGACATTTTAGAGTTTATAACTGAACAAGTAGATAATAGAAATGATGTAAATGTTATTTATTTGGATTTTAGTAAGGCATTTAATAAGGTTCCACATATAAGACTTCTGTATAAATTAAAGGTTATGAAATATCAGGGTCATTTATAAATTGAGTAGATAAATGGTTAGAAGACAGAACAGAGAGTAATTTTAAATGGTCATGAATCTAGGTACAGGAAGTGAAAATGGGGATACTACAGAGATCAGTTTTAAGTACATTACTCTTTATATGTAAATGATTTAGAGAATGAGAGTTGCAGACGTGGACTGGCTCTGGCAGCCTACTGGGGCCCCTTTCCATTGGAGGCCCTAAATTTGTTCAATGTATTACTATATAAGACCTCAGGGGTGTTCACAGGGGTAAAAAAAGTGCCAACACAGCAACTTACATTGGCGATAAAATGGCATTAAAAAGTTTCTACTTTTTTTAATACTAGTAAAATAATTGATATTTAAATTGTTTAGGATTATTAACTTTAGTTTATTCATTGATAAATTATGTCCATTGAAATAAATTTATTATATTTATTTTATTTGTTGAAAATTAATTAAATAAATGTGTTAAAAATTGCTATGTTGCCAAACGCATTTCTGAGATATCTAGTAGCTATAACCAATGAGCACTCTAGGACACTATTTTTGGCACGAAAAATAAAATTAAGCAAATAAAGTGAATATTTTTTAAGCAGTGTTGCATTTGTGTCTTTATAACATGAGTAATTTACTAAATTTTTATTTAAGTAATTGTTAATTTTTTATATTTTAAGCTTTAAACACAAATATTTTAGGAGCTGAATGAAGGCCAGCAGGGCCCAGCCAGTTCAGCCTAGATCCCAAGAACCTGCATGTACAGTATACCCAAACCTACAATTCACCCCCCCCAATAATTTCCTCATATACCTTTTTTCTAAACGCCTTTGAAAATGTTATTCATTGATATTGTGCGCTATATAAATATATATACGGTATTATTATTATCAGAGGCGTAACTAAAAGAAGAAAGGCCTGTGGCCTACTGTTGATAATGGGCACCTCTGTAATAGTTTAAGTAAGTGACAGTTTAGTTTGGGATTGAAAAAAAGTCTCTCTACTTCAATGTTTTCTATGATTTTCATGACTAACTTTCATATTGTAATGAACATATATATAGCTATATATATATAAATAATGCAAACCCACAAGGAAAAAGAAAAATGATTCCAAGGCCTTTTGTGTATTCAGAAGTACACCTCGTCATTCCCTGACTGCGTATTAATTAGATTTGATTTTGGCTGAGTTCAAAATTATATTCAAAACTTGCAGGGATTTACAGGTCATGATAAAATTACTAGATTTTTAAAACATCCATAAACACTTTTTTGGGGGGCAGAATTTACTGAAGCTTTTTGGTGGTGCTCTCAGTGACAACTGGCCGGTGGAAATTTTTGAGCCAGTCCACGCCTGGTGAGTAGGTAGTAAACTTTCTAAGGTGCTACTATATTGTGTGGTCTACAAAGATATTTACACTGTAGCGTGTGGTCTACAACATATTTACACTGTAGACTGCAGGCTACAACATATTTACACTGTAGACTGCAGGCTACAACATATTTACACTGTAGACTGCAGGCTACAATATATTTACACTGTAGACTGCAGGCTACAACAAGTTTACGCTGTAGACTGCAGGCTATAACAAGTTTACGCTGTAGACTGCAGGCTACAACATGTTTATGCTGTAGACTGCAGGCTACAACATGTTTACGCTGTAGACTGCAGGCTACAACATGTTTACGCTGTAGACTGCAGGCTACAACATGTTTACGCTGTAGACTGCAGGCTACAATATGTTTACGCTGTAGACTGCAGGCTACAACATGTTTACGCTGTAGACTGCAGGCTACAACATGTTTACGCTGTAGACTGCAGGCTACAACATGTTTACGCTGTAGACTGCAGGCTACAACATGTTTACGCTGTAGACTGCAGGCTACAACATGTTTACGCTGTAGATGCAGGCTACAACATGTTTACGCTGTAGACTGCAGGCTACAATGTTTACGCTGTAGACTGCAGGCTACAATGTTTACGCTGTAGACTGCAGGCTACAACATGTTTACGCTGTAGATTGCAGGCTACAACATGTTTACGCTATAGACTGCAGGCTACATGATGTTTACGCTGTAGACTGCAGGCTACAAGTTTACGCTGTAGACTGCAGGCTACAACATGTTTACGCTGTAGACTGCAGGCTACATGTTTACGCTGTAGACTGCAGGCTACAACATGTTTACGCTGTAGACTGCAGGCTACATGTTTACGCTGTAGACTGCAGGCTACAACATGTTTACGCTGTAGACTGCAGGCTACAACATGTTTACGCTGTAGACTGCAGGCTAAACATGTTTACGCTGTAGACTGCAGGCTAAAACATGTTTACGCTGTAGACTGCAGGCTACAACATGTTTACGCTGTAGACTGCAGGCTACAACATGTTTACGCTGTAGACTGCAGGCTACAACATGTTTACGCTGTAGACTGCAGGCTACAACATGTTTACGCTGTAGACTGCAGGCTACAACATGTTTACGCTGTAGACTGCAGGCTACAACATGTTTACGCTGTAGACTGCAGGCTACATGTTTACGCTGTAGACTGCAGGCTACAACATGTTTACCCGCTGTAGACTGCAGGCTACAACATGTTTACGCCGTAGACTGCAGGCTACAACATGTTTACGCTGTAGACTGCAGGCTACAACATGTTTACGCTGTAGACTGCAGGCTACAACATGTTTACGCTGTAGACTGCAGGCTACAACATGTTTACGCTGTAGACTGCAGGCTACAACATGTTTACGCTGTAGACTGCAGGCTACAACATGTTTACGCTGTAGACTGCAGGCTACAACATGTTTACGCTGTAGACTGCAGGCTACAACATGTTTACGCTGTAGACTGCAGGCTACAACATGTTTACGCTGTAGACTGCAGGCTACAACATGTTTACGCTGTAGACTGCAGGCTACAACATGTTTACGCTGTAGACTGCAGGCTACAACATGTTTACGCTGTAGACTGCAGGCTACAACATGTTTACGCTGTAGACTGCAGGCTACAACATGTTTACGCTGTAGACTGCAGGCTACAACATGTTTACGCTGTAGACTGCAGGCTACAACATGTTTACGCTGTAGACTGCAGGCTACAACATGTTTACGCTGTAGACTGCAGGCTACAACATGTTTACGCTGTAGACTGCAGGCTACAACATGTTTACGCTGTAGACTGCAGGCTACAACATGTTTACGCTGTAGACTGCAGGCTACAACATGTTTACGCTGTAGACTGCAGGCTACAACATGTTTACGCTGTAGACTGCAGGCTACAACATGTTTATGCTGTAGACTGCAGGCTACAACATGTTTACGCTGTAGACTGCAGGCTACAACATGTTTACGCTGTAGACTGCAGGCTACAACATGTTTACGCTGTAGACTGCAGGCTACAACATGTTTACGCTGTAGACTGCAGGCTACAACATGTTTACGCTGTAGACTGCAGGCTACAACATGTTTACGCTGTAGACTGCAGGCTACAACATGTTTACGCTGTAGACTGCAGGCTACAACATGTTTACGCTGTAGACTGCAGGCTACAACATGTTTACGCTGTAGACTGCAGGCTACAACATGTTTACGCTGTAGACTGCAGGCTACAACATGTTTACGCTGTAGACTGCAGGCTACAACATGTTTACGCTCAACTCAGCCACAAAATGGCACTTTTTGCACTCACCCCTTTCAATTTTGCTCATACTTGGCACAATAGCAGATATACATGCCAAACTTAAATTCTCAAATTATTAGAGCTGACTGACTTTTGGTTACTGAGATACAAGGTCACAAAGTTGTGACATTTTAACCTTTTTTGCGTTAAATGACTATTTTCAAAATGGTGTAACTAAAAACTATTAAAGCTAGAGCATTGATTTTGGTCTCATTTTAAAGCTCTTTAGTAGCCCCTTGTTTATTGTCTCTTGTTAAATATCTCTACTGTGAAAAATAAAAAAATCCCTTCAAAAGTTGACCTTTGACCTTGAATAAAAAAAAAATACCTTCTCCTAAAAAATTCAATTTTTTTACATTAATACCTTGAGTCATGTACAACAAAATCCCAAGAAGCTGTAAGTGGCTGATAACTAGTTCAATGTATAAAAAATAAATGAAGTTGGCATCATTCTTCAATTTTAGATTTTTTTTGTCAGTTCATTTATTTAAAAGTTCTGTTCTGATATAGTGTCAGTGAAGACTTAGTTCAACTTAACATTATTAGTTCAAAAACCTTTTTGTGACCTGTGCCAAAAGAAGTCTTTTAAAAGACAACCAGGGTTAAACCCCTCGACAGCCCCAAATCTACTGGAGTAGCGCTGATCCAAAGGCCCAACTAGTATATAAGTACTGTCAACTTTACAGAGTTGACTCCTGACTTCAAGTTAAAGTTAATTTATTTTTACTAAATACATGTATAAAAATTTATTTAATAATTCATTAATTGTTCATTGTTTTCTTTTCAGGATTTTCTTTGTGCTTTTGTGATTTCAGAGTACAAACATGGAACATTTAAAACTGAAACAGAAGTGTGCTGATCCTTTGCTGCGTCACAAAGGTCAGTGTCGAAAGAAGAGTTTGAGAATTGTACCACAGGAACTTGTAAATAAGTTTCCCGATCTGCACTTAACACTACATCACAGACTTTGTAAGCAGTGTAGAGAACATCTTGAGTCCTTGCCTGAGAAAGGAATAGGCACTTTGAATTCAGACATAAATGATGATTCTTCTTGTAGTAGTGAACCACCTGAAGATCTTGAGAAAATTGAAAATGTTGACAATAGTGATGCATCAACTTCAGAGCAAAACCATGAGATGTGTACTTTGAATGCTTCTTTTGTTTCAATTGGTGAATCACCCATAAAAAAGAGAAAGCTTGTAGAGCAAAAGTCATATGGAGCTAAAAAACTAAGCAAGGTGACAGAGACAGTTAAGAAGAGAATGGAAACAGTTGCAGGAAAAGAGATTTCTGACTCACAATTTAAGGAGCCATCTGGAGATGTAGACTGTTTAGAAATAATAAATCAACTCAAGGAAAAATTCAAAAATGAAAATACTAAAAGAAGTGATAAAATAAAAATCCTCACTGTATTGCCCAAAAGTTGGAGCATTAGGAAAATTGCTTCAGAATTTAACACAACAAGGCATACAGCATCTATTGCTAAAAAAATAGTTGAAGAAAAAGGTGTCCTTTCAGACCCAAATCCAAAGGGTGGGAAAAGAATTAAACAGGATACTGTTGACGCTATTAAAGCATTTTATCTTTCAGAAGACATCAGTAGAACAATGCCAGGAAAGAAAGACTATTGTAGTATCATTGACAATGAAAGAGGAAGGATACATTTGCAAAAGCATCTTTTACTTTGCAATTTAAAAGAAGCCTATCATATTTTCAAAGAAAGAAATCCTTTGGTTAAGGTGGGATTCAGTAAATTTGCAGAATTGCGTCCAAAGCAGTGTGTTATTGCTGGAGCAACAGGAACTCACTCAGTATGTGTCTGTACAATTCATCAGAATGCCAAACTTATGTTTGTAGGAGCTGAATTAGAAAAACTAACTGCAAATGATGACACACCTATTAAGAATGTACGTCATTGTGTTGCCTTTATGGAATGCAATCCTGCCTCACAGAAATGCTGCCTCAGACAATGTGAACAATGTGGAGATCCATCAGATTTAAAAAACAGACTACTGGACATATTTACAAACAACTTCATTGATATCATAAATTTTAAAAAGTGGACCAATACAGATCGGTCAAATCTTGAATCAGTAGAACTGAATACAGATGAATATATTGACCAATTCTGTAACCAACTGAAAGAATACCAGATACATGACTTCAAGACAAAGATGCAAGCAACTTATTACCGTGAAACAAAAATGTCTTTGAAAGATGGTGAGGTCCTTGCTGTGTGTGATTTTGCTGAAAATTATTCCTTTATTCTTCAAGATGAGGTTCAGAGCTTTCACTGGAACAATGAGATGGCTACTCTACATCCATTTGTTATTTACTATAAAAAGGAAGATGAGATTGCTCACCTTAGCTTTGTTATTATTTCAGAGTGTAACATCCATAACACAGTTGCTGTACATTTGTTTCAAAAGCATCTGATAAAATTCCTAAAAGATAATATCTCATCCATCGGTTCCATCCACAAAATAATTTACTTTTCAGATGGGTGTGCAGGACAGTATAAGAACTGCAAAAACTTTTTGAATCTTTGCCATCACAGAGATGATTTTGGAATTGAGGCAGAATGGAATTTTTTTGCAACAAGTCATGGAAAGGGACCCTGTGATGGTGTTGGAGGCACAGTTAAGAGATTAGCTGCAAAAGCTAGTCTACAACGACCTTATGATGAACAGATCCTTACTGCAGAACAGTTATATACATTTGCAAGTGAAAATATTGTAAATATAAAATGTCATTTTTCAACCAATAAAGAGCATGAAGAGGAAAGCCAACTTCTCCAAGAAAGACACTCAACTGCAAGGACTATTGCTGGTACACAGAAATTACACCATTTACAGCCAGTTTCATTGACTTCTCTTAAGGTTAAACATTATTCATTATCAGATTATTCAAATATTGAGAAAGTTACTGAAAAGGAAGAAGTTGTGACTGAGGAGAAAATACATGGTTTTGTTACTGCTGCATATGATGGCCATTGGTGGGTGGCATATGTGCTGGAAAAGATACCAGAGAATAGAGAAGTAAAAGTCACATTCCTTCATCCTCATGGCCCAAACCCATCATTTGTGTATCCTGGTCGACCAGATGAATTAATCTTACCATATTCAGATATTCTAACACAAGTTGAGGCATCTACTACTAATGGACGAACATACAGGATTTGCAAAGAAGTTACTTTGAAGGCATCCAAAGCTTTGGCAGATCTACAGCACAGAAAGGTAAGAATTCAAAATTAAAATGGTCATGTAACTATATATACACTGCATACATTTTAAGTTGTGATAAATGGAAATCAATGAGCACTATACCTATACATATTGTATGTACATTTTAATATGTTACTTGTATTTGTTAATTAGGTAGCTATCTAGGTATACATTAAAAATTGTTTTCTCTTCTAGAAATCACAATAAATTGGGTGGCCCACAAGAATCTTGTCAACTACTGAAAACCATCACATACACATACAGGTGAGGTGGGTAAAGAACAAATATTTAAAAATAAGCATTTGCTTGTTTGTAGAAGGCTGCAGATAGTATGTAGATATGGGTTGTATTTGTAAGAGATTGAGCTGACCTTAGACAAAAATGGTTACTGACATACAAGGTCACAAAGTCATGACTTTTTGACAATTTTTGTATAAAATGACTTTTTTCAAAATGTTGCTTGAATTCATTATTTTTTATACATTGAACTAGTTATCAGCCACTTACAGCTTCTTGGGATTTTGTTGTACATGACTCAAGGTATTAATGTAAAAAAATTGAATTTTTTAGGAGAAGGTATTTTTTTTTTGGTCAAGGTCAACTTTTGAAGGATTTTTTTATTTTTCACAGTAGAGATATTTAACAAGAGACAATAAACAAGGGGCTACTAAAGAGCTTTAAAATGAGACCAAAATCAATGCTCTAGCTTTAATAGTTTTTTAGTTACACCATTTTGAAAATAGTCATTTAACGCAAAAAAGGTCAAAATGTCACAACTTTGTGACCTTGTATCTCAGTAACCAAAGGTCAGTCAGCTCTAATAATTTGGGAATTTAAGTTTGGCATGTATATCTGCTATTGTGCCAAGTATGAGCAAAATTGAAAGGGGTGAGTGTTTTAGGTGGCTGACTTGACATGGAATGACCTGCAGGCTACAACATGCTTACGCTGTAGACTGCAGGCTTAGTGATGCGAGTCATTTTTTATTGTCTTTTTTTTGTCATTTTTTTTTGTTTAAAATGAAGATAGTCTGTTTTTTTGTTTTTTATTGTTTTAACTTATTCCATATTTTTCTTCCTTTAATCTAATAAGTATATTAGTATTACCTATAATTTACTATATTACCATGCTTATACGGTTATATCTAGTATATATAGTCATCTTTTAGAAAAACTGAATCACGCAAAAAGTATATAATAGAAAGGAAAAACAAACCCTCATTTTTTATATGTATATATATTTTTTAACTAGAACATAAAACATTCTTCCTCGTTTCAAACAACATACATAATTGTGATTGGCAAGAGTACCAGTATATATATTCCAGATAGAAAAAAAATATTCACCTTTTTTTGAACCTTTTTGTTAATCTAATGTTGTTTAACCTTCATTTCCATGGAAGAATCATCACTAGATTGGGTAGAGCATATATGCTAGTTTCAATATCATACTCAGCCTCACCTGGTAGGCCGGGCTGAAACTCAAGATAGAATTAATCAGAGTCATTAACAGTTGGCTTTTGATATAAAAATAAGATTCCTGAAAAAAATAATTGGTGGCCACCAACGTGTGTCCGGCCACCCCCATTTTTGTAAAAACATCTAATGCTGCACTTGCAAAATCAGGAAAATGGCAATATCTCTTCTTCTGAACATGCTAGAGAGATGGTTTGCATACCAAAAGATGCGGAATTTGATTTAGAACAAATATTAAGAGTGGTATTTTTTCATAAAACCTTTAGTTTTTGAGTTATTTTAGAAAAACTAATTTTTGGGGCCCATAGACCCCCTTTCGACGGACCTTAGTGACAAAAGAAATTCTAAAATAAGCATGATTTGGCTTTTTGATTACTAACATTGCCCTAAAAGGATGTTGACATGGACATAGTGATCACATGATATGACTTTTCCTTGTTATCTTGCATCCATTATGCTTGATTAAAGAATAGAGGGTGGGGCTGCTTCATGAACTTTTTTAAACGTAATAAATTGAAAACTTGTTTTTTTTTTCAGGTGCCTTTGTTATAAGTTTCCAACTGCAATTTGTCATTGAATTCAACATTTGCAATATAAAGTATGACTTCTACAAGGAAAACAGTTGCTAAAGTACTTGGTGATGTACGTTTTATGCCAGCAGAACAGTTTCCTTTAGGGAAATTGCCTACGTTGAAGCAAGTTATTGAAAGTTGTTTGTGTTTCGGAGACTATAAAACAGATGCTGTACTGAGAGCTACTTCTGAGGAATTGCATAAATTGTGGGTCACATATAATGTTTATCCAATATCAGTAAATGCCATACAGAGCCAACTGAAAACCCAAATAAAGGAATTCAACCGCCTTCTGAAGTATGACAAAAAGAAAAGGGGACCTAAATATCATCAAGATCTGGATGATTTTCTGAAAACTGTAAACGTTTTATTTGACATATATCAACATGATCACAAACTGTTGGCAGATACAGAGAAAAAGCACTTACTAAAAATGACTGAATCTGATTACCAGTTTTATGAGGTAGGTCTGTTGATTGAATTTCAAGTTGTAAATTATTAATTAATATTAATTAATTATCAATATCAATTATTAATAATTTGCTATAATTTTTAAAGTGCATTTAATAAGTTAGTAATATCAATAATACACTATTAATGATGTTAATGATAAGTAATATTTTAGTATTTTCTCATTTTTGTAAGAATTTCAATTTATATATAGAGACCCATAGATAAAAGATACATTATAGTGTAATGAAATATAATCACTTTGTAGGACCAGAAAACAACTAGGCATGGTTACTGTACCCTGAAAGAAGTCCCAGAAACAGCCACTGACTTAAAATTCAAATCACGGGTTATTCAATCTCAAAAAGCAAAAGAATCAGTTCCTCGTCCTGAACCTATGGACATTCCTGAGTTGACAGATAGCGACAGTTGTAATGATTCATTTGATGCAGACTATGTTCCAGAAATTTGTTATGACGTATTAAACAATAACAGCTATTTTGCTCATGGTGAAAATATTTTAGTTGGAATGCTGGCTGATGAAGAGGTGAGGAGGTGTGCTGTCAATAAAGTTCTGTGTCTGAGCGGAGTTATAGAGGATTTTGATGATGGATCTGGTAGTAGCAATGATTTTGCAGGTGGAATAATTGAAAGTGATGATGAGAATGAAGAGGATCATGAAGGTGGTACTGATGAATATCCTGTTATAGATGAGAATGTTAGGGCCTTTAGAAAGCCAATCATCAATTTCAAAGCTTCTGCATACCACAAGCTGTCTGCTATGTCCCAATGGGAAACTGTTCCACCTGTATTAAAAGAATTCAGTAATGATGAACTGCGTGATATCATTAATACCGCATTGAAACTGGATCACGAGTGCCACAGTCAGAATGTTGAAAGGCACATCAAGCTTGTCACTGAAGCATCCTTGGCTGTTGTAGGTCATGAGCGTAGAGATGGTCTTATTAGAAACAAAATTAGATCACGTAAATTAATGAAAGATTTTGTGTCTAAAAAATATTTTAAGTTCTAGATTATTATTTATCATGCTAAAATATGACAAAATGACAATTTGTTAATTGTATAATTTAATGTTTGGCGTTTTGGAATGTCAAAAAGCATTTTCAATGAATTTAAAATGGCTGATTTTGATTGTTGATTGAAAACTACTAATACATGTCAATTTGCAGCTTGAGAATGTTTTATTGTGTTGACATTCAGTCGAAAGGGGGTCTGTGGGCCCAAAAAATTAGTTTTTCTAAAATAACTCAAAAATGTAAAGGTTTTATGAAAAAATACCACTCTTAATAATTTGTTCTAAATCAATTTCTGCATCTTTTGGTATGCAAACCATCTCTCTAGCATGTTCAGAAGAAGAGATATTGCCATTTTCCTGATTTTGCTAGTGCGGCATTAGATGTTTTTACAAAAACGGGGGTGGCTGGACACACGTTGGTGGCCACCAATTATTTTTTTCAGGAATCTTATTTTTATATCAAAAGCCAACTGTTAGTCACTCTGATAAATTAAAATCAAACAAAAATTATAGTTTCAGCCCAGCCTAAAATTTATCACAGGTGCTGGTATAATATACATAATAAAAAATACATAATACTGGTATAAAACAATATATATAATTGTGATTGGCAAGAATACCAGTGTGTATATATATATATTCCAAATAGAAAAATAAAAAATAAAAATATTCATATCTTTCTTTAACCTTTGTGCTAACCTAATGCTGTTTAACTTTCATTATCTGATTCTATTTCCATTGAAGAATCATTATCACTAGATTGATTAGAGCATATAGTTTCAATATCACAGGTACTGGTACTTATTGCAGATTTGGATGTTGACGAAGCCAATGTAGCACCATGTTTTACTTCACTTTCTTGGAATTTTGCATTTTGGGATATAAATACTAGCTTTGCTGCTCTGTCTGTGCTTAATCGGTTTCTTTTGGCTGTATGGATATTACTGTATGTGCTAAATGATCTCGGAGGTAATGAAAGGGCGAAATAGAGGTGTATGAGTTTGTGTAGGTATATATGTGAGTATGCGTGCGTATGTATCTGGAATTCTGGATGTATGCATGTGTATGGGGTATATAATAGATATAAATATGTGTATATAAGTATTTATGTATATATTGGTATATATGTATATGGTGTATGTGTATGTATATATATGGATGGTCTCGGGGGGGGGGGGGGGGGGGGGGAATATGTCATCGCGGTTCTAAAGGATAGTTAAGTGGGAGATTCAAAATCTGAGGCATGGATGGGAGAGTCCTGGAAAGGTTGGACAATGGGCAGTCAGCTCCCAGCCAGTGTTCTCGCAAGTTTAACGGATCTCAAGATACAAGACTTTCAGTGCAAGAAAGAGGCCAGTTTTTTTCTGTAAATAGGCTGAAAAGGACATTCTATACTGGTACCATATGGCCTATTTTATTATTTATTTATTTATTTATTTATTTATTTTTATATATATCATTGCAAAAGTATACCTTATAATTAAATTGGCAATATCTATATTAATTATTAAAAAAAAACAACAAAAAATGACAAAAAAAACATGGACATAAAAACACCCATTTTTTAACATCACTATGCAGGCTACAACATGTTTACACTGTAGACTGCAGGCTACAACATGTTTACACTGTAGACTGCAGGCTACAACATGTTTACACTATAGACTGCAGGCTACAACATGTTTACACTGTAGACTGCAGGCTACAACATGTTTACACCAGGGATGGGGTCAAATACAACTGCCCAAATACAAATATAGATACAAATACACTATTTTTTTTACGGCCAAATTCAAATACAGATACAAATATTCAAATTTATAAACCCCCAAATACAAATATAAATACAAATATGAAGCTTCAAATACAAATAAAATACAAATACAATTTTTACTGTATTTGCAAATTTCGTACCAATTTCATCCTAAATATAAACAGATAATATTTACTTGACTTCGGCTACCCCTCAAGTAAGACAATACTGGTATAGTACTTATTGTATAAAACTTAACATTGCAATACTTTGGCTCTTATCAAAGTAGACTTCATTTTCACACCAAGGCAAGAAAAGTAACAAATTCCTCTTGTTTATTATTTTTATTAGAGAAAATTATTTCACACCTTGATATTTCTGCACTTTTGCATAATTAAAGAAAATAAATTCATATTTCTCAATGTTTGATTTTTACTGTTCATATCAATTTGTAGTTATATGCACAGTTATATTACATTAGTGTATTTGAAGCAAATACGGCAAATAAAAGGCTCAAATACAAATATGCAGCTTTTCAAATTCTCAAATACAAATGCAAATATCCATTTTTGTGTATTTGTAAATACAAATACAAATACGTATTTGACCCCATCCCTGAGTTACACTGTAGACTGCAGGCTACAACATGTTTACACTGTAGACTGCAGGCTACATGATGTTTACACTGTAGACTGCAGGCTACAACATGTTTACACTGTAGACTGCAGGCTACAACATGTTTACACTGTAGACTGCAGGCTACAACATGTTTACACTGTAGACTGCAGGCTACAACATGTTTACACTGTAGACTGCAGGCTACAACATGTTTACACTGTAGACTGCAGGCTACAACATGTTTACACTGTGAGACTGCAGGCTACAACATGTTTACACTGTAGACTGCAGGCTACAACATGTTTACACTGTAGACTGCAGGCTACAACAGTTTACACTGTAGACTGCAGGCTACAACATGTTTACACTGTAGACTGCAGGCTACAACATGTTTACACTGTAGACTGCAGGCTACAACATGTTACACTGTAGACTGCAGGCTACAACATGTTTACACTGTAGACTGCAGGCTACAACATGTTTACACTGTAGACTGCAGGCTACAACATGTTTACACTGTAGACTGCAGGCTACATGTTTACACTGTAGACTGCAGGCTACAACATGTTTACACTGTAGACTGCAGGCTACAACATGTTTACACTGTAGACTGCAGGCTACAACATGTTTAGACTGTAGACTGCAGGCTACAACATGTTGTAGACTGTAGACTGGCAGCTACAACATGTTGTAGACTGTAGACTGCAGGCTACAACATGTTGTAGACTGTAGACTGCAGGCTACAACATGTTGTAGACTGTAGACTGCAGGCTACAAGTTGTAGACTGTAGACTGCAGGCTACAACATGTTGTAGACTGTAGACTGCAGTACAACATGTTGTAGACTGTAGACTGCAGGCTACAACATGTTGTAGACTGTAACTGCAGGCTACAACATGTTGTAGACTGTAGACTGCAGGCTACAACATGTTGTAGACTGTAGACTGCAGGCTACAACATGTTGTAGACTGTAGACTGCAGGCTACAACATGTAGACTGTAGACTGCAGGCTACAACATGTTGTAGACTGTAGACTGCAGGCTACAACATGTTGTAGACTGTAGACTGCAACATGTTGTACACTGCAGGCTACAACATGTTTACACTGTAGACTGTGTACTATCAAAATTTTCTTAGTGATTTAGTATTTTTAGGTATTTAAAATAATTATGTTTTGTTAGATATATTAAAACATAATTATGTGCTAAATAATTTGAGTAAAATGATATACAGTACACTTTGAATATCATGTCTAACCATAACCACTCAATCGCTTGGGTATTTGCTCTTGTAATGGAATTGACATAATTTTCTTAGTGATTGTAAAATGGTGGTAACCAATGGCATTTAGATTGCCACAGTCCACAACAAGGCCTACTTGAAACCCAGGCCTAAATACGCCTACAATATAGTATTGTACCTATATGGTACCCTTATTTCATAATTCAATACAAAATAATATTTATTGTATTGATTAACTACAAATTGCCTTAGAATTTGGGATAAAGCCTATTGGAAATGGGGAAAATTGTCATAGGTAGAACAAAAGAACATTTAAGCATTGGTCCTACATTAGCAACAAGTAAGATGTATTTTTTTTTCATAGCAAAATTTTCCCTCACACTGACTCACAAAAATTATTTTGAGAAGTAATGAAAATACGTAAATTATATGTCTGGTGTTTTTTGTCTGAACTCACTGATTTTAATGATTTTTGGTGTGGTAGTTGGGTATGATGAGTAATGAAATGTGACCAAATTTTAGCCACTTGGGTCAAATAGTTTGGGAGTAATGACCCCCCCCCCCCCCCCCCCCCCCCCCCCCCCCCCCCCCCCCCCCCATTTGGGGTCCAGCGTAACCTCGTGATTTTGAAAGGTCATAACTCAGGATCTAATGGATGGATTTTAATGATTTTGGTGTCAACATTAGGGGTGCACTGGATATGATATCTGGTTGGATATTGCGAAATATCCGGTATCTGGCAGGATATGGGTCATATCCAGCCAGATATAGGCCAAGACATTAGGGTAATTCCAGGACAAATAGACAAATGAAAGTGCCAAATGTACACTCCACCATCTCCAAAATTCATGAAACTTGGTGTGAGGGTTGGTTTTGGTCCAAATTACAAAAATCTGAATTTTTTTTTGAAAATTGGTCAAGTTGGTCAAATTTTATGGCTTGACCAAATTTTGGTCAAATGAAAAAACCAACAATTTTCAAACGTAAATATCTCAACTGCTAATTATGGTAGCATAATAAGTCTTAAATGATAAAATATGTAAAATTAACTGTAGTTTCTAAATATGTATCATTTTTTTAGGGTAACAAAACTAAAATTATGATTTTTTGGAAAAAATGTCAATTTCTTTTTTTTTTGCGATTTGGCAGCGAAGATATCATTTTTCGAAAAAAAGACCAAGAATAAGAAATGTTTATTTGATGTATGTACACCATAATAAGTAATAAAAAGTCAGCTTATAGTTTATTATAAGGCTCAAAACTGAGTTTGAAATTAAGTAATAAATTTTTTTTTCAGACGATGAAGATTTATTACAGACTTGTTGGTCCAAAAAAAGACAATTTTCAAATCATATAAAAATACATGTAGATAAACCAAAGGAGAAAAATCTTTTAAAATATATGTACAATGTACATTAGGGTGGTCCAAATCCATAGGGGAAATTTCAAAATTGTCTTAGATAGTCTCCACAAGTGTGGTTTTTGTCCATTTAGTGTCCGCATGGTCTGTGCAAAATTGCAGCGTGATTGGTGAATATTTAGAGGTCGCCCCACTCTGAATATATATATTATATAATGTACTTTTTCTTCCGTAGGTCCGATGGCTCAAACTCGATCAATTCCAAAAGTTTGGCTTCTAGGATGGCAACTGGAACTTTATCCACGTCAAGGCTCCCTACATGCCTTGACGCCCTCCTCTTGGGGCAATACCACCACATCAATCAAAAGCAAACCACCTCCGACAGTCTGAACCAGGCATGCCAGAGGGTGATTGAAGTCTGGACCCGAGCGCGGATCCCAACTCAACGGATCGACTCCTGTGTCCGTAAGCTTTCAAAGCTTTTAGACCGCTACAAAACACTCAAGAAGCACGGGACCAGGCAACGTGCCAACGATAGAATGAATGAAGACATCTCAAAGCGGACATCCAGGAACTCTTTGACATCGCAACCAGTGATGCCATGAGCACAATCGTCAACGTTGAGGACCGAAATTTCCTGTCCATGCAGCGCAAGGACGTCAATTCTTGCAGCATGGCTGGCATTGATAAGGAAACGACTACACAGAGGACAGAAAGCGATCCAGAATGGAGAAGGAAGCCAAGAGGAAGGCAAGGCATGAAGCAACACAGAAAGATTTGGAAGAAGCAGGAGTGTCATCAATTGATCTTTCCTCTTCTTCTTCTTCTTCTTCCCTTTTTTCGCAAGACGACGACGACTATAGACCATCGGTTCCGATTCCTTCTTCGTCTGAAGCTCCGGCACCAAAGCATCCCAAGAACAAGGTTACGAACATTTTCCAATCTCCAGAAGTCATTGGAGCAATGGATCGCACCAATCTTTCTGACCGGAATGCTGTTTTCGTAACTGGAGCTGTATTACAGGCCGCGGGGCATGATCTGTCTGGGATGACGTGCTCTCGGAGCTCTATTCATCGCTACAGAGAAAGTGGGCGAGAACAGGCAGCTCGAGAAGACCTAGAATCATTCTCTCTAGAAGACCCTGTCCTTCTCCATTGGGACGGAAAGCTTCTCCCGGCATTGAAGGAAAGAAGACGAATGTGCATCGGATAGCAATCCTTATAACATTCAATGGACAGGAGAAGCTGCTTGGTGTCCCAAAGATGAAACAAGGAACTGGAGAAGCACAGGCCCAGGCATGCCTTCAAACTATGAAATTTGGAACGTGGAACAGCATGTGAGAGGTCTCGTCTTCGATACCACTGCGTCAAACACGGGTTTACATCGCGGAGCCTGTGTCAGGATTGAAGAAGCATTGGGTCACGAGCTAGTTTGGATCGGTTGTCGACATCATATACTTGAAGTCGTACTTGCTGATGTCTTTGCCTCAATATTTGGCTCAACAGGAAGTCCTGAAACAGGCCTTTTTAAGCGATTTCAAAGGAATGGCCATCTCTCTCCCACGAAGCATTTGTCTCAGCATCGGACAGCTTGTTCGAGAACCCTCAACTCCAAGAGATGAGAAAAGAGATGCTCACTTACTTACCTAACGCTCTTCAGGCAAGCCAACCTCGTGACGACTACAAGGAGTTCCTTGAACTATCTTTGCTCTTCCTGGGGGGAAAGACTGGTGGTCAACTCTTTATCCGAGCTCCGGGTCCCATGCACCACGCGAGATGGATGGCGAAGGCGATTTATGCGCTCAAAATCTACCTCTTTCACTATCAATTCAAGCTCACAGCACGCGAAGAACGAAACGTGACTCAGCTGGCTTTATTTGTCAGTCTGATTTACGTCAAGTACTGGCATGAAGCGCCAATGGGGACACAAGCTCCTCTCAATGATCTCAAAATGCTGCATCTTCTGGAAAATATCCACACGGAGGAGCTGCACAAGCGGCGAAGACAGCTCTAAGACGCCACCTGTGGTACTTGTCGGAGCATCTGATTGGACTGGCCTTCTTCGATAATAGATCGATCCTGATACCAAAAGGAGAATGGTTCAACACCTCTAACATCCCCAAAAGAATGGCTGCCCCCGACGAATCGACATGGCGGAAGCTGTGTTGAAAATGATGTGGCATCCTTCGTCACGAAAAGGACATTGACCCTCTTTGATGCCTTGAAAGTTGGAGGTAAGGAGGAAGCGCGTCAGTTACTTCAAAAAGATCCACGGAATGGCCAAATGACAAGAACTACAGGGAACTTAGAGATCGCGCCTTAAAGATGAAAGTCGTCAATGATGCTGCCGAGCGAGGTATTGCTCTCGCACAACGCTACAATGACACTGACACGAAACGAGGACCAGAAGCAGTACCTCCTACAACTCGTAGCCGCCCACCGAAACAGATACCAATACCATCCAAGGCGACTCTGATGCAGAAGAAATAATGAAGATACACCCATTATCATGTCCTATTGTCTTACTGTTTTCTTTCATATTCTTTGAGAACCAAAAAAAAATTTAGTTATTCAGTTGTCTATATATTTTCCCAAATTTTCAAAAAGGGGCAAGTGGGGCGACCCCTAAATATTAACCGAATAACGTGAAACTTTGCACAAATACTGTTCACACCAAGAGGCATAAAACCAACCTTGTGGAGAGAACTTAGTCGATGCTTTAACCTTTTGGACCACCCTAATGTACATACATAACCTCTCTTATATTTAGGGACAGAATATATTGACAATAATAATGTTTAATTTATAAAGCGCTTATCAGAGTATAAAATACTCTTCCTAATACTACACGTACACAAGTCTTTGAGAATGAATTAAGAGAGAGTATTCTCATCCAGTGAATCCAAATTTTAGACACTAATAATAATAATAATAATAATAAGAAAAAAGAATTTGAAAAGATTTTTATAACTATTAAGTAGATACACAAATCTTAGATAAAAATTTTAGAAATATTATATAGACAATCTTAAATAGCATACATTTGATAGAATTTATTTTATCTTCTTTGAAAAGTTATTTAATTCTTGAAGCGGAAAAATGTATTGTATTCTTGTTCCTCCTCGTAAACTTGCTTCAATACTCCCAAATATATTTTCTGTTGGAACGTGACAAACATCATCTTGCGCAGGAAAAATGTATGAGGGACATACGCCCGAAGGATGGAGAAATTTTATCAGAAAATCATCATATTCACAGTCAAAGGATTGGACTAATCCGAGCCATAGTTCATTTTCATATATACAACCCACAAAAGAGCCTGTTTCAATTTCGCGTTGAGAGACAGTATTATGTTCTTGATCCGAAGCAGAAACTCTAATGAGCTCTCTTATTTCGACTGACTGTGCACTCTGAGAGAGTGGATAAACCTTCAACGAATTCTTGGAAATTGGGACGAAGCGATGTAATTGTTGAGTACCTTTGATTATAGTAATAGGTTCACTCAGACGTTTTTGCAAAGAAAGCTCTACATCTACAACTTCTGCCTCAGAGACGTAAAAAAAGTCAATAGTGGTTAGGAATTCTTGAGAGCAGAAATTGTAGAAGTCCTCAGCTGTTAAGATTTGATGGTCGAGAGGCCGTCGTAAGCTTTCTCTGGTGACTGCTCATTTTACCATTCCGCCAATACCGTCGCAGGCATTCTTCCCGTGGGATGTCGCAAAAAAATTCCACTCAGCATGAATTTTGAAGTCTTCGAAATGATGGCATAAATTTAGAAAATTTGTTTTATTCTTATACTGAGCCGCGCATCCATCTGTGAAATAATGAATTTTAGTTAGGTTTGAATTTTGTTGTTGGATGCACAGGATTAATTTTTTGCGAAAACTATGAACCAGAATTGTATCATGCCTGCGACAGTTTGAAACGAAGCAGTAACTTTTGCAAATTAGTTTTCCTGCATTGTTTTTGGAATAATAAATGAATGGGTGCACTGTACATTGCGAGTTCTCCCAGTGAAACCCCTGGGCACAATCTTGTACGATGAATGAGAAGTTTTCCGCGAAATCGTCCACCAAAACACCTTCATTTTCGGGCAGAGTTTCTTTTAGATTTTTGAAGTAACTCGACTGACATTTATTCGTGAAGTGGTGTCTTGTCAGTTGTGCAATTTTTTTGGTGAGCGATTCCACGTATTCCTCTGGAGTTTCGGTGATATCTTTTAACATACAGTGATCGACGGACACCCATTGTTTATATTTTATCTCTTCCATCGCCATGAAGTCCAAACTTTCCAAATAATTTTTGATTCCGACCTCTCGCAGGCATCTTTTGCATTGGTGCATCATACAATCTTCATTGTCCATGCCACAGATGGATAAAGACATTAATTTTTTGTAGTCTAAATCTTTAATGCCTAACACTGATATTTGTAGTTTCGGATTTTGGTGATGCGTACATATGCAGACACTGCGAGTTCCGCTTTGTCCCGCAAGCACGCACCACAATGGTCGAAGATGAGCAAAGGTACTAAAGCCTATTTTGGGATTTTCATAATTTTTTGCATATTCAGCATATAACTCAAGTTACACAATACCAGTCTTTTTTTTTTTTTTTTTTTTTTTTTTTTTTTTTTTTTTTTTGCAAACTTATAATCTTTGATTCCCGGGCACATCCTACTATATTCGTCATTTTCATAAAACTCCTGAATGATTTTTTTCATTTCAGCTGTGACAACCTTCCCTTTCGTCATGTTTGGAATGTTAGAAAGAATCCCAAACTGTTTTTGAAGATTGTTGCTCTTACGCACCATATACTTTGTTGCTCCAAAGAAGTCAGCAGTTTTTTCAATGGGATAGGGATACAATGATAGTATTTGTAACCTAAGATTGCGATCGTTACTTGCTTGAAATTTCTCCTTTAATTCTTCCATAACCTTTTGATACCTGAAATAAAGTGTATTTGACATTAAGTTTAGTATATTTTTAATTAAACTTTTCATAAAATATATGTATTATATTGTCCGATTATAAAAATGTAAACAGATAAAACTTAATTTAGTATATACTTCGATGTCTATATTAAATTTAATTTAAAATGTCAAATTTCAATAACTGTCTCCGAAAAGTAGTCTTGCCTCTCTAAATCATCTTCCAAACAACTTTTTTTGGATGGACCAGCTTCAGAATAGTCAATAGGAGCCCCCATAAGCAGCTTCAAAACTTCGTTTAACCTTTTCCATTGTCAATCTGAATTTCGTAGAAGCCTTTATCTGTTTTTGTCCCAGCTTCAATCCAGCTGTAAAACAAATTCATAAATTTAGGTTGCGTGAAATAATCAAATATCAAATATTTTGTATATATGTATTCAAGTGCTGATGCTAATATTTAAAAACAGAAAACTACGAATTTGGCATTAAGAAACAAATGTCCTGAACGGAGTCTCTATTGTTTTATTACCTGTTTTAATAGGGCTTTCATCAAATAAAGGTAAAATATTGTCGCTGAGCAAATCTTTATTGAATTGCCTGTCTTGAACGACAAATTCTTCCAATGGTGGTGGATTCGTGGAATCGCTACTGCTTCGCTCCATACATTCATTAAGTATGTCTGGCTCAGGTATTGGTGCAGGTTCCGGCTCTCTGGATGAACGTTGAACATGTTCTAATACAATTGGCTTCTTTTTAATTGTGACATAGCAATTGCTACATAGTAATTGATTTTCTTCCAAAATTCCATAGCTTGCAGCTGCCATGGCAGTTTACTTTTTTGATGTTACAGAAAATTCTTCTTGAGTTTTTTCATAGGATCGCAACAAAATTTTGTGTTTTGAGGCATTTTAAGGGTTAGGTAAATTTACGTATACTAGAAAATTAGGTACCGGTATATACTGAAAATCTGGAAAGAAAGCAAAAAATTATTAAAATTTGGAGGATTTTTTTTTTGTCATTTTTTTTTCCATAATAATCATCGATAAGCTGACTTTTTATTACTTATTATGGTGTACATACATCAAATAAACATTTTTTATTCCTGGTCTTTTTTTCGAAAAATGATATCTTCACTGCCAAATCATCATCACAGAAAAAAAAAAAATCATAATTTTATTTTTATTACCCTAAAAAAATGATACATATTTAGAAACTACAGTTAATTTTACATATTTTATCATTTAAGACTTACTACACTACCACAATTAGGAGCTGAGATATTTACATTTGAAAATTATTGGTTTTTTCATTTGACCAAAATTTGGTCAAGCCATAAAATTTGACCAACTTGACCAATTTTCAAAAAAATTCAGAAATTTGTAATTTGGACCTAAACCCAACCCTCACACCAAGTTTCATGAATTTTGAAGAGGTTACCGTGTACTTCATTTGTCTATTTCTTGTAGAATTACCCATTAGAAAATTAACACCTGTATGAAAATCTGTCATAATATGATAACACCACATTACAAATAATATTTTATATACAAAAAAAATGGAAAGCCCTCCAGGGCCTACCCCTAAACCAGTCCAGCAACACTTTTTATATTAAATCAACACAATACTGATGACAAGAATAAATAAAACATCTGTCCATCCTTAACGATTACAGTTCTATTAATATAATCAGAGCTTTTTATAAAAACGTCTAGGCGTTAATTTTTTTAAAAAGAGTAAAATATTGCTAGACCCCTGCACTTGCTTTCCATTCTTTTTTCTCCTTTTTTCCTTTATTTTCAAAACATAAAACATTCAAGCTTGACAAATGTAAAACAATATTGAATACAATATAAAATGCCTGGAATGAAATCAATGAATGGAGGGCAGTAGTACGTACCTATTGTGTAGGTCAGATGCTGCCATTCAGCCTGGAGGTCTTTAGAATAAAAAAATAACAATAGTGATTTAAAACTTTTTTCCATTGTGGTGCAGAAACAAGAGCATTTCTCCTCTTTTAGGTAATATTTGGGGTTGCCTTGCTTCATAGATGTTTCCATATTCAGAAAACATTCTCTCTGAAAATACAGAGGATGCGGGTGTGCAGAGAAGCTTTGAAACAATACTGTAGTTTTAAGGAGAGGAAATCGGTCCTCCTACTTCCAAATTTGAACTGGACAGCGTTTCCTATCTACAAGAGGTTCAGATGCATATCCGTCTAACTCCCCTGCAATCAGTAGAACAGGAGCAGTCTTTTTTCAACCTTTCTTCTCTTGTAACTTACTTCCCCAGATTGCCCTCCTTTTGTGATCTCCATAAAACACGCTTCAAGAATGTCCTCTTCATCTTTCCTCTTTCGCATAGGAGAACTGGAATTTGAGTTTCTTTTGCTTCCACTTTCATTACCTTCACTTTCATTTTCATTAGAATCATTACCACCTTCGTCATTTTCAATACCTATGACTTCTTCACTCAGCCAGGATTTAGCCTGCTCTTTTTGATCTTGTTGAAAGAAAGATAACTTATACTGCGGATCTATTGCAGTTGCAGTCACATAAGCCCTGTTTCATTATGTTATGTTCAAAGACTTCCCATCATTACTCTCCAACAAGAAACACGTTCAAAGAGAAGTTAGGAGTTCTCTCTCTGTCGTTTGAACACCTTGGTTATCATGGCCAATCTTTGAAAGAAATCTTTGTAAAATACAAATGCTTGGGATTAAGGAAGACAAAGTTGATTTTTCCAAACTCATTTTCTGAGTTAGTTGGAAGAATGGTTTTAATATTTTAAGGAGATTTTGTATCAGTTTCCACTCGAAGGATGTGATGGTAGGTAATTCACTATGATTAGCCAAATACAGTTGCACTGGAATTTTTAATTTATATAATCTTTTTAGCATCAAATATGTACTGTTCCAATGTGTTGGGACATCTTGAACCAATAGGAGAGGCTCAAGATTTTGCTGCACTTGAATGTGTTTGAAATTGTTACAGGCCAAAGGAGAATGATTAAAGTGAGTTGCAAGGTGGCAACTTTTTGCAAGGATATCAATTACACTCCTCTGAACCATAATTGAGTCACTAATAACCAGTTGGAGTAAATGAATGCTGCAGTGTATTGAAGGTTTTTCAGCCAGGTCACTACCAAGAGCCATATTACTAGCTCCATCCCTCACCAATAAATTCCTCTTATTTGCATCAAGATCCCAACTATCCCACATAGAGCGAAACTTTTCAGATATATTCTTGCCAGTATGCGACCCTGAGAAATGAGAGGCATGTAGCACAGCATCGTATTTTTCAAAATCTTTACCTATCCGGTGACCTGATAATGATATAAAACTTTCTTGATAGGTTGTGCATGTCCATATATCTGAAGAAAAGCTGACATACTTTACTTCTTCCAGCTTCTGAGCAATTTTAGACTTAAACTCATTATAAAGACGAGGAATTATAGTATCAGAGAAGTACCTTCTGCTTGGTAAGAGAGATCTGGGTTGGAGTAGGCCATTAGATCAATAAAACCATTATCTTCAACCAAAGTAAATGGCTGGTTGTCCAAGGCCATCATCATGCCAATTTTACAGTGAATCATCACAGACCTGGAGTCATTGATGTCCCATATTTTTTTGGATGAAAAGCTTTCCTCTATCGAGATCTGCTTACTCATTTGGTCCATTTTCTTTTCTTTCAGAGTACTACCAGTAGAAGTTGATGGTCTAGCCCGTATTCTATCTATGCCTATTTCCTTTTATTCAGTCGCAGCTATTCTTTTTTTGTCATTTTTGTTTTTGGCTTCAGCATACTCTTTTGGGTGATTAATCTTCAAATGATTATGAAGAGGTGTTGTGCTAAAGGACTTTTGGCCACCTTTCTCCGTCCCACATTTGATAATCTTTTGGCAAATATTACACTTTGCAGTGATATCGCTAGGATCATTTATTGTATACAGTGCCGCACAAAACTTGTCATGATTAATACTTAATAGTTTAATACAACACAAGAACCTGAAAGAGAATAAAATAATTAAACATTTGAATATACTTACATTATTATTTATCTTATATTTGGGGGGTGCTTGCCCCAATACAAAACAAAACATACGTAGCAATATGAGTATAAAAATAATACAGTACCTAATAATATATATCCGGCTGGATAGATATGGCCATATCCAGTATCTGACCAGATATGAAAAATTCATATCCGGTGTACCCCTAGTCAACATACTCAGAAAAGACAGCAGAATAACTTTAATTTTATGCACAGAGTGAGTATATTCCATTAAAAAACAGTTGCATTTATATTTCACCTTTGACCTTGACCTCAGGTCAGAGTTCAAAATTCAAGGTCATGAAAATTGGCATAGTAAAGACCTTTAGATGAAGCATATTCAAGCAAAAAATTGGAGTGGGATCTCCATGGGTTTGCTTTCCACAAGCATTTGAAATTGTGCATGTTGAAAATTTTGAGCATTTTATTTAAGATAACCACAAATAGTTCATACATATATGTATGTATATAAATATATTTTTATACCATATGTATAAATATAGCTACATTCATGGTTTGATAAATAAACTGTATGTATTAAGATTTTTGCAAATATTAAGGTATTTGCTGCTCTAAAAGAACAATAATTTTCATCACAGTACCTATATAATTTGTATATTTAATCATGTTAAATGTGTGTGTGTTCAGGTTTTGACTATATACTGATAAAATGTCATCAAAATATTGTTGTGATCCATTCAATTCCCACAATAAATTAAAATCTTCTGATCTTCAGCCTGCTTCACAATCACTGATAGAAAAATTTCCAAATCATTTGAAGCCAGGCCAAAAGTTATGTTCATCATGCAGAAAAAAATTTTCCTTACCTATTTTACAAGTTCAAAATATAGCAGAATCAGAAATATCATCAAGCTTGTCTGATACTACTATGGAAACCGTGTCATCAGATGTTTTTGTTGACAAGGAGGCTGAATTGTCAGCAATGAATGAGATAATCGCCATGATTGGGGAAAGTCTGATTGTCAAGCGCAAGATTCAAAGAAATGAAGCATACTCCCAACAAAAATGGCCAAAATACAAAGTTCAGTAAGAAGACACTTAGATATGGTAGGTGAAATTCCTCAAGAGCCACCAGGTCCAGGTCATTCCATGTCAAACCAGACACCAGAAATGTCAACAGTCTCTGATTTTGTTTATACTTAGTACACTTAAGGACCCTTATGAGAAATGTAGATACCCAAAATTTCACACCTCTGTGACCTCAGGGTGTTGAGATATGAGGTCATGAAAGTTGACCTTTTGACCAGGTTTTTTTAAAATTTAATATATCTAAATTGTCATATCTCAGCTTCTACTGGACCGATTTACTTCATTTTTGTGTCATTTTAAAGCTTGAAAGGAGTAGAATCTTTTGTCTATCTTGAAATATATCTCAAATGATTCATAAAAAAGTTATAGAAGTTGGAAATATTTGAACTTGAATAAAAAAAAAAAGTATCGTCCAATTTTTTTTTAACCCTAGATAGGCATCGTTCTCTTGCAGTAACACTATAGGCATTGCTGGGTATCCTGTACCCACCCCAGGAAAAACAAAACAAAAAACATGTTTTCATCAAAATTTATTTACCAAAATAAGTACACGCATAAATGAAGCTTTCCTCTAAATATTGTAACACTTACGTAAATGAATGAACAGAAATATGGTGAGAACTTTGAATTTTAAAAAAAATGTAAAAATGTTATCTTGAAAAAAACACTACTCAACAGCTTATAGAAAAAAAAATGTAAGAGCTAGGATGCTTATGACATTTGCATATTGTAGGATGGAGGTGTCCCATTATCCCAGTAAGAGATCAGGCTGCTAGCACTCTTGGTATCTGTGAACCAGAACAGTAAATTTTTAGTAAAATTTTTGTGTAAAAATGAAGAATTTTGATTCAGGGTCAATTGTAACCCACAAAATGCAATTGTATGTCTGTACTGTACTATATTATGTGATCTATAGGTTATATATAGGCTATATATAATATACATAATATGTAAGTACTAACATATAATACAGCAGATTATAATTACCATCATTTACTGGCAATTCAGACAGACAAGTACAGCATGCTCAAGACAGATGTGCTTTTTGCACACGGAGCACAGTTTCTTGGTCTTCCTGTCTCTTTTTACATCACAAATGGAGCATCTCCTCGTCGGTACATCGGTGGGCATCACTGCAACCCTTGCAGGAGGATTGACTCCAGTGATGGAAGTCAAGCTCCTTGAAAGTCCTGGAGAGGAGAGCTGCTGTGCTGCCCAAGGTTTTACTAATGTCTCAGCTAGGGTCTTCATGAACACTCGTCGATTTATGCCCTCCTGCTTGTTGCTTGCATGAATTATCCATGCATTTATGGTGGAAGCATTCAACATTCCAAAAAACACACAAATTCATCACTATCATACATCACTTCAGGTTCCACGTCATTAACATCCTCGTCACTAGATACATCCAAAGTACTATATAGTTCCTCGAGCATGTCATCTTCTGTCAAAGCACATTTCTTACTCAAAGCATGTCTTTTACTCATGATGTAAAGTACCTGCAAAAATGCAAGAAATTTACATCAGATGTAAAAAATATAACACTAATAGCATTGCTGGGTACAAATCACCCACTATAGTCTAAAAAACAAAGAAAAAAAAAGAAGAGACACACGCACATTCATCCATCACCAAGTTTCGACAAACACTGAAGCTACTGAGAGGGAGAACCTCCAACATTGCCAATTTGGGTGGTGGCTGACGATGTTGCTAATTCTCTGGGTGTGGTGTACCCAATGATGCCTATCTAGGGTTAATTTTTTGTCCCAAGGTACCTCTATCCAAGCACAACATTGTGCAAAAATTTCATTTTTCTCTGGCAAATACTTGAGAAAATATAGCACTTTCAGTGTGACAAATTTTTAAAAAAAATATTAAAAAATGACAGAAAATTAAAAAATGAAAAATTGTTGCTATTCCTATGAAAAATGTGGAGTAACTTTTTTTTGAAAGTATATACAGCATTATGACAAATAAAATAACTAATTTGGAGCTTTAAACTTGACACCTATAGGTGTACGGTACCTATTTTTGTTTATGTAGGGGAGATTTTTTCTAAAATTTTCCAAACATATATAAAAACTAATTAATTTGTTTTGAGTGTGGTACTTTCTAGTAATTTTAGCATTTATTCTAGAAGAATAACATATTTGAATTTATTATTATTTTCATCAGCCCAGTTGAAAAGAGACATCTTGCCTTCTTGTAAAATTTTGTGATTCCCTTTAGTTGTTGTTAATCTGTAAAAATAATTAAAGTCGATCGATTTTTACAAACTAGTTGGTGATTCTATATAATTTGAGTGCGCTGATCTCAAAAATATAGCTAGTTTTTCCCTATCACATACGGTTTTCTTACTATAGGGCAGTGATGGCGAACCTTTTAATGTTGGCGTGTCACTTGCATACATGCATTTTAAATTTAACTACAAAATCATAGATAGCTGACTTATTAATCAAAAGTACTAGGGCGTAGACGATTTATTGCAGTTTTTCATCAGAATACCAAACATTTTCAACATCCATCGCGTGATCGCGTTGAAACGGGGGTGTGATGCCGGTAAGTGTATCTGTGTAAAGATGCGTTTGTGTTACTCACTTACCGGATACTCTGTTAGTGGGGTCACGGCAGCTGCTGCTGGTTGTGGAGATGGGAGATTTAGCTGCCAGTGAGGACCACCCAGAGGGCCTTCAATTGAAATAAAATCCTTTGACTTCAGCACCACCTGCACTGCTAAGAATGAGAGAAATGAGGTGAGCAAGTTACCAATTTTAGTGTGGTTGAGATTATGTCAGATAGGCGCTCCTACCAATCTGAAACTGGGTTCTCACCTTTAAGATCTCTGGGGCATAGCCAGTCTGCCTCTTTTAACGACTTACTCTTCGGCTTATGGTGGGAGGATTTAAGAAAAGTGAAATGTCTTTGCTTAATTTAATCAACGAAACAATAATAACACTTACAAGGTTAACTGCATCAGCAGGCAAGTTTTTACAGGTAACTAAAGAAGATCTGAACAATTTTATTGATCATACACCAATGTGTTTTCAGAACCAACTAAGCACTTGAAAAAAAATTATTACTACAAAACAAAAGAAACAAACATCATTAGTCCCATACCCAGTGGCGACTCGTGGTATAAATGTATGGGGGTGCGATTTCATAAAATTTATAATTTTTAGAATTCTAGTACATAAACAATCACATGGTGCTTCCGTATGGTACTTATATATCAAAAGAAGCCATAAATTTGTATTAAAAAATATTTTAATAAAATATAAAAATAATTGTTGAACAAGACTATTTGACTATACATAATAATGTACCACTGTATGACAACACGGACTCACAATAGGCTAGCACGAATCCAACTGCCGCTCACAAGAGTACTTGTATTAACATATGCGGCTATGCCAGACGTACAATTCTAGTTAATTACAAATAAGTAATAATTTCAATAAAATACATATAAATGGCTTATATCATTATTACTGAAGTAACTATTAGTAAAAATAAAGTTATTATAAAAAAAATTCGCGATTGTACTTATATTTTCATTACAACAGTAAAATATAATTTATATTTACTTGAGCGAAAAATCTATCGCTCCATTCGGCTGCAATATTATTTTGTATTCAAACAGCGGTACGCTGTTTGAAGCCATGCTATAAGTTTAGAATATTATGTACTGTATGAAGGCTTACTCAAAATGCCTCATGAATCATGATATGCCACATGAATTTTTAAAATATATTTCAAGAATATTTATTTTAATATCTTACAACTAATATATTTTTTATCTGTTAAATTAATATATTTTTTATCTGTTAAATTAATATTTATCGTTTCAAGCAAGGGGTAGCGACCGCTCCATCGCTCCTATACGCCAGTCACCACTGCCCATACCACACAAAAATGTCAACATAAAATAAAACCATTAAATTATTGGCCATCACCAGCCCATTACCACACAAAGGAGACAAGACTTACAGAAAAAAAATAACTTACATAACTAATGCAAAAAAAAACCAGAATATTAGTTACTAGGGTAAGGTCAATGAGTGTTACCCAAATTGTATAAACCTGATAAGTCCCAGATGTGTCATTTTAAACTCCACTTCATCTCACAATCATTAAATGTATTCTTGGCTCAATCAGTACACACAAAAGCAATGTTTATAACAAAAAAAATTATGTGAACACTGGCTTCAGCATTTGTGCAGGCCAGGGTTGTGGAGTCGGAGTCGGAGTCGTGGAGTTGCACATTTCAGGGCGGAGTCGGAGTCGTGGAGTTGCACATTTCAGGGCGGAGTCGGAGTCGGAGTCGAATTTTTACAATGTGTGGAGTCGGAGTCGGAAAATTTTGGACCGACTCCACAACCCTGGTTATAGCCACTAGGTTAAGGGTTATTCAATTTTAAGTAGGACTACTACTGGTTAGACCTTAATTATGTTTAAGAGAATCTTTTTCATTTATATATATATATATATATATATTATTAGAAAAAAATAAAAATCCCTTAATATGATAATATCTACAAGTCAACATCCTTCTTAATATTTGAATGTTCCCTTATCCTAGAAAGTAACCTGACGATTCATGTGGTGGTGATGAAATGTCTTATTATTATGATAATTATAGAGTGAAACACTAGAGGAGTCGGAGTCGTATATTTAAAATGTGAGGAGTCGGAGTCGGATTTTTAGATTTTTTACAATGTGTGGAGTCGGAGTCGAATTTTTACAATGTGTGGAGTCGGAGTCGGAGTCGAATTTTTACAATGTGTGGAGTCGGAGTCGGAAAATTTTGGACTGACTCCACAACCCTGGTGCAGGCATTGGGGAAGAAAAAGCTTTGTCCAAATTCACTTCAATAAGCAAATGTCCGAGCCAAAAACAGATCCCTGATAAAGAGAAAAAAAAACCAACAACATTTAGAGATTATCCCCCTAGCACTGTCATCAGTGGACTCAGGAATCCATGAGTGCAATGATGCCAGAAAAGGGAGCAAAACTGATAATGATAATTAATGTTCTAAAATTTTGGGATATGTATTTGCATTAATATGTTGCTCATAAGGCAGTTAAAGGTACAATTTAGTTCACAGCCTGAGAAAGCTCAAAATCCATTGTGATGCATATTGATAACTGAAGTTAGGTTTTTCAACACAGTCTTTATAAAGGAAATCAAGCATTCAGAAATGATTATGATATTTATATGATAATTTTAAGTGATCCAAATATGTGAGACATGGTTCTTATAGCTAATGGTTAAGCAATACAAAACACCAATGGTAAAAACAAGACTATAGGATCACCTACCACACCATCAAGGAGAAGTGAGATGCTTTCCCGTCTCTTGAAATGGGCATATGATTGCCTCAAGCTTCTTGTTCTCTATACTGAGAGAATTTCAAAGCTGATATACTCAGGCATACGATTGCCTCAATGTTTTTTAACATTCTCTATATTGAGAGAATTTCAAATCTGTTATAATCAATTAAAAAGAGAAGAAAAACACTTTTAGTAACTCTGAAGGCTTGGCTTTCTAAGAAAGCTCTGGCCCAATGGGGATTACTGAAACCTCCCAGGCCATACTGAGGGGTTTGGGAGCTCTCAGGAATCCTTTCCAATAGTGGAGTTCCCACCAACTTGGGGTGTTAACCATACCATCTCACTCCTCCCCACTTGTTGTGGGGTGCACAACACAGGTATTTTTATCTCTAAGTACATAAGTAGTGATGAGTGATAGTATGGGACTTTAATACACTTTACAAATTATATCTTACCTTAACCTAATCAGTAACCTTACTTTTAGTTTTCCTCTCAAGTGGGGAACTTTGTACCCTAGGCAATTCCTGAGATCTGCCCTGTGACCTTGTGAATGGTTGGTTCCCCATCTTCTTGTGTAACAACTGGTAAAGGCAGGTTTTGAGATTCAGGTGAGAACCCTCTAAAATCAATTTTTGAAGGTGTCAATGATGTTTTCTTTACCCACTTTAATACACCAGAGAATGGTTCCAGAGTGAGGGACTCTCGTCGCCTTGCATGAGTTCGCTGATCAGTTGGACTCAGTCCTCCTCCTATGTCACTAAGTTCGAACTCACTTGTCATTTCTGAAGATTCTGGAGATTGTGTCGCTGCAAAGTCTGTTTCAGGTTCCACAACCACTAAATATGATTGATTATTGGTAGCAATAAATCAAAAAGACGTTAGGGGACTTTGTTTCACTGTCTCCAATTCAGAGGAAGGTAGTTCCTGCCCTGAATCAAAGGATGAGATTGCTACTGGGCATCCATTCTCTATGTCCCCATTAACTTTATCCTCCCCACTTGTCTTATCTTGTCTCAAAGAATTTCTGCTGGGAGGTGGCTGTTCATGAAATCTCTCTTCCAAATGATACAGGTTGTGGAGAGAGTGATCTAGAGTCTGCTGAATTTTTCTCTGACGCTCCACAGGTAATGGGTTGAAGCGAAAACCCTTAAAGAATAGCTCATCATGGCTTGGTTCTTCAATTAGAGATGGACCCTTACTCATCTCTACAGGTGTAGGTTGTGGTAGGAATTCAACCTCATAATGGGCATCTCCCAAAAGGCTTTGGTAGTAGCGGTTCTGTTGAAGATATGGTGGAGCCACATTCCACTTTTTCAGATGTTTGTGGTGAACTTTATAAATAGTGGGTTCCTGAGGGTTCATTGACTGAAGTTGATAAGTAATTTCATTTGGGTTCACTTTAATTATACAATATGGTCCAGCATACCAAGGTTTGAATTTATTGATGCTCAGGTTGCCAGGATAGTGTATTTTCAGCCCCACCAACTGGTTTAAGTGATAGGGTTCGAACCGTGGGTGGCCTTCATCCCGATATTGAAGCTGATGGTGGTCTATCCTAGGGCCCTGAGGGAAGATGTGAGCCTGGGATAAGAGACAGGCTGCTGGGGAAATACCAGTCTCCTGATGCTTGGTATTGTTGTAAATGGATACCACCCTGGGCAGATGGTCATCCCAGGTCTCAACCTGGTTCAAACTCATCCGCAAATATTGGGTTAGTGTCCTGTTTACTCGCTCAACAGCCCCATTAGATGTGGGGCAATAGGGAGAAGTCCTTACATGGAGTATATCCAGTTCAAGCAAGGTATCTTCAAATTCCTGGGTTGTGAACTCAGGCCCATTATCACTGAGTAGCTTTTCAGGCAGCCTGGGCAGAAATGGATATACTCGAGTTTTGAATGCTTGTGCTACAGTAGAGGCCCGTTTATTGGGCAGTGGGACCACGGACAACCACTTAGAGAAATGGTCAACCACCACCAATGCCCAAACATTCCCCTTTTGAGAGATAGGGTAGGAGATAAGATCTGCTGCAATCAACTCAAAAGGATGTTGAGTTACAATCTTAAACACAGGTGGTGTGTGGAGAATATTGGTAATCTTTGCTCTCTGACACTCCACACAAGAGGTGACTATCTCAGTCACTATGCGATGCAGCTGCGGGTACCAAAAATGTTCCAATAATAGGGCAAGCAATTTATTTCGCCCTAAGTGAGCAAACTCCTTGTGAAAAATGACAGCCCAATCTATAGCAACACCTTTGGCAACAACACAACGCAAGCGGTGGTCTCTTCCCTATGGTAAATGATGTCATCAATAACTACCAATGCTGATGATCTCGTTTATATGGTTGTAGGTTTCCAGTATATCGTTTTGCTGTCCATTGTTGCTTAATCCCCTTTTTAAGGCGACATAGGTGAGGGTCAAGTTTTTGTAAGGTTATGACATCTTCCAGGGACAATGCCCCTCCTTCTTTTGGGAGTTGTTCTCCTTCTCTCAAAGGAATCACTGGACAGATGTCCACCACAACTGATGTCAGTTCCAATTGTGGTGTAAGGTTATCAGATGGTAGATTCCCCTCCCCACTAGCCTCTGTGTCAGGTGCAAGGTCCTCCTCCATGCTATCATCAAGCAGTGTAAATTCTTCAAAGGGGCTATCAGTTTCCCTATTCACATTTAGAATTTCAGGGGAAGGCTTATCATTTGATTGACCAGGTAGGTGTATAGGGTTTAACCAATTGTAATGGATCCCAGCGAGGCACTGCAGATAACACCGATCATGGTAGTTGTCAGAACCATACTTTAAGGGAGCTCGATCTCCATGATATACCCAAATCTCTACCTTATTCATATCACTATAAACTTGGATCAACCGTGGGGTTGGGATCTGACCAACATGTTTCATCAGATTCAGCTGACGGGTGATAGCTTTATCAGAAGAGATCCCATACTTATTTCGCCTGTTAATTAGTTCTGCTACTGTTGCTTCTCTGATTTCCCTATGATGATCCATTGTGCCACTACTCCACAAGGATAGACAATAAAAGAGGGAATCTCCTCCCCCTGGGACTTCAGTCTTTATGAATCCTTTTGGAGTGGCATTTGATCGGTTGTCATATTGATCCAATGATTCTTGACAATTGTCAATTGGAGACCTGGATAGTGCATCTGCGATACAATTCTGTTTCCCAGGTATGTACACTAGCTCATATTCAATGCTACTCAGCTCTTCCAGTGTGCGAGCAACTCTGTTATTTACTAATGGCATATTGTAAAGGAAGGTTAAAGGTTGATGATCAGTAAAAATTTTAACTTTAATTCCATAAAGGAAGGGTTTTAGGGTCCTCACAGCCCATCGAATAGCAGCTAATTCTCGTTCAGTGGTTGAGTACTTTTGTTCAGCCCTATTGAATGTGGTTGAAACAAAGGCTATGGGCCTATTCTTTCCTTCCTGCTCTTGGGACAAGCAAGCCCCAGCTCCAATGTTAGAAGCATCTACATGGAGCTGTAGGGGTTTAGCTTCCTTTGACCTATCAGGGTATGTCAACAAGATCGGACTAACTAAGGCCTCCTTTAGTTTATCAAACGCAGTCTGGCAACTCGCTGTCCAAGTCAGCGTCTTGCGGCCTGTAAGTTCACTAAGAGGCTTTGCTATCTCTGAGCAATTTTGGATGTGTCGGCGATAGAAATTAACCATCCCTAAGAATTGGCGGAGTCTTCTGATGGTGTTTGGGATTGGAAACTTGGCAATACCTTCTAGGTTCTTTACCAGTGGGACCATCCCCTTGGATGACACCTGATGTCCCAGGAATGTCACTTCCTCTCGGCAAAGCTCAGTCTTTGAGGGTTTGATCTTAAAACCATTAGATTCCAAGGCATGCAAGACCTTTCCCAGAATTTCAAGATGTTCAGGGAAGGTGCGGCTTACTACCATTATATCATCAAGGTAGACCATGCATTGAGTCCATGGGATCCCAGATAATGCCATCATCATGGCTCGTGAAAGGTAGCTGGACCATTTTTCACCCCAAACGGCATTCTGAGAAATTCCCAATGGGAAAGAGGGGTGGAGAATGCAGTTTTCTCAACACTGGATTCCTCCATCTCAACCTGATAATACCCTTTGACTAAATCAATGGTAGAAAAGTATTGCATTCCATGCAAATTGAAGAGTGTCAATCAAATTAGGTAATGGAAAGCAATCTCGTTTTGTTATTTTGTTGAGCTCTCGATAATCAATGCATAACCGTATTGACCCATCACTTTTCTTAATTGGCACGACAGGTGCAGAGTATGGGGAGAAACTTCGTCTGATGATACCATCTTCCTCCAGCTGTTGGCAGTGCTCTTCAATGTCCTGCAGTACAGGTCCTTGGACTCGCCTTACTGGGATATGGACTGGAAGCCTGTGTTCTGTTTCAATCTGATGCTTGATAATGGTTGTGTGGCAACATCCCCATCACCATGACTAATAGCTCCTTGGTGGCACAGCAACAACTGGACTAACTGGTCCTTTTGTTCTGCTGAGAGAGATGTATTTGTCAACTCAAAAGCATCAACCATCATTTGTGAAGTCCAGTCCTCCTGATTTTTAGAAGTTTTTGAACTGTCAGTGAAGTCCACCAGATGTACCAGTGAGTCCTTACCCTGCAATTTCATAGCCTTCCCAATTAAGTTTCCTCTGGAGATCTTCTGTGAGAAGTCTCCAAGGTTGAATACCGCAACCAAAAAGTTGTCTTCTGTGACATTCATTAATCCAGGTTGTATAATCAAATCTTTTACCGAGGAGTTACTTTCCAAATAAGTTAACTCATGATCAGGGTTGTATCCTTGGAGGCGGAAACATGCCTCTATCATTTGACAGGTGCGGGGCGCAACTTCAACATCTTCCACACTTTCACATTCAAGGCTGGTTGGAAGTGGCTGTTGAGCATCTTGGGCAACTGTGATAAGTTGGTTCCCTTCCGAGTGAGGAGTTCTCGTTTAGCCAAGTCGGAAGCAAACTATCAGTCTGTAACATGTTTACCCCACAGATCAGATCAAAGTCTGAGACATGGTCTCTCACAACCACAAACTCAATTGGTTGTGTTTCAAAATTGGGAAACATGAGTGTGACTGTACAACCACCCAGAACTGGTACAATGTGTTTACCTATACCCCTAATCCCCTTGAGAGGTACTTCCTTTAGTGGGAATTTATCAGAGGGAAGTTGATGGTAACATGAAGCTGACATCAAACTGACTGCAGCACCTGTATCCACAAGAGCTGACAATGGGCCTGTGTGGGGAGAGCTTTTTATTCTTGGCCGGATGACTAAGGCATTGCTTGATTGCTGCTCTTGTCTCAGGTCCAGAACTTCAGCCAATTCATCTTCAGTGTTCACTGGCTGCTCTTCATCCCTCTCTAGGGTTCCAACTTGTTCAACATCTTCCACTGTCTCATCTTCCGTCTCACTCTGGGGGGCCTCAAGGTAGTTGTGTGCAATCTGACTTGCTAATGGATATTGCCCTGATGGTGTTGCTTCCTGGGAAGCAATGATGCCTCCAAAAGACCGTTCATTGCTAGCATGCTGGGGTAGCTCTGGCATGCGGCCTTCCATGACAGAGCTATCTAGTTTCCCAATTCTGGTGCTAGTTCTTGTGGTGGTGGGACCAACCCTTGGTCACTCATCAACAATCTTGACCCAAATGTGGTCCTCCACAACTTGGGCATTGTGGCCTCTCCATTAAATAGTTCTTCTGAGTAGGACACTGTGCAGGGCTATGTCCATGTTGCTTACAACGTATGCAAATGTTCCTGGCAGTATAGCAATCTTGATGGAGATGACCCCGCTTTCCACACCAATGACATAAAGGACGCGAGGGACATTGACCCTTTGTATGCCCTGACTGCTGACAATGGGTACATGTCCTGTGGCCTCTTGGTGCTGCTGCAACTTGCTGAAAGTTATTGGCTGGTGGGTGAGACTGACCCCTAGGGAAGTTTGCTGCAGTTCTCACTTTTCTTCCATTGGGCCCCCTTAGCCTTCCTTGACTGTTTGTTGCAGTAGACTGAGGGGCAACACCATGGGTAGTTCTTGCTTTAATACAACTGGTGGTGAACTCAGATATGGTGTGTGTGTTGACTGGTGTGGGATTTGTTCAATATAGTTAGGTGGCCAATTCCATGAAGAAGGTGGATAAGCACACTGATTCAATGGGGGTGCTGCTTGAGCTGTAGGAAGGGCTGGTGCTAGATGTGCCACATTGGCCATTTCAGATTGTGGCTTCACAGAGGATTGGGATGTCTGCCACTGACCCACTGGTGGGGTGTTTCTTGGGTGCCTCTAGTGGTGGTTCCAGCTTGACCTGCCAAGGGGGACTCTGTGGAATTTAAGTCTGCTAGTGCCACAAGCTTCTCCCACGAGATCTTCATTCCTAGTAAGGTCCTTTGAGTATGGATGATCCTGGTCAGCTCCTGCCTCAACTCCAAGGGCAACCCAGATATAAACCTATCTTTAACTATACGGAGTTGAGTGACATCCATACCAGGGAAGCACTGACAGGCTAGGGTTATTACTCTAAGGGCATAAGCAGAGACAGTCTCATGCGAGTGCTTGGTAGCCTCCATAAAGTCCTGACTCTGACTTTCTTCTTTCTTTCTTTGCTCTTTCTCATACCAGGATATTAAATGAGCCTTCAGTGTCCCATAATCACTAGTAGACTTCCGCATTACTCGATAAATTTCTAAGGCAGAGCCATCGAGGTAATTAGCTAAAAGGGATCCCATCCTTTCAAGGGAACCTGGATATTCTTGCTCAAAATATTTCTCAAAGGTTCTCACAAACTCATGAAAATCATGTCCTTCACTCAGGCAGTATTTTTCCGGTGGAAGAACCTTAGGTGTATGGCTATTAGCCAGTATTTGAGACATCATGGCCATGGTCTGAGCATTCTGCATAACCATTTGCTGAAGAATTGCCAATGATGGTGGTCAATGCCCCCATCCTTAGGAGTTCCTGCCATAGGTGGTGACGGACATGCTGGTCTCTCAGGGGTTGTTCCTATTGGCTGTAAAGTAGCAGCTATTTCCCTACTGCCACCTGTCATGGTTATATGGGAAATTAGTGCCAGAAGTCAAGATGGGACTAGCTATTGTGCTTACAGTGACTGTTGATGAAGCCACAGCAGTGGTGATAGTGGTGGTAAATTGACTGGCAAGACCTGTTGTGTCACCCATTCTCTATTGTTTGCTCTTCGTGTGAATAATTCTGTTTCTCAACTGTTCTTGTGCAGTGTGGTGAGTGCTGGGAATACCGGCAAGAGAATAGGGGCTTCTAGTCAATGCTAATGCTCTCTATTGATGTTTCCCTTCAATCTTCCCGGGTCTGGGCACCAGTGAAACGGGGGCGATGCCGGTAAGTGTATCTGTGTAAAGATGCGTTTGCGTTACTCACCTACCGGATACTCTGTTAGTGGGGTCACGGCAGCTGCGGCTGGTTGCGGAGATGGGAGATTTAGCTGCCAGTGAGAACCACCCAGAGGGCCTTAATAAAAATCCTTTGACTTCAGCACCACCTGCACTGCTAAGAATGAGAGAAATGAGGTGAGCAAGTTACCAATTTTAGTGTGGTTGAGATTATGTCAGATAGGCAGCTCCTACCAATCTGAAACTGGGTTCTCACCTTTAAGATCTCTGGGCATAGCCAGTCTGCCTCTTTTAACGACTTACTCTTCGGCTTATGGTGGGAGGATTTAAGAAAAGTAAAATGTCCTTTGCTTAATTTAATCAACGAAACAATAATAACACTTACAAGGTTAACTGCATCAGCAGGCAAGTTTTTACAGGTAACTAAAGAAGATCTGAACAATTTTATTGATCATACACCAATGTGTTTTCAGAACCAACTAAGCACTTGAAAAAAATTATTACTACAAAACAAAAGAAACAAACATCATTAGTCCCATACCACACACAAAAATGTCAACATAAAATAAAACCATTAAATTATTGGCCATCACCAGCCCATTACCACACAAAGGAGACAAGACTTACAGAAAAAAAATAACTTACATAACTAATGCAAAAAAAAAAGAATATTAGTTACTAGGGTAAGGTCAATGAGTGTTACCCAAATTGTATAAACCTGATAAGTCCCAGATGTGTCATTTTAAACTCCACTTCATCTCACAATCATTAAATGTATTCTTGGCTCAATCAGTACACACAAAAGCAATGTTTATAACAAAAAAATATGTGAACACTGGCTTCAGCATTTGTGCAGGCATTGGGGAAGAAAAAGCTTTGTCCAAATTCACTTCAATAAGCAAATGTCCCAGCCAAAAACAAATCCCTGATAAAGAAAAAAAACCCAACATTTAGAGATTATCCCCCTAGCACTGTCATCAGTGGACTCACAGGAATCCATGAGTGCAATGATGCCAGAAAAGGGAGCAAAACTGACAATGATAATTAATGGTCTAAAATTTTGGGATATGTATTTGCATTAATATGTTGCTCATAAGGCAGTTAAAGGTACAATTTAGTTCACAGCCTGAGAAAGCTCAAAATCCATTGTGATGCATATTGATAACTGAAGTTAGGTTTTTCAACACGGTCTTTATAAAGGAAATCAGGCATTCAGAAATGATTATGATATTTACATGATAATTTTAAGTGATCCAAATATGTGAGACATGGTTCTTATAGCTAATGGTTAAGCAATACAAAACACCAATGGTAAAAACAAGACTGGATCACCTACCACACCATCAAGGAGAAGTGAGATGCTTTCCTCTCTTGAAATGGACATATGATTGCCTCAAGCTTTCTTGTTCTCTATACTGAGAGAGTTTCAAAGCTTTTATACTGAGGCATATGATTGCCTCAGTTTTTAACATTCTCTATATTGAGAGAATTTCAAATCTGTTATTATCAATTAAAAAGAGAAGAAAAACATTTTTAGTAACTCTGAAGGCTTGGCTTTCTAAGAAAGCTCTGGCCCAATGGGGATTACTGAAACCTCCCAGGCCCTACTGAGGGGTTTTGGAGCTCTCAGGAATCCTTTCCAATAGTGGAGTTCCCACCAACTTGGGGTGTTAACCATACCATCTCAGCGTGTCACCTGAAACCCTGCGGCGTGTCACTGCTGACACGCGTGTCATAGGTTCGCCATCACTGCTATAGGGTGTGTCATAAATCCCCCATTTATCCCCAAATGTGAACCATCTTATCGAGACCAACATTGGATTGCACATGCTAAACCATAAATTTTGTTATTATAGACTACAGTAACGCTTACATAATAATGTAGGGTAAATATATATAACAACCAGTCCCGTTCCCAGCAAAATACTCTCTCCTCTCCCATCAATGGGTGGTTAACATTTGGGGACAGATGAGGTATTACAACACCCCTTGTAGCACGAAATCTTTAGGTGATAGAGTAAAACCTAATTAAAGCAGAATTAAATAGCTCCTAACTCTTGGACAAGCATATTGCTTGTTTATGAAAGATTAAAAAAATAACTGAAAGAAACAAAATATATTTACCTTCTTTACTTGCAAACATTTCAGGACTTCTGTACCAAGCGAAGTATGTGTCAGATGCCAATAAATTGTTCTGCAATCTAGACCCCAAAAGTTCTGCAGAGTCCTTAGGCAGATTCAAATCCCTGACTAAGTCATTTAGTTTGGCTTGGGTTAATGGTTTAGGATCTCGGTCAGCTGTTGGCTGTTCATAAACATCATCATTGTCTGGATTTGGAGCTGAATCAGAATCTGAATTGTATTGATCCAGACTCTCGGGTGGGCGGGGAATAGGAACTTCTGGACCATGGGGTACTGGCCTTATTGCAGATGGAAGACTTGGGTATTGAAGGCTCTCTTTATTCTTTGCATTATAACCTTTAACATTGCAAGAACAGAAGTAGCAGTCATCAGTATGGTTTCTAGGCTCGCGCCATACCATAGGGATCCCAAATGGCAAACTTTTCTTTTTACCTTTGCTCCAATTCCTTAGTGCCGCAACACACGTAAGACAAACCTTGTGTGGAGCCCAACTTTTGTCTTGATCTCCTAATTTAATTCCAAAATAAGCATGATAAGCTCTCTTAATGAAGGTCGTTACATTTGTCCTTTGTTTTACAACAACATACCGACCACAAATATAACAAAATATGTCTGGACTATGGGTACATCCTCTAGAAGCCATTATTAAAATTTTAAAGACATAATGTTAGAATTATCTATCTGAAAAATATGAAAAAACGAAATTAATTAAAGATAAAAAAGGTAAAAAATTACAAAAACACCCCAAAATTGTTTTGCTAATAACTTTAAAACTGTGGGTGATATAAAAAAAACTGGTAGCATTTTTGAATTCAGTGCAGCGAACTGCTTCAGAATCACAACTCAAAATAAAGAAATCGATTTTCATGCAGACTGGTGTTATTGGTATATAGCATGGGTTAGATGGTTGTTAATTTGAAAATTCTAAATTTAAATAGGTATTTTAGGTTATCTTTCTTTGAAGTAATTCTTTGTGAGATTTAGAGACTTTTGGTACATCTTCTTTTACTAAATTGTACACACTCCCATTTCTCGTCATTACATCGACTTTTCTGATGATGCTTGAAAATCTTAGTCAAAATATCTGGATGTTGGGGATAGAAAAACGAAGGATTGGGACCATGAGGGTGTAAGAATGACACCTTCGCCTCTCTGGATTCTGTTGATTTTTCCAAAACATATGATAACCACCAGTGGTCATCATAATCTATAGCAACAAAACCATTTATATCATTTTCTTCTATCATTTCCTCTTCCTCGGTTACTTTTACGATTGTTGACTCATTAGATGCCGAATATCTTTTAACAATAATTGATGAAAGTGAAACAGGTTTCACATGGTGCAATTTTAGAGTTCCAGAAATGGTTTTGGCTTTTGAATTTTGGTCTTTTAAAAATTCTTCTCTTTGATGGTTTTCAATTGTTAAAAATTTAAAATTTATGTTTTTATTGTTACAGTTAACAAATTCAAACAAATTTTGGGGTGTTATTATTTGGTTATCATATGGTCTTTGGAGGCTTGCTTTTGCAGCTAATCTTTTAATAGTGCCTCCCAATTCATTGCATGGTCTTTTTCCATGACTTGTAGTGAAAAAATTCCAATCTGCCTCCAAATTAAAATCCTTTTTATGGTAACAGAGGTTAAGGAAATTTTAAAATTTTTTGTATTTGGCAGCACATCCATCTGAAAAATCTAAAAAAAATTTTATGAATGGAATTTTTTCTTCTATAAATTTACATAGGTGGCGTTGAAAAAGATGAACCGCGACAACATTGTGGTCATTACATTCTGAAATAATTACAAAATTTAAGTTCTTTAGATTTCCTTAGGCCTTGAAATATAGAATGAATGGATGAATAGTAGTCATTTGGTCATTCCATTGGAACGACTGAACTTCATCTTGGAGAATAGCTAAATAATTTTCTGAGAAGTTGCATACAGCCAAAACTTCATCGTTTTCTTATCCTGATAGTAGTTTGATTGCATATTTGTTAGGAAATCATGGATCTGAAAGTATGTAAATTAGAATTTAGAAGAGCTTGCAGATATATTATTTTTTAAAAACTAATTAAAATTCAGCCTTTTATTTAATTGGATTTTTCAAATGATATTCTAGTAAAAGATTATTTTGTCAACATCAAGATATATTATTTTTATATGATTTTATAATAATTATACATGATACAGTATGTTCAATAAGTGTTATTAAATTATTGTTATTATTACCTGATACTGCTTCGATTTTTCACAATTCTTCTATGTAATCATCTGTAGACAACTGCATCAATTCTAAATTTGCCCTATCGATGTTGGTCCATTTTTTTAATTGAATGTTGTCAACATAATTTTCATTGAATAATGTTTGGAGCTGAGTGGTTAAATAGGTGGTATCACCACAGAGATTACATTCTATTAGGCAACATACTTGCGAGGGAGGATTGCACATTAGGGAAGGTAACATTTGGTGGATGTGACTGATTTTAGGCTCTGTAATTTTATCAATTTTTGCTCCAATGAACATAAGTTTTAGGCTTTGGTGGATAACACAAATGCATACTGGGTGCATACCAGATCCGCCCACAATTACACATTGTTTAGGTCTTAATGAGGCAAATTTACTAAATCCAATTTTCATCCTTGGGTATTTATTTTTAAAGGCCTCATATGCATCTTTTAAGTTACAGAGAAGGAGGTGCTTCTGTTTATGTTCACTTTGACCTTGTTCGTTAATAGCACACTCAAAATCTTTTTTACCCAGCATTAATCTACTTATGTTTTCATTTAAATAAAATTTTTTAACTGAATCTTCTATTCCCATTTCCAGAACTTTCCCAGATTTTGGATTTGGTTCTGACAAAATTCCAGAACTTTCTAACTGTTAAAATTTCAATTTTTTCACTTCTTTTAGTGCTTGAATCGTTAAATTTTTCTTTTAGCTAGTCTAAAATTTCTTTAGCCTTTTCTTCCTGTGATGTTTCTTCCTCTTCAACTATAGTTTTCCCACAAGCAGCTTTGTTTTCTTTTGAACGTATCTTTAACTTGTTTAAATTTTTTCAGTCCATATACCTTTTGAGTATCTAATTTTTTTTTTAACTGGACTCCTATTTCTTTTAATGAACTATTCAGCGTCGCTAATTCAAAATTTACTGTTAGAGATGCTGAACTTGAGCCTGACCCTGATGACACAAGTTCAAGTAGTCTTTCGGATATGACAGAGCCAGAGGGATGAGATGAGTCACTGTCTGAATTTTCAGTATTTTCTTTTAATATTTTATCAATAAGAATTCTGCATGGATTACATAGTCTATGATTTGCAGTTAATTGAAGATCAGGCCACTTAACGATTATTTCAGGTGGAACTACTCTTAGTCGCTTAGTTTGCCATTTCCCTTGATGCTCATTGAAAGGATCAGCACATTTTCTCTTTAAATTAAGTGAATCAATTTCAAAATTTCCTAATTGAAATAGAAAAGGTATCTGGCTAGGAATTTCTGAATATATTACATATAGGTAGCTGATTTATTTTATAGTTTCCTAAAAGATCTGAAAAAAGTACATGTACACATAAAACAGTTATTTGTACTAGGAGTTAATGTTTGCATACAAATAACAGATACAAAAATAGGTATACCTAATAGGACGTGTCAAATTTACAGCTCTCAATTAGTTTTTATTTGTCATAGTGCTATACTTTCAAAAATAAAAATTACTCCACATCATTTCATAGGAATAGCAATGATTTTTCATTTTCTGTCATTTTTTTATATATTTTTAAATTTGTCACACTGAAAGTGTTATATTTTCTAAAGTATTTGCCAGAGAATAATGAAATTTTTACACAATATTGTGCTTGGATAGAGGTATCTTGGGACAAAAAATTTAAAAAATCGATGATATTTTTTTTACTCAAGTTCAAATATTTCCAACTTTTATAACTTTTTTGTGAATCATTTATGGGATATATTTCAAGATAGACAAAATATTCTACTCCTTTCAAGCTTTAAAATGACACCAAAATGAAGTAAATCGGTCCAGTGGAAGCCAAAATCTGACAATTTAGATATATTAAATTTTAAAAAAATCTGGTCAAAAGATCAACTTTCGTGACCTCATATCTCGGCACCCTGAGGTCACAGAGGTGTGAAATTTTGGGTATCTATATTTCTCATAAGGGTCCTTAAGTGTACTAAGTATAAACAAAATCAGAGATGGTTAACATTTTTTTGCCCTTATGTGTCTGATTTTTCATGGAATGACCTGTCCATCAAATGTAGACAAACTGTCCGAGCCAGAAGTAGCTGTCCAAACATTGAAAGATAAATATCAAAACTCGGATAAACATGACCAAATTATGATTCTAACTGTTTTTGCACCATCAAAGAGTGTAAGAAAACTAATTCAAGAATTTAACTGTACACAAAGAATGGCTGTTCAGGCTCAGCAGCTTGCAAAAGAAAAGGGAGTATTGTCATCACCGAATCCAAAGATGGGAAAGGAATTGCCACTGGAAGTAAGTAACACTGTTAAAAGAGTTTTTAGAAATGATGAAATAAGTAGGTAAATGGTGAATGAAAAATGGTGAATGAAAAAATATCAAGAGAGGTTAGTTTATGTAATCTAAAAGAAGCATATCAACAGTTTAAGTTTGTTTCCAGCTCTATAGGATTTTTGAAATTTGTGATGCTATGCCCCAAAGAATGTTTTGGTGGGAGCAAGTGGGATGCATAGTGTGTGTGTCTGCACAATTCATCAGAATGTGAAGTTAATGATGACAGGTTCTAGAATGGCAGAAATTACCAGTGAGGAAGAAACTCCGTTGAGTAGTTACCACTGCACTTTAACCAAAATTATTTGATGAAAGTCAACCTTCTTGCTATTTAGGAGAGTGTGATCAATGCCCTTGACCTGATTCGCTAAAGGAAACTCTTCTTACATGTTATGAAGAAAAAGGTATTGATGAAATCCAGTACAAACAGTGGACAACAACAGATTGATCTCAGTTGGACTGTGTTATTCAAAATTTAGATGATTTCCTAGATACCTTTTATTTTTTGACTAACTTGACTAAGGCATGATTTCATTGCTAAACAACAAGCCAAGTATTTAGAAAAAAGAAAAAATTAACTGGATGAAGGTGATTTTTTGGTGATTGGGGACTTTTCCGAAAACTATTCCTTTGTAGTCCAAGATTGTGCTCAAGGATTTCACTGGAATAATTGCCAAGTGACTCTTCATCCATGGGTTTATTATTACAAAGAGCAAGAAAAAGTAAATCACAGCTCTCTATTATCTCAGAGTGTAATACACATGATACTGTTGCAGTGCATCTATTCATAAAAGTTTTAATAAATCATCATAAGTCAAATTTTCAGCGACTGAACAGAATTATCTATTTTACTGACGGATGCACAGGTCAATACAAAAATTGCAAAAACTTTTTAAATTTATGTTGCCACAGTGAAGAATTTGGAGTTAAGGCTGAGTGGCATTTTTTTGCTACCAGCCATGGCAAGGGACCATCGGATGGTGTTGGAGGAACCATCAAAAGGGAAGCATCAAAAGAAAGTCTTCGTAGGCCATATGAAAATCAAATTCTGTCCCCAAAAGATCTTTTTGATTTCTGTTCCTTAAAATTGACTCAAATGTCTTTTAGCTTTGCAACACAAGAACAATACTCAAATGAGAGAGAACTTTTAGATCCAATTTTATCAAAAGCGAGAACCATACCAGGAACTCAAAAATTACATTCATTCATACCACTGACAAGAAATTGTTTAGAAGTACAAATGTACAGTGCCTCAGTTGAAAGTCAAAAGGAATTCGCTTTCCCCCAACAAGCCACTCAATTAATTGAAAATGTCACAGGATATGTAACAGTGGAGTATGATAACCACTGGTGAATTGGGTGTGTGATGGAAACATATCCTGGTGAGGGTGAAGTGAAAGTAAACTACTTTCACCCTTGTGGCCCAAACAAGTCATTTATGGTACTTATCCTGAAAATCCTGATATACTTACAGTAGATTTGTCCGACATCCTCACAATGATAAACCCAACAACAGCTACTGGAAGAACATATACAATCACAAAAAAGGAAACCAATGAAGCCAATATGATCCTGAAAAAGTGTCATCTTAAAAAGTAATCAAGAAACTGGATACAAACTTATTGTCAAAAACATATAATCAAAAACTTACAACTGCATGGAAAATGTGAGTATTGCTATTTAAATTGCTTATTAACGTGTATGCCTATATACTGTAACTAACTATATTTTAATAATTACACTTATGAATACAGTTCTAAGTATTAGTCTAACTTAAATTGTACAGCTTCCTAATATTAAATTATTATTAAATAGTGGAAATCCCTCTAACCCTCTAGTCATTAGAGCCTGTGACTGAATAAATGGTCCTGGGTTAGAATCCTAGTAGCTCACAGGTTAGAAAATTTATTTTCTCCACAAGCGCGTGCCTGATGCCTATGCTTGTTTCTGCCATACAGTAGAATATACAAGATCTCTAAACTAATACAGAATGAAAAAAAAACCTGTTTTGTCACCCTGCATAGTATCTAGGCCTAGGTCCTTCAGAAGTTGGAATGAGGTACACACCTAGGCCTTGGGAGGTAACTAAGGGGTTTAACTACCTACCTTGCTAATTAATTTTTTAAACAACTCCTTATCATGATAATTCTCCTTATGATAATTTTACGTAAATTTTTAATAGGTATAAAATTTATATTTTTCAGGTTCAGCACAGCAATATGAAGTGTTAATTCATCAGAAATACCTGTACAAGTTAGTCATTGTTCACTGTTCAAACTTCAAACACCTAAATTTCAAGTTATTTTGAACTGCAAAAATTATATAGGATTTGTGACAAAAATTATTGATACTTTTAGTGAACCAAATAATTTTTGTAAAAATCTTGACGCTTACCATAGGTATATATATATCAAATCATGTATGTAGCTATATTATAATATGTATATATTTGAACTATTTGTGAAGTTATCTTAACCCATTAGTGCCTGGTGTCCATTTTAACGGATGCTGAAAAATGTGCATTACTTTGTGTGCATTTATTTTTAGGAATATTTCATTATAATAACAATAATTATTGTTTTGAGATTACATTTAACAAAAAAACACAACCATCATCTGGCAATATTGAAATGGGGGCGCGATGCCAGCAAGTGGTTCTTGTAAGAATGCGTTTGCATTACTCACCTACTGGATACTCTGTTGGTGAGGTTACGGCAGCTGCTGCTGGTTGCTGAGATGGGAGATTGAGCTGCCAGTGAGGACCACCCAGAGGGCCTTCAATTGAGTAAAAATAAATCCTTTAACTTCAACACTACCCCCACTGCTAAGAATGGGAGGAATGAGGTGAGGAAGTTCCCAATTTTAGTGTGGTTGAGATTATGTCAGATACATGGCTTCTACCAACTTGAAACTGGGTTCTCACCTTTAAGATCTCTGGGGCATAGCCAGTCTGCCTCTCTTAAAGACTTACTCCTCAGCTTATGGTGAGAGGATTTAAGAAAAGTAAAGCGTCCTTTGCCTAATTTAATCAATGAAACAAAAATAACACTTACAAGATTAACTGCATCAGCAGGCAAGTTTTTACAGGTAACTAAAGAAAATATGAACAATTTTATTGATCATGCACCAATGTGTATTCAGACCCAACTAAGCACTTGGGCAAAAAAAAAAAATATTACTACAAAACAAAAGAAACAAACATCATTAGTCCTATACCACACAAAAAAATGTCAACATAAAATAAAACCATTAAATTATTGGCCATCACCAGCCCATTACCACACAAAGGAGACAAGACTTACAGAAAAAAAGGAACTTACATAACTAATGCAAAAAACAAAACAAAAAAAGAATATTAGTCACTAGGGCAAGGTCAATGAGTGTTTACTCAAATTGTATCAGGTCATCCCATAAGTTTTGTTGTTTTTTAGATCAGAATTTGAAAGACCAAAAAAAAACTCAAATTAACCTTTTTAATCTAGTATATATTTTCCATCGGAATCAGTGACACTCTGCCAATGTCCTACAAGCTTTTCAATGCCATGTTTATAAAATTCAGGTGGTTTTGAGGCAAAAAACAAAGACTGGTGTGCAGGATATCTAAAGAAGCATACTGTTTCTCAAGATAGTTTTGCAGACTCCTGAAGAGATGATAATCTGAAGGTGCAAGGTCTGGAGGATATGGAAGTTTTTCCCACCCAAGCTGCAATTTTTGCAGAAGTGATCCGAGTGGTATGAGGATGTGCGTTGTCGTGGTGGAACATGATTCCTTTCCGATTAACCAAAGAAGGTCACTTTTCTTTTAGTGCAGTGTTCAATCGATCCAGTTGTTGACAGTAAACTTGAGTGGTGATTGTTTGGTTGTGTGGTAAGGTTTCAAAGTGTACTACACCACCTTTATCCCACCAAACACTAAGCAATACCTTCCGAGGGTGAAGATTTGGTTTTGGCTGTGGTGTTGCTGGTTCTCCGGCACAAACCCACTGTCGACAGCGCTTAACATTCTGGTATAGTATCCACTTTTCATCACCAGTCACTAAATGGTGCAAAAATGGATCTTGGAGTTCACGGGAATGAAGAGCTGTGCTAATGTCTACCTGCCCCCTCAGATTGTCAACTGACAATTCATGTGGCACCCATTTTCCTAACTTAGGCACTTCCCTGAGTTGTTGCAAATGTCAATGGATGGTGGACGGGGATGAATTGAGTTTCTGGGCCAATTCTTTGACAGTCGTTGAACAGTCTTCTTCAAGTGTGGTTAACAGCAGGTCATCATCAAACTCAGCAGGGCGTCCAGAGCGTGCTGCATCTGTCAAACAGCAGTCACCATTCCTAAACTTTTGAAACCATCTTTGACATTTCCTCATGCAGAATATCATCGCCATAGACGTCCTGAATGTTTCACGTTGCTTCAGTAGCACTATTTCCTTTTTTGAACTCATAAAGCATTATATGCCTGATATGCTCTTCTGATACTGCCATGTTTATGAGGGGTTCACATAAAGCAAAACACACATCTTCACTGGTCAAGGTCTGTAAAGTATGTAGCGAAATACATAAGATCTCCTCTTAGATATAACCTTCGGAAAATTTATGCTTAAACTGAGTAGGACTAGTTTAAACTTAATCTATCGTAAAAAACGACATTACTTATGGGATGACCTGATATAAACCTGATAAGTCCCAGATGTGTCATTTTAAATTCCACTTCATATCACAATCATTAAAGGTATTCTTGGCTCAATCAGTGCAAACAAAAGAAATGTTTATAACAAAACAAAAAATGGTAAATACTAGCTTCAGCATTTGGGCAGGTTTTGGGGAAGAAAAAGCTTTGTCCAAATTCACTTCTATAAGCAAATGTCCCAGCCAAAAACAAATCCCTGATAAAGAGAAAAAAAACCAACAAACATTTAGAGATTACCCCCCCAGCACTGTCATCAGTGGACCCACAGGAATCCATGAGTGCAATGATGCCAGAAAAGGGAGCAAAATTAACAATGATGATAATTAAGGTTCTAAAATTTTGGGATATGTATTTGCCTTAATATGTTGCTCATAAGGCAGTTAAAGGTACAATTTAGTTCACAGCCTGAGAAAGCTCAAAATCCATTGTGATGCATATTGATAACTGAAGTTAGTATTCAAAAATGATTATGATATTTACATGATAATTTTAAGTGATCCAAATATGTGAAACATGGTTCTTATAGCTAATGGTTTAAGCAATACAAAACACCAATGGTAAAAACAAGACTGTAGAATCACCTACCACACCATCAAGGAGAAGTGAGATGCTTTCCTGTCTCTAGAAATGGGCAGATGATTGCCTCAAAGTTCTGATTATTCTCTATACTGAGAGAATTGCAAATCTGTTATAATCAATTAAAAAGAGAAGGAAAACATTTTTAGTAACTGAAGGCCTGGCTTTCTAAGAAAGCTCTGGCCCAATGGGGATTACTGAAACCTCCCAGACCCTACTGAGGGATTTGGGAGCTCTCAGGAATCCTTCCCAATGGTGGAGTTCCCACCAACTTGGGGTATTAACCACACCATCTCACTCCTCCCCACTTGTTGTAGGGTGCACAACACAGGTATTTTTATTTCTAAAAACATAAGTAGTGATGAGTGATAGTATGGGACTTTAATACACTTTACAAATTATGTCTTACCTTAACCTAATCAGTAACCTTACTTTTAGTTTTCCTCTCAAGTGGGGAACTTTGTACCCTAGGCAATTCCTGAGATCTGCCCTGTGACCTTGTGAATGGTCGGTTTCCCATCTTATTGAGGGTACCTACATGTGTAACAACTGGCAAAGGCAGGTTTTGAGATTCAGGTGAGAACCCTCTAAAATCAGTTTTTGAAGGTGTCAATGATGTTTTCTTTACCCACTTTAATACACCAGAGAATGGTTCAGAGTGAGGGACCCTCGTTGTCTTGCGTGAGTTGACTGATCAGTTGGACTCAGTCCTCCTCCTATGTCAATAAGGTCCAACTCACTTGTCATTTCTGAAGATTCTGGAGATTGTGTCACTGCAAGGTCTGTTTCAGGTTCCACAGCAGCTAAATATGATTGATTATTGGTGGCAATAAGTCAAAAAGACGTTTGGGGACTTTCTTTCACTGGCCCCAATTCAGAGGAAGGGAGTTCCTCCCCTGAATCAAAGGCTGAGATTGCTACTGGGCATCCATTCTCTGTCCCCCCATTAACTTTATCCTCCCCATTTTTCTTATCTAATCTTGAAGAATTTCTGCTGGGAGGTGGCTATTCATGAAATATCTCTTCCAACTGATACAGGTTGTGGAGAGTCTGATCTAGAGTCTGTTGAATTTTTCTCAGATGCTCCACAGGTAATGGGTTGAAGTGAAAACCCTTAAAGAATGGTTCATCATGGCTTGGTTCTTCAATTAGAGATGGACCCTTACTCATCTCTACAGGTGTAGGTTGCGATAGGAACTCAACCTCATAATGGGCATCTCCCAAAAGCCTTTGGTAGTAGCGGTTCTGTTGAAGATATGGTGGAGCCACATTCCACTTTTTCAGATGTTTGTGGTGAACTTTATAAATAGTGGGTTCCTGAGGGTTCATTGACTGAACTTGATAAGTAATTTCATTTGGGTTCACTTTAATTATACAGTATGGTCCAGTATACTGAGGTTTGAATTTATTGATGCTCAGGTTGCCAGGATAGTGTATTTTCAGCCCCACCAGCTGGTTTAAGTGATAGGGTTCGAACCATGGGTGGCCTTCATCCCGATATTAAAGCTGATGGTGGTCTATCCTAGGACCCTGAGGGAAGATGTGAGTTTGGGATAAGAGACAGGCTACTGGAGAAATACCAGTCTCCTGATGCTTGGTATTGTTATAAATGGATACCACCCTGGGTAGATGGTCATCCCAGGTCTCAACCTGGTTCAAACTCATCCGCAAATATTGGGTTAGTGTCCTGTTTACTCACTCCACAGCCCCATTGGATGTCGGGCAACAGGGAGAAGTCCTTACTTGGAGTATATCCAGTTCAAGCAAGGTATCTTCAAATTCCTGGGCTGTGAACTCAGGCCCATTATCACTGAGTAGCTTTTCAGGCAGCCTGGGCAGAAATGGATATACTCGAGATTTGAATGCTTGTGCTACAGTAGAGGCCTGTTTATTGGGTAGTGGGACCACGGACAACCACTTAGAGAAATGGTCAACTACCACCAATGCACAAACATTCCCCTTTTTGAGAGATAGGGTAGGAGATAAGATCTGCTGCAATCAACTCGAAAGGATATTGGGTTACAATCTTAAACACAGGTGGTGTGTGGAGAATATTGGTAATCTTCGCTCTCTGACACTCCACACAAGAGGTGACTATCTCAGTCACTATGCGATGCAGCTGTGGGTACCAAAAATGTCCCAATAATAGGGCAAGCAATTTATTTCGCCCTAAGTGAGCAAACTCCTTGTGAAAAATGACAGCCCAATCTATAGCAACACCTTTGGCAACAACACAACGCAAGTGGTGGTCTCTTCCCCTATGGTAAATTATGTCATCAATAACTACCAATTACTGATGATGTTTATATGGTTGTAGGTTTCCAGTATATTGGTTTGCTGGCCATTGTTGCTTAATCCCCTTTTTAAGGCAACGTAGGTGAGGGTCAAGTTTTTGTAAGGTTATGACATCTTCCAGTGACAATGCCCCTCCTTCTTTTGGGAGTTGTTCTCCTTCTCTCAAAGGAATCACTGGACAGATATCCACCACAACTGATGTCAGTTCCAATTGTGGTGTAAGGTCATCAGATGGTAGATTCCCCTCCCCACTAGCCTCTGTGTCAGGTGCAAGGTCCTCTTCCATGCTATCATCAAGCAGTGTAAATTCTTCAAAGGGGTTATCAGTTTCCCTATTCACATTTAGAATTTCAGGGGAAGGCTTATCATTTGATTGACCAGGTAGGTGTATAGGGTTTAACCAATTGTAATGGATCCCAGCGAGGCACTGTAGATAACATCGATCATGGTAGTTGTCAGAACCATACTTTAAGGGAGCTTGATCTCCATGATATACCCAAATCTCTACCTTATTCATATCACTATAAACTTGGATCACATGTGGGGTTGGGATCTGACCAATATGTTTCATCAGATTCAGCTGATGGGTGATAGCTTTATCAGAAGAGATCCCATACTTATTTCGCCTGTTAATTAATTCTGCTACTGGGTCATTCCATGTCATTTCAGCCACCTGAGAACATGACCATCTCAGATTTTCATGATATTTGGTACATTAGTAGGTATGTGTGAGGAACTGAAATTTCCCAAATTTTAGAGTTGGCTGACCTTTGATTGCTGAGATACGAGGTCACAAAATTTGGACAGTAAGTAAAAAACTTAGTCAAAATTCAAATTGTTGTAGCCACATAACTAATAAAGCTAGAGTTCTGATTCTAGTGTCATTTTGAAGCTCTTAAACAGCTTGTCATATTATCTCTTGTCATAAGCCTCTAAAATGAAAATTTAAAAAAATATCGACCTTGACCTTTGACCTTAAAAAAATATACCATCCCCGATTTTTTTTCAATTTTTTTTACAAATGTTCACTTAGCAATGTGAAAGATGTTCCTAAAAGGTTAAAAGTGGCCAGTGAAAAGTATGAGCAGAAGTACTTTTAATTAAAACTAACCTTTAAATAAATCCAGATCTTTTGAGTTTTTTCATTGATATAAATCTTCTCTAGAGCAGATTATCCATTAGTTTTGTGCCTGAAAATATATGGTTCCATTATTATATATATATATATATATATATATATATTATATTATATATATATATATATATATATATATACACACCTACCTTATGAACCTTATGTTGTTTCATGGGTTGGTCTCTCTTCACACAGAGGTCAAGCTGGTGGCCCCGCCTCTAGGAGTCTAGGTCTGGCCTGGTGGAGGAGCGAGTTGCTTTCTTGCGCTCTCCACCGTACATAGCCAGGCACGCCCGGCTCATCTGGTACTGTCATGAGCCAGGCATCCAGTCTTTTCTTGAGACTTCAACTTTGACCCCGTTACGTTTCTGAGGTCCTTAGGAAGCTGGTTGAAAAGTCTTGGCCCCCTGACAACCAAGCTATTTTCCTTCAGGGTTGAGGAGGTCCCTTGTCGTGCTTTTAATTTGGGAACACTACACATTCTGCCTTTCCTATTTTCCAGTGTTGTTTGAATGGTAATTGGGTTTAGTTTTAGGTTTGGTACCAGTTTTTCGATCATTTTCCATATGTAGCTTATGATGTACCTCTCTCTTCTTCTTTCCAGTGAGTACAGATTTAGTTTACATAGTCTTTCCCAGTAGTTGAGTTCTTTGCAGCCATCAATCTTGGCTGTGAATTTTGCCTTTGTGTTTCTTCTAGTTTATTAGTTTCTTCCTTTTTATATGGGGATGTCAAAACTGAGCAGTATTCAAGTTTTGCTATAATCAGTGTTTTTAGCAGGGGAATCATTACTGTCCTGTCCCTTCTCTTGAACGTTCTTAGAACCTGTCCAGCGACTCTTTTTGCTTTGTTTATCGCTATCTGATTTTGTGTTTCGAATTTCGCATCATCTGTCATTATTATTCCGAGATCAGTCGCTTTCATGCTTCTCTGAATTTCCTGTCTATCTGGAGCATAATATGCAGTCTGTTTAAGTTCTTCTTTTCTACCATATCTCAAGAGCTGAAATTTCTCGGCATTGAATGACATGTTGTCTTCTGACCATTTGTATATTTTGTTCGTGTCCCTCTGCAAGGCCTCCACGTCATGTACATCACTGATTTTTCTGCTGATCTTTGTATCATCTGCAAAGGATGTTACTATACTATTGCTGTTTACTCCACTGTCTATGTCTGTTAGCATGATAATGAACAGGAGTGGGGCCAGTACTGTCCCTTGTGGTACTGAGCTGCGTACTTCCGATTCTGATGATGATATACCTTGAATTTTGACGACCTGCAGACGATCACTAAGGAAGTTGTAGATCCATTTTCCCACTTTGCCTGTTATTCCCATGTCTTTAATTTTATGTGCTATTATACCATGGTCACATTCATCGAAAGCTTTAGCAAAATCTGTGTATATAACATCGTAGTTGTCATTGCCTTCCAATGCATCTTGGATATTGTTGTAGTGCTCTATTAGTTGTGATAGGCATGATCTACCTGATCGGAATCCATGCTGGTTTTCGTTGAATCTTTCCCGTGTCTCCAGGAAATCATATATATATATATATATAATAAACAGGAACACCAGAGAAAATACAAACATCCTTCAAGGTTTAATAGTACTGACGTTTCGGAATGCACTAATTCCATCTTCAGAGCTAAAACAATAAAATTCCAAATCACATACAAAATACAAATTGCTTAATAACAATTTAAAATAAACTTAAAAAATTATAAAAAGTAGCTAACAAAATGTAAAATATTAAAACTAAAAGGTAAATAAATGTGAAGTTAAAAAGTTAAAATTATAAAAAAGTAAAAGCATTAAAACAAAGTCAGCATGGATTCCGATCAGGTAGATCATGCCTATCACAACTAATAGAGCACTACAACAATGTCCTAGATTCTAGGATATTGTTGTAGTGCTCTATTAGTTGTGATGATCGGAATCCATGCTGATTTTCGTTGAATCTTTCCCGTGTCCAGGAAATCATATATATATATATCCCCGCAAGGGGGTTCTAAGCTCGTGCTCTTGAGTGCTCTTTGTGCTCGTTTGTACGTGCTTGTTCCTGGAGGTTTCACGTGCGCCCTCCCGGCCCTAGCACCCAAGGATGATGGGGCTCGACCATGCAGTCCTTGTCATCCTTGGTCTTTTTTCCACTTCGACTGTCCCCTCCACCCTTTCTTTTTCCTCTGTCTTTCCTCTCACTTTTTCTTTGTTTTTCCGCTGAGATATGCCCTTTAAATAGAGGCGAATCGGTTCTTCCTGAACTAAAAAAAAAAAAAATATATATATATATATATATATATATAATATATTAGGGTGTCCCAGCCTCACATGTGAAAATAAATATTTGCAAGAGTCAAATCGCACACCCCTTTAATTAATTACACTTGAAGAATGGAAAAAATGGGCGAAATTTCATTGGCCTATTAGGAGGGGAAGGGTCCCCTCATTGACCTTGTTTATTCGACCCTATATGAACAAACGTAAATGCTCAGCATTAATCATTCTAGAATGGAAGAATGAAATGTAAATTCTTTCTAATGAATAAATTAAAGGAAATGGAAATTCTTCCTAATGGCACATTTCATTTCGGGGGACAGAGGATCTTTTTGTCTGATGAGGGGAACTGCTGGCGGTGGTATTCAACGACTTGGTACATGAGCTGCCGTTCCTCCTCGTTTTTTGTCAGGCCCTCTTTGAAATCTTCCGCCAGTTTCACCACCCGTTCTGCCGCGTCGTTCACAGACTTCAACGATGGTGCACATCCTTCGAGATCTTTGGGGGTTTTTGGAACCGGCAGCTTCAGGCAATGAAAAAGGTTTTGAGTCCTTTTCGTGACCAAGGTGCTCAAATCCGACCGTCTCACGGTCAAGACACTCTTTCCCTCCAGCCGACGCAGATCTTTTGGGTTTTTGGTCTTCTTGTGCAGGTTTTGGAGCATGGCCATCTTCTCTGCATCGGTGGTTTTGGAGGAGAACATAGCGAGTCCGGCTAAATCTTCGCTTAGGTACCAGAGGTGGTCCCGGAATTTCGTCAATGCGGCGGTACCTACATCATGATCCACCGCCTTGTACTGCTCTAGGTCCTCCAACAGCTCCAGGTCATTGACGGGTGCGTCCGCCGTCAATGGAGCCTCGAACCACCTCTGGAGGTAGATGGTGACGACAAAGACGTTTATCCTGCGTAGTGACCGGACCTTGTGAGCGGTCATGTGGAATTGGCTTCGGAAGATGAACATCTTAAGACAGTAAATGCCTTTGGCCATCCACCTGGCCCTGTGGTATGCTCCAGGACGATTGTACCGGAGATCTCGTTTGCCATGACCATCGAGGAAGACCAGAGCGAGGATCAGGAACTCCCGGTAATCGTGTCTTGGGTGGCCAACTTCAAGCTGGTCTTCAATGAAGTGGACAATCTGCTCTTTCTTCAACGCCACCCATTCCGAAAGGATGTCGCTTGGGCCATCGCCATTGAACGGAGAAGCCTGCTTCTGGTCGATGAACTCCCATTGGGATTTGAAGCGAGCGAACAGCGCAATTTCGGGGCCAGAAGACCTGAAGAACAGGTCAAAGACTGAGGTGATTACCAATTCCATCATGTGGTGTCTGCAAGCCAGGAAAAGAACGCGGCGGTCCATTTGGTCCTGGATAATCGTACAAGCGCTGCTGTGAATACCGGTATTCGCCGCTGTTGTGTCGAAGCAGAGACCGGCAATCCATGGTTGAACTTGCGGCCAGTCGTCCAGCACCTTCAGAACAGCTCCAGCCATCCGCTGTCCCATGCTGTCAGGGATTTTTGGGATCGCCAACAAGTTCTCAAGATTCTTCCCGCTGACCAGCACTGGTATGCGATCCGATTTCCCTCCATCCGAATCAGGGAGGAGTTTGCCATCAAAGTGGACGACAAGCGGCGTATCAGGATTGAACTCGGTCTTGATTCCGGCTGCCAAGTTCTTCCTGGACTTCTGCTGTGAATGGTGAAGACTTGATTTGGACAAGGTGACCGAGGATAACTCAACTCCCGCGGCAGCGAGTGCTGGAGCCACAATGTGCATCGCTTGGCGTACTGAGGTTCCAGTTCGATCCAGGGCTGCAGCAAAATTGGGATATTGGATGATCCTCCTTGCCGACACTTGGCCGTCCTTGGGAGCGGATCGAGGAGCCGAAGGACCAGGAGAGGAATATTAGACATCATCATTGGATGCTTCGGCCATGGACTCTGAAGAAGAAGACCCACTTTTCACCATTCCTTTTGCTTGCAGTGAGTCCATCTCTTCGCGGCTTTTCTTCTTCCTCTTCTCTTCAGCTGCTCGGCATTCCTCCCGCTCCGCTGCCCTGCGAGCAAACTCCAGGTCCTCTCCTCCGATGTACATCTTCCGCACGGTTCACTGGTCATTCAGAAAGTCTCGATCTTCGGGGACTTTGATGAGTTTCGTGGCATTGGCATGAGCTGTTTTGAACAGTGTATTCAGGTTGGCTTGGAATCCCTTTTCCCGCTCCAGTTGCTTCTCTCCCCCACGGTTTCGGTTTCTGGCAACCTTCTTGTAGTCCGTGGAGAGGGCCTTGATCCTCTCGACGCACTTCGGCTTGTGGGAGGTCGGAATAGATGCCCGAGCCCACACTGCCATAACCTCATCAGCTACCACATTGGCAGCTTCCGCCGTGGACGTTTTTTTCTTCCGAGTGAAGAACAACAGACATCGAAGAACATCTCCCACTGTCGGGAGTTGACACAGCGTTTCCAGGGGTTCATTTCGCAACACCCCCACCAACCACACAGTCTCCTGCTTTCTTGTATCCATAACCTGAAAAGAAATATGCTACAATTAGTATAAGGTAGAGCATAGCCGTTCAGCAATAGAAACACATGGTTTGAGGGGACCCTTAAAATTAAAGAACACGAATGAAATTCAACTTGCTGGCATGTTTTCACGAGTGGAAGAAATTAGGGGGGTGTGCATGACAAACTTCAGGAGCAAAAAAAAATTGGGACACACTAATATATATATATAATTACCTGCACACATTTCATTCAACACTGCCTTTGGGATAAACACATCACTTCCACATACATAGACAAACACTTTACACTGGGATTAGGGAACCTCTGGGCGAGGCTTGAGCGGCTGTCAGTTTTTCAGCACTGAGGGTTTTGACCCTGGATGTTACTAACAACAATAACAACATGACCCATCTTTCCTTGGGTTGATACGGGCATGCCCAGTGAAAAAAAAAAAATATATATATATATAGGGTATATACATATATATATATATATATATAATATATATAATATATATATAGATATATATATATGCCTACTGTATATATCTACCATATATAACTTGAATGTATAACTTACTTTCTTCTGTTGTAATTTTGTGAGGGCCTTGGAGGCCTTAGCAGTTTCCTCCTTGGTGAGGTAGTATAGTCTTCCAGTTGCAGTAGATGCCTCTACCTTTGTCAAAACATCAGAGTATGTAATTGTAAGAATATCTGGTTGATGAGGAAAAAAGAATGATGGGTTGGGACCATGAGGATGAAGAAAAGATATTTTTACTTCCCTCTTCTCAGTTGTTTTGTCCAAAATGCATGCTAACCACTAAAGGGTATCATATACAGCAGTGACAAAACCATGTAGTTTCTCTTCAGGTATAAGTTCTTCTTCTTCACTGACTTTCTCAATACCTGAATATCCTGATGCTAAGAAATGCTTAACCTCTAGTGAAGTTAATGAAACTGGTTTTAAATGGTGTATTTTCTGAGTACCAGCAATTGTTCTTGCTTTTGAATGTCTAGTTTGGAGGAGAAATTCTTCATTTTCATAATCTTCATTGGTTGAAAAATGTGGTGTAATATTATTAATATTATCTTTGGTAAATACAGGGCGTCCCAAAAAAATGTATACACACTTTAACAGCTGATAGCTCAATTGATGTTTCTTTCTTTCCAAGTTAAACCCATTAGAATTAATAATGGCAGTCAGACTAAGCTTTGAACAAAGGAAATTCATTCTAAAATGCTACTGGAAGTGTGAAAACGCAGTTGAAGTGCAGAGACAGTTTAGGAGGGAGTTTCAAACAGATCCACCAATGCGACTTACCATCACTCGAATTAGAGATAAGTTTGTAGCTGATGGAACTGTTCAGAATGTCCACAAGAAGCGTTCCGGAAGACCACGGACATCGACAAGCCCCACAAAGCAAGAAAGAGTACTGGAAACGTATCACCAAAGTCCAAGAAAATCTGTGTGGCAAGCGAGTCGTGAGGTAGGAATTTCAGAATCGTCTGTCCAACGCATTTTGAAGCGCTGTCAATGGAAAAGTTACATTCCAAGATTAGTCCATGCTATTAATGAAGATGATCCAGACCGAAGAGTGGAGTATTGCGAGTGGTACTTGGCACGATGTGGATGTGGATTGGACGAAGGGGTTTCGTAGAATACCCTCCGCGTTCACCAGACCTCACACCACTAGACTTTTTTTTATGGGGATACTTAAAAGACAAAGTCTACGCTATAAAACCTGCAACAGTCGCTGAATTGAGAGCAGCCATTGAACGAGAATGCACACAAATACCAAACAAAATGTTTCGTGATGTTTGCGATTCCATTGCTTCGCGTTATCAGCAGTGCCTGGACCAGAATGGACGTCAGTTTGAAAACAGGCGTTGACAAAATGCTCATTATAATACAAAACAAATAGATGTAGAGTTGCCATCTGATTGTTCCAGTGAAAACTCTGCACCTCATCTTGGAGAACAAAAGAGTAATTTTTGGCAAAACTACACACTACTAGAACTTCACTTGGTTTCAGTGACATTTTAGTTTAGTTATAATAATTAGCTTGCATCTTGGTCAGGAAATCATGGATTTGGTATTCTTGAAGTTTGCTACAGAAATGTTCAATATATTCATCTGAACTCATGTGAATTGATTCAAGATTGAACCTGTCTGTATTGGTCCACTTCTTAAACTGTACTGAATCAATGCAGTTATCATCAAAAATATTTTGGAGTTTCTCTTTCAATGCTTTTGTGTCTCCACATTGTTTACATTCCCTAAGGCAGCATTGTAATGAGGGTGGATTGCACTCAATCAAAGTAAGACAATGTCGTACATGGTTGATAGGATTTTCATTATCTCAGTTAACTTATCAAATTTAGTTCCTACAAACATAAGTTTAACATTCTCATGAATGGTATATGCACATACTGAGTGAGTTCCTGATGCTCCGGCAATAATGCATTGCTTTGGACACACCTCTGCAAATTTGCTGAAGCCCATTTTTACTAAAGGATTTCTTTTTTTAAAAAAGCTGATAAGCTTCTTTTAAATTGCATAGCAGTAGATGCTTCTGAAAATGTTTCCTCTCCTCTGAGCTGTCCATAATGCTGACGTAATCCTTTTTACCAGGCATTATTCTACTGATATCTTTTGAAAGATAAAATGTTTTGATTTTTTTCTATAATGTTTTGTTCAATTTTCTTTCCAGGCCGAGGATTTGGAATTGAAAGGATGCCCATTTCATTAGTAAGCTTTTTGGCAACTGATGCTTTGTGCCTTGTTGTGTTAAATTCTGTAGCTATTTTTCTCGCTCCAACTTTTTGGTAATATAGTCAGGATTTGATTCTTTCACTCCTCTTGGTCTGCAAGTTGCTGAATTTCTCCTTCAGTTGATTTAATATTTTATCATAATCAGTGGCATGTACTCCTAAGATGCAAGGTAAGCATTGCTTACCCTATAAAAATTATTCCCTTCCAATTTAACAACAAATATTATTGAGGGGACATTCTAGCATCAGAATGCTTTCCACAGCATATTAGATTGATCTGAATCTTATTTACATGGATTTGGGAAAAAAAGGGAGTAACATAAGTTAAATTAATAGTTTTCATCTTATGTCTGGCAGTTGCATATTATTTTATTCTGCAAGAGGCGGAATGAGATTACTGCAAATTGAATGTTGCGTATTTAAGGGACAGATTTTCAAGCGGCAAACACCCATCTTGCAAGTTTCAAAAGTCTGGACTCCTATTACAGCAGGTATAAATTCACTGAGACTTAAATAAAAAAAATGCAGAATGCTCTATATATAATTAAAATAAATAATATGTTAACTAAACAAAGCTATTTTAATTTGGAAGGGAATAATTTTTATAGGGTAAGCAATGCTTACCTTGCATCTTAGGAGTACACGCCACTGATCATAATCTTTTTCTATCTTAGTTTTTTCTTTTTCCTGTATTAATATCTCTCTTCCAGCAATTTCTTCTAATTTTCTCTTGACTGTTCCTGTAACTTTTGTTATTTTGTGAGATGCATAAGCCTCTCTCTCTCTTAGCTTTCTCGTCTTTATGAGAGTTTCTCCTAATGATTTTAATGAATTATTTAAAGTTGATACTTGAAATTCAAGTGCTGTGCTTGTTGATGCCTTATTGATTTAAAGTTCATTTTCAGATGAAGATATTTCAGGAATATTACTAGTTTCTTCACAGTAAGAGCTTTTTTCATCTTCATCTAAAGTTTTTTTTCAGGCAATGATTCCAGCATTTCCCTACACTGCTTACAAAGCCTGTGATCAACTGTTAATTTAATTTCAGGCCTTTTATCAATTAAATATTGAGGTACAATTCGTAGACTTTTGGTTTGACGCTGTCCTTTGCACAAGTGTGATTGAAAGGGATCAGCACATTTCTGTTTAAGTTTTAAGTTTATCCATTTTTTTAAAATTAGTGTATTAAAACTAGTAAGTTATTTAAATGGCATTCCTTTATAGAAATTAATTTAGAATATTAAAACTAGTAAGTCATATTTAAATGGCATTGCATAATTTAGAAATTCACTTCGAATATTAACCAATCAAATCTTCGCATCGCGGAAAACGACGCTTCGTTCGTTCCATAGATCTTTGCATCGCTGTAAGAGACGCTTAACGTCATTAATACGTAATTCACATATTATGTTATCATTGGTTAATTTTCAATATGTGGGCGGTTCTTCGACCATTTCTGACCAATTGTAAGTAAAAATTAGTCAGCTGAGATTAGAAAATTGTAAGAAAACTGAACTCTAATTGGTTCAGGGTCGTACAGTCCCAAGATCCTAAGCAAAGTGACCGCTAATTGGTCTCGCGTCTCGCTGCTCTCGCAGTCTGTTTCAGTTCAGCTTGCTCGTTTTTCACGTTACGCTGTGTATTTGTTTGTGGGTATTGATTTTATTTATTTATATACAATAATATACAATAATGTCTCTTGCTGGAAGTGAAAGTGATAGCGACATCGTGAGTGATGTTTCAAGTGATTCGAGTGGCGAGTTTAGTGAGAGTGATGGTGAACCCGAAAGTATTAGTATTCCCAGTTTATGGATTCATGTTTACCCTCCTGAAAGTGAGGCAGACGGGACCAAATTCACATTTTGTCCAAGAAATGTAGGCCCTCATAATGCCCCGCCTCGAAATGCAGAGCCTATTCAATATGCAAATCTGTTTCTAAGTGACTCGCTATTGACTCATATTGTTAGAGAAACAAACAGGTATGCAACCCTTAGAATTTCCCAAAAAGACTTTAGTACAATTCCCCATTCTACTTTCGCTCATTGGAAAAACATTGACTTAGAGATGTTGAAAAAGTATTTCGGACTGTGTTTCTGTATGGGACTCCACCAAAGAAAAAACATTCGTGATTACTGGGATACGAGACGACTTCTCAAAAGTTCATTTGGAGAAGTAATGAGTAAACGGCAGTTTATGCTGATAAATGGATTTCTACATCTCTCCAATACAGCGAATCAACGACGGCGCGGGGAAGAAGGATTTGATCCTTGGTTCAAGGTTCGAACACTACTCGACCATTGCAACAGAGTCTTCAAAGCATATTACGTACCAAATCGGACATTATCTTTAGATGAAAGTATGATAGGCATGAAGAACAGAACGTCGTACATACAGTATATGCCAAATAAACGGCACGCGCGTTATGGTATAAAAAAGTTTGAACTGTGTGAAGCCAATACTGGATATGTGTATCATGTTGACCTTTACTGTGGAAAAGACTTTTTTGCCTCCGGTTCTGCGAAAGGTTTAGCGCATGAAGTTGTAATGCATGCCATGAAAGAAAGTAAGCTGCTCCACAAAGGATACCACCTTGTAACAGACAATTTTTACACCAAAGTGCCACTGGCTGAAGAGCTACTCAGTAATGAAACCTCCCTAACTGGCACAATTAGAATTACTTCAAAGCATCTTCCAAACAGACTGAAACAGGCAAGACTCCAAGCTGGGGAAACACTCTACTTTAGAAAAGGCTAAGTGCTCCTTGTAGGCTTCAAAGAAAAGCCAACCAGGAAGATTGTCTACCTTCTATCAACATTTGGACATGCAGAAAATATAAATGTTCGAAACAGGCGTGGTCAAGAACACGTAAAGCCAAAAATTATTTCTGATTACAACGTCGGCATGGGTGGAGTCGATCTTAGTGATAAGAAAATTTTTCAGTATGCAAGTCAAAGAACAACTAGACGGTACTGGAAAAAATTCTTATGAACTTGTTTGATATGGCACTCGTCAATGCTTATATCATCTACTGCCAGAATACTGACAAGCCGCTGGCAAGATCAGACTTCATATACTCCATCGTAGAAGCACTTGCCTACCCAAGAACACACCATGCCCCAGCATCGATGCTTCATCTTCCCTCAACTTCATCGGCATCAGCTTCAGAGCACACATACACCAAACTTCCTGGCACACAACTACGAAAATGTGTTATTTGTAGTCGAAGATCCCGTCACCACTGCCCAGGATGTAATGTTGGTGTTCATGAAGAATGCTGGGCAAAACTCGAGCACTACTGGAGAGATCTAAGTCTCAAAAGAAAGAGGAGTAATTCACCCAATCCCGCTTAGCGAGACTAGAAAAAATAAAAATAAGGTATGCTATTTATTTATATAAATATCTATTTTATAAATGTATTTTATAAATTTTATAAATGTACAAGAGTACCTACTGTTATTTATGTTATTTATGTTATTTATGTTATTTATTTTATTTATTTTATTCATCTTATTTATCTTATTTATCTACTTTATAGAACAAGGAGTAATTCATCCTATCCCACTGGCCGAGACTAGAAAAAATAAAAATAAGGTATGCTATTTATTTATATAAATAATATCTATTTTATAAATGTATTTTATAAATTTTATAAATGTACAAGAGTACCTACTGTTATTTATGTTATTTATGTTATTTATCTTATTATTACTTATCTTACCTTATTTATCTACTTTATAAATATATATACAAGGTACCGTATCAATATTGCGAATGGCCTAATGGTGAGTCATCTGTGAAACCATCCATTTATTGAATATTTGGGCAGTGAAACTCGTTTTCTTTTCAGATACGCAAGTTACCCATGAAATTTGGAGCTAAAGGACGTAAAGAAAACAATTTTTAATGGGGAACTACACTGGTTAAGAGGCCTTCAAAACTTAAAACTCTGTTCACTTTTTTTTTTTCCCAACTTCAACGCATTACTTTGGTCTTATATAATTATTTTAGGAGAATTTAATAAACATAATATTGAAGTACATTTCTTTCTCATTAAAATGATGCATAATAATATATATCTAGCAAGAACAATCCGATCATTGCAAAACAAAAAACTGGAAAGGTATGCAATTCCAGGAATTTCCAGGAATATTTATGCATCGTTTGAATAAGCCTTGCTCGGTTAAACAAATATTTTCTGAAAAGATGAAAAAAACATGAATTATTTAAAGGTTAATTTTAATTAAACATACTTCCTGATCATACTTATCACTGGCCACTTACAACCTTTTAGGAACATGTTCCACATTGGTAAGTGAACATTTGTAAAAAAAATTGAAAAAATTGAGGAGGGTATATTTTTTTTTATTTAAGGTCAAAGGTCAAGGATATTTTTTAAAATTTTCATTTTAGAGGCTTATGACAAGAGAGATAATATGACAAGCTGTTTAAGAGCTTGAAAATGACACTAGAATCAGAACTCTAGCTTTATTAGTTAGCTATGTGGCTACAGCAATTTGAAATTTGACAGTAAGTAAAAAAATTAGGTCAAAGGTCCAAATTTTGTGACCCTGTATCTCAGCAACCAAAGGTCAGCCAGCTCTAAAATTTGGGGAATTTGTTTCTCACACATGCCTACTAATGTACCAAATATCATGAAAATCTGAGATGGTCATGTTCAAATTCACAAGGATAGACAATAAAAGGGGGAATCTCCTTCCCCTGGGACCTCAGTCTTTATGAATCCTTTTGGAATGGCATTTGATTGGTTGTCATATTGATCCAATGATTCTTGACAATAAGTGTCAATTGGAGACCTGGATAGTGCATCTGCAATACAATTCTGTTTCCCAGGTGTGTACAGTAGCTCATATTCAATGCTACTCAGCTCTTCCAGTGTGCGAGCAACTCTGTTATTTACTAATGGCATATTGTAAAGGAAGGTTAAAGGTTGATGATCAGTAAAAATTTTAACTCTGATTCCATATAAAGGAATTGTTTTAGGGTCCTCACAGCCCATCGAATAGCAGCTAATTTTCATTCAGTGGTTGAGTACTTTTGTTCAGCTCTATTGAATGTGGTTGAAACAAAGGCTATGGGCCTATTCTTTCCTTCCTGCGCTTGGGACAAGCAAGCCCCAGCTCCAATGTTAGAAGCATCTACATGGAGCTGTAGGGGTTTAGCTTCCTTTGACCTATCAGGGTATGTCAACAAGATCGGACTAACTAAGGCCTCCTTTAGTTTATCAAACGCAGTCTGGCAACTTGCTGTCCAAATCAGCATCTTGTGGCCTGTAAATTCACTAAGAGGCTTTGCTACCTCTGAGCAATTTTGGATGTGTCAGCGATAGAAATTAACCATCCCTAAGAATTGGTGGAGTCTTCTGATGGTGTTTGGGATTGGAAACTTGGCAATGCCTTATAGGTTCTTCACCAGTGGGACCATCCCCTTGGATGACACCTGATGTCCCAGGAATGTCACTTCCTCTCAGCAAAGCTCAGTCTTTGAGGGTTTGATTTTAAAACCATTAGATTCCAAGGCATGTAAGACCCTTCCCAGAATTTCAAGGTGTTCAGGGAAGGTACGGCTTACTACCATTATATCATCAAGGTAGACCATGCATTGAGTCCATGGGATCCCAGATAATGCCATCATCATGGCTTGCTGAAAGGTAGTTGGACCATTTTTCACCCCAAAGGACATTCTGAGAAATTCCCAATGGGAAAGAGGGGTGGAGAATGCAGTTTTCTCAACACTGGATTCCTCCATCTCAACCTGATAATACCCTTTGACTAAATCAATGGTAGAAAAGTATTGCATTCCATGCAAATTGAAGTGTGTGTCAATCAAATTAGGTAATGGAAAGCAATCTCATTTTGTTATTTTGTTGAGCTCTTGATAATCAATGCATAACTGTATTGACCCATCACTTTTCTTAATTGGCACGACAGGTGCAGAGTATGGGGAGAAACTTCGTCTGATGATACCATCTTCCTCCAGCTGTTGGCAGTGGTCTTTAATGTCCTGCAGTACAGGTCCTTGGACTCGCCTTACTGGGATATGGACTGGAAGCCTGTGTTCTGTTTCAATCTGATGCTTGATAATGGTTGTGGCCAATATCACCATCACCATGACTAATAGCTCCTTGGTGGCACAGCAACAACTGGACTAACTGGTCCTTTTGTTTTGCTGAGAGAGATGTATTTGTCAACTCAAAAGCATCAACCATCATTTGTGAAGTCCAGTCCTTCTGATTTTGAGAAGTTTTTGAACTGTCAGTGAAGTCCACCAGATGTACCAGTGAGTCCTTACCCTGCAGTTTCATAGCCTTCCCAATTAAGTTTCCTCAGGAGATCTGTGAGAAGTCTCCAAGGTTGAATACAGCAACCAAAAAGTTGTCTTCTGTGACATTCATTAATCCAGGTTGTAAAATAAAATCTTTTACTGAGGAGTTACTTTCCAAATAAGTTAACTCGTGATCAGGGTTGTATCCTTGGAGGCAGAAACATGCCTCTATCATTTGACAGGTGCGGGTTGCAACTTCAACATCTTCCACACTTTCACATTCAAGGCTGGTTGGAAGTGGCTGTTGAGCATCCTGTGCAACTGTGGTAAGTTGGCTTCCCTTCCGAGTGAGGAGTTCTCATTTAGCCAAGTCGGGAAGCAAACTATCAGTCTGTAACGTGTCTACCCCTACAGATTAGATCAAAGTCTGAGACATGGTCTCTCTCAACCACAAACTCAATTGGTTATGTTTCAAAATTGGGAAATATGAGTGTGACTGTACAACCACCCAGAACTGGTACAATGTGTTTACCTATACCCCTAATCCCCTTGAGAGGTACAGTCATCTGGGGTGAAAAAAATTTTTTTTTCCTTAACTTAGGCCTACAGACTTTATTATTAGGGATGGACACAAACCTGTATGTTCACAAACCTGTATGTTCACATTATAAAGGCCAGGTGTCATAATAACATGGCAATAGAATTTTTTTCCTGCAAAATATTTAATTGGTAAAATAAAAAAAAAAACTGAATTTTTTTCACCCCATGAAAAGGGGTGAAAACAAACCATGCTTGGGGTGAAAAAAAAATATAGCATTAACTGGTATATGGTCCTCAAAATATACAATATTGGTGTCAATGGAATTACAGAGATATAATAAACCCTTTGTTGCATAACCCCTTTGCAACATTGAACATCTGCAATTGCATTTCAACATTCCTGCACACACCCATTTTGCGCCCATACTAATACATAAAATATGTTTTTAACTCACTCCCCTCCCCATTTGCAGCACTGATTTGTTGCATAACCCTTCCCCTTGCATCATTGATGTTGCATAAGCCTTGCAACAGTCATGTTGCATAACCCCATTCATTGCATAACCCATACCCCCCTTTGTTGCATAACTCATTTGCAACATTGAACATTTGCAATTGCATTTCAACATTCCTGCACTCCCATTTTGCGCCCATACTACTACATAAAACCTAGTTTCTTTTTAACCCCAAAGAGGCTTCAATGCATGAGGTTAAAAAAAACAGCTTCACAAGGCTTATGCCACAGACTGTTTTATTTCTCCTCATGCATTACAAGATACACATCTTCACACTTTTCAACGTAAGTATAAATATTCTATAGTGAAAAATAATTCAGTGCCAAGCAAATAAAAAATAAATGCAAAAAAGTTTTCTTTACATATTTTTGACACTTTTTTTCCAGTGCTCATTTCTTGGAAATGAACAAACATAAAGGCATCATTTTACCAACACTTTTGAAGGATATACAGGAATACCCCGCTTTACGATGCTTCGTTTTACGAAACCCCGGGTTTACGAAATTGTATTTGCGCTAAATAAAAAATTAAATGAAGAAATATAAAAGACAAAAATAAAATGCGTACGTTGCGCATACCACAATCTAATATTCTGCATTACAGCAGTGCTTAGTTAGCTCGATTTTAAGACAAAAATAATATGCTTACGTCGCGCATACCATACTGTACTGTACTCTATTACGTATTCTGCATTACAGCGGTGCCAAGTTAGCTCGCTTTTAGCTCACTTTGCACTGTGGCAACTCAGCTGTTGTCAGTTTATATGTGCGCTTTGACAAGAGAGTTTGTGCTTTATTCACTCTCGCGCACGCTAAGTGTTTCACTGATATTCTTTTCGTACATTGCAATTACAGTACTCATCATCAATTATGCCAAAACGAAAGAGTGATAGTAAAGACTGTGACGTTAATCAGAAGAAACGAATCCAAAAGCATGTCTACTGACGCATCTATTAATGAAAACTAAATTTGCATATGTAATGTTTTGTACTATTTCTTTGTTCATTGCTTACATTTTTATTGTATTTCTTTGTTCATTACTTTCGTTTGTATTATTTCTTTGTTCATTGCTTTCATTTCTATGTTAATAAACATTTTTTTCTGCAAAATTTGCTGTTTTATAACCTTTTTTTTTTTGATTTTTCAAGAAAAAAACATAACCCAAAATATAACATTATATGTATGGGAAATAATGCTCTGCTTTACGAACACCTGCTTTACGAACGGGCGCTAGGAACGGAATAATTCATAAAGTGGGGTATTCCTGTAGTGGGTTACCTGAAGAAAATTTCTTAAAAATTTTCTTTATATTAAAAATTATTTTAAGGGGCCTGTTCGTTTTCACCCCAACATACCCTATGTTTTTTTTCACCCCAGATGACTATACTTCCTTTAGTGAGAATTTATCAGATGGAAGTTGATGGTAACATGAAGTGGACATCAAACTGACTGCAGTATCTGTATCCACAAGAGCTGACAATGGGCCTGGGTGGGGAGAGTTTTTTATTCTTGGCTGGATGACTAAGGCATTGCTTGATTGCTGCTCTTGTCTCAGGTCCAGAACTTCAGCCAATTCATCTTCAGTGTTCACTGGCTGCTCTTCATCCCTCTCTAGGGTTCCAACTTGTTCAACATCTTCTGCTGTCTCATCTTCAGTCTCACTCTGGGGGCTTCAAGGTAGTTGTGTGCAATCTGACTTGCTAATGGATATTGCCCTGATGATGTTGCTTCCTGGGAAGCAATGATGCCTCCAAAAGACCATTCATTGCTAGCATGCTGGGGTAGCTCTGGCATGCGGCCTTCCATGACAGAGCTATCTAGTTTCCCAAATCTGCTGCTAGTTCTTGTGGTGGTGGGACCAGCCCTTTGTCATTCACGCAATCTTGACCCAAATGTGGTCCTCCACAACTTGGGCATTGTGGCCTCTGTTAAATAGTTCCTCTGAGTAGGACACTGTGCAGGGCTATGTCCATGTTGCTTGCAATGTATGCAAATTCCTGGCAGTATAGCAATCTTGATGGAGATGACCCCGCTTTCCACACCAATGACATAAAGAACACGAGGGACATTAACCCTTTGTATGCCCTGACTGCTGACAATAGGTACATGTCCTGTGGCCTCTTGGTGCTGCTGCAACTTGCTGAAAGTTATTGGCTGGTGGGTGAGACTGACTCCTAGGGAAGTTTGCTGCAGTTCTCACTTTTCTTCCATTGGGCCCTCTTAGCTTTCCTCGACTGTTTGTTGCAGTAGACTGAGGGGCACCCATGGCAACCACGGGCAGTTCTTGCCTTAACACAACTGGTGGTGAACTCAGATGTGGTGTGTGTTGACTGGTGTGGGATTTGTTCAGTATAGTTAGGTGGCCAATTCCATGAAGAAGGTGGATAAGAACACTGATTCAATGGGGGTGCTGCTTGAGCTGTAGGAAGGGCTGGTGCTAGATGTGCCACATTGGTGCCACTGACCCACTGGTGGGGATGTTTCTTAGGCGCCTCTATTGGTGGTTCTAGCTTGACCTGCCAAGGGGGACTCTGTGGAATTTAAGTCCACTAGTGCCACAAGCTTCTCCCACGAGATTTTCATTCCTAGCAAGGTCCCTTGAGTATGGATGATCCTGGTCAGCTCCTGCCTCAGCCCCAAGGGCAACCCAGATATAAACCTATCTTTAACTATACAGAGTTGTGACATCCATACCAGGGAAGCACTGACAGGCTAGGGTTATTACTCTAAGGGCATAAGCAGAGACAGTCTCATGTGAGTGCTTGGTAGCCTCCATAAAGTCCTGATTCTGACTTTCTTCTTTCTTTGCTCTTTCTCATACCAGGATATTAAATGGGCCTTCAGTGTCCCATAATCACTAGTAGACTGCTGCATTACTCTATAAATTTCTAAGGCAGAGCTATCGAGGTACCGTATTTTTCGGTGTATAAGACACACCTTTGTATAAGATGCACCCCTATTTTCAAGGCCTTTTTTCAGGAAAAAAATTATGACCAACTGCCTAGATGTCAGAAAATGTCTGTAATTTTCTACCAGTGAGGCTGACTTTTGTTAAAGCCCTCCATCAAAAGTATGGTGATACGTTTTCTTTTACCCATACTCATTATAAGAAAATAGTATTAAGTATACGGGAGGCTATACTATATGTTATGAAACATAAAAGTAAATCATTATGCACTACGTACTGTTTTTCTTGTTATCAGTGGGTTGGGAAGAGTAGAAACTTAGTGTAAATTTGGCCAAACCAATACACAGTCAGGAGGGACTAAGAGATGAATTTTTGTGAAAATCCATCAGTTCTTCTAGCCCATATAAAGGTAATATTATGACCTTTGGTGTATAGGACGCAGGGTGATTTTGAGACCCCTTTTTTTTTTTGGAAAAAAAGTGTCTTATACACCGAAAAATATGGTAATTAGCTAAAAGGGATCCTGCAGGGTAAATCCAGGATAAATAGACAGGCAGAAGTGCTGATATAACACGAATACATCTTCAGTATTCACAAAACTTGGTCTGAGGGTGTTTTTTAGTGAAAAAAACAAATTCCCAAATTTTTTTGAAAATTGGTCAATAGGTCAAAATTTAGGGTCTGGTCAAATTTTGGCCAAATCATGACCTAAGAATTTTTTAAATCCTATATCTCGGCTTCTTATTGTCGTAGCTTAATAAACTTTATATGGATGGAAGCGGAATGAGCTCTAGTTTCCAAAAATGGTACTTTCATTTGGATAATTTAATCAAAAAACACTTAATTTTGAAAAAACAAAAAAATTCAGGATTTGACCTTGAAGGGATCAATTTAAAAAAAAATTTATTGAAGAAAAAATGTTACCATTATATACCGTAGCTTAAAACTTAATTTTATTAATGCTGGCTGGCTTAATTTTTTCAGAATTTCATCATCAAAAATTTATTTAATGAAACTAAACATTAAATAGTAGGATAACAATATAATAAGGATATACTTAGCGTTTGTAATTATTAATTGTAATTTAAATATGTATCTATGCTCTTCTATCTGCAGCTTTGGGTTTTGATGGTATGTACATACACACACAGTGTGTGTACCACTCTGACCTGCGAGTACACACCAAGAAGGTCTTAAGTTTGCAAAAGAGCTAAATCCAATTTTTGGATTAACTTCATTTTTTCTATACAGGCAGTCTCCGGGTTACGAATGTCCGACTTACGATGTTCCATACATACAAACAGACTGCCGTAAAGTCTATTATTTTAAAAATCTGAGTTACTTACAATGGTTCATAGTAATGAATCGGCGTACTACTTACACCACCGCCATTTTAAGTTGGATTTTGTACTCTTGAAGATGTTTGTGTGAATTCATATTCAGTTTTTGATAATGTGCAAATCCCTATCATGGCTCCTAAATGAAAATCTGATGCAAGTGCTGGTGATGCATTTTAATTAGTTACAAATTATCATCTTTTATGTTTTCTATGTTTTAGTAGCTTTTATAAATTGGGGGTGTGTTTAAAGTGTTTAAGTATACAGTAGACTCACAGTGAAGCATATGGGGTTGATTGTGGTGGGTATGTGTGCTCTAAAAGCCTATAAGAAATATGAATGAAGAATATGGGGATTGTTTGTGGTGGATGTGTGTGCTCTAAAAGCCTATAAGAAATACGAATGAAGAATATGGGGATGTTTGTGGTGGATATGTTTGCTCTAAAAGCCTATAAGAAATACGAACGAAGAATATGGGGATGTTTGTGGTGGATATGTGAGCTCTAAAATCCTATAAGAAATACGAATGAAGGATATGGGGATGTTTGTGGTGGGTATGTGTGCACTAAATGCCTAAGATATACACATCTACTGAGAAGTCTTTTATTTTTATAATGAAATTTTAAATAGAATTAAAAGAAGAAACAAAAAAAACATTGTATGAAATCATTTTCTACCAATACCAACGACTCATTCAAACCGAATTCCCGCCCTACGGCCACGGCGGACATCCCACTTTTAAGCCTTTTAAGAGGTTAAGTACAAACTGTTCGTATGGGTTCCGACTTACATACAAATTCAACTTAAAGACCGTCGTGAGAATGGAACTCGTCCGTAAGCCAGGGACTGCCTGTATTCTCTGAATAATTCACGTAAATTATATAGCATCAATCTCTTCTGCATCTTCACTTTTTCTCCATTTTCATTAATAGTAAATTTATAATCCTTCATTCCCAGACACATTCAGCTATAATCATCGCTCTCATAAAATTCTCTTACAATCCTCTTCACTTCACTGGTTATGACCTTTCCTTTCGACATACTCAGAACATGCGGTAATATACCATATTCTTTTTGCAAACTCCGACTTTTTTCTCACCATATACGTAAAAGTTTCAAAGAATTCTGCTGTTTTTTCAATTGAAAATGGATATAAAGACATAATTTGTAATTTAATCTTGCGATCAGTTGTAGAAATAAATTTGTCTTTAAGCTCTTGCATGACATTTTCATACCTAAAATTATAAAAAAAAAGAAATGAGTAAAAATCTAAGTTAAGTTAGTAAATTAAGTATTAATTTTATTTTCTCAAAAAATCTATTGTTTCATTATGTATTGTACATATAAATAACAATAGCTACATGTTTTCAATGTATAATAAACTTTTTGCCTTTTTAAATCATCATCCCAACGACCCTTTTTGGATGGGCCAGCAACAGCATCTTCCTGGATAGAAGTCCCGTAGGCGGATTCTATGTTACTGCTAACTTTTCCTGGTGTTGCCTGAAATTTTGAAGTGGCCTTTTTTGTTTTTGTAATCCAGCTGTAAAGAATTACATAAAATTACAATTGAGATACAAATATTATTAAATTATATATGTATACGGTATGTAATGTATGTTAGTTGTCTAACTGAGACTTGGTTTATTAATTAGATAAAAATTAAATATATGTTTATTGAAAGATTTCATTAATTATATAAAAAATAAATATATGGTTATTTAAAGATATTTACCTGTTTTTATGGGGCTCTCATCTAACTATGGTAATATTTTATCACTAAGTATATCCTTATTATGTTGTGGATCTTCCAAAAAAATTTCCTCAACAGGTGGAGCCATAGAAATATTTGTAGACGAGCTACTACTGCGCTCAAAGGATTCTTCATTTGCTGGTAAAGGACACAGTTCTTGTAATGGTACAGCCTCTTCTGCTGGTGATGGTACAGATTCCAGTATTCCAGGTTGACTTCTTATTAAGGTGTAGCATAGGGTGGCAATAGCCAATAGGGGTAAAAATCCAAGTTGCCTGGAGGAGTGAGTGCGGTGGCGCGTTTGGTGCAGTTCCTGAAGAAAATCACTCAGGCAAATTTTTAGGACTTTTGATAAACATTAGGGGGTGGTACAAGAGTAACAAAGTTTCCACCATTGTCACTTACTAATTCTCTATTTTGTATACTTTGCAGGTAGATGAAAAATGGCGACTACTCTAAGAAAGAATGATGTTTTATGGCTACTGGAGACTTCTCCCAACTCATATGCCCTTACAGGAGCCAAATTGCCGTCGAAGCGGCAGGTCCTGGAACGATTCTTGTTCTTTCACCTGTCCGAGTCTCGCCCTGTCAGAGAAAGTAGCCGACTGGTGATGACAGAGGTCGAACAGATGTGGAAGAATGCAAGTCTTCCGACTCAAGCTACGCACCGGGCACAAGACAAGCTGGAGAACCTCCATTCTGAGTGGAGAAGCTTAAAGAAATTACGAGCAAGGCATACCAAAACCCAGATGGACAAGGAGAAGGTCTTTCTAGAAGGTCTGAAAGGCCTGTTCGATTGCGCTCACGGTGATGCGCTCAAAATCATCAAAAATAAAGAAGACAAGCAGTTTCTTCTTGCGCAGCGTGAGCCTGGTCATCGAGGAACTATAGGACTTGTTGATCAGAAGTATATTAGACAAGAGGAGAACAAAATGATGCGGCAGTGTGAGCAAGAGAAAAGGAAACGAAGGAACCTGAATGAACTCCAGAAGATGGACAGGTCCGTGGTTTTGGAGTCGAGCAGCAGTTCTACAAACGAGGATACTGACAAGGAAGATGAGGTGAATGTCGGAGCAATAGGAGGCGCGTCATCTGCCACTCCCAAGAGGAAAAGATCAAGAGGGTTAAATCAGATTGTTACTCAAGAACTGCCGCAAGCGTTGGACCGCACAAAGATATCCAATCGCCGGGCAGTCCATGTTGTGGCCAATACCTTAGCAGCTGCTGGACAAAGTATAGAGCACTATGCATTGAATCGAGAGACAATCCGACTAGCTCGAATGAAATTCCGCCAAGACATCGCGGACGAGCTGAGAAGGTCCTTTTCCCCCACGGTACCATTAACAGTTCATTGGGATGGCAAGCTCCTTCCAGACCTTACAAACAAAAAGAAGGTCGATTGCCTTCCAGTCCTGGTTTCAGGAGAAGGTGTGATGAAGCTGTTGGGGGTACGAAAGCTGCCATCATCAACAGGTCTGGCGCAGGCAACAGCAGTGCATGACATGCTGGAAGACTGGCAGTTATCTCCCGGGATCGTAGCCATGTCTTTTGACACAACATCATGTAACACCGGTTGCTTGAACGGCGCTTGTCAATTCCTCGAGCAGAAGCTCGGGAAGAAACTTTTCAATCTTGCTTGTCGTCACCACATCGCGGAAATAGTTCTCAAAAAGTTTTCGAAGCTGTAGTAGCATGCTCTTCGGGACCAAAGATCAAGCTCTTTCAAAGATTGGCGGAGGTGTGGCCAAAGATTATAAAGGATTCGTTTCTTTCTGCTGAGGGAGACTGTGAGGTGGCAGATCGGATGCATGCATTCAAGGAGAAAGTTGCAGAGTTTGTGCACGAACAGTTGAGATCTCAGCAGCCTCGCGATGATTACCGTGAATTCCTGGAACTCGTACTGCTATTTCTCGGAATAAATCTACCACGGGGAAATCATATTCAAACTCCGGGTGCCCTCCACAGGGCACGGTGGATGGCAAAATGCATCTATGCATTTAAGATCTTCTTGTACCGTCACCAGTTGCAGAACTTGGGGAAACTCACGGATCAGGAGCTCCAGGGTGTTACTGACTTCTGCCTCTTTGTTGCAGAGATTTACGTTAAAGTTTGGTTCAATGCCCCGGTAGCCAGATATGCTCCGCGGTTGGACTTGGAGCTGATACAAAAGCTGGTGCAGTACAGACAAGTTAACCGATGCGTGGCAGAGGCTGCTTTGAAAGGGATCACTAGCCATCTTTGGTACTTAAGTGAAAAGTTGGTTGCTTTGGCCTTTTTTGATGAATATCTCAGCAGCGCGGTGAAAAGAGGCATGGTTGAGGCGCTCAAAAATGAAGAAAGGAAGAGTCCTTCGCCTCGTGTGACAATTGATGTGGGAGATGCTGAACATCTTTCTTTGGCAGCCTTTGTCACGAAGAACACATTGGCCTTCTTCCACCTGCTCCAGCTTCCCACATCCTTCCTCTCCAAGGATCCGGAGCAGTGGGAAGATGAAGATTTTCAACAAGCGAAACAGCGCGTCTCTGCCATCAGTGTTGTCAATGATCCCGCAGAAAGAGGAGTTGCCCTAATGAAAGATTTTAATGCTGTGCTGACCACACAGGAGGATCAACAGCAATACGTTCTTCAGGTTGTGGAGCAGCACCGGAAGATGTTCCCTGATGCCAATAAATCCACGTTCATTCGAAGCCAGAAAAATTAGGCATAATTGTAATCTATCAGATCACTACAAGCTATTGCAGTCCTATTTGAGGTTGTTTGAGTCTTATCAGAATCGTTCTTTTCAGTTTTTTGTTTTGTATAACTTTGAAGCTCACTCGAACACTCATTTCCAATAGCCTAGAGCACAAAGTTCTTTGTGTCTTGTACCACCACTTAAAATAAGATTAGGAACTTGAAATTTGGCAGAATTTGTTTTTTCAAAAACCAAATAAAATGAGCACCCGCACATTTTAAATTTTGCGACCATTTTTTATTGCCACCCTAGTGTAGCTGTAGCAATTGCTACACAATATATAGTTGATCCTTTTGAAGAACTCCATAACTTACAGAATCCATAAGTTCCATAACTTTTTTAATATTATTGAAAATTCTTTTTTTGTTTTTTAAAGGATTACAATATAATTTTTTATTTTTTTGGCATTTTTTTAAGTTATTTAGGTACACCTGTATCTTTCAATATATAGTTATTAAAATCTGAAAATAGAAAAATAAAAATGGAGAAAGCCAGCATTAATGAAATTAAGTTTTAAGCTATATAATGGCCTATAAGCTAACTTTTTATTGCTGATTATGGTAGATCTTTGCTCAGGCAACATTTTTTCTTCAATAAAATTTTTAAAAAAATTGATCCCTTCAATGTCAAATCCTGAAATTTTTTTGTTTTTTTAAATTAAGTGTTTTTTTTATTAAATTATCCAAATGAAAGTACCATTTTTGGAAACGAGCTCATTCCGCTTCCATCCATATAAAGTTTATTAAGCTACGATAATTAGTAGCTGAGATACAGGGATTTAAAAAATTCTTAGGTCACGATTTGGCCAAAATTTTACCCGACCCTAAATTTTGACCTATTTGACCAATTTTCAAAAAAATTTGTGAATGTTTTTTTCACTAAAAAATGCCCCCAGACCAAGTTTTATGCAAATTGAAGACATGACTGTATTGTTTATCTGTCTATTTAACCTGGATTTACCCCCCATCCTTTCAAGGGAACCTGGATATTCTTACTTGAAATATTTCTCAAAAGTTCTCACAAACTCATGAAAATCATGTCCTTCACTCAGGGAATATTTTTCTGGTGGAAGAACCTTAAGTGTATGGCTATTAGCCAGTATTTCGGACATCATGGCCATGGTCTGAGCATTCTGCATAATCATTTGTTGAAGAATTGCCCATGATGGTTGGTCAATGCCCCCATCCTTAGGAGTTCCTGCCATAGGTGGTGACTGACATGCTGGTCTATCAGGGGTTGTTCCTATTGGTTGTAAAGTAGCAGCTATTTCCCTACTGCCACCCCTGTCATGGTTATATGGGAAATTAGTGCCGTCAGGATGGGACTAGCTATTGTGCTTACAGTGACTGTTGATGAAGCCACAGCAGTGGTGATAGTGGTGGTAAGTTGACTGGCAAGACCTGTTGTCACCCATTCTATTGTTTGCTCTTCTTGTGAATAATTCTGTCTCTCAATTGTTTTTGTGCCGTGTGGTGAGTGCTGGGAATACTGGCAACAGAATAGGGGCTTCTAGTCAATACTAATGCTCTCTATTGATGCTTCCCTTGAATCCATCCTGGTCTGGGCACCAGTGAAATGGGGGCGCGATGCCGGCAAGTGGTTCTTGTAAGAATGCGTTTGCATTACTCACCTACCGGATACTCTGTTGGTGGGGTCACAGCAGCTGCTGCTGGTTGCTGAGATTGGAGATTGAGCTGCCAGTGAGGACCACCAAGAGGGCCTTCAATTGAGTAAAAATAAATCCTTTGACTTCAGCACCACCCACACTGCTAAGAATGGGAGGAATGAGGTGAGGAAGTTCCCAATTTTAGTGTGGTTGAGATTGTCAGATACATGGCTTCTACCAACTTGAAACTGGGTTCTCACCTTTTAAGATCTCTGGGGCATAGCCAGTCTGCCTCTTTTAAAGACTTACTCCTCGGCTTATGGTGGGAGGATTTAAGAAAAGTAAAGCGTCCTTTGCCTAATTTAATTAACAAAACAAAAATAACACTTACAAGGGTAACTGCATCAGTAGGCAAGTTTTTACAGGTAACTAAAGAAAATATGAACAATTTTATTGATCATGCACCAATGTGTATTCAGACTCAACTAAGCACTTGGGCAAAAAAAAAAAAATTACTACAAAACAAAAGAAACAAACATCATTAGTCCCATACCACACAAAAATATCAACATAAAATAAAACCATTAAATTATTGGCCATCACCAGCCCATTACCACACAAAGGAGACAAGACTTACAGAAAAAAAAGGAACTTACATCACTAATGCAAAAAAAACAACAAAGAATATTAGTCACTAGGGCAAGGTCAGTGAGTGTTTACCCAAATTGTATAAACCTGATAAGTCCCAGATGTGTCATTTTTAAACTCCACCCTGATAAAGAGAAAAAAACCCAACAAACATTTAGAGATTATCTCCCAGCACTGTCATCAGTGGACCCACAGGAATCTATGAGTGCAATGATGCCAGAAAGGGAGCAAAATTAACAATGATAATAATTAAGATTCTGAAATTTTGGGATATGTATTTGCATTAATATGTTGCTCATAAGGCAGTTAAAGGTACAATTTAGTTCACAGCCTGATAAAGCTCAAAATCCACTGTGATGCATATTGATAACTAAAGTTAGGTTTTTCAACAAGGTCTTTATAAAGGAAATCAGGCATTCAAAAATGATTATGATATTTACATAATAATTTTAAGTGATCCAAAATGGTTCTTATAGCTAATGGTTAAGCAATACAAAATACCAATGGTAAAAACAAGACTAGGATCACCTACCACACCATCAAGGAGAAGTGAGATGCTTTCCCATCTCTACAAATGGGCAGATGATTGCCTCAAAGTTCTGATTATTCTCTATATACTGAGAGAACTTCAAATCTGTTATAATCAATTAAAAAGAGAAGAAAAACATTTTTAGTAACTCTGAAGGCCTGGCTTTCTAAGAAAGCTCTGGACCAATATGGATTACTGAAACCTCCCAGACCCTACTGAGGGGTTTGGGAGCTCTCAGGAATCCTTCCCAATAGTGGAGTTCCTGCCAACTTGGGGTATTAACCACACCATCCTTTCAAGGGAACCTGGATATTCTTACTTGAAATATTTCTCAAAAGTTCTCACAAACTCATGAAAATCATGTCCTTCACTCAGGGAATATTTTTCTGGTGGAAGAACCTTAAGTGTATGGCTATTAGCCAGTATTTCGGACATCATGGCCATGGTCTGAGCATTCTGCATAATCATTTGTTGAAGAATTGCCCATGATGGTTGGTCAATGCCCCCATCCTTAGGAGTTCCTGCCATAGGTGGTGACTGACATGCTGGTCTATCAGGGTTGTTCCTATTGGTTGTAAAGTAGCAGCTATTTCCCTACTGCCACCCCTGTCATGGTTATATGGGAAATTAGTGCCGTCAGGATGGGACTAGCTATTGTGCTTACAGTGACTGTTGATGAAGCCACAGCAGTGGTGATAGTGGTGGTAAGTTGACTGGCAAGACCTGTTGTCACCCATTCTATTGTTTGCTCTTCTTGTGAATAATTCTGTCTCTCAATTGTTTTTGTGCCGTGTGGTGAGTGCTGGGAATACTGGCAACAGAATAGGGGCTTCTAGTCAATACTAATGCTCTCTATTGATGCTTCCCTTGAATCCATCCTGGGTCTGGGCACCAGTGAAATGGGGGCGCGATGCCGGCAAGTGGTTCTTGTAAGAATGCGTTTGCATTACTCACCTACCGGATACTCTGTTGGTGGGGTCACAGCAGCTGCTGCTGGTTGCTGAGATTGGAGATTGAGCTGCCAGTGAGGACCACCAAGAGGGCCTTCAATTGAGTAAAAATAAATCCTTTGACTTCAGCACCACCCACACTGCTAAGAATGGGAGGAATGAGGTGAGGAAGTTCCCAATTTTAGTGTGGTTGAGATTGTCAGATACATGGCTTCTACCAACTTGAAACTGGGTTCTCACCTTTTAAGATCTCTGGGGCATAGCCAGTCTGCCTCTTTTAAAGACTTACTCCTCGGCTTATGGTGGGAGGATTTAAGAAAAGTAAAGCGTCCTTTGCCTAATTTAATTAACAAAACAAAAATAACACTTACAAGGGTAACTGCATCAGTAGGCAAGTTTTTACAGGTAACTAAAGAAAATATGAACAATTTTATTGATCATGCACCAATGTGTATTCAGACTCAACTAAGCACTTGGGCAAAAAAAAAAAAATTACTACAAAACAAAAGAAACAAACATCATTAGTCCCATACCACACAAAAATATCAACATAAAATAAAACCATTAAATTATTGGCCATCACCAGCCCATTACCACACAAAGGAGACAAGACTTACAGAAAAAAAAAGGAACCTACATCACTAATGCAAAAAAAACAACAAAGAATATTAGTCACTAGGGCAAGGTCAGTGAGTGTTTACCCAAATTGTATAAACCTGATAAGTCCCAGATGTGTCATTTTTAAACTCCACCCTGATAAAGAGAAAAAAACCCAACAAACATTTAGAGATTATCTCCCAGCACTGTCATCAGTGGACCCACAGGAATCTATGAGTGCAATGATGCCAGAAAGGGAGCAAAATTAACAATGATAATAATTAAGATTCTGAAATTTTGGGATATGTATTTGCATTAATATGTTGCTCATAAGGCAGTTAAAGGTACAATTTAGTTCACAGCCTGATAAAGCTCAAAATCCACTGTGATGCATATTGATAACTAAAGTTAGGTTTTTCAACAAGGTCTTTATAAGGAAATCAGGCATTCAAAAATGATTATGATATTTACATAATAATTTTAAGTGATCCAAAATGGTTCTTATAGCTAATGGTTAAGCAATACAAAATACCAATGGTAAAAACAAGACTAGGATCACCTACCACACCATCAAGGAGAAGTGAGATGCTTTCCCATCTCTACAAATGGGCAGATGATTGCCTCAAAGTTCTGATTATTCTCTATATACTGAGAGAACTTCAAATCTGTTATAATCAATTAAAAAGAGAAGAAAAACATTTTTAGTAACTCTGAAGGCCTGGCTTTCTAAGAAAGCTCTGGACCAATAGGGATTACTGAAACCTCCCAGACCCTACTGAGGGGTTTGGGAGCTCTCAGGAATCCTTCCCAATAGTGGAGTTCCTGCCAACTTGGGGTATTAACCACACCATCTTAACATTTCTTTCACTAGCATCATAACATCAAGATGGCTGCCGCGAATCGGAGTATTTTCACAAAGTTAGTAAAAAGTGAATATTTTGTTAGTTTATAATGTAGTTTCAGTAGATAGCTATATACTAACACTAAGTTCATAAGTTGCTCTAGATGATGAAACCACATAATATCGACTACGTCTGTTATATTTTCTAAATAGCTTGTTCAAAAATCATTGTCAGTTATAACGGACATTTGGCAGTAGAGTGCTATTATGTTTCACCTTCAAGTGTCCATTTTCAATGAACTCTACAAGAAACGTTTTCTGTGTTAAATTTGGGGAAACTGAATTGATATTTTGTTTACTAGTTAATTACTATTTTGTTTATTTATTAGTTATTTGTTAATTTTTTACCTTTTGTGACATTTGCATTTTTTTTCTTTCAGACTGACATCTGCTGAAGCTTTGCTTTGGCTATTCTAGAGGACCTGGATACAGGTGGTAATGTTTACATGGGACTTCACAATACTGATGAATTGTCAGATGGTGACAGTGACCATTCAGATGATGAAGCCACTGGCAGTTCAATCCATTTGAAAAAGGAGTCTTGAAAGCCAATGTGGGAATTTTTCATACTCAATATTCAAATGATCAAAATGTATTAGATACATACGATGAAAGCACATCTGATTTAGTAAAAGAGAACCCTCAAAAAAAGATAATGCTTAGAAAATGGATGAAAATTAAACCTGCAATATCCCTCACAACTGATTGTCAACTAAAAGAAATATCTGAATAATAAAAAACTTGTTCTTCGCCTGTCAAAATTTTTCAGCTTTTTTTTGACAAAGATTTGATAAAATTACTAACTGAACAAAGCAGTAGTTACGCTGCTCAAAATAATTGTAATCTAAATTTATCAAAGTCTGAATTATTTGTATTTATTGCAGGTTTATTGCTCTCTGCACACTGCCTTCTCCCAAATAAAAGAAAATATTGGTCATCTGAGGACACTGTACCGAAAGTACTGTCCAAACAGATGAGGAGGGATAGATTTGAAGCAATACTTAGGAACATTCATTTGGCTGACAATACAAACCAAATTGATGATCGAGCCTATAAGCTCGGGCCATTGTTTGATCATTTGCAAGAAAAGTTTCTTCAGCATGGTGGTTTGGAAGAACATCTATCTGTAGATGAGAGCATGATACCATGTTACGGTAAACACTATGCAAAACAATTTATCAGGGGTAAGCCCATCAGATTTGGCTTCAAAATGTGGGCCTTGTGTTCAAAGAACGGATACTTGCATTCTTTTGATATCTACATGGGAAAGAATTCAAATCAAACATAAACAACTGACAAAAAGATTGGTGTTGGTGGCAATGTTGTGTTGCAGCTTGTTTCTCAAGCTCGTGTGCCTAATGATGCTGGTTATAAAGTGTTCTTTGACAATTACTTTACTGGTCTTAGCCTCATTGATGAGCTATCTAAACAAGGTATTTGTGCATCAGGAACTTGCAGAGAAAACAGAACAGAGAAGTGTCCACTAAAATCAAAATCTGAAATGAAGAAGGCTGTACGAGGCTTCTCTGATTATAGAGTATCAGCTAACTTGATTATTATAAAGTGGAAGGATGATAATGATGTCATTCTGGTGTCAAACTTTGAAACTGAGAAAATAAGTTCAACAGAAAGATAGGATAGAATGGAGAAGAAATATGTTAAAGTGCCACAGCCCGAATCCATTCAAAATTATAATAAATACATGGGATTTGTTGATCAGATGGATCACAATGTTGGCACATACCGAATTTGGATTAGACAGAGGAAGTGGTGGTGGCTGATATTCTCCTACATGATATCTGTTTCCGTAAATAATGCATGCATTTTGATGAACAAAGCAGGACACACAATCCCTCTCTTTCAATTTATTGAAAATGTAACCCTTTCTCTAATGAAGCCACACGGTACTCCAAAGCTTCAAGGTAAAAGACTGTCCTCACATTTGATAAATATAGGTCACTATCATAACATTGGACACTGGATAAGTATACATTGAAAGAGAAAGAAGATGCGAGCATTGCGCTGGAAAAAGTCACTTTCAATGTGAAAAGTGTGACATAGGGCTTCACCCAAAATGCTTCAAAGCATATCATGTTCAGTAGCACAAAAATGATACTGATTACTAATTGAAGCCAATTTGAATATCATACTAATGAATAGTCTCTGCATTTCATGTATATATGTATTATATAAATATATTTTTGCGTGCATAAAAATATTAGCCACTGCATTTGGTGATTTCAGCATAATCATTTTTATGAAAAGAGAATTGTAATGTCTTCTAAGCATAAATGACAACTATTTAGTTCCTATCCGCTTAGTGCCTGGCGTCTGTTAAAATGGACATCTTATATCTTGGTAACTAATAAAGATTTGAAAATAAAACTTTGTGTAGTCATTTACATCCCTTTTATTAGCCTATGTTTGTTTGAATTTTCAGCAAAATCATCCCAGTAGATCAACTTTCGGCACTAATGGGTTAAATAAAATGCTCAAAATGTTAAACATGCACAATTTCAAATGCTTGTGGAAAGCAAACCCATGGAGATCCCACTCCAATTTTTTACTTGAATATGCTTCATCTAAAGGTCTTTACTTATGCCAATTTTCATGACCTTGAATTTTGAACTCTGACCTGAGGTCAAGGTCAAAGGTGAAATATAAATGCAACTGTTTTTTAATGGAATGTACACACACTGCATAAAATTAAAGTTATTCTGCTGTCTTTTCTGAGCATTTTGACACCAAAATCATTAAAATCCATCCATTAGATCCTGAGTTATACCCTTTTAAAATCACGAGGTTACGCTGCTGACCCCAAATTTGGGGGGGTCATTACTCCCAAACTATTTGACCCAAGTGGCTAAAATTTGGTCATGCTTCATTACTCATCATACCCAACTACCACACCAAAAATCATTAAAATCAGTGAGATGAGTGGCAGAAATCACCAAATGTAAGCACAAAAATTAAGGAAGAATTATAATGTGAAGCTAGCCTAGTTGGAAGTATTGCTTTAAATGAGGAAGATGTTAATCTTTCTACAAGTTCTGAGTGAAAGAAAATAATAAAACCATAAGATAGGCCTATCCCAGTAAATAATTAGGCACAGTGAGTCGCCTGTGTTAATTGACCTTAACAAATGCCTTGCGTAACCTAATTGCCTGCATCCAAAGAAAAGAGTGGGTATTGGGCAACCACACAAACTTCAACAAGGAACTTTGTACCATTTGGCTGTACTAATACCAAAACCAAATACAGTGGATTCCGGTTAATTGGGACATATCAGGACTAGAATACTTTGGCCCAGTTAAGCAGCTGCCCCAATTATACGAAGTTGCACGTAAAGAGTTAAAAAGGTATACATAAGACAAAAGACAAACTTTCCATTTATTGAGTAACAAAAATACTTACTGTATATGAACTGAAACAAATGGTGCAAATCAGAGAAAAATATTTACCCTAAAAACAAATTTGATTCATGTACGTATTAAACACGCATGTAGTTCTTAACAGTTAATGATGGAGGAATTTATCGAGTGTACCCTGCCATGTTCTCTTGATTGACTGCAACTGAACAAAATCAGTGCAGGTACCTAGTGCAGATATAGGACTGCCTTCATTGCCTTCGGGTCATTCTCTGTCAGATCAACCAGTGCCTAACACCCTCATCTCTCAGATTTTGCTGAAATTTGGTTTATAGGGAGTTTGTGGGCCCTGAATCCATTTCTGAAATTATAAGGTCAATCCGACCAACGGTTCAAGAGATATGACCTCGGGAAATTTGAGGTCACTTGCGAGGTCACTAACATTTGGCGACCCATAACTTGGGTAATAATGGTCGCAATTATATAAAAGTATATATATTTAGAATCAGAAAACGACAAGGAATCCAAATATGTAAGTTTTAGAACTCTAGGTTGAAAAATAAAAAAGTTACACTGTAACCAAAATTTGAGGTCACGATTTGACCTCTGGGGTATCAAATGAGAATTTTTTTTTTAAATGTAAAAAATGAAGGCATAGGCATTGGCTATTAGAATCAGCAAAAAAAAGTTTGTTTATGTTAGTATTTTTCATGTAACTAACATATAAGTGAACACTATATTCATAAGTTGTGCGTCAATTCTACCTATTTTTTCACACTTAAGCTCATAATTTGACCTATAGAAATTAAAATTACATTTTTTTATAGATATAAAAACAAAGGCAAAAAATGTAAAATTGTATTTCACTGCTAATCTACACTGGCAATAATAGTTATAATAGTGAAAGGGGAAGACCTACTTAGAGGATTCATGTGCTAGCCTAATACAATTTTTGCATGCTCGATGCTCTCATCAATTTTTTTGTGGAAAAATGTATTGAATTCTGCTGCCTCCTCTTAGGGTAGGACAACTCATTACAGTTAATATATGATGTCCTGGCACTGCACATGAATCCTTGTTTGATGGATAATAATATGCACTTGATCCTGATGACCCAGAGGGATGTAGAAAGTTCACAGTGAAATCATCAAACTCTTCACAATATTCCTCCACAATTCCATACCAAACTTGCATGTCATAAATGCAGCCAACATACTCTCCTGGTTTGACACATTTTAGGTTACCAAGCATTGCAGGTTCATTAGTAAAATGACTTTTCCTTATTCTTTTCTTTTCTCCAATGCCACTTGAAATGGGATACACCATCAGTTCTTCCTTGTTTAGGGGAACAAATCTATGATATTTCTGAGTTCCAGGAATAGCCCTACTATCCTTGAATCGATGTTCCAACCATTCTTCTGCATCTTTCAAATCAGCTGTAGTTACAAAGAAAAAAATTTATCTTCTTGCTCAAGTTTTCTTCACAAAACTGAAACACGTGTTCTGGTGTAAGAATTTGCCTCTCTGTAGTTCTCTGCAAACTGGCACGAGCAGTAGCTCTTTTCACTGTTCCTCCAATCCCATCACATGCATTTTTGCCATGGGATGTAGCAAAGAAGTGCCATTCACAAGACAGACCAAAATCCTCTTCATGGTAACAGAGATTTGTGAAGTTGTATCTGTTCTTATATTGGCCAGCACATCCATCTGAGAAATAGTGCACCTTCTTCAATTGTGGGCATCTGAATTTAACATATGTCATAAGCTTCAATATGAATGAGTAAACCATTATAGTGTTGTGTTTTAGTGATGCAGATAAGAAACAGACACTAAAATGGCTAAGTTCCTGGTCTGCAGATGATCTATAATAGATGACAAAAGGGTGAACTGTACACTGTGAATTGTCCCAGTGAAACCCTTGGGCAGCATCCTGGACAATGAAAGAATAATTCTCAGAGAAATCACCTACTATAACTACCTCGCTCTGAGGTGGTAGTGTTTCTTTCAACTGCTTGAAGTACTGTGATTGTTGCTGCTGAGCAACAAAGTGATGACGAACCATGCGGGATATTTTCATGCTTAGGGATGATAAGTATTCATGAAGTGGCTCCACCTTATCAACCATTGTACAACGGTCAACAGTCACCCATTGCTTGTAAGATATTTCATTTGGAGCTGATTTCACACAGTCAAGTAACTCAAGAAAATCCAGGACACCCTCTTCTCTTGGGCAATCATTGCAAAGTTGCATCATGCAAGTCTCTCTTTCTGTACTGCAGACACTGTAATCCATAAGATCCTTGTATGAAAGACCTCTTTCTCCCAATGCAGCCAGCTGCAATTTTGGATTTTGATGGTATGTGCAGACACAGACAGAATGAGTCCCACCACTACCGGCAAGCACACAATATGATGGCCGTAATTTTGCAAATGTGGAAAATCCTATTTTGGGATTCTTTTCATCATTTTTATATAGTTCAAACATCTCTCTTAAATTCCCGAGGACCAATCGTTTTTTGCACCTTCATTGCACCTTCAGCACTGATAACTTTCACGCAATCCTTTTGGCCAGGACACATACGACTAACCTCTTCTGACTCATAGAATCTTCTAACTATATCTTTGTGTTCTTCAGATATCACTTTTCCTTTGCTCATTAGTGGAATCTTCAGAAGGATTCCATGTTCTGATTTAAGTGAACGGCTTCTTTTCACCATGTATGTTGTAGTTTGAAAGAAACTAGCTGTTTTTTCAATTGTGTATGGTGAGAGTGTCAATATTTGTAGTTTGTGATGGTGACATTTGCTCTCCAGGAATGACTGTTTCAATTCATTCATTAATTTGTCTAGATGTTTTTCAGATTTAGTTTCAGGTTTTGAAGTATCACTTACATCCTCGGTAATTTGAACACCATAACTGAGTTCTAGCCTCTCCTTCAGGTGTTGCTGAGCAGATGATAGCTTACCACGAGCCTTGCACTTTTTCTGGCTTAATGACAGCCCTTCTGAAAAGAACAGAAAAAAAGGTTTCACACACCTGAATATTAGTAATTAAATATTAATTATAGTACCTTAAATGCTATATAATTGGCTATATAGTAGATCAAACAGACCTTGTAGTAAAGTATAAGTTATTATATTAATTTATTACTTACTTTTTTTAACTGGTGTTTGGTCCAGAAATGCTAGAACTGGTTCAACTGAAGTTGAAGGATTTTCCTTTATCAAGCAATCACTGTCATTGTCCAGATCTTGAATTGAAGAGATGTTACTCAAGCCACTGATAGTAGATGATTCATTTGAATCCTGCTCAGACTCGTTGTTTTCAGTGGTACTAAGTATAGTGGGGTTTTTCATTATCAGTGTCCAGCAGTTCACACACAACAATGAGTCTTTTTTCACTCTTCCAGCACATTTTTCAACAAGTACATCAGTCACTTTTCTAAGATTGATTGTTATGCGTTTCTTGTGTTTTTGAATAGGGTCCTGGCAGTATTTCAAGTGCCGAACCATTGTATTTTGATCTGTAAAGATATAGGATTTACAATTAGGTAATATATATTTTTTAGAAAATATATAGCTATACACACTTAATATTTTAGGCCTTGATAGTCTCTGAGGCTCATTAAAACACCATACCCACCAGCCACCCACAGTGCTGGCTGGAACTGTACTAACCTGTAGACAAGGAATTTTGCAACTATCTGTGTTGATTCTGCACTTAGACAAGTAGCAACATGTTTCAACAGGTTTGTTTAGGCTACATGTGAGCTTAGTCTTCCCCTTTCACTATTATAACTATTATTGCCAGTGTAGATTAGCAGTGAAATACAATTTTTATTAAATTCTTGGAGCTTGAGGTCAAATTGATAGCTAAGATATAAAAATTCCTTGAAATGACAAGCAATTTATAAATATGGTGTTCACTTATAAGTTAGTTACATGAAAAGTACCAACATAAACAAACTTTTTATGATTTTTCTTAGTCAAGAACTCTTTGTTTTTTATATCTATAAAAAATGTAATTTTAATTTCTATAGGTCAAATTATGAGCTTAAGTGTGAAAAAATAGGTAGAATTGACGCACAACTTATGAATATGGTGTTCACTTATATGTTAGTTACATGAAAATACTAACATAAACAAACTTTTTTTTGCTGATTCTAATAGCCAATGCCTATGCCTTCATTTTTTACATTTAAAAAAAAAATTCTCATTTGATACCCCAGAGGTCAAATCGTGACCTCAAATTTTGGTTACAGTGTAACTTTTTATTTTTCAACCTAGAGTTCTAAAACTGCATATTTGGATTCCTTGTCGTTTTCTGATTCTAAATATATATACTTTTATATAATTATGACAATTATTACCCAAGTTATGGCTCGCCAAATGTTAGTAACCTCACGAGTGACCTCAAATTGCCCGAGGTCATATCTCTTGAACCGTTGGTCGGATTGACCTTATAATTTCAGAAATGGATTCAGGGCTCACAAACTCCCTATAAACCAAATTTCAGCAAAATATGAGAGATGAGGGTGTTAATTTCAATTTTTTTTGGTTGATCTGACAGAGAATGACCGCACTGTGGTTTTAAACACTTAGGCTTGGAGATGCCAGATACGGTCAATAGTGAAAATGATGCCATTTTGGAAGTGCAACATGTCAGAAACTACGAAGAGTTTGCATGCATCGACAATAGTCTTCAGTGTTATAATGAAAATGAAGATTGTGAGGACGCAATTGTTGAACAAACTGCAGCAAAACACCAGAAGACATCAGAAGACCAGGAAAGTGATGAGGATGACACACCTGAGCTTGAACGAGTGACTAACCAGGATGCTAGGAAATTTATTGCTGGATTATGATGCTATTTCATGCAGGAAGGGGTCATTCTCTGTCAGATCAACCAAAAAAAATTGAAATTAACACCCTCATCTCTCATATTTTGCTGAAATTTGGTTTATAGGGAGTTTGTGAGCCCTGAATCCATTTCTGAAATTATAAGGTCAATCCGACCAACGGTTCAAGAGATATGACCTCGGGCAATTTGAGGTCACTCGTGAGGTTACTAACATTTGGCGAGCCATAACTTGGGTAATAATTGTCATAATTATATAAAAGTATATATATTTAGAATCAGAAAACGACAAGAAATCCAAATATGCAGGTTTTAGAACTCTAGGTTGAAAAATAAAAAAGTTACACTGTAACCAAAATTTGAGGTCACGATTTGACCTCTGGGGTATCAAATGAGAATTTTTTTTTAAATGTAAAAAATGAAGGCATAGGCATTGACTATTAGAATCAGCAAAAAAAGTTTGTTTATGTTAGTATTTTTCATGTAACTAACATATAAGTGAACACCATATTCATAAGTTGTGGGTCAATTCTACCTATTTTTTCACACAAGCTCATAATTTGACCTATAGAAATTAAAATTACATTTTTTAGAGATATAAAACAAAGTCAGAGTTCTTGACTAATAGAAACAATCATAAAAAGTTTGTTTATGTGGTACTTTTCATGTAACTAACTTATAATGAACACCATATTTATAAATTGCTTGTCATTTCAAGGAATTTTTATATTTAGCTATCAATTTGACCTCAAGCTCCAAGAATTTAATAAAAATTGTATTTCACTGCTAATCTACACTGGCAAATAGTTATAATAGTGAAAGGGGAAGACTAAGCTCACATGTAGCCTAAACAAAACCTGTTGAAACATGTTGCTACTTGTCTAAGTGCAGAATCACACAGATAGTTGCAAAATTCCTTGTCTACAGGTTATAACAGTTCCAGCCAGCACTGTGGGTGGCTGGTGGGTATGGTTTTAATGAGCCTCAGAGACTATCAAGGCCTAAAATATTAAGTGTGTATAGCTATATATTTTCTAAAAAATATATATTACCTAATTGTAAATCCTATATCTTCACAGATCAAATACAATGTTCGGCACTTGAAATACTGCCAGGACCTATTCAAAAACACAAGAAACGCATAACAATCAATCTTAGAAAAGTGACTGATGTACTTGTTGAAAAAATGTGCTGGAAGAGTGAAAAAAGACTCATTGTTGTGTGTGTAACTGCTGACACTGATAATGAAAAACCCCACTATACTTAGTACTACTGAAAACAACGATCTGAGCAGGATTCAAAGAATCATCTACTATCAGTGGCTTGAGTAACATCTCTTCAATTCAAGATCTGGACAATGACAGTGATTGCTTGATAAAGGAAAATCCTTCAACTTCAGTTGAACCAGTTCTAGCATTTCTGGACCAAACACCAGTTAAAAAAGTAAGTAATAATTAATATAATAACTTTATACTTTACTACAAGGTCTGTTGATCTACTATATAGCCAATTTATAGCATTTAAGGTACTATAATTAATATTTAATTACTAATATTCAGGTGTGTGAAACCTTTTTTCTGTTCTTTTCAGAAGGGCTGTCATTAAGCCAGAAAAAGCGCAAGGCTCGTGGTAAGCTATCATCTGCTCAGAAACACCTGAAGGAGAGGCTAGAACTCAGTTATGGTGTTCAAATTACCGAGGAGGTAAGTGATACTTCAAACCTGAAACTAATCTGAAAAACATCTAGACAAATTAATGAATGAATTGAAACAGTCATTCCTGGGAGAGCAAATGTCACCATCACAAACTACAAATATTGACACTCTCACCATACACAATTGAAAAAACAGCTAGTTTCTTTCAAACTACAACATACATGGTGAAAAGAAGCCGTCACTTAAATCAGAACATGGAATCCTTCCGAAGATTCCACTAATGAGCAAAGGAAAAGTGATATCTGAAGAACACAAAGATATAGTTAGAAGATTCTATGAGTCAGAAGAGGTTAGTCGTATGTGTCCTGGCCAAAAGGATTGCGTGAAAGTTATCAGTGCTGAAGGTGCAATGAAGGTGCAAAAACGATTGGTCCTCGGGAATTTAAGAGAGATGTTTGAACTATATAAAAATGATGAAAAGAATCCCAAAATAGGATTTTCCACATTTGCAAAATTACGGCCATCATATTGTGTGCTTGCCGTAGTGGTGGGACTCATTCTGTCTGTGTCTGCACATACCATCAAAATCTAAAATTGCAGCTGGCTGCATTGGGAGAAAGAGGTCTTTCATACAAGGATCTTATGGATTACAGTGTCTGCAGTACAGAAAGAGAGACTTGCATGATGCAACTTTGCAATGATTGCCCAAGAGAAGAGGTGTCCTGGATTTTCTTGAGTTACTTGACAGTGTGAAATCAGCTCCAAATGAAATATCTTACAGCATGGGTGGACTGTTGACCGTTGTACAATGGTTGATAAGGTGGAGCCACTTCATGATACTTATCATCCCTAAGCATGAAAATATCCCGCATGGTTCATCATCACTTTGTTGCTCAGCAACAATCACAGTACTTCCAGCAGTTGAAAGAAACACTACCACCTCAGAGCGAGGTAGTTATAGTAGGTGATTTCTCTGAGAATTATTCTTTCATTGTCCAGGATGCTGCCAAGGGTTTCACTGGGACAATTCACAGTGTAAGTTCACCCTTTTGTCATCTATTATAGATCATCTGCAGACCAGGAAACTTAGCCATTTTAGTGTCTGTTTCTTATCTGCATCACTAAAACACAACACTATAATGGTTTACTCATTCATATTGAGCTTATGACATATGTTAAATTCAGATGCCCACAATTGAAGAAGGTGCACTATTTCTCAGATGGATGTGCTGGCCAATATAAGAACAGATACAACTTCACAAATCTCTGTTACCATGAAGAGGATTTTGGTCTGTCTTGTGAATGGCACTTCTTTGCTACATCCCATGGCAAAAATGCATGTGATGGGATTGGAGGAACAGTGAAAAGAGCTACTGCTCGTGCCAGTTTGCAGAGAACTACAGAGAGGCAAATTCTTACACCAGAACACATGTTTCAGTTTGTGAAGAAAACTTGAGCAAGAAGATAAATTTTTTCTTTGTAACTACAGCTGATTTGAAAGATGCAGAAGAACGGTTGGAACATCGATTCAAGGATAGTAGGGCTATTCCTGGAACTCAGAAATATCATAGATTTGTTCCCCTAAACAAGGAAGAACTGATGGTGTATCCCATTTCAAGTGGCATTGGAGAAAAGAAAAGAATAAGGAAAAGTCATTTTACTAATGAACCTGCAATGCTTGGTAACCTAAAATGTGTCAAACCAGGAGAGTATGTTGGCTGCATTTATGACATGCAAGTTTGGTATGGAATTGTGGAGGAATATTGTGAAGAGTTTGATGATTTCACTGTGAACTTTCTACATCCCTCTGGGTCATCAGGATCAAGTGCATATTATTATCCATCAAACAAGGATTCATGTGCAGTGCCAGGACATCATATATTAACTGTAATGAGTTGTCCTACCCTAAGGAGCAGCAGAATTCAATACATTTTTCCACAAAAAGAAATTGATGAGAGCATCGAGCATGCAAAAATTGTATTAGGCTAGCACATGAATCCTCTAAGTAGGTCTTCCCCTTTCACTATTATAACTATTATTGTCAGTAGATTAGCAGTGAAATACAATTTTACATTTTTTGCCTTTGTTTTTATATCTATAAAAAAATGTAATTTTAATTTCTATAGGTCAAATTATGAGCTTGTGTGAAAAAATAGGTAGAATTGACGCACAACTTATGAATATGGTTCTCACTTATATGTTAGTTACATGAAAAATACTAACAAACAAACTTTTTTTTGCTGATTCTAATAGCCAATGCCTATGCCTTCATTTTTACATTTAAAAAAAAAATTCTCATTTGATACCCAGAGGTCAAATCGTGACCTCAAATTTTGGTTACAGTGTAACGTTTTTATTTTTCAACCTAGAGTTCTAAAACTTGCATATTTGGATTCCTTGTCGTTTTCTGATTCTAAATATATATACTTTTATATAATTGTGACCATTATTACCCAAGTTATGGGTCGCCAAATGTTAGTGACCTCGCAAGTTACCTCAAATTTCCCGAGGTCATATCTCTTGAACCGTTGGTCGGATTGACCTTATAATTTCAGAAATGGATTCAGGGCCCACAAACTCCCTATAAACCAAATTTCAGCAAAATCTGAGAGATAAGGGTGTTAGGCACTGGTTGATCTGACAGAGAATGACCCAGTGAGCAAAGCAGCTCTGAATGGTCTTGGCGCTTATTCCTTGCCAACTATCAGCAATAAACTGTACTGCATGTAAAAGATCAACCTTGCACCGACTTCCTTAGCTGTTGAAGATGATGTCATTAGATTTTCTTCAATTGCTTCAAGGATGTAGTTTACCAACTTTCTGCGATACAAGGTCTTCAAATTTTTAATGATTCCCATGTCCATTGGCTGCACCAAGGATGTGGTGTTGGGAGGCAGAAATTCCAGTTGGGTATTTTTCAAAAAATCTAAATGAGGGTGTGCTGCACAGTTGTCAAGAAGCAGCAGAATTTTTCTCGACTTCTGTTGTAATTCCACAGCCCAATGTAGCAATTACTGGCCCAATTAAACAGCATGGTGTCCCAAATAAGTGAAGCAAATTCTGGTTATATTCTCAATTTGTTTTTGTTCTTCAAGATTTGTCCCAAATAAACAACTGCCCCGATTAACTGGTGGCCCTATTAACTGGAATCTACTGTAAATTTAGTTTAAACAAAAAAATACTTAACAAGGTCTTATGAAGACCCACATACATGCAACTTTTAATGAAAAAACATAGGTTTTTTACCATCAACTATTAGCATTGTCTGCTGGAAATTTCGATTAGATTACCAGGTTGAACTCAATCAACCATAGGCTATATAGTTTTTTCATATGGTGACCTTGTGTGGGGACCCAACCCCTCTAAAATTTACACTAACAGAAACAGAGGCTAGGCTGAACTCTACCTTACCATACCGTACCTAGCACAACAATTAGCAAAGGCTGATGCTGATGATAACAGTAACCAAGCCTTATTCATTTAATAGGCTTAACTTACTTTGTCCTATATTCAATAGGCCCACTCCATAAATAGGCCTATTTAGTAAACCCACTTTACTTTCTCTTAATAGGCCTAACATACTCGTACACTTAGGCCAACTTCAAATATACAATTTACATTTTAGACCTACTAGAGGCCTACTTTTCAAACTAGTCCCCCGCTGTTTAAACTCAAGGCCTGTCCTAACTAAAAACACCTTGTAAATTTTTAATTTAACCTGTGGTATAGGTTAGGTATAAAAATTTATTACGGAAATTTAACTTGTAAGACATCTAAAACATCATAAAATTTACCATAACTCAGAACTTTATCATCACAAAATTTTACTTTGAACATCACTTAAACTAGTAACAATTATGGGTGATGAGGAAAAAGGGTAAAATCTGCAGACTAAGACCAAAAAGATGATGACAAAAATAGAGACCCTGGGGCTGGAGCTGGAGCTGTGGCACCATCTCAAAACTACAAAAAATTAATGAAAAAAAAAATTAGCACATAAAAGTGTCATCACAAAACTGTTCAATGATTACAAACAAAGAACCTACAAGATACGAGCTTGAAACAATAATAAATTCTAGGGATGTACCGATATCACTTTTTAGCCAATTACTGATACTGATAATTAGAAATGGTATCAGCTGATAACCAATACTGATACTGATATCCAGCTAGGGTTTATTAGTTTGTCATATTTTTGTAATATATTCATAATTTATTTTCTGTGTTGAAAATTTGGCAACAAAGCAATAGTCCTTTTCATTAAAGATGGCAACACTGCATTAGATGTCATAGTTTTGTTTGTTATACACTTGGACTGCGGGCCTATGTTGGGCTTAGTAAATGTGTTTTTAACCAGCAGCTGGGTTAATATTGTGAGCTATGACTACAAGATAGTTTTTTGGTTTTCTAGGCTTTATACCTATTTCTCAAAGGATTTACTCTTGTCCATATCCTGACTATTTAAAGATGTGTGTATTAATGGCATAATTTTTATATAAATTTTTATATACTGTAGGCATAATTTTTGTATGTAATAATATATATATATATATATATTAGGGTGATTTAAATATGGGGGTAAAAATTTTTTTTTTATATTTTAATGTGTTCAACCCTTTAAATGGTTCATTTCAGCATAAAAACAACTATCTTAAAATATTTTAGCAAATTTTTAATTTTTAGGGGTTGCTACCAGCAATTAAAAATTGACAGAACGACTCAAATTGTCAAATTTTTCCACACCACCCAGGGGGTACAGTACAAGGCGCATTGCTTTTTTTTAATGTGGAAACCTCCCCCGTAGGTCCTACCATAACCACAAGCATGCATAATTAAACTAACATGATATTTGAGACATTAGCTGTCCTTACTTCTTCAATGTTTCTTTCTTTCTATCAGGGTAAACAGCCCTGTAGTTTTTCACTACTTGTAGCAAGAATTGTTTTTGATCTTCGTCATGTGTTAGTATTTTATTATATTCATCCATTAATTTTACTCCTCTTTCCGCTATATCATTCATGACTTTTCACTGTTTGATAGATTTCTTAGCAGAGTTATACTCTTCATCATTATACCATTCTTTAGCATCTTTGAGTAAAAATTTTGAACTAAATTCTGTTATTGTAAAGAATCTTTGAGTATTTGAAGACAAAATCTTCTAATTTCTTCGTTGGAATAAGTGCAGGATCTAGAAAAGCCCGTTTTGCAGGAAGAGTTTCTGTTGTATTTTGCAAGGCCTTTACAATTTTGTTTTTCGTTTCAGTAGGCACTTCATCATCATAAAAGGCCACGGCTACCAGTTCTTCTGATAGGTACCAGAGGTGACCTAACAGTTTTTTAATAGCAACAAATGCAATTGTGTCATTTATTTGTTTGTAGACTACAAGATTCTGTAATAATTCCAGAGCAAGACGAGGAGTGCAAGATGGCACAGGAGCTGTAAACCATGCCTTTACATATAACCGAGTAGCAAATAGACAGATGTCTTTTAGTCCTTTTTTTGTCTTTTACTGAAATTTTGAACTGAGATTTGAACATAAAATTTTTTAATGAATATGTAATTTTGGCCATCCACCTAGCCCGAAGAAGTCCCGCTGGATGTTTAAATTTGATTCCACCTTTTGGTTCACCTCCCAAAAAAATAATTGTTAACTGCAATAGTTCTAGGTAATCGTCTCTTGGTTGGAATGTATCTAGTTGATTTGTTGCAAATATAATTATGTCATCTTTGATGTCATGAATTTTCATAGATATCTGGATCTGATAATGCTGTCTCGTAGTCCTCTTTATTATGCTTGACCATTTTTCTCTGAACTTCTTAAAAAGGACTATATCTGGGCCAGAAGATGTGATAAAGACTTTGAAACAACAGCTTCCAGCATAATTTCAAATATATGGTGTCGACATGCCACAGCCACAATAAATCGTTGTCGAATTTTTGTTCTAGAAGAATAGCTGCACCATTTCTAGGACCAGTATTGGCTGCTGTTGTATTGAAACACATGCATTTTATTTGTTCGCAGATGTCCATTCAAGCGATGTCTGACTGTTTGCATTAAAAAGAGACGCATTTCTGTCACTCAATTTTGCAACATCAAGACTTCCTAATATTTATCATCAAAACAATTTTCTACGTTTGCCAACCTTACTTTTCCATATTGAAAGTTGTGCAGCACAGAAACCAGATTCATCACTTTACTCTCCTCTGATTCTGATTCTGATGATGTACTGGTGAGTATGACAGCCTCTTCAATCTTCTTTCTTTTGATCTCTTCTTCTGCTTTCCTCTTTTCATAACATTGTTGCTTTTCTGCTGCTCTTTGCTCTTTTTTAGCAACAGCCTTATCAATGGTACCCATTTTTCCATGATGTCCTTTCTCACGTTGCCTTTTCAAGAATTTCTTATCATCTTCTATTTTTATAAGCTGCATAGCATTCTCATGAGCAATGTCAAATAAGTTTTCCAGTTTATCTTTCCATTTTTCTTCTTTATTATTTAAATTTGTGATCTTTTCAATTTGTTTGCTTTGTTTTTCTTAAGTAGCTGTCATTCCTTCAGTATTCCTTGAATTTTATCTACTACATGTATTCTTTGTTTTGCTGGTATTCCTGCTTTTTTCCAAACTGCTAGCACATCATCTGCAGTAGAGCAGCATGATTCTCTAATGTCTTGCTTTTTAATATTTTGTAGTGCATGAAGAGGGCCATCATTTCCTTCTCTGATGGTAATACGGATGTTTTTAGTACTGAAGAGGGCTGCCCAATTAGCCATACTTCAGTTTCTTTTCTTGTAGAACTTCTCCCAAATGAGCAACTGGGTGATGGTGAGTTAGGCCTAGCTTCCATAATCAATTAATTGGTATCAAAATTACGAGTTCCAAGCAACAATTAAAAGCAAGCTAGTATATAAACCATTAATTAAAAATTCTGAAATATAAACAATTAAACATAAAATCATAAGTTGTAAAAACAAACAAATTGAAAAAGAGGGAAACTTTGACGCCTGGTAGCACATAGTAAATTTTATTTAAAATTCACCAAATTTGGCATACACTACTTTTTTGTCATAGGGAACAAAAATACAGGTTGAACAATTAAAAAAAAAAACTGATTTTTTTGAATCACCCTAATATACTGTATATATATATATATTAGGGTGGTCCACAGAATGGGGTAAAAAAATCGAAGTTCAATTTTCTTTCCTCCCAGGCTATAATCTGGTTCCTTTTAGCTAAAAAATATTTCATGTAAAATTTAAGGCAAATTGAATAACTTTTAGGGGTGGCCTCAAAGCTGTTTTTTGTATACCATTATGCCCTTTATTAATATAGTGAATAATTAAAAGAAACATTATTTACAGATACATTAACTAATGATTATTTTTCTTTCAGATAGATTTATTAAATTTACAGGTTTTGCAATATCAAATAAATGTACATTTTACTTAATGAAAAAGTCAGAGGAAACAATCACTGGAGCCAAGCTGCCTTCCCGTGGCCAGGTCCTCCGCATGTTCCTCCACCATCATCAAGTCTTGAAGAAGGAGATCAAACCTAGTTCAGAAGCTGTTTTTGAAGAATTGCGTCTCTTCTGGGAGAGAGCCCGAATCCCTACTCAAAGGAAAGACCACATTCTTCACACAATTCAGGCTCTACACTTGGAGTGGAAAGTGATTAAGAAGAATGCTGGGAGGAAAAGCAACTCTCAGTTAGAAAAAGAGAAAACCTTTCAGGAAGAAATGGAGAACCTATTTGATGTCGCCCATGCTGATGCCTTTACCTTAATCAAAAATGAAGAAGACCGGCAGTTCTTGATCCAACAAAGGAAAGCGGGACGAGTGGGATCAATGGTCTCTGCAGATATGGTGACTGACAAGGCAGAAAAGAGAGCTGCTGAGAAGCAAATGAAATTGGTAAATAGGAAGCGGAAAGCTGAAGAAGAAAAATATGCTGCTTCACAGGAAGTTATGCTAGATCAGGGAAGTTGTTCTTCTGAGTCTTTATGTGAGTCAGAAAGAGAAGATGAAGATTACCTTATTAATCCCCCATCTACCAGCGGACCAACTCCACCAAAGAAAAAGGCAGCAAAGAATATCATATCTCCTGAATTGGCTGCTGCTCTGGACAGGACTGGCATCAGTGACAGGAGGGCCACCTTTGTATTAGCTGAAACTGCATCTAGCCTTGGTCAAGATCTTTCAGAGGTGAACATCTCTCGTTCTTCAATCAAAAGGCACCGAGAGAGGCATCGAAGGCAAATAACTCATGCCATTAAAGCTAGCTTTAGTCCAAGTATTTCGATTGTCCACTGGGATGGGAAGTTGATCCCTAATCTACTTGCCAAGAATGAAAAGGTAGACAGACTCCCAGTCCTTGTCTCTTCAGTTGAATCAGGTGATTCAAAACTGCTTGGTGTTCCCAAACTACCAAGTGGAACAGGGGAAGCTCAATCAGCTGCAGTGTATAATCTTCTTTCCGAATGGAACATAGATAAGTCAATAATCGGCATGTTATCAGATACTACAGCATCAAATACAGGAACAAACAGGGGAGCATGCGTTCTTCTGGAACAGAAACTTGGTTGACCACTCTTCTATTTTGCCTGTAGGCATCATTGAATGGAAGTCATGTATGGAGGAGTGTTTGAAGCAGTCCATGGTTCATCTTCTGCCCCTGAGCCACTTTTGTTCAAAAGGTTCCAATCTATGTGGGACTACATTGATTTAAAAACCTTCTCTACATCACAGGATGATGATGAGATGAAGGAGCAAGTTGATCCCTTCAGAAATGAAATAATTGCCTTTGCCAAAGAACATCTGGCCACTGGAAATTTTCGAGATGACTATAAAGAGTTTTTGGAACTTTCTTTGATCTTTCTTGGTGAAAAAATTGAAAGTTACACATTCAAATGTCCTGCTGGCACGCACTATGCAAGGTGGATGGCTAAAGTTATCTATGCCATCAAAATGTGGCTTTTGCAAAATCAAATCTCCCTGACTCCTCGAGAGAAGAAGGACCTGAAAACCCTTACCCATTTTGGAGTCCTAATCTACTTAAAAAGCTGGATCACTGCTCCTATTCCATCACAAGCTCCGAAGAATGATCTGGATCTTATCCAAAAGTTAAAGGACTATCATGACCAGAAAGTGGCCAAAGCAGCTCTCAAGAAATTTGAAAACCACCTATGGTACTTATCAGAAGAGCTGGTGGCCCTTGCTCTCTTCGATCAAACTGTTGCACCAGACACCAAGGGAATCATGGTCCAGTGTATGAGGGAAAAGGAGGGGTCATTAGACTTCTCAAAGAGAAGAAGACTCAAGGAATGCAAAGCAACACTGAAATTAGAAACTCTTGCCACAAAGAACTCATTAAAGCTTCTTAAGGCCCTACCGATCAATATTAGTTTTCTTGATGATGACCCCAGCACCTGGGAGGAGAATGAAAACTTCCAAGAAGCTAAAAGAATCATAGGAAACATCAAAGTAGTTAATGGTCATGCTGAAAGGGCAGTAGCTCTCATTCAGACCTTCAGCGGAACTCTGACGAAAGGAGAAGATCAGCTCCAGTTTCTCTTAAGTGTGGTGGATGAGCACCGAAAGAGGTTTCCTGATTCTAACAAGTCCACAATCTTAGCTGGGCAACAATGAGTGGCCTGGTCAGCCATGATACCCCCGCCAACAAGCGGATAATACCCATATATATGGGGGGGGACCCAGAAGCCATGAATGTGGACTTCTGGGGGTAGTTGAGCCACCTCTAAATATTAACCGATTGAACCCAAATTTTGCTCAGAGAAGTTTTTTGGGAAAAGGAACCTAATGAAACCCTGGAAGGTAGAATTTAAAATACTTCCATTTTGTGGACCACCCTGATATATATTTTTTATACATATGTGGTGACAAAACGATAAAATATTGGAAATTTCATCCTCTAAATAGTCTTTTATCATAATTTTGGAAAAATCGTACTTTTGAAATATTGGCTGATATTTTTAAAAATTGGCCAATATTGATAAAAATGTACAGATACATCGGTACATCCCTATTAAATTCTATTGCTCATTATAAACAAGAAATTCTCACACTAGATGAGGAAATAATTACAAATTTTTGACACAATTGAACTAACAGATGAGTATTCTACTTTCCTATTTGACAATGAAAGTTACATTAAAAAAGTTGATTCAAATTGTTCAAAAGTTTTGTAGGTATAAGATTGAAAATTATGCGTTGTGAATATGCTAAACGCGCGTATTATATATGCGCGCGCGTGCGTATGTGTATGCACCTAACACTACCAATGTGTTTTAAAAAGTGCTTTCCAGTATTGAAGGATAATATTTAGATGCTCCGAGTCTAGAAGCGCCATGGTAAACACGTTTACCATATAGGGGAATCTCGCGGGGAATGTGCCATAAAATATTTTTTATTGGTTTTAAATATCTGGAACAGTCTTCAAAATGTTTAGTAGGTTTATGGATTGATCTTGTCCGGTGAACATTTGGAATGAACTTGGCTAGTAAACGTGGTTGAAGTGAACTTAAGTCATATATGGTACTGCGTAGTAGTTCAGTCTTACAACATCCGATTGACTTAACATTGTATCGAGTTATTAACGGGTTAGATTAGGTTGTTATACTAAGGTTAGGTTGCTAGTTTTTTAGAATGGCAATGTTTTGGTCTTATTGATGAAATGGGTATAGGTCCATTTAGTTTTTTTTATGTAGGAAGGAGAGGCGAAGGGTGAATGACTGCAAAAGCACCCCTCTATACAAGAAGAAGAAGAGACAAAATTAAGGCTCGGTTTTTTTTTTCAGATGCCTAGACAATCTGCATTTGAAAAATGGGAGCTCATAGACGGGAGCAAGGATAGATTGATTGAGAAAGATTGTTCCAGAGTTGACCAGTTGAGTAGATGAAAGATTGAAAATACCAATTAACCTTCGCGTTAGAGAGTTGGACAGAAAAGGAATGAGAAAGTGTAGAAAGTCTGGTGCTGCGTGCTCTCTTCAAAGGAGGGAGCACGCGGTTAGAGAGAGTTCAGAAGAGCATTGTCCATTATAATAGCGATAGTAGAGAGAGAGAGGCAACATTGAAATGGGGGCGTGATGCCAGCGAGTGTTTTGTGTAAAGATGCGTTTGTGTTACTCACCTACTGGATACTCTGTTAGTGGGGTCATGGCAGCTGCTGCTGCTGCTGGTTGCTGAGATGGGAGATTGAGCTGCCAGTGAGGACCACCCAAAGGGCCTTCAATTGAGTAAAAATAAATCCTTTGACTTCAGCATCACCCGCACTGTTAAGAATGAGAGAAATGAGGTGAGCGAGTTCCCACTTTTAGTGTGGTTGAGATTATGTCAGATAGGTGGCTCCTATCAATTTGAAACTGGGTTCTCACCTTTAAGATCTCTGGGGCATAGCCAGTCTGCCTCTTTTAAAGGCTTATTCCTCGGCTTATGGTGGGAGGATTTAAGAAAAGTAAAGCGTCCTTTGCCTAATTTAATCAAAGAAACAAAAATAACACTTACAAGGTTAATTGCATCAGCAGGCAAGTTTTTACGGGTAACTAAAGAAAATATGAAAAATTTTATTGATCATACACCAATGTGTATTTAGAACCAACTAAGCACTTGGGCAAAAAAAAAACTCTTACTACAAATCAAAAGAAACAAACCACATTAGTTCCATACAACACAAAAATGTCAACATAAAATCAAACCATTAAATTATTGGCCATCACCAGCCCATTACCACACAAAGGTGACAAGACTTATAGAAGAAAAGGAACTTAACATAACTAATACAAAAAAAAAAAAAGAATATTAGTCACTAGGGTAAGGTCAATGAGTGTTTACCCAAATTGTATAAACCTGACAAGTCCCAGATGTGTTATTTTAAACTCCACACACACTATCCTTCATATCACAATCATTAAAGGTATTCTTGGCTCAATCAGTACAAATAAAAGCAATGTTTATAACAAAAAAAATGTGAAAATACTGATTTCAGCATTTGGGCAGGTATTGGGGAAGAAAAAGCTTTATCCAAATTCACTTCAATAAGCAAATGTTCCAGCCAAAAACAAATCCCACACCATCAAGGAGAAGTGAGGTGCTTTCCCGTCTCTAGAAATGGGCATATTATTGCCTCAAGGTTCTGATTATTCTCTATACTGAGAGAATTTCAAATCTATTATAATCAATTAAAAAGAGAAGAAACACTTTTTTGGTAACTGAAGGCGTGGCTTTCTAAGAAAGCTCTGGCCCAATGGGGATTACTGAAACCTCCCAGGCCCTACTGAGGGGTTTGGGAGCTCTCAGGAATCCCTCCAAATGGTGGAGTTCCCACCAAACTTGGGGTCTTAACCACACCATCTCAACTTTGTGGCAAAGAGAGAGAGAGAGAGAGAGATTGAGAAGAGTAATGTTCATTAAAATAGTGATAGTAAAGAGAGAGTGAGGCAACACTGTGTTGAAGAGAGGGATTGAAGACAGTCAGTGAGAGGCAGGGAATTGATGAGATGAAAAGCTGTTTTAGAGAGTATATGTGATCTTTCCAGGAAAGATCACGAGAAAAGGAAACATCAAGATTGTTAAGAGAAGATGAAGGATTGAGTTGCGCATTGTTGAAGGTAAGAGTATAGTTGTGTGGAAGATTGTGATGAGTAGACAGAGTAAGGAACTGAGTTTTTGAGGCATTGAAAGCCACGAGGTTTACTCTGTCTCAATTATAGATAGAAGATAGATCAGAGGTCAGGTGTTCCATAGCCATCCTACACAAATCATAGAATGACTGTTGTAAATGATGCTTTGGGAAGTGGGTTGAGAAGTGAAGAGTGGAATCATTGGGAAATGAGTGAATAGGACAGGAAGTGTGAATTAAAGATCATTAATAAATAAAAGGAGAAGAGTGAGTAATGGGACAGAACCCTGAGGAACACTACTGTTGATAGCTTTAGAAGAAGAACAGTAGTTGTTAGGGTGTGTCAAAAAAATGAAAGTTTTTGATCATCTTCATGCAACTTGCCATTTTTACTCATTTGATGAGAAAACTTTGTGGTGAAAATTTCAGGTCGATCGAAGACTGTTTAGGGGCCACGTGTGGCACTTAAAGTTTTGCATGGAGCAGCTCCCTTATACAAGAACACCTTTCCGTAAATCCAAGCTCAAGAGTTGATTTGGTTGATTTGGTGTTTTTTCGTGCTTTTGAATGCTCCCAGACCTTGCTGATGCAAAATGATCTCGCTCGTGTCTTCTCTTTCCTCAGGGGTTCTTTGTGAATGTCTAAAACTCAATCTTCCTCAGCCATCTAGCTGGTAGGTAAGCCGATGCCTGGGTTCTTGGGAGCGAAGTTACCCAGTTGTGGTCAAGTGTTTTGCGAGTCCTCTTTCACCATCATGGACATGAAGCCTCTGAAGCAATGTGTGAAGCTAATTGCGCAACAGGTGGCAGAAATTTGGGACAAAGCTAAGATCCCAATAATTGACTTTTCCCATCTTTTAATGAAAGTCACAAAGCTCCATGCAGAGTGCATGAGCTTGAAGAAGAGCTTGTCAAGAACTTCTGGAAAGGCAGTAGAAGATAGGGAGGAGCTCCGGAAGAGTTTGAAGGAACTCTTCGACATCACCCACTGTGACACGCTCAATCTCATGAAGATTAAAGAGGATAAGGATTTCCTTATCACTCAGGGTTGGCTGGGATGACCAAGAAGCGTGGATGGAGTTGATAATTCCTTGGAGAAGGAGTAGAGAGCTCAGCATGAATGATGGCAGACGTGATCTCAGCAAGACCAAGCTGCTCAGTGTCATGGTGGGACTTGAATTGTCTTCTTCCACTTATGTGTCAGACAGTGGAGACTTGCCAATGCCCTTGCCTACCTGAGGCTGAGGACCTTGCTGTCCTCCAAAGCAGCCCTGAGGTCTTCCCATCATCAGTGGTCATGTGGCTTCAGCTCTTGACTGGACCCAGCTCAGCAATCGGAAAGCAGCTCATGTCCTGGTCTCCTTTGCATCTTATCTTGGTCACGATGTGGAGCAGCTGGCCATCACCATCCAAAGGAAATACATTGCTGAGGCTTAGCTTTTTCCCCACTGTTCCCCTCACTCTCCACTGGGATGGGAAGCTGATGTCCAACTTATCTGGTCAGGAAAGAATTGACTGCTTGCCCATCCTGGTCTCTGGTGAGGGAGTGGAGAAATGGTTGGTGGTCCCCAAGCTCACTGATGTGAAGGCTGAACAAACAGCAATGGTCATTGGATAAGTCCTGGATGAATGGAACCTCAAGGATCGCATCAAGTCCCTCTGCTTCGACACCACAACAGTGAATACTGGAACCAAAGGAGGTGTGTGCCTGTGGATTGAGCAAATGCTGGAATGGGATCTTCTCTACCTGGCCTGTCATCGCCATGTTCTTGCGATTTTGTTGGAGGCTGTGTTCTCTGCTTTGGTCATGGAACAATCAAAGAGTCCAGACATTTCCCTCCTCCTGAACCTCAGGGAGTTCTGGCTGAAGGTTCGACAACAGGTGTTCCAAACGTCACTTGATGATGAGACTATGGCATCGACAGTTGAGCCATGGCGAGAAGACATCCTCAAATTCACCCAAGAACAACTCTGTGTCCTACTGGATGCCTACAAGGAACTGCTGGAGTTGGCAGTGATCTTCTGGGAGATGTGCCTTATGGTCGTACCTCTGTCATTTTCATGGCTCTAGACGCACTCCATTTGGGCAGGTGGATGGCGAAGGCAATTTATGCCTTGAGGATATGGATCTTCAGGTACCAGTTTGCTCGAGCCATGACCCAATGACCATCCACCTCCTGGGGACTGAACAGGATGGAGATCTTCTGGATCAACCTCTGCCACCTCTGCATGTTTGTTGTCCAGTACTACATTCAAGCATGGTTCACAGCCATGAGACCATCTGTTGCCCCTTGTATGGACCTCACCCTCTTGAAGACACTTTCACAACAGAAGAATCTGGTCATCAGGGACACAGCCATGAAGTCCTTTGGCTGACACCTCTGGGACCTGTCTGAAGCCATGGTTGACCTGGCCCCCTCTGATGAGATCTCCCTGGATGAAAAGAGGAAAATGGTCACCAATATGAGTGGGGTTCAGGGTTCACATGAACCAATACCTTGCACCCTCCTCACTCGTGTAGAGGCAACTGGAAAAGACCTTCCTGCTTTTTTCACCACCACAACCAAGAAGAACTTTGATAACCTGGAAATCAACCCTGGATTCCCGATGACAGATCCAGTGCACTGGCTGGAGTTGGACACCTACAAAGGTGCATGCGGAGAGCCTTGTGGTCACCAATAATACGGCTGAGTGAGGCATCACCCTCATCCAGGAATTCACCACCTTGGGAAGAATGAAGAAAGAGGACCAGATTCAGTGCATGCTTCAGGTCATTGAGGATCACTGCCAGTTTTACCCAAAAACAGCAAACAAGAGACCTCTTGGCGTGAACAACTGTTATGAACTTATGATGAGTAACTTGTTCAATGAAAATATGATCATCTTAAAGCTGTGTGTCAGTTTTTCTCAATTGTGGCTGTCCAAATATATGTTCAGACTTTCATTTTTCCAGCTATGGTTTGCTTTCTCCCTTATGTGAAACTAGATTCATTGCATGACCCCTAAATGTGATTCAAATTGAATGAAACTTCACTAGTAGTGTTTTTCCATTAGGTGGATGTAATTGGCAGGTTCCGCAAAACAATTCATCAAAGTTGAATTTTGACCCTATACAGTGATGCACCATAGTGGTCATCTACAACTGCGGCTATAGATCATCCAAAAATGAAATTAGAGATGAAGGCACAAATAGGAGGATAGCAACTGAAGGAGGGCAGTTTTGAAATTAAAGATTTATGCCAGACCAGTGGTGGGCACCATTAACCAAAAAGTTAACTTTGATAACGATAATCCGTTAATCCCAATTTTTAACTCTGATAACGATAATCCGATAATTTTACTACAAAGTTAACGGAAGTTAATGATAATCCATTAACGATAACTATTTCTTTATTAACATTTAAAAAATCGAGGAAAAAAGCTTTAAAACCCATAGAAAATGTTTATTTATGCAAAATCCAACAATAAATAGGTATTTAACTATTTTTATCAAGTTTTGCAACTTTTTTGCTAAATAACTTTTTTTTTTATTTTTAATAAAAAATGTACTGATTACATGTTTTGAAACCCTTGTAACCACTAACCATTAACTAAATTTTAATTTACCAGAGAATTATTATGGCGGGAACTGAAAGGTAAAATTAAATTTTAGGCACATTTATTAAAGACTATGACACAATGTGCTGGTTGCTCTTCAGAAAGACCAACTTCTCAAAGTTAGGCCCAACTGCCAGTCTTGACCTCTTGGGCCTCAGGATGTCCTTGCCGAGAGAGAAGAGCCGTTCCACTGCGGCAGAGGACGGAATTGGCGTATTGTACTTCAGGAAGAGGTTGATGAAGATCTGCTCCCCCATGAAGTCAGAGTCGGCCATGTCTACCTTCCCATCAGTGTCCAGCCAAGTGTCGACAAGTCTCTTGGCCTTCTGCTTGACACTGGTACTTGAGCCACAGGCCATCCACCCAGTGAAGAGGTCGTCAGGCATGCTGCTGTCGCTAGAGCTGGTGGTGCTGTCAATGTTCCGGTTCCTCAGTGCTCTCTCGACCTCGTCCTCCATGGCGGCCCTGACAGAGACAGTTTGGTCACTGTCAAACCTGCGCAGCCAGTGGAGTTAACGTGTTAACAGACTTTAACAGACTAAATATCGAGTTATCGGAAGTTAACTGGTCCGATAACGATAAATGGAAATTAACTTCCGTTAATAGTCCATTAAAAAAAGTTAACTTCATTAATTAACTGTTATCAGATTAACGCTTTAGTGCCCAACACTGTGCCAGACTCACTCAAAACCTTTTGATATGTAAAGTGCAATAGCGAAAGTTTCACCAAAATCCTGAGAGGATGACCAAAAGTTGGAGAGATATGCAAGAAGATTGTCAGTTGAGTGTCCCTTGCAGAACCTATACTGATGATATGGAAGAAGATTGTAAGAAGAGAGGTGTTTAATAATCTTCCTATTAAGGATAGATTAAAAAACTTTAGAAAGGCAAGAAATCAAAGCAGTTGGATGATAGTTGAAGGGTTGAGAGCAGTCACTGCTTTTTGGGATAGGCTGAATGAAAGTGAACTTCGAGCAGGAAGGAAAAGTACCAAATGAAAGACAAAGACAAAAGAGTTTGCCTCAGTAGGGTGTCAGCACAGAAGCACAGTTCTTAAGAACAACAGGAGGAACACCATCAGGACCATACACTTTCCTAGAGTTGAGCCCAGATAGGGCAGAAAGAACATCTTTGGAAAAGATTCTAATTTCAGTTTTGCCATATGAAAATTTTATCAGAAATTAATTTGAAAATTTTAACTTTCATTATTAGGCTATGGTTTAATTTCTTGCTAAATGTTAAGTTTTGCCTCCTGTTATTTTAATTTCTTAGTAATAAATTCTTTACACTTTACCTTTTAAAAAAAAAATGTAGCCATTGAATTAGGAGTTATACTTAGCAATCAGAGAAGAATTAATCATTATTTACATTGAGGTAATGGAGGTGAATGGACTGAATATCAGTACTTTATTTAATCCTGGGGAAACTGAGTTAAATACAGAACAAATTGCAAAAGTGAAGAACTTATTTCTGTAATATTTTATTTTAATGTTTAATGGTTATGATGATTAAACGTTACATTGAACTTGCTGATCTTACTCTAGTTAAATAAAAGGTTGAGAGATTTCTGGGTTCTCTTCAGGACAACAAAGAACTACAGCTTAGATCCTGTCCCAAAGCTGGATCCTATCTCCTTTGCAGATAGCTGGTGAGGGAAGCTATATTTTTGGGACCTCTTTGCGAGTGACCCATTGCCCACATTGGGCTAGCATCACGAAAAAGAAAAACTATAGTATTTGTCATTTATCATTACTTATTCAGACTATAGTGGATTTAATTATCCTAGAGTTCCTTGTTCCATGCATGGTCTGTGTGTATCAAAAAACCTCAGGAAACATATATATATATATATATATATATATATATATATATATATATATATATATATATGAAAATTATTGCATGAAAGTAACACGTGAAAAATACTTATGATGAATAAAACCATGAAGGAAAGGAAACACAGAGTGGTGCTCAAGTGCTTTCGTCTAGTGACATCCTCAGGAACACTGAAGTATATAAAGAGTTCAAGACTATATATAGGTTACCAAAAAAAAAAAAATATATATATATAGTATATTACTTACTTCTTACTTCGTAGCCCCCGGGTTCTCTTATGCGAACCCGGTGGCACTCAGGTATCCCGCTACCACCGTGGGACGGGTCCATAGGTCTCGTAGAGAGGTAATGTTGGAGTTGTGTCTTTGTTGAGAGAGAGTGTGGCAGTGTAAGAGTAGGTGTTCTGTGTCCTCAGGGTGGAGGTAGCATTTTTGACAGGTGGAGGTGTCAGCTAGGTGGAGTCTGTGTCTGTATTGTTGGAGGGAGGGGTGGTGGCCTGAACGGAGCCTGGCCAGAATAACACTTGTTTTCCTTGGGAGGGTTTGTTCGCTCTGATGGACTACAGGGGGAGTATCGTGAAGGACAGTGTTGTGTGGTTGGTCGAGTAGGTATTTCTGGGTAAATTCTGTGTGGAGATGTTTAATGGGGTTGATGTTTAGGGAGGAGGGGGGATATTGTTCAGTAGCTGCGAATAGTGAGCAGCAGGAGTACATTTTTTGTTGCGGGGTGGGGGATTGTGTAATGTGAGATGGTGACGGGGGTGGTCTGGGGCCAGTGCTCTGGAGAAGAATTGAGTCCCTGTCATGTTCATGTGGTGTTCGATGGGGAGTATTTTCGTATCTGCATGTAGATGTGGGATGGGTGTGGTTCGGAGGCAGCCAGTAATGCTTCTGAGACCTCTGTTTTGTGTGGTCTGTATCTTTTTCTGGTTTGTGTGGGAGATGGATGGGGACCAGGCGGGGGCAGCGTAAGTTAGGGTAGTACGTACAAACTGTTTGTATAGGATACTAAGGGATTCCTTCTGCTGACCGAATGTTGTGGAGGTGAGTGTTCTGAGAGCGTTGAGTTTTTTTGTTGCTTTGGAGCAAATGTTTCATATGTGAGGGGAAAAGGACATGTGTGTGTCTAGGGTGAGGCCGAGGATTGTTGGGGTTTTGTTTAGAGGTAGGGGATGTCCCATGAGGGTGACTCGGGTGTGCTTGGGATTCGTGGCGGTCTGAGGCTAGGAGGGTGATGGAGGATTTTTGAGGGGATGCTGACATCCTATTATTAGTCAGCCAGAGTTCCAGATTGGTAATGTACTGCTGGATCAGGCGTGTGGCGGTGTTACGGTTATGGTGTTGTGCTGTTATGGTCAGGTCATCTGCATAGGAGGAAATGTGGACATGGGGGGGGAGAGGTTGTGGGAGGTTGTGCATGAAAAGGTTGAAGAGGATTGGAGAGAGTATGGAGCCCTGTGGGACGTCATTGTATAGTCTGTAGGTTTTGGATGAGTGTTGTTTCTGTATGACTTTGCCAAGTCGGCCTGCAATGAGATTAGTAAACCATTTCTTGTCATTGGTGGGGATGTCGAGATCAATAATCTTTTGTGCAAGAATGTGGCGTGGGACAGTGTTGAAAGCTTTGTTGATGTCGATGGCAACAAGGACTGTGCGGGCAGGGGGGGATTGTTGGTTGAAGCCATCTAAGATGTGTTGGGTTAGGTTTGTAAGAAGCGTTGTGGTGGAGTGGGCGGACCTGAAGCCGTGTTGGGTTTGTGAAAATGTAATGTGTGGTTGTATGCGTCTTAATATCAGTTTTTCGAGGACTTTGGAAATGGTTGAGAGAAGGGAGATTGGCCGGTATGAAGCAGGTAGGTTGGGGGGTTTATTGGGTTTCAGTATCGGGATGATGTGTGCCAGCTTCCAGGTAGAGGGTATGACATTGTGAAGCCAGGAGTAATTGAATATGTTTGTGAGGGCTGCAAGAGCAATTGGACCAAGGTGTTTGAGATGTATGTTTGAAATGTGGTCTGGGCCTTCGGCATGAGAGTTTTTAAGGGATTTTATGGCTGCAGCTGTGCCTTGGGGTGTAAATGGATGTGGTTGTTGTGGGTCGGCCGAGAGTTACCATATGTTTTTGAGGATTTTTCTATTATTGGGAACAGTGATTTTGTGGCTAATTTTTGAGTAGTGGTGCATGAGTAGGTTGCAGTGTTTTTGTGGGGATGGAATTTGGTTACGGTTGGAAAGGAGAGCTTCGTGTGTGGGGGGTGGGTTAGTATGTGAAGTGTGGATTTTTTTCAAGGTTTTCCAAAGTTGGGTGCTGTTGGTCTTGTGATTGAGTATAGTTAAATAGGATTCCCAGTTTTCTGACTGTTTAGTGTTAATTAGATTTGTGATGTCAGTGTTAAGGTGGTGTATGAGGTCAATGTCTTCTGCAGTGGGACTGTGTTTCTGGCGTAATGAGTTTCTTTGTTTGATTAGATTGTGTATTTGTGGGGAGAAATTTGGGTTGAAGTGTTTCCTGTGTCCTTGTGGAATGAATTGTTTGCTAGCGCGAGTGATAGTGTTGTTTATGTGGGCGGTAGCCTTGTCTATAGAGGGGAAATTAGTTGTGGAGAATTCCTGAAGCTCGTTTCAATGTATCCTGTAAAAGAAGGCCAGTTTGCATGTTTGTATATATAGTAAATAAAGAAATAAAAATTGTGGGAGGAGCACACACATTTGTAAGGAAAAACTACCAATTTTAGCACTTTGCCCGAATTCAACACAAGCTCAAATGGATTGTTTACAACCAATTTTATAGATAATGCCTAAATGATATAGGTCACAAAAAAAATAAAGAAATATAAATAAATTGAAAAATTGTAAGAGGAGCATACAAATTTATAAGGGAGCATTACCAAAGGTTTAGCACTCTGCCCTTCTTGTTTAAATCCATTCTGAACGAATTCAAAACAACGGGATTGAGTTAAAAAAGACCTTTGCTCATGTTAAAATTATTTGTAAGTTGAATAATAGCAGACTCAAGAATATTTCTATTAACAATGTTGCTGAGTGAAACAAAACTGAAGCATTATTCCAATCAATACGATGGGATAACTCTGACAAATGGATAAAAAGGGCACTGGACGACTGTCCTATTCTAACGGAATATTGATGCTGTTTTACACGCATGTGCAAATGCTTTCCCGTCTGACCAGTGTAAAATGAATCACATTGTTTACATCCAGTTTTATAGATAATGCCTGAATTATTGGTAGGACTATTTTTTACGATGATATTTTTCACAATATTGTTATATGAAAATACTACATTAGCAATGCCTAAAAAGCCTGGGAAAAATGGAAGTACTAAAATATTCTTTGACAAAGTGCGAGTGTTATTCACATGATAGAAGGTTCATTTTGCCTTGTTAAGACAAGATTCCATAAACGCAGGTGGGTAGCACAGATCACTTCCAATACTGTTGATTTTTTCCAATACTGTTGATTTTTTCCAATTCAGCATCGATGTATTGTGGACTAGCGATCCTAAGAGTGCGGAGAAACATTGAAGAAAATATGGCCTCCTTAATGGGAGTGTCATGTCCAGAGTAAAAGTGTATGTAGGACAAATTGTTTGTTTTTTCTGATAGATACTAAACTTAAAACCTGGGCTTTCCCTATGTACATGCACACCCAAAAACGGGATTGAGTTGTCTTGTTCTACTTCTAAAGTAAACTTAATGGAAGGGACTTGATCATTTAACTGAAGGAGGAAGTTATCCAGGTCACGATTCATGGGCCAGATACACAAAATATCGTCGACGTACCGCAACCAAGGGATGCCAACCCCCAGGAATCTCGGAATGTAAGTAATTTCGAAAAACTGCATATAAATATTGGAGAGGAGGGGTGACAAGGGGTTGCCCATGGCCATCCCAAAAACCTGTTGATAATATTCACTATTGAAAGTGAATTTACAGTCTTTGATGCAAAGCTTAATAAGTTCCAAAACAATGTGTGCAGGTAGTGGCAGGTCGTACTTATGTAATTCTCGGGAGAGAAAGTTGAGCATATCGTCAATTGGCACTTTTGTAAACCATGAACAAACATCAAAACTGATCAATCTATCGTTGGTTTCAGCGCATACATTATTCAATTTTTCAGTAAGATCCATGGAATTTTTTACATGTGAATCAGAGATAGTTCCGAGAATGGGGGACAAGACTTTGACAAGCCATTTGGAGAGTTTATAGGTAATAGATCCCATCAAACTAATAATAGGGTGCATAGGGTTGCCAGGTTTGTGGGTTTTAATAAGAGTGTAAAGGTAGGGAAGAGAATAGTGAGTATTATCAACAGGTTTTTAGGATGGCCATGGGCATTACTTATGAATCAACTTGATGTAATGTGTGTGTTCAATTTGTATTTTTGCTGTTTATTTTCATCCATGTGAATATATCATTTGTAGTTCTCTATTTTAGTCTGCAGCCGTAAAAATCAAAATTTCACAATGTACATATTTTTTCACTAATTTTTAAAATATCTTTCAACTTGATACCCACGTTTTTTATTGCTTACAAAGTATCTTTTAACAATTAATGGAAGTTTAATAAATTAAAAATTTTATTTGGATTTCACTGTCTAGGGGGGTGGGGGTAAAAAATAAAAGGGGGGGAATTTTCATTATTATTCTACACATTTGAATGTGGTATCATTTAATAGATGGGTCATTCTCTGTCAGATCAACCAAAAAAAATTGAAATTAACACCCTCATCTCTCATATTTTGCTGAAATTTGGTTTATAGGGAGTTTGTGAGCCCTGAATCCATTTCTGAAATTATAAGGTCAATCCGACCAACGGTTCAAGAGATATGACCTCGGGCAATTTGAGGTCACTCGCGAGGTTACTAACATTTGGCGAGCCATAACTTGGGTAATAATTGTCATAATTATATAAAAGTATATATATTTAGAATCAGAAAATGACAAGGAATCCAAATATGCAAGTTTTAGAACTCTAGGTTGAAAAATAAAAAAGTTACACTGTAACCAAAATTTGAGGTCACGATTTGACCTCTGGGGTATCAAATGAGAATATTTTTTTTAAATGTAAAAAATGAAGGCATAGGCATTGGCTATTAGAATCAGCAAAAAAAAGTTTGTTTATGTTAGTATTTTTCATGTAACTAACATATAAGTGAACACCATATTCATAAGTTGTGCGTCAATTCTACCTATTTTTTCACACTTAAGCTCATAATTTGACCTATAGAAATTAAAATTACATTTTTTATAGATATAAAAACAAAGTCAGAGTTCTTGACTAATAGAAACAATCATAAAAAGTTTGTTTATGTTGGTACTTTTCATGTAACTAACTTATAAGTGAACACCATATTTATAAATTGCTTGTCATTTCAAGGAATTTTTATATCTTAGCTATCAATTTGACCTCAAGCTCCAAGAATTTAATAAAAATTGTATTTCACTGCTAATCTACACTGGCAATAATAGTTATAATAGTGAAAGGGGAAGACTAAGCTCACATGTAGCCTAAACAAACCTGTTGAAACATGTTGCTACTTGTCTAAGTGCAGAATCAACACAGATAGTTACAAAATTCCTTGTCTACAGGTTAGTACAGTTCCAGCCAGCACTGTGGGTGGCTGGTGGGTATGGTGTTTTAATGAGCCTCAGAGACTATCAAGGCCTAAAATATTAAGTGTGTATAGCTATATATTTTCTAAAAAATATATATTACCTAATTGTAAATCCTATATCTTTACAGATCAAAATACAATGGTTCGGCACTTGAAATACTGCCAGGACCCTATTCAAAAACACAAGAAACGCATAACAATCAATCTTAGAAAAGTGACTGATGTACTTGTTGAAAAATGTGCTGGAAGAGTGAAAAAAGACTCATTGTTGTGTGTGAACTGCTGGACACTGATAATGAAAAACCCCACTATACTTAGTACCACTGAAAACAACGAGTCTGAGCAGGATTCAAATGAATCATCTACTATCAGTGGCTTGAGTAACATCTCTTCAATTCAAGATCTGGACAATGACAGTGATTGCTTGATAAAGGAAAATCCTTCAACTTCAGTTGAACCAGTTCTAGCATTTCTGGACCAAACACCAGTTAAAAAAAGTAAGTAATAAATATAATAATAACTTATACTTTACTACAAGGTCTGTTTGATCTACTATATAGCCAATTATATAGCATTTAAGGTACTATAATTAATATTTAATTACTAATATTCAGGTGTGTGAAACCTTTTTTTCTGTTCTTTTCAGAAGGGCTGTCATTAAGCCAGAAAAAGCGCAAGGCTCGTGGTAAGCTATCATCTGCTCAGAAACACCTGAAGGAGAGGCTAGAACTCAGTTATGGTGTTCAAATTACCGAGGAGGTAAGTGATACTTCAAAACCTGAAACTAAATCTGAAAAACATCTAGACAAATTAATGAATGAATTGAAACAGTCATTCCTGGAGAGCAAATGTCACCATCACAAACTACAAATATTGACACTCTCACCATACACAATTGAAAAAACAGCTAGTTTCTTTCAAACTACAACATACATGATGAAAAGAAGCCGTTCACTTAAATCAGAACATGGAATCCTTCCGAAGATTCCACTAATGAGCAAAGGAAAAGTGATATCTGAAGAACACAAAGATATAGTTAGAAGATTCTATGAGTCAGAAGAGGTTAGTCGTATGTGTCCTGGCCAAAAGGATTGCGTGAAAGTTATCAGTGCTGAAGGTGCAATGAAGGTGCAAAAACGATTGGTCCTCGGGAATTTAAGAGAGATGTTTGAACTATATAAAAATGATGAAAAGAATCCCAAAATAGGATTTTCCACATTTGCAAAATTACGGCCATCATATTGTGTGCTTGCCGGTAGTGGTGGGACTCATTCTGTCTGTGTCTGCACATACCATCAAAATCCAAAATTGCAGCTGGCTGCATTGGGAGAAAGAGGTCTTTCATACAAGGATCTTATGGATTACAGTGTCTGCAGTACAGAAAGAGAGACTTGCATGATGCAACTTTGCAATGATTGCCCAAGAGAAGAGGGTGTCCTGGATTTTCTTGAGTTACTTGACGGTGTGAAATCAGCTCCAAATGAAATATCTTACAAGCAATGGGTGACTGTTGACCGTTGTACAATGGTTGATAAGGTGGAGCCACTTCATGAATACTTATCATCCCTAAGCATGAAAATATCCCGCATGGTTCGTCATCACTTTGTTGCTCAGCAACAATCACAGTACTTCAAGCAGTTGAAAGAAACACTACCACCTCAGAGCGAGGTAGTTATAGTAGGTGATTTCTCTGAGAATTATTCTTTCATTGTCCAGGATGCTGCCCAAGGGTTTCACTGGGACAATTCACAGTGTACAGTTCACCCTTTTGTCATCTATTATAGATCATCTGCAGACCAGGAACTTAGCCATTTTAGTGTCTGTTTCTTATCTGCATCACTAAAACACAACACTATAATGGTTTACTCATTCATATTGAAGCTTATGACATATGTTAAATTCAGATGCCCACAATTGAAGAAGGTGCACTATTTCTCAGATGGATGTGCTGGCCAATATAAGAACAGATACAACTTCACAAATCTCTGTTACCATGAAGAGGATTTTGGTCTGTCTTGTGAATGGCACTTCTTTGCTACATCCCATGGCAAAAATGCATGTGATGGGATTGGAGGAATAGTGAAAAGAGCTACTGCTCGTGCCAGTTTGCAGAGAACTACAGAGAGGCAAATTCTTACACCAGAACACATGTTTCAGTTTTGTGAAGAAAACTTGAGCAAGAAGATAAATTTTTTTTTGTAACTACAGCTGATTTGAAAGATGCAGAAGAACGGTTGGAACATCGATTCAAGGATAGTAGGGCTATTCCTGGAACTCAGAAATATCATAGATTTGTTCCCCTAAACAAGGAAGAACTGATGGTGTATCCATTTCAAGTGGCATTGGAGAAAAGAAAAGAATAAGGAAAAGTCATTTTACTAATGAACCTGCAATGCTTGGTAACCTAAAATGTGTCAAACCAGGAGAGTATGTTGGCTGCATTTATGACATGCAAGTTTGGTATGGAATTGTGGAGGAATATTGTGAAGAGTTTGATGATTTCACTGTGAACTTTCTACATCCCTCTGGGTCATCAGGATCAAGTGCATATTATTATCCATCAAACAAGGATTCATGTGCAGTGCCAGGACATCATATATTAACTGTAATGAGTTGTCCTACCCTAAGAGGAGGCAGCAGAATTCAATACATTTTTCCACAAAAAGAAATTGATGAGAGCATCGAGCATGCAAAAATTGTATTAGGCTAGCACATGAATCCTCTAAGTAGGTCTTCCCCTTTCACTATTATAACTATTATTGCCAGTGTAGATTAGCAGTGAAATACAATTTTACATTTTTTGCCTTTGTTTTTATATCTATAAAAAAATGTAATTTTAATTTCTATAGGTCAAATTATGAGCTTAAGTGTGAAAAAATAGGTAGAATTGACGCACAACTTATGAATATGGTGTTCACTTATATGTTAGTTACATGAAAAATACTAACATAAACAAACATTTTTTTGCTGATTCTAATAGCCAATGCCTATGCCTTCATTTTTTACATTTAAAAAAAAAATTCTCATTTGATACCCCAGAGGTCAAATCGTGACCTCAAATTTTGGTTACAGTGTAACTTTTTTATTTTTCAACCTAGAGTTCTAAAACTTGCATATTTGGATTTCTTGTCATTTTCTGATTCTAAATATATATACTTTTATATAATTGTGACCATTATTACCCAAGTTATGGGTTGCCAAATGTTAGTGACCTCGCAAGTGACCTCAAATTTCCCGAGGTCATATCTCTTGAATCGTTGGTTGGATTGACCTTATAATTTCAGAAATGGATTCAGGGCCCACAAACTCCCTATAAACCAAATTTCAGCAAAATCTGAGAGATGAGGGTGTTAGGCACTGGCATGACTCCAGATTCCTGGGATCTTGGGAGCATTGCTCCAGTAAATTTGACCATGAGAAAAAGTAAATTTGGGTTTGGGTTTTGTTCATCTGCTAGACGTTATGCAATTTTTTTGCGTATACGTTCTTGTACAAACCAATTTTTTTAAATTACAAATTTAGTTATTTTAAGTTTAGTTGGTAATTCCATATTTAACAATTATTTTTATTTTTTGTTAAGCTTCAATGTTTTGATAATTAAAATTTTATTAAAACGTATATTTTTTTAATTTAAAATTATCAGGATTGGACAATGTTCCATTGATCTCGGCCAGGTTTGATAAATTGGCCAGATAATTACTTGTGCGGTTTTAAGTAATCCACCATGACTCTAGAATTGAAAAGTTTAGTTAAGTTTAAACTTACTTTAACTTACCTACTTTTACTTACAGTAACTTACTCTTCCTTACTTTTACTAAGTTTAAAGCACTTACTTTTACTTAGTTTCATTGTACTATATTTACTCACTTTTACCATACTATATTTACTAACTTTTACTTATTTTGTATTTTTTCAGGTAGTCAATAATCAATAATAGATCCTAATATTGATGAAGTTGGAGAGAAAAGTGAGGGTGTTAAAAGGGGTTACTTTTGTGGTCAATGCAAGAACAAATATTCAAAGAAGCAAAACTGGGAGGAACATTTTAATTCCAAAAAAAATATTTGTTACAATACAAGAGGTCCCAGAGTTTGGGCCCACAGCTTAGATATTGCAGTAAAGAAATACCAGGATGAAGTGCAGCAAAGAGATACGGCAAAGCAATCATTTAGTTTGTTCACAAAATGTGCTAGTGCTAGACCTCAGAAAAATGAACCAACTTCATCAACTGCTAATCTAGAAAATGAAACTTTTCACTAGATGTTTCACAGACTGAAGAAAGTGCTTCTCCTCCACCTAAGAAACAAAAGGTAAGTGAGGAATCTGCGCATCAGACTAACAAAACTGCTTTAGAGGAATTTGAAAATTCCCAAATCCAGAAGACATTGAATGCAATTTTGCGCCTAACAAAAGAAACTCACCAAGCTGTTGTGGTTAATAAAAAGAAGAGTCAAAATATGCCTTCAAGTTCAAGTGTTGCATCCAAATCTAATAAAGCAAAAAGCAACAAATTTGACATTTCCATAGCCCATTTAAGCAAGTGTAAATCAATACAAGAAATCCTAAACAATGATTTGATCAAATCTACATTCAAATTGGTGGAAAAGAAGGATCTAGGGCAGTGGTTCTTAACTGGGGGGGCGCGCCCCCCTAGAAACAGGAATTTCTCTAATTGTATTTGTTATTCTCTTAACGAGAGCATGGGCTAATATTGAGAAGTTATTGAGAATGTTATTTTGATTGAAGGGGGGTGTGGAGGGAAGGACCAATTCCTAGAGGGAGCATGGTAGTAAAAAGGTTAAGAACCACTGATCTAGGGCATGCTGATGATTCATTTTCAGTACCAAGTGATATAATGGAAAACATTGCAAATAGTGACACTAATATGCCTGATGTAGATATAGCTGTTGAGGATGAAGATGATGATAATCAAGAAGATATTGATGATGCTTCTGATAATAAAATGTTTACATTATATTGCATAGCTTGCACAGACCCCAAAGCATGTGCTTCAGACAAACATTCTAACATAAAAGGTTACTTCAATGTTAAAGATTTAACCTATGTATGCAAACAAGGAGAAAATCAAGAGAGAGGGTTTAGAAATCTGAAAACCCACCTGAAGAGACATTTAATTAAACTTCAGCATCATCAAAGAGCTGCTGTTTATGAAGTGATGAAAACATCTTCTCGGAACACTACTAAACGCATAGAAGACTTATGTGGCAACATCTTATACTACATAATGAAAACAAACACTGCATGGGCTCTATATCCAGTACTTCTAGCTGTATTACATAGGTCAGGTTGTGAGGTTGGAAATTTGAATCATAGCACACATGCGTGCAAGACAATTTGTGAGCTATTAGATAATCAACTTAAAGAACAAACTGTAAAGTGGTTCTTAGAACAAACTTCAGTAACAATAACAGCTGACATTGGAACAATTTTGGGATTAAGCATGCTAGTTGTATTAGTTATGAGTGAAGAAGATAAGACTGTAAAACTTGCTGGGATAAATTTAGTACGCAGCAAATCAGGAGTTTATTTGGCCAATGAAATTTTTGATGTGTTGAAGTCTCCTAATCACTTGAAACTATCTGAAGAAGCAATTAAATCCAAGGTATCTGGAATGGTTGGAGATGGGGCTTTTTGTAAGGACAACGAGCCATTTAAAAACGAAATGAAAAAGTTGTTTGGAGAAAATTTCAAATTTCGATGGGACTTAATGCATCTTGTGAACAGAGCCCACGTTGATGCATTGAAGAAAATTTGTAAACTAAGTGAGCTTTTAGACTTTATTCAGAATCACACTTCAAATCTGAGATCAGGCCTTGACTATACCAATATGGTTCTTGACAATATCATTGGTTTTAAGAGACCAAAACTCAAATCTGATACTCGCATGGTTAATTACGAATTTGATCAATTTGACAGATTTGTGGAAAATTGTGTGTTTTTTGATCATCCACAAGAGAAAGAAATTAGTGCCAAGTTCTATGTATTGATTTCCTATGTAACAAAGATTATGTTGCAAGTAGCTCAAAAAACCACAGTTAGTGCAGAATTTGTAGAAAATATATTTTATAAAGAAGGAGGGAAAACTTATGTTAAGAGTGCTGGAAACAATTTCCAAATTAGCTAATGGAGGAAATGCAAATGATGTAGTTTCTGAATTTAAGCACGATACCACAGGGCAGCAAAAGGAACTAACAGCTGAGGATTACATCCTAAATGAAGTTTACAAATACATCAAGAAACATTCTGATTACTACCAGGTTGCTGAAGTTGCTAGACCATCCAGAACCAGATCTGAAAGTAGTTTTACAAAAGACAGTGATAAATTGGCTGACAGAATATATAGAACAGCTGTGGAAAGGAATCACAGAGAGATTAAAGCATTTTGATAAAGATGGATCAACTGCCTGGAGTGAAGCACCAGCTGAAGGGACATTCTCCATTCTTGGTTACATTGTTGAACACAAAGGATCCATTAAGCCATCTCATTTGACTAAGCTGTGCAGAATTGTGAAGGCGGGTCCAGCTCCAGGCACTAGATCTGCTGTAATGATCACACACAAAGCCATTGATCAGTGGCCAAGCATGCATGGCGGTAAATTCACAACAAATGCCTACATGCAAGGTCTAACATCGTCCACTGTTGCTGCTGCAATGAATAAATAAACTTAAGGTGAGTTATAAACTGTACATTATTGTATTATTATGTTTAGCTAAAACAATTTGTAATTGGTATGTCGTCAATTCAAGAGTTTACTATCATTAACCTATCTAGTGGTGTAAGGGGAAAAAAAGTAAATTCAGAGCTGTGCTCCAGTAAATTTTTTCAAATCTGGAGCCATGGGCACTGGTTGATCTGACAGAGAATGACCCAGATCTCTTCATGCTGATTCTAAAAATGTAGTTTTATAGGTCTACAACAAGATGTTTGGGAGTTATTGCCCATTAAAGTTAGGTGGTAAAGTGGGGCCCCCAAGATTTTGGAGGCCCATATCTCAAAAACTATGGATCATAGAACTTTTTTATTTGAACCAGTGAAATCAGCACCTGGAAGAACCCCATATATCAATTTTCATTAAAATCCTGGTTGGAGTGGTGACAAATATTTTAATTTTTGGTTGATTTGTCCATTTGTCCTGGAATGCCCCAGAGGGCACAGGAGGAGCAGGAAGCTTCAACCAGCTGAGTGGTGCTGGCATCTTCATTGTCAAGTGTGGCAGAGGAGACGGATGATGACTGGGAGAAGGAAGGTGCAGTTAGGGGTGCTGCCGCTGTGTCTGCTCCAAAAAGAGCCAGGAAGAATATCATGACACCTCAACTGGATGCAGATCTCCTCCAGAAATGTGACCTATGTTCTTACTGAGGCTGCTGAAAGCCTTGGCCATGATGTCATTGACTTCAACATTAATTGGAACTCCATCCACAGAAAAAGGGCTTGCCATCATTCAGCCCAGTCGAAAGGTTTGAAGCAGGAGTTCTCCACTGATGTCCCCCTTACCATTCATTGGGATAGTAAGCTCATGGAGGATCTGACATCCCGAGAACATGTTGATCACTTGCCTGTCCTTGTGTCTGGCCTCGTAGTTGAGCAACTCTTGGGTGTTCCAAAGCTTCCATCCGGAACTGGAGAGGCGCAAGCAGCAGCCATCGTCAAGTGTCTCAAAGACTGGAAGATTGATGATGGGGTTCAGGCATTAAGCTTCAACACCACAGCTTTAAACACAGGTCATTGATCTGGCACCTGTGCTCTCATCAAAGAGAAACTTGGCAGAGATCTTATGTTCTTTGCCTGTTGGCACCATGTGTTGGAACTTGTGATTGGAGCTGCTTTCGAGACAACCATCGGGGGATCATCAATGGGACCTGAGATACTCCTGTACAAAAGGTTCATGGGTCACTGGCAGGTCATTGATCAAGACAAGTTCAAGCCAGCTTCAACTGATCCCTTTGTGGAGAGCTCAGTGGCATCTTTGTAGGATGAACTGCTCGATTTCTCAAGAAGACAAAAGGTTCATGTTCGTGATGATTACTGGGAGTTCCTCGAGCTCAGTACAATCTTCCTTGGAGGCACACCAGAGTGTGGAATCAAGTTCACAGCTCCTGAAGCAATGCATTGCACTCGATAGATGGCAAAGGTGCTATATGCGATGAAAATGTGGCTTTTCTGGTAGCAGTTCCGGATGACACCATCAGAGGAGAGAGGAGTGCGTGATCTTGCAGTTTTTGTCATGGTGATCTACATGAGAGCATGGAACACTGCTCCTCAGGCAGTGGGAACCCCCCTGGAATGACTTCCATCTCATGTTGGAGCTGATGCACTACCCATATCAAGGGATTTCCACTACCACCAGCAAGAAGCTTTCCCACCACCTCTGGTACCTGTCGGAGGAGCTCGTGGGGATGGCCTTCTTTGACAACAGAGTACCAGTACCTTTAGCCATGAAGAAACTCATCATTGAAGCCTTGGATGAAGATGCCATTGACCATCCGCCGAAGCGTCTGAGAGTCACCTTGAGTGCTTTTGTTGATGGGAAGAAGGGCCTTGAGCAATTTGTGATGAGGAACACCAAGGCCCTCTTCACTCACCTCCAGCTACTGAATGAATTCCTTCACAAAGATCCAGAGAGTTGGCTGGTGGAGGACTCCTTCAAGAAAGCTCTGTGGGTCGTTGAAAGCTTCACCATGGTCAATGACTGAATGGAGAGAGGAGTAGCTCTCATCCAAGAGTTCAACAAGAAGTTGACTCGTGGAGAGGAGCAGCTGCAATTCCTCCTCCAAGTTGTTGCTGATCATAGGTGGCAGTTCCCAGACTGCAAGAAGATAACACTTGCACCTCAAACCAGGTGACAATGAGTGGAGTAGGCTTCCATGAGACCCCCGCCACCGAGTGGCTAATACTTCTTGTTGAAGAGGGGGGACCTGGCTGCTAGAGTAAACTTCAACAGATGAGAGTGACCTCTAAATATTCTTGGATTTCAAAAATACTTTGTACACGTGGGTTTTACTAGGAACTGAACAAATTGGAGGGTTAGAGAAACAAATATCCAACTTTCATTTTTCTCTATATATACTAAGGGCCACCCTAATATATATATATATATATATATATATATATATATATATATATATATATATATATATTATATATATTTATTATTTTTTTTTCAGTGCTTTATTAGGACTTTTTCATTATTATTATTATTATTATTATTATTATTATTATTTTTATTATTTTGTGGATATAATTCCATTTTTATCTTTTTTCTATACATTCTAACTTTGTGTGTTATGCAGTGGGGTCTTCTTAATAACTTAACTTTTATATACTGTACTATTGTTGTGTATATAATTATATTATTATGGTGGGAAATAGATACAGTATTTGTAAATTGGGCCTGATTTGTGTTGGTCATGCTTGGGATTTGCATATTATTATAAAAGATTGATGTTCAGGCATTTTGTCTCTTCCTCCATTTTACTATATTCAAATCTGATTATTAAACATATTTATTTACTTAAGAATTAGTGTACCTCTTCATGAAGTAGATAAAGTTGAAACCCAAGCTTAGCTTCAGCAATCTTATGAAAATGGTTGTACTGTAGTAGGCTCACCATCCCATTGAAGAAATTAAAAATTAAATGCTATTAGTGATTTGTATAAGAGCTACAGTTCTACGGGGTGGTAAACAATGACCCCCCCCCCCCCCCCCCCCCCCCCTCACCTTGCACAGATGAAACTAATAGAGGTACAAAAAACTGACTCTTGCATCTTTTAGACAATTTAATTCTACGTCTAAACAAACTCAATAGTTGGTGTTGCCTCCTTGTGTTTGGTGGACAGCTTTAAGTCGGCAAGGGTAGGTAGGAGGTGAGGAGAGACTCGAAATGGTCAGTGTCATAATCAAGATTTTGGAGGATTGTTTTGATGTGCTGCTCCATGGTCCGGCAGCAGAATCTTTTAGGATCCATCCTGAATGACCAAGTGGAATCTCTGATGCTTGCTCAACCACCAGCCACCCAATTCTGCTGCCAGACCATGGAGCAGCACATCAAAACAATCCTCCAAAATCTTGAGTATGACACTGACCATTTCGAGTCTCTCTTCACCTCCTACCTACCCTTGCTGACTTAAAGCTGTCCACCAAACACAAGGAGGCAACACCAACTATTGAGTGGTTTTGTTTAGACGTAGAATTAAATTGTCTAAAAGATGCAACAATCGTTTTTTTTGTACCTCTATTAGTTTCATCTGTGCAGGGGGGGGGGGGGGGGCAATCATTGTTTACCACCCCTTATTTAATTCTCTAGAATATGGTCAGGTTATTGACCTTAAGTAGATACTTCATTTTGTCACTCATAAATAAACTGATTTTTGCATATGTACGGTACGATATAGGTCCTACTTTAGATGAACCAAGTATTATTATTAGTCACCATTATAATATTTTAACATAAAGCTACTGTAGTGGTCCTAGAGACCCCCTCTATAACTAAGTTTAGGGAGTGAGTTAATGTGTGTGTGTCAGAAATGCAGGATCTTATAATTAGTAACTATAATAGAGTAGCCACATTTATGAGTCTGCATTTTTTAATTTTTTTACTTGGGAGCCATTTAATAAAAAATTACTGTAGAAGTTTGGCTAATGCATTCATCATTAAATATGTACTTTGTTCATTAGGCTATATTCACTAAGTTTGGTCAAGGTTATAATTGTAATATAGATGTACAATTGATAATTGTGATGCTTGAAAACTATTACTTCCTCGTATAATCACCCCTTGCTGTTTGTGGATTTTGCTTATTGGCAGTAGACCATTTGTGACCCTTTTCACAGTTTGTGGGTTAGGGTGTATCATGCTCAGGTCGAATATTGAAAAACTTGGAATTTCAAGATTGGCACTATGTATTCCTATGTAAAAGTGAATTTTAAGAGGGGTTCATCTTCTGCAACATTTGCGAAAAATCACATTTAAGTATTCAAAATCGCATTTTTTTGTTAAAAAAAAAAAAAAAAAAAAAAATTTTTTTTGGCCAATTTCAAAGATTTGGTAGCCTCAAATGACCTCCATATGTTCCATATTGTTCACATACACCCTTAAGCATTTCTAGGGGCAGGCTTGGACCCATTTAAGATCAAAGTGGTTCATAACACCTAAAATAACCAAAATCACCCAAAATGGCCCAAAACTAAGGAATTGTATGATTTTTAGTCTCCCTCCACCACATTTTGCGGCTGTTCTCTTCATCAGGCAGAATCTTTTTATTCTTTTTTGGTCTTGCATTTTCTTTTTTTTTAGAAATGCCTCCACCAATTTTTATTTATTTTCTTTTTGGCATCACTGAGTGTGATGGCAGCTGCCCCCATCTTTCCGCAAACTGCTGTGACATTCAACCTTTTTTTTGCAATTGCAATTCTTCTTCAATATTTGTATAAGTCCCTCCTCCACCCCCCAGCTTGTAATAATATGCTGGTCAACTGAATGTTTTGAGATTTTTTCTTCTGAAAGCATCTTGATTTGTCTAGCAGGTCTTGTAGAGATCTAAAACATGTTCATAATGTCTTGCTTTGACTTGAAAACTGGCAGCAATTCTCTGTGATCGATCCTAGCACGAACAAAACCATCTCTTCTCTCTTGCCCATACACTGCATGAGCTGCAGCTGAAACTTCCTGAACTGCTCTTTCACAGCTTTGAGTGTGAACTGAAGTTCTCAACTTCAAGTGGAGACCTGAGAAGCTCCTCAACTTCTCTTGACATCTTACAAGTGAAGAGTGGCTCATACCAATACAGTTTCTCCTTATCCCACTTAATCAAAGTAATTGGAGAAGTGGCAGCAAAATTCAGTTCAGGGTTTCTATGAGTTTTCAGACTCATGTCCAGGGCTGTGGAGTCGGCACATAAAAAACCGACTCCGACTCCTCAATTTTTTGTCTATCCGACTCCGACTCCGAAGGTATATTAATTCTAAATCTGCTATGATGATAATTACACAAGAGGCATTTCATCACCACCACGTGAATCATCATCATCTGTGGTCATTGTTACAGTAACTTTGTCTGTAGTAAAGTATCTTGTAAGTGGTGCTTGTCGTTCAGTAGATTTCTGATCTTTTGTTAACTTTGAAGTAGTTGCAAGGTTTTTATTACTATCTTTCTCAATGACAACTTCTAAAATTTTGGGATGGAAACGCTGCAAATGTCTTTTCAAATTTGATGCTCTGGTTGGTGCATTTTTATCAGAGCCAGTAAAACCACTGATTTTTGCTTCACATAATTTTTCATCATCATCATCATCATCATCTATAATACACTGACACACGAAATGTTTCCTATCTGTGGTTATTGTAAAATATTCAAAAACTGCAGACTTTGTTAGAAGTGTCTTTGCCATTGTGAAAGGGGTTTTAGACTTGAAAGTTAAAAACTTATGAAATTTAGAAAGAACTCGAAATTAAATAAGCATTAAAAATAAAAAATATTATCTGAAAAGAAAAAATGAATTAATGGCATTAGTGTCTGAAATGGAAAACATTGTGTTTATTATTTAAGTGGTTTAACCACCATAGCTGCCAGTGATATCACACACAAAAACATTTTATTAAAATTTATATTGAGGTCGGAGTCGGAGTTGGTACATTTTTACTGACTCCGACTCCAGCACCACCAAAATTGCTTCCGACTCCACAGCCCTGCTCATGTCTCCATACTCAGACTTACCTCTGATCTTCTTGATCATCTCAACCCACCATGTCCTCTCCTCCTCATCCTCACAGCACAGGAGAGAGGCAATGAGGTTTTCACTGTGAGCATGATATGCTCCATGAACTATCACATGAGTGATTATGTTCCTCACTTCAGAGGTCTGGCTTCTCAGCAGTCCCAGAGTGGTCACAATATGGTGAGGTCCATACCTCATGTGGTGCTTCACCTTGATCTCAAAATACATCTTGAAGTAGAAGTCCAGGCAGAACTTCAGCAGCACCTCCAGCTTCTTCAACACCTCCCCCTTCAGACCATGCTACCTCATCCACAGCATCAACAGAGCCTCACCTGTAGTCAGCCAGTGTGACTGATTCAGTGGGCCACACTTTATTTGATCAGTAGGTAGCAGTTCTTCCGGTTAGTGCTAAGGTTCTGTACAATGTCTTCTGGCAGTTCAATTATATCTTCTTCTCCTGGCAGAGCCTTGAAGCTAAAGTTGATAGGTATGTCATTGATCTTCTCCAAAAGTTTTCCTATTGGGCCACTGAACCCAGACTTGTGCGTGTATGGACCATCAAGCTTGATGATCACGTGCCTGAGGCTGAGTTCATTAATATGCAACTGGCATATCAGCCAGTGACACTTGTGACCTAGCAGTCTCTCCAAGTGAGTGATGGCTCCTCCATCAGGTCCTGTGTTTGTGTTGGTGGAGTCACCACCAAGGACCACAGTAGTATCTTTAGCACCATGAGCACTAATCCACTCAAACAGAGCCTGAGCTATCTTCAGTGCAGGTTTCTCATTTCCTTCAGGTTCTTCTGGTGTACAATGGAAGAGATACTTCCCCTCAGGTTCCCAGGTAACACTATAGTGCTCTTCAGTTGTAATATCAGGATGGAAGCAGCCAGTTTCTTCATTGTACCTTATAATCTTTGTCTTATCTTGTTTTCCATCAAAGAAAATTCCCTTGATCTCCTCTCCCTCTGTCCTTTTCTCCAGGGCTCCACCGAGGCACCTATTACAGACTCTTTGCCCTTCCACATCTTCATCCTGTCAACAGCTAGATATGCCTTATCAGCAGATAGATGGCCAGCTTTGATGAGATCTTGCAAGAAACCAGTTGCAATGGCTGCTGCAGGAGTGTTTGCCATCTTGAACCTGACCAGCCGCAGCAGTGCTTGAGATATCCATGTAGTTCCTCCTGGCAGAGGTGGAGACTTTGCCAGTGTTGACACCTGAGCTTGTGCCTGGTGCAGTACTGGAAAAATCTGTGTCAGCAGTAGGAGCTGCTCAGCCTGGAGAGACTTGCAAGAAAGTCACCATCTTCATCACCATCAGCTCTAAGCAGTAGCTCCTTTTCTTCTTCCTCTTTTCTGTTTCTCTTCTCAGCTGCCTTCTGTTCTTCCTCCTTCCTCTTAGCAGCCTTCACCTGCTTCATTGTTTCCTTCACATCAACAGGTGCCATCTGGAAGCCAGAAACTTCTGAGGTTTTGATCCTCTGGTAATGGAGCCACTCTAGCTCTAGCTTTGGAATCTTCTGAGGCAGAGGACAATCACAGTTGACATGAACTCTAGCAGCACAGCCAGAGCAGCCAGATGCTTCAGTTCCACAGAGAGTGATGATATGTCTGCAGGTTATGATGTCAAACAATGTATCAAGTTCAGATATTCTCCTCTCTCTCTTTGCAGCCTTTACTCTGCCATTCACTAGGTCAATCATTTCATTCCACCTGACAAGAATCTTCCTGGCAATGGATCTCTCTTGAATGATTACAGGAGGAGTGAACTTGGCATTGCTTTTGCGCCACTGTGCTAGTATCAGTGATGCCAAGTCCTTAGCCAAATCTTACAGAGGGTACTGAGCTCTCTTCATATCATCCAGAAGCAGTTTCTCTTCCTGGAGGAAGATTCCTCTCTGAAACACACACAGCTCTCCAGGTTGGAACTTTGTGGAACTGCTTGCCTGGACCCACCAGATCACTCAGCTTTGAACCAGAACTTTTTCTGGTCTTTCGTCCTTGCTTAGCCATGGTGGCTACACAATCTTCACCAAGCTTTGTATCTGAAACATAGAAAATTATCACAGTGAAACTCTAGTAGCCTATAACAGCTGTTACAATGGTTTTGTTTGGTAAGAAACTGGTCTGTTACATTTGTACTACAGTGTATATCCTGCACAGCTGTTCTGTACATAACCAGAAAATGAAAAAGTGGAAATTTCAACACTTAAATGTGATTTTTAGCAAAAGTTCAAGAAAACAAACCCCTCCTCAAATTTAATTTTACATAGGAATACATCCTGCCAATCTTGAAATTCATGCTTCAATGAGCATGATACACCCTATTGTGTGTGCAAATTTTGTGTATCTGTAGATTAGTGTGACTGGATGAAATTTCGTGTATGTGGCCACATAGGTGCAAAATGGCAACTAAACTCACTCAGCTGGCCATTTATGCACTTCTACACACCTTAGGGCACACACACACCCCTTCTGTCATTACTGAAATTATGTAGCTACAATGTCTAGGTCTAAAGTACTATTTTCATTATTTCTTTCCCAGTATTGTTCAGTAGTTGAACACTAGAGCAAGCACAGGTATATTCCTCACAACAAAAATTAGATGAATATATCAGAGCAATGCCAAAACTTTACAGCCACAACTGGGAGCAAGTCCTGTACTGTCCCTGATCATTTAGCATGTTTCCAATTTGAGGGTGCTCTTACTATAGTACTTGCATCACCCCTCACAAACCCTCTGGTGGTACATTTTCTCTAATACAGTATCAGTAGAAAACTTTTCTAATGCTATTTACCCTTATAACCAAAGGGTTACGGGTCATTCCATGTCAAGTCAGCCACCTAAAACACTCACCCCCTTCAATTTTGCTCATACTTGGCACAATAGCAGATATATACATGCCAAACTTAAATTCCCAAATTATTAGAGCAGACTGACCTTTGGTTACTGAGATACAAGGTCACAAAGTTGTGACATTTTGACCTTTTTTGCGTTAAATGACTATTTTCAAAATGGTGTAACTAAAAAACTATTAAAGCTAGAGCATTGATTTTGGTCTCATTTTAAAGCTCTTTAGTAGCCCCTTGTTTATTGTCTCTTGTTAAATATCTCTACTGTGAAAAATAAAAAAATCCCTTCAAAAGTTGACCTTTGACCTTGAATAAAAAAAAAATACCTTCTCCTAAAAAATTCAATTTTTTTACATTAATACCTTGAGTCATGTACAACAAAATCCCAAGAAGCTGTAAGTGGCTGATAACTAGTTCAATGTATAAAAAATAATGAATTCAAGCAACATTTTGAAAAAAGTCATTTTATACAAAAATTGTCAAAAAGTCATGACTTTGTGACCTTGTATGTCAGTAACCATTTTTGTCTAAGGTCAGCTCAATCTCTTACAAATACAACCCATATCTACATACTATCTGCAGCCTTCTACAAACAAGCAAATGCTTATTTTTAAATATTTGTTCTTTACCCACCTCACCTGTATGTGATGGTTTTCAGTAGTTGACAAGATTCTTGTGGGCCACCCAATTTATTGTGATTTCTAGAAGAGAAAACAATTTTTAATGTATACCTAGATAGCTACCTAATTAACAAATACAAGTAACATATTAAAATGTACATACAATATGTATAGGTATAGTGCTCATTGATTTCCATTTATCACAACTTAAAATGTATGCAGTGTATATATAGTTACATGACCATTTTAATTTTGAATTCTTACCTTTCTGTGCTGTAGATCTGCCAAAGCTTTGGATGCCTTCAAAGTAACTTCTTTGCAAATCCTGTATGTTCGTCCATTAGTAGTAGATGCCTCAACTTGTGTTAGAATATCTGAATATGGTAAGATTAATTCATCTGGTCGACCAGGATACACAAATGATGGGTTTGGGCCATGAGGATGAAGGAATGTGACTTTTACTTCTCTATTCTCTGGTATCTTTTCCAGCACATATGCCACCCACCAATGGCCATCATATGCAGCAGTAACAAAACCATGTATTTTCTCCTCAGTCACAACTTCTTCCTTTTCAGTAACTTTCTCAATATTTGAATAATCTGATAATGAATAATGTTTAACCTTAAGAGAAGTCAATGAAACTGGCTGTAAATGGTGTAATTTCTGTGTACCAGCAATAGTCCTTGCAGTTGAGTGTCTTTCTTGGAGAAGTTGGCTTTCCTCTTCATGCTCTTTATTGGTTGAAAAATGACATTTTATATTTACAATATTTTCACTTGCAAATGTATATAACTGTTCTGCAGTAAGGATCTGTTCATCATAAGGTCGTTGTAGACTAGCTTTTGCAGCTAATCTCTTAACTGTGCCTCCAACACCATCACAGGGTCCCTTTCCATGACTTGTTGCAAAAAAATTCCATTCTGCCTCAATTCCAAAATCATCTCTGTGATGGCAAAGATTCAAAAAGTTTTTGCAGTTCTTATACTGTCCTGCACACCCATCTGAAAAGTAAATTATTTTGTGGATGGAACCGATGGATGAGATATTATCTTTTAGGAATTTTATCAGATGCTTTTGAAACAAATGTACAGCAACTGTGTTATGGATGTTACACTCTGAAATAATAACAAAGCTAAGGTGAGCAATCTCATCTTCCTTTTTATAGTAAATAACAAATGGATGTAGAGTAGCCATCTCATTGTTCCAGTGAAAGCTCTGAACCTCATCTTGAAGAATAAAGGAATAATTTTCAGCAAAATCACACACAGCAAGGACCTCACCATCTTTCAAAGACATTTTTGTTTCACGGTAATAAGTTGCTTGCATCTTTGTCTTGAAGTCATGTATCTGGTATTCTTTCAGTTGGTTACAGAATTGGTCAATATATTCATCTGTATTCAGTTCTACTGATTCAAGATTTGACCGATCTGTATTGGTCCACTTTTTAAAATTTATGATATCAATGAAGTTGTTTGTAAATATGTCCAGTAGTCTGTTTTTTAAATCTGATGGATCTCCACATTGTTCACAGGCAGTCTGAGGCAGGATTGCATTCCATAAAGGCAACACAATGACGTACATTCTTAATAGGTGTGTCATCATTTGCAGTTAGTTTTTCTAATTCAGCTCCTACAAACATAAGTTTGGCATTCTGATGAATTGTACAGACACATACTGAGTGAGTTCCTGTTGCTCCAGCAATAACACACTGCTTTGGACGCAATTCTGCAAATTTACTGAATCCCACCTTAACCAAAGGATTTCTTTCTTTGAAAATATGATAGGCTTCTTTTAAATTGCAAAGTAAAAGATGCTTTTGCAAATGTATCCTTCCTCTTTCATTGTCAATGATACTACAATAGTCTTTCTTTCCTGGCATTGTTCTACTGATGTCTTCTGAAAGATAAAATGCTTTAATAGCGTCAACAGTATCCTGTTTAATTCTTTTCCCACCCTTTGGATTTGGGTCTGAAAGGACACCTTTTTCTTCAACTATTTTTTTAGCAATAGATGCTGTATGCCTTGTTGTGTTAAATTCTGAAGCAATTTTCCTAATGCTCCAACTTTTGGGCAATACAGTGAGGATTTTTATTTTATCACTTCTTTTAGTATTTTCATTTTTGAATTTTTCCTTGAGTTGATTTATTATTTCTAAACAGTCTACATCTCCAGATGGCTCCTTAAATTGTGAGTCAGAAATCTCTTTTCCTGCAACTGTTTCCATTCTCTTCTTAACTGTCTCTGTCACCTTGCTTAGTTTTTTAGCTCCATATGACTTTTGCTCTACAAGCTTTCTCTTTTTTATGGGTGATTCACCAATTGAAACAAAAGAAGCATTCAAAGTACACATCTCATGGTTTTGCTCTGAAGTTGATGCATCACTATTGTCAACATTTTCAATTTTCTCAAGATCTTCAGGTGGTTCACTACTACAAGAAGAATCATCATTTATGTCTGAATTCAAAGTGCCTATTCCTTTCTCAGGCAAGGACTCAAGATGTTCTCTACACTGCTTACAAAGTCTGTGATGTAGTGTTAAGTGCAGATCGGGAAACTTATTTACAAGTTCCTGTGGTACAATTCTCAAACTCTTCTTTCGACACTGACCTTTGTGACGCAGCAAAGGATCAGCACACTTCTGTTTCAGTTTTAAATGTTCCATGTTTGTACTCTGAAATCACAAAAGCACAAAGAAAATCCTGAAAAGAAAACAATGAACAATTAATGAATTATTAAATAAATTTTTATACATGTATTTAGTAAAAATAAATTAACTTTAACTTGAAGTCAGGAGTCAACTCTGTAAAGTTGACAGTACTTATATACTAGTTGGGCCTTTGGATCAGCGCTACTCCAGTAGATTTGGGGCTGTCGAGGGGTTTAACCCTGGTTGTCTTTTAAAAGACTTCTTTTGGCACAGGTCACAAAAAGGTTTTTGAACTAATAATGTTAAGTTGAACTAAGTCTTCACTGACACTATATCAGAACAGAACTTTTAAATAAATGAACTGACAAAAAAAATCTAAAATTGAAGAATGATGCCAACTTCATTTATTTTTTATACATTGAACTAGTTATCAGCCACTTACAGCTTCTTGGGATTTTGTTGTACATGACTCAAGGTATTAATGTAAAAAAATTGAATTTTTTAGGAGAAGGTATTTTTTTTTTATTCAAGGTCAAAGGTCAACTTTTGAAGGGATTTTTTTATTTTTCACAGTAGAGATATTTAACAAGAGACAATAAACAAGGGGCTACTAAAGAGCTTTAAAATGAGACCAAAATCAATGCTCTAGCTTTAATAGGTTTTTAGTTACACCATTTTGAAAATAGTCATTTAACGCAAAAAAGGTCAAAATGTCACAAATTTGTGACCTTGTATCTCAGTAACCAAAGGTCAGTCAGCTCTAATAATTTGGGAATTTAAGTTTGGCATGTATATCTGCTATTGTGCCAAGTATGAGCAAAATTGAAAGGGGTGAGTGCAAAAAGTGCCATTTTGTGGCTGGGTAAGGTAGGTTGATTTTCTGCTTTTTTTTAGATATCGACTTTGGACTAGTCGAGATAGTCAGGGCTTAATATGATAATAACTGACAAAAAATTTCAGATCCCTAGCTTTAACCATTTTTTGAGGAAACTGTTTCAAAAATCATCAAAAAATCATACTGAAAAATACCGCATTTTCGCAATATTTGGCCGAAAAAAATCATGCTATTTTCATAAAAAAATCCTGAAAAAAGTTACAATTTTATTGAAAAAAAGTAAAAAAAACATGTACAGAGTCAAATAGACACATTTAGATCCCAAGATCATCATAATTTTCACTTTAAAGAACCCTTAGAAGCAAAGGAATGCCTCATCTGGTGGCTTAGGGCTTTGGCCAGAATGTGTTTGTGCCTTGATTCGAGTCCATAAACAGTATGGGAAGCTTCAGATGTCAGCTTCATGGCCCTTTCAACACACTGAGAATGTGAAGGCAGATCAGGCAGCTCCAGCTTGGTGCCATTCAGCAATGCTTCTTGAAGCTCCTGGTCAGAAAAGTCTTCTGTGAGAGCAGGTTCACAGATGCCACTTTGAGAAAGGTTGATTAGTTCTGACCAGTGGGTAGCTTCAATGTTGATGGCTGTGATCTTCTTCAGCCTCTTCTTGGCTGGCTTCCCACTTCTGAAAGAATAATAATTAATTTATTTTTTATTCCAGTTTAAGATTTAATCCCTATTAGTCTCAGAATTGCTGATTTAATTTAACTTAAAAAAAAAAAAAAAAGTATAAATCCCCATAATCGAATTTTTTTTCAGAAAGAAGGTAAGATTATTTCCATTATCAGAGGGGAGTGGGGGAATTGGGATAAGAAAATGTGAAAAAAAATTTGATTATGGGGATTTATAGAACTTGGGCCTTTTTTTTATTAAATAAATCCCCATAATCAGATTTTTTTTTTTCACATTTTTTTAAAAATTAATGAATGCTTACCTGATGGAGAGAATTTTCTTTAGAGCAGCTTCTCTCACTTCCAAGTCATCGGACTTCATCATGGAGTACAGCACATTCTCGGGCAGCAAGGCAAAAGCATTGTACTTCAGGTTCTTGAAAGCAATACCCTGGATTTCTTCAGACTGCTGCTTGATCCTCTGGATCATGTTGAAGATGTACAGCTGCTGATTGTGGAACTTGCTGTCCCTTTTGATCTCAAACCAACTGACTGCATACACTTCCACAATGAACTTGATGGCCTGGTAAAGCTTATCCTGTAGTTCTGGAGGGTAAGCACCTCTGGTCCACAGACGCATCAATCTAATTGCCAAAGTCAACCATCTTGCATGGTTTAATGGTCCAATTTTCAAGGCAGCAAATCTTGGGTCACTACTGAGATCATTCAGTGTCTCCTCAGCAAATTCCATGTCATCCAGGGGGCCACTGAGTTTGGTGAATTCCACTTGTGGCAGATCTTAGTCAATTTCACAGAGTTTTCCCAGTGGACCAGTGAAAGCAGTGGGACTTTTGGTACTGCCATCAAGATGCTTGAAAACAGCTCTGAAAGGAAGCTAATTCTGATGGAGTGAACAGCCAATGGTGTGCAATTTCCGCTCAATCGCACTAAGTTAGGCCAGTTAAAAGTTAAAAAAATAATAGCATTACCTTCTTACTGGGAGGACAAGTGCAGATTATGTGCTGTGTTTGACAATTTTCTTTCTTGCACTTCACAGCATTGTCATCACAGGGATGAACAGGTAGCTTACAGGTGCAAGCAGAAATGTCAAAAAGTTTATCCAGCTTTTCCTCCAGATTCTGCTCCTGGACTGTAGAAAGAGATTTCCTGTTTATCTCTTTTGCTTTCTTGAAGTACACTTTATCCACCAATTTCACTACATAATATTCCTCATACAGGGGCAGCCGCAGGTTCACTGCCTGCCAGATCTCAATCACATCCTTTGCTATCATTTTAGCAATATCATAGTCTTTGAAGTCCGGGTGGCTGTGTTTTGGAGAAAATAACTGTACTGAATAACTTGGCAGAGGGTAGGAGGCTCTGTTTTATCCAAAGGGGAAGGCTGGCCACTGAATTTTTTGGCACTATCACTTCGAGTTAACACTGCAGACTTCCATTTTTTACCCATTTTTATGAAATATCTGAAAATAAACACAATTAAATGAACGCATCATAAAATAACTTAATTTAATACACATTTTATAGGTGAATATCATTAAAAAATACAAAATAATACACTAATAAGCATCTATAATGCATTTACAATAAGTTTCAAGCATCGTTTTGTTAAAAAAAACGAATTTTAATTGATTATCTTGATGAAATAAGGTCCGATATTTTGTTTGTTTACATTGTGCGAATGCCGCCATGTAATTTTATGTGTAAAATTTGGCAATTTTACAACTTAAAAATAATTAACAATCCTCAAAAAATACAATAATTTTCACAAATATGAGTTGGTGCAACATTTTTTATACATTAATACCTTTCTATCTAGACTAGTCCAAGATCACAGTTCCAAAATCAACCTACCTTAATGCCTGGGGTCCCCAGGCATGTAACCCCTCTTTTCCCATTGAACCTTTGTATCACGTTTCATGGATTTTGTGCTTTGTAGGGTTTCCGCAGAATAAAATACATGTGAATGGTGAGGGGCAACTGTATTACCCATTGTATTTGGATCCTTATAATACTTGTTTGTTGGTCTAATAGCAAATAGTTGCAAATGGATTTATAAGTTGTAGGCTTCCCAAACTATGACTGCCCCTTTTTTGAAGTGGATGTTACATTCATGCTGAAATCTGATATATTCCATTCTTTTAGTATTGCTATTTTTTAGTAGGTACGTACTGTATTGGGTCATTCCATAGTGTCGCTCATAATGTTTTTGAGCAACTTATTATTAGTGACATTTCTCATAATATTTCTGTTAATTATAGAGCAACTAAACTTTCTTTACTATCGGGTATTGAGGGATAGTCAATGAACACAATGATGTGTGTTTCAGCAAAATCAGCCAAATACTTTGTTTACAGCAAAAGTTCAAAATTATTATGTGGCTTGTAACTGTGATGCAGCCAGCACTTACACTTGTACTTACATTTGTTGATATCTACAGGAAAAATGTAATACAGAAATCCCCCGCATTAATGACCTTCACATTAGTGGAAACTTCGCTTGGACGGACTAAATCACTGTCTGGTCATTAACATTCAGTTTAACGTAATACAGGTCATTAAAGTGAAGATTTCTGCTAAAAAAGTCTGTTAGCATCACTAAACTTCACTTTAGCAGACTGAGTCATTAAAGTGAAGGTGACGCCACTGGAATATTATTGGAAATAGCCCTCGGATGAGGTTGCAGTCAGTTGTTTCCTGTTGTATTGCATGGGCAGTGGTGGTGAGTGGTTGTGTATGTGCATGTTATGTGTTGAATGTGGAGATTTGAGGGCTATACATACATGTGTAACTGTACTGAAGTATTTTGATTACGGAAAACTCCACTTTAATGTCCTGTAGTCTGGTAAAGTGGGGGTCATCCGTACTTCACTTTAACGTTCCCTGGTACGTTAAAGTGGGGGCTTTCCGTACTTGACTTTAACCAAAATTTCACTTTAGCGACCACACACTCCCCCGAAAGTGTACGTTAATGTGAGGATCTACTGTACTACATGAAAAGCCAACAAAATTTGCTACAAATTCAGCCCTAGCAATTAGCTCTACAATTTTGTCATTCTCCCCCAGGGAGGAATGTGTGGTGTCACTCGTAACTGTATGAATCTATGAACCCAGAATACATTATTTGCATCTTAAATACATAAATAAATAATGAATACCATAGTGGACTATATATATATGCACCATGCCTCAGTGGTGTAGTGGTTAGTATCACTGACTATGAGTCCATTGGTCCTGGGATCAAGACCCAGTGATAGCAGGCAGCACATGGCAAAACCCAGCTGTTCATCCTTCCACACAATAAAGATAGCTCAAATCCGTAGACAGATTTGAAAACTAGACACTTTCCTGGTTCCAATGATGTATGATACTTTGCTTTTTGATCAATTTTAAAATTTCAGCCTCAGGATGACAGTTATGTGGAATGATGACCCTATTGTCATATTTTTCTTCATATGTTAGGCTCGCGTAGAAAGATGTCATCTCGTAACTAAGTATAGGCAGCTGGAGTTGATTCAAGCTTTTAAATGGTTTGAAAGAATGATAATTCTTTCGCTTTTACCCATCTTTTTTTAAAGAAAACAATATTAATTGTAGAATGGTATAAAAACAAATTATTAGGTATGACCTTTTTAAGAACCGTAACCCATGTGTCAGTTTTGCGTGTTGTCATTAGAATAGGCTATTATTATTAAAAATTGGGTCATTATATTAGGTTGGGGTGGAGGAAACTGGCTTTTTTGTTGACCCTGTTGGATCATAGGGGCTCCCATTTTATTTTAAAGCCACGAGTGTAAAAGGGCAGAAAATACAAAAATTGTGAAAATCTTTTAAAATTTTGCGTGGCTATCCACTTTCTTAGATGTGAATTGGCAAAAAAGTGTTTTTGTCATAATTCCATCAGATTTTGGACTACAGTCACTTTTTATTGTTTCTTGTAATTGTCAGGTTGAATAAAATGATTAAAGCAGTAAAAATACTTAGGCCAGTCATTCTTATGAAAACGGGCATTGATATTGAAAACATAAGCTGTTATTGCTCAAATTATGTAAATTCCCATTTTTGTAATATCTTAATTGGGCCTATGATGCTCTTTAAAATATCTATAGTCATGTTTTCTAATGTGAGGGATCTGTCTAAATAGTTTCTGACATTGTATATGAGCATGGGCCTTAAATTTCAAAGTCTCTGGTGTTGAAGCAGTTCGCACTTCTAACTCATGTGGTATAATCTTGGTAGTCAAATGGGAGGCATCATCAGTTGCGTGTTCACTAGTTACTAGAGGGGCCAAGGGCATCATCAGTTGCGTGTTCACCAATTACTAGAGGGGCCAAGTCATGATCATCCTCTCTTAACAGTATTTTCATTTCTTGGGAATTGTGTTGCTTTTGGACTAAGATAATAGTCATGGCCATACAGTTTCTTGACCGCAACTTTTACGGGCATTCTTGATTTATCCAGGGAGAATCCACATGCTACTGATACTCGAGTATATGCTCTTTTAACATTTGAGCATTTCCTAACATGCCTTATTTCAGGTTTATTTACTGAAACCTTATCTGTTTGCACCCCATATTTGACAATGACATGCTAGTCTGACTTAGTCCAGATTTGTTGACTGATTGTGACATAAGGGAGTGAGAAAGAGAATCCTAGGGGGAGCTTGTACCACCCTCAATAAATTCCAACTCTGATGCTCTCTGTTACTCCACTTCCTTCTGTGTCTGCAGGGTTTCAAGATGCTACCTTTCATATTCATCCACTTGATCACTAATAAAGCCTGTTTGCTGGGGGCTATTTTGATCATGGTAAAACATTCATTCATTCATTCTCAAACTTGTTTGGATCTGAGGTTGGGCGTAAAATGTTAAGTAGACCCATGTTGCTGCTACACAATTTTCTAAGGCATTCCCTCCATGAGATCTTTTTGGAGAATACTGGATTCATATTTATGATATACTGCATTATATAGTTTTGATAGTGGCTCTTATTTTATTGCTTATAGTTTTTCTTGTCTGGACATGTTCTTGTCCAATGGCCTTAGTCCATAAGTCTCTGTGCTTTGGTGTGTGTTTATTGTATTTTTTTTTTTTTGTTTATATAGTTGGCTTGCCCCCATTTGAATAAGTAATGAAGTAATGATACTAATTACAACCTCATGAACTAATGGCAGCTTATCAATTATAAACACCACTTTGGCCACAATGAAAAATACCACTGCTACAGTCTTAATTCTATGCAAAATACAAATACCATGGTTAGGAGTGGATTTACAAGGTCAAAATCTATTTTAATGATTTTCCCATACAAGAAAACATGGGTATTAGTATCTCAAATCTCATTCAAAGACAAAAATGAATGACAGATGAACAAAACAAGTATTCTCATTTTTTTATGCTTTCACAGCCAGTTTTTAAAAAAAAAATGCCTGCTTTAAAAAAGTAATTTCAGGTGTTCAATTGCATACTACACTACTTTCATAGCTGAAATCATAGGCATGTCATCAAAACTTTATTGTAGTCACACAGCTAATTAGATTAAGCCTCAAACAGTGAATTTTAGTTGAAGATTGTACATTTTGCTATTGTCCAAAACTGTTTTTTTTTGCAAAAATTTTACTGTTTTTTCTGATTTCTGCCCAATTTTTTCATAAAGAGGCTATTTTCTTGTAAAAAAGAAAAAGTTTATTCCTGGAAATTAGAAAAAGGTAGTTGAATCATGATTTTTGCCTAAACATTAATGAAATGAGGCTAGAAATAGCACCTTTTGGCTAAAAAGTTTTTTTTTTTTTTTTTTCAGATTTGCTTCCATGAAAGTAGATACCTATCCACCTATCCATGCAAAATATTAACAGTCATTCCAGCTCAACTGGTACAGATTTCAGAAAGTTGGTCGGGTGATCATCTCTGATTTTTTTCAAATTTTCAGGGTTGATTCATACACCATTCAATAGCTTAAATCTAAAATTTTAGCTTCCTCAGTCAAAAACTTTATGGTCGCTTAAATGGCCCCCACCTTCAACAAAAAATGCCCATGTTGGGCTTGATCGGCCAACGCCTTCATTTTGAGAGGCTTTGAAAAATGTCTTCTAATAGGAGTAGAAACTTCAAATTTGTCATGCCAACACAACTTCTGGTGGGCTTTTCAATTGTGCAAGCTAAAAGGCTGTAGAACAAACAGTTTCTGAGTTACAAGGGCTTAAACATGGCTCCATTTTGAAGCTTGCATCAATTCCTCCCACTTTTACGACTCTACCATTTTCAAAAGTTTTAGTTCTACATCAATCACAGCTGTTTTAATACTCCTAATAGTCTCTATGGGTTGTAAATTTATGAGTGAAATAAAAAAATAACCAAAAAAGGATTTATTTTTATTTTTAAAAATTTCCAAAAGTTGATATTTTCACAAAATTTGCAAAATTAACATCAACTTTGGGGCTTAATATAAAGGTGTCCAAAATTAGTCAGGGAGTTGATACTTCTAATAAAGAAAGATACATATGTGTACAAAAACATATATTAAGGAATAGATCTCAACTCAACTCCTTCATATAGTTTTGGCTATTCAAAGAAAAGTACTTTTTGTGAAAAATTCTGAATTTTTTCCAAATTTTGAAATGTTTAAATTTCTTTTTACAACATTGAATTGTAATTTTACTTCCATTTTATTACTTGGTAAGTTAATTCACAAATGTTAAATTATCTAAATAAGTTTTACTCATAAAAAAGACAATATATACCTAGATTATTACTACATTTGCAGTTAACACAACAGATGGACCAGCTTGTAGGCTCAATACTTGGATCTACCTAAGTAAATCATGTAGAACCGTGTTCTACTGCTCTTTAAGCACTTCCTAGTAATTTAAATTATGCAGTTAGTACAGCTAAACTAGCAGTAACCACCATTTTCAGTACAAAACCTTAAATTTTAAGTAGGTAGCTTTGTTGTATTACTTCCCTTAATACAAGTGTACAGTACTTAGCTATATACAATAATGAATTCCTGAGTTTTTAAGCATGTGAATTATTGGCTATAAGTTCATATTCTTTTTTTAATATGTGTTGTTTTATGTAAATTCGTATGTAAACTTATATATAGCTAATAACTCTTATGTTTAGACACTGACTCAGGAATTTATTATTGTACTCAGGCTTTAAGTCTGATTGTCTTCAACACTCCATGGCCTCACAGCCATAAATTGGCAATTTATTATTCAGCTTGATACAGGTCTGTAGTTACTTAGGCTTTTTTAAAATACTCCTCAATTTTAGATAAACAATCATTTGATAACTTGTACTGTCTCCCCATTTTCCCAGCAACTGTAGGTGGTTCAATTGAACACAAAACATGTTGGAATTGAATCTAGCAAATGTCCTCTTGTTCAGGCCCGGTGGCGTACAAAATAGCTAGGACAATATAGCTAGTGCGACAGAATAGCTAGTGTCAAAATAGCTAGTGCGACAGAATAGCCGATGTCAAAATGCGAGTGTGACAAAATAGCTAGGATCACGAAATCTTGTGAATATGTTAAAACCTGTTAATATTAAAAACCTTGTAAGGGCTTAATGAAAACATTATACATCTATGGTATATTTTATTATATTATTATATGCAATACACAGTTAAAATTAAAAATATTATAATATAATTTATTTACAAATATTTATTTTATTATAAAACTAGAGTATATGCAATACACAGTCAAAATTAAAAATATTATAATATTGTAATTTAATAAAAACATAATTAAACTGTATTGTAATTTATGTTGTAGGTAACTCCACGCAAGAATTCTGCGGTCGTTATTTCGTCCTGATTGTGCCGGGAGATCAGAGTTTTTAACCTTGCATTAACTTCTATGGTTTTCTTCTTCTCAATAGCCACTTGTCTCGCTAAAAATGCCTGCAAAGTTGTTCGTTGAATTCCCTCTTCTCTTTGAATTCCCTCTTCTCTTTGAATTCCCTCTTCTCTTTGAATGCCTTTGAGAAAACGCCACATGGAAGGGTGGATGCTATCATACATTGTTTGGATGGCTCTGTGCCAACCCTCGAGTTTATTAGTTGTTCTTGGTATGCCTTCCTCTGTTCTTTGTCTGATGTTCCACATTTCAGGAGGAAATAAAGGTGGTGTTCTTCCTCTTCTGTGCGGCCTTCCTAGGTAGTTGTCTTCGAAGTATGCATAGAGATCTGCCAATTCATTGCCCATCTGGAACTGTTCTCATTCTTCATCCAAGGCTTCAAAGGCTTCGCTTGTCTGCTCAGGGGGAAGAAAGGCTAAAGCGGGAAGCATTTTGCAATAAAGGCAGCAGTTGCTGTCAGTTGCGTAGCTGTTTGTTAGACCAAGGTTTTGGATTTTTCTCCATACTGATTGTGATAGATGGAAGAAACATCCCTGCACTGAGACATTCGGAAAAACTGTTGTGAATGCTCTAATTGCTGCTTGTTCAAAGTCGAGAGTTACTATATCAGGTACCAGATCTGGACGTTGGTCTTTGAGAATTTGAAATACTCGCTGATATGTTTCGCTTGCCTTATCCAGTAGTAAAATGTAAATGCATGGAAACAAGTAGTCTCCTCTTATCGGATGTACTGTATACAGCTGATAGTATAATTTCGGAACGACTTTGAATGTACCATCACACATCCAATTTGCTGAAACTGCGAGTTGGTCTAGCATTGCTCCACTGGCAAACATGATAATTCGTCTAGGTTGTCCAAGATCATTATGTAATAGAAACCATTCTTGTGTCTCGCCAATGGTGACAGTTCAAAATTGTTCCGGTATTACGAAATCCTCGAGTCTGGATCAGGAAGGTAGTCTTCATCCTGACATTGTCTCTTACGCTGAATGCGTTTCACGAGTGCCTTTCTTTTAGGCAGTCTCGTCAGTGCTTCCTCATTGAGGCCCAGAACGATGTCACTGATAATTCTGAGTGGAGGAGTGGTGGATGCAGCAGCTTCGGCACGCATTTTGTCCATTGCAACAGCAAAATTTTGACGTGCCAGATCTGGAGCATGGTTATGCTCTCGTCCTATCTTTACTTCACTGGTTTCCCTGTAGTTGACAGCTGTTATAATAGTTCCTCTGCAGTCTTTTTCTACACACCGCCAGTTCTGAGTTGTTTTGGTTGTCATATTTTTTCTGTATATGTAACCATTGTAGCATATTTGATCTCCTCCTTTTTGTGACGTTATAACATTCATTTTGAAGGGTATATTTGCTATAAAAGACAACAAACTTTCACTGCATCTAGTTGATGTGATACTAATTCTTGAATGTCTAACTTCGAAATGGCGTCCCACGACGAAAGCTTTTTGTGACGTCATTCCTTCTAGAATAATTCTCTCGAAACAGAGAATAAGATTTAATTAATTCAAATAGAGGAAAATATGGGGACACTTCCTGAAAAGTGGGTTTTGCGAATTATCACGTCAACCTCTCCAAAGTTTGCTCCCCAAAATTAGAAAATAAGAAATAATGAGTTAAATTAGTAAATTAATTCTTTAAGAGAGATGTGGCAACTAAATATTCCCATAGCATGGCTCGTTGGTAGTTTAACATTAAAGAAAATTTCAATTTTTCTTAGTTAACATTTATGATTTTGTTTTATTTTACGCCTAATCGTTAGTCTCAGAGGAGACTAGCTAAATCAATAAAATTAATGTAATAGAATAAATTGTATATAAACTTATGCAAGGATACATTTTATGGCACATAATACATACAAGATTTCGTGATCCTAGCTATTTTGACACTGGCTATTCTGTCGCACTAGCTATAATGTCCTAGCTGTTTTGGGCCTAGCTATTTTGTCGTATACTCATTCAGGCCATTTAAAAGGATTCTTTTTCATGAAATTTACTAATAGATCCTTCTCAGTATCACACACTTCAACTATGTTTCCAACAAACCAGTCACCTTCATAGAAACAGGCCACATATGTACCAGGTTTATATTGGTAAGCCACATTTTCTTGTGTAGCATTGAGGAAGGAAAGTTGTACGTTAAAGAAATTTTCATCACTAGAAATTTTGTACAGTTTAATGCCTGATGATGAAGGTCTAAAGCAGTGATATGAATGGGTTCCTGGGATTGTTTTAATTAAGGAATACCTTTTTTCTAACTCAAATAAATTAGCATTTTCCTCAATTTTGGCTGAATCAATGTACAGAAATTATATACCATTAATATTAGATTTGCACCAATCAAACATCTCTTTTGGATTGGTGATGTGACCTTTACTTGTTGCTTGTAGACTTGCCCGGGCAACTAACCTTTTGACGGTGCCACCAACACCATCACAGGGGCTCTTTCCGTGAGAGGTGGCAAAAAAGTTCCATTCACATGTTAGTTGGAAATCTTTTTTATGTAACACTGAATTAATGATGTTTTTATAGTTTTTATATTGACTTGCTGCGCCATCGCTAAAGTAACAAATATGTTTTAGTTTAGGATTCTGACTTAAGTAATTTCAAGGCTTCACATAAAGAATGAACTGCAGTTGTGTTGTGTGTAAGTGAATCTGATATTACACAAAAATTTGTAACTTTTAGTTCATCATCAACTTTTTGATAGCAGACTACCGGATGCAAGGTAGCCTGGGTATTGTCCCAGTGATGCCCTTGTACGGCATCCTGAATTATAAAACTATAGTTTTCAGAGAAGTCAACAAGCACTAATGCTGTAGAATCATTGAGGTTTTCTTTACAGTGGGACAAATATTTTGATTGGGCTTTTGCTATGAAATGGTGTACTTTCAACTTTTTTGCACTTTCACATATGTCTTCTTCTACATTCGAAACACTTTTTGTCATTGTGACCAGTTGGGTATGGTCTGTATGAAGCCACTGCTTAAAGGAAACCTCATCATCCATGTCATAATCATTGTTTTCAAAAATGGTAAGAAGCCAATCCCGTAATTCATTTAAACCAGGACATGTTTTGCAGTTATTAATCATGCAGTTTCTGGTTTCAGTGTTGCAGACTATTTTCCCTAGTAACTCTCTTAATTCTACTTTGATGGGGAGTGATTCACATAAAAGTTTAAAGTTCTGGTGTATTTCACAAATGCATACATTGTGTGATCCTTTACTCCCACACCCATACACCATTTTGGTCTCAGTTCAAAAAACTTTGATTTGGAGATTTTGTCATTTGGATATTTATTTTTGTAAAGCGTATATAATTCTCTGATATTTGTCAACAACAGTATTTTCTGCTTGTGAACCTTCCCTTGTGGTGTTTTTATTGATTTGTAGTCTTTTTTACCAGGGCATTCTCTAGTATATTAATTGTTTTAGAAAAATTCTATCACTTTCCTTTATTTCATCGCTTATACCCTTGCTACTCTTTTTATTTCTCATTATAGGAAGGATACCTTCTTTTCTCTTTAAGGCCCTCACAGCATTAACCATTCTGGCTGACACTTCAAATTCTTTCATAATTCTTTCTCTGGACCAGGTTTTACCAATTGGAAGGAGTGTTAGAATTTGTATCTTTTCTTGTCTGGTACTAGTTTTACACTTTTCTTTCAGTTCCTCTATCATATGCTGATAACACTTTTCTTCCTCACTCTCTATAGGTTTCTCCGCTTCCTCATCCAAAATGCTAGGCTTCATATGAAGTACTTTTGACAGCTTTGATTTTGTTGATGTTTCAATTTGCTTTAGTTTCCTTTTCGCGTAAAACGTTCGATCTCTTGCTCTTACATACTTAATGGGTGAGCATTCTAGTGAACCTAACATTTCGTCAAATGTCTCCTTAACCGTTTCTTCTGGAACATATTCATCACTACCTGAGTCTTTTTCATCTTCAATCGTCTTGGCTCTAGAGAAGCATGTTGAGCAAAGATTCTGTCCTGGTATCAGATTCAGTCTAGTTGCTATGTCTTTGTCAATAATTTGTAGTGATTCTGCAAATAAAGTAGGGTAATGTAAACTCTAAACACATTGGAAAATAATTTTAAAACCTCAACATTTGGTTATAGGCTATTCGTATAAAATATTCAAAACATATGCATTCAGTAGCACAGTATATAGCCTACCCTATTAAAATTAAATAGCTAATTTAGGTTACAATTTACAATATAAACTTCTTTATGAAATATAAATATATTAGTACCTATATATTTACTTACTTGTTATCTTCTTTTGATGATTTCTCCATGGATCTTGGCAGCTACGTTGCATTTGTTGGTAATGCATTCCAAACATTTTTTCATGGTGGTAGCTTACAGTAGCACTATTTGGGTTGATTACAGTTGCTTTTGTTCTCCACAATAGCAGTTTCCTTGTTTCATCTGTCAGCTCATGTAAGGTATACATACCCACCTTCCTGGTGAGTCTGTGTTCATGACATGGATCATCCAAGTACATACCAAAGCTGCACTTTGATTCTTGATTAGAATAAGCCATTATTACAGGCAGTAAAATTAAGTTAATTGCTCTAGTTAAATTTTCTGAAAATAAAAGATCATGATCTATAAAATAGGCCTGGACATTAATGATTAACCATCATGTTTTACATTTATAAGAATATACAAAGCGAAATGAGCTACCCAGAGCCCTTCGAGTCGCTGGTTGTTTTGACAGACATATTAAATTTCTTGTATGTTTTAGACTTATTTACATATTATTACAATTGTAAATCAACTTAATAAGTAATAAAATGGAAGTAAAATTACAATTCAATGTCATAAATAGAAATTTAAAAATTTACAAATTTTGCAAAAATTTGAGATTTTTCACAAAAAGCACTTTTCTTTGAATCACCAAAACTATATGAAGGAGTTGAGTTGAGATGTATTCCTAAATATGTTTTTTTACACATATGTATCTTTCTTTACTAGAAGTATCAACTCCCTGACTAATTTTGGACACCTTTATATTAAGCCCCAAAGTTGATGTTAATTTTGCAAATTTTGTGAAAATATCAACTTTTGGAAATTTAAAAATAGAAATAAATCCTTTTTTGGTTATTTTTTTATTTCACTCATAAATTTACAACCCATAGAGAACTATAGAAGTATTAAAACAGCTGTGATTGATGTAGAACTAAAACTTTTTGATGCAAGCTTCAAAATGGAGCCATGTGTAAGCCCTTGTAACTTAGAAACTATTTGTTCCACAGCCTTTTTGCTTGCAAAATTGAAAAGCCCACCAGAAGTTGTATTGGCATGACAAATTTGAAGCTTCTACTCCTATTAGAAGACACTTTTCAAGGCCTCTCAAAATGAAGGCATTGGCTGATCAAGCCCAACATGGGCATTTTTTGTCGAAGGTGGGGGCCATTTAAGCGACCATAAAATTAAAGTTTTTGACTGAGGAAGCTAAAATTTTAGATTTAAGCTATTGAATGGTGTATGAATCAACTCTGAAAATTTGAAGAAAATCGGAGATGGTCACCTGACCACCCCTGTACCAATTGAGCTGGAATGACCCAACAGGTTTTCAAAATTTTTGCAGGTTCTTTCTTCTTACACCTATGGCTTTCAAATAAGATGGGAGCCAGAGGGATTTGAAATAATGACCTAGTACCCACCACCCCTATATTAGGCTTTTTCTTATAAGAGTTTTCAGTAGGTACCGTACTTAAGCCAGTGTGCCAAACTCAAAATATAGGATGATCATCTTGCTAGTAATTTATACCTTTGTAGCTAATATCAAAAGTTACACAATTTCTCGCAAAAATTGAGTAAATTAAAAGGTAATATAGTTTCTTTTTCTAATAGGAAATTTTGTTTATGTACAGGATCCAAGGGGTATTAATGGAGGAGAAGGAGGTGGTGAGATGGAGTCGCATATCAAAAAACTCATGGTTCCTGCAAAGTGTTCTGAGAGAGAAATTGAAGATGAAGGGCAGATTTCCCCCACTGAGTCACTTTCTCATCCAGATGACCAAAGAGCAGGAAGTGAAACCTCTCTGTTCACAAATTCACCACCTATTCGTCGGTCAGCTCCATCATCATTTTCTCAACCCCCCACCAAGAGGTTACGATCAGAAGATAAACCTTCTGATGAGGATCAGCTAAGAAATGTGATCTTAGAGTGGAAGAGAGACAAGTTAAATGTTGTGACAAATAATTATAATGAACATCTAATTGAGTTATTCTTTCTTGATCATGAGGGAAACCTAATGGACATGCAAAGTTGGTTAAAAAAACCCACACCTGAGCTTATAAATTATGTTAAAATACATAAACTGGAAGGGGATCAGTCACTTGAGGCAAAACTTTTAGGCAATGGTTCCCCTTTCTCAAGTGTGAAAGTGAAAGAAGAACCAGATACCCCCCCATCAACCCCAGTTAATAAAAGTAATTCCTTAGTTTCAAAGTCATCCAAAAAGTATGGCACTTTGGGTGTTAAACATAAAAGCATTTCCAATTCTGAAGTATCACCTGGAGGTACCCAGCAAGACCAAATGGTTGAGAAGGCAAGGCAGGAAGCATACATAATGCAAAGGATAGCAGCCCTCAGGAAAGAAGGTGTTTGGGGAGAGAAAAGATTACCAAAAATTCAGGAAGCTACAAGACCCAAGGCTCACTGGGACTACCTCCTCGAAGAGATGGTTTGGCTTAGTGCGGACTTCGCCCAGGAACGAAAGTGGAAGAAAGCAGCTGCTAAGAAATGTGCAAAGATGGTCCAAAAGTACTTTCAAGACAAAGCTTTGCAAGCACAAAGAGCAGAAAAAGAACAGGAAATGAAACTTAGGAAAATAGCTGCATTTGTTGCTAAGGAAGTGAGAACTTTCTGGAGTAATGTGGGCAAATTAGTTGAATTTAAAGTTAATGCAAGGCTTGATGAAAAGAAGAAAAAAGCTTTAGATCAACAACTTAATTTTATCGTAGATCAAACTGAAAAATATTCATCCATGTTAGCAGAAAGCATGAAAAAAAATGAATCTTCTAATATCTCAGTTCGATCAGATACACCCTCGAGGGACAATAATTTTTCAGATGGTAAAGAATTAATTTTCTTTTTATTAAGCTAATATTTTGTAGCAATCTTTAATCTGGTTAGGATTCATTACACTATTTAGGCTTGACAGCATGTGCACGCAGTTACTATAACCAAAATATTATAGTTTGACTTATTTTCTTTGCAGAAGAGTTCAAACCAGAGGAACCATCTGATGATGATGAAGCCACTATCTCCAAGGAGGATGACAACCCTGAGGAGCAGGCCTCCGAGGTGCAGCTTCTACAGAAGGAATCAGAACAGACCTTGGAGGATCTCTTAAAAGATTTGCCTCCAGAATATTTTGAAAATATAGACAATAATGATGTAGAAAGTGGGGACTTATATTGCGATAAAGAATCTTCTTCTGACAGCAGGAAAGCTGATGATTCCGCTTTTAGCACTTCAGTAGAAGAGAAAAGTAAGAAAGGGGAAGAAGTGGAAAGAGGAGAAGGAAAGGATCCGGATGAAGGAGATCGAGACTTTCAGATGGAGGAGTCGGAGGATGATGACGAAGCGACAATACAGGAACAGGAAGAGAAGGAGGAAGACGTCAATCACCAGCGGGAATTGGAAGATCTGCGGGTAAACTAACATTTGAGTTTCATTTATAAGCAAAACCGCTGTGAGATTAAAAAGGTATTGAAGGTAACATCCGCGTCCTATATACCCCGAGGAAGCGAGGGGTAGGGACCCGAGCCAGGGCCACCTTAGCCCGAAACAATCGAAGCGGGGTGGCCAGCCTCCCGCCGCTTCGTCGTGATATATAGAAAAGACAACCGTCTAGCTCTAGGCACCACTAGGATTCGAGCCCACGACTCTGCGGAGTCTCGGTACTGTCGGGCGGCACCCTAACCGATCGAGCCACGAGACGCTTATTAAGAAAGTAATTATTAAAACAAAATATATTAAAGATAAGTTGTTTGAGAAATTAGGAATAGAAAGAGGCACCCGTTTAAAGACAAATTAATTTTTAATTAACCTACTTACTACCCTCTTTATTGCAGGCAGAAAACGAAATGTCTGTTGAAGAATTAAGGAAGAAATATGAGGAATTAGCAGCATCTTCCGATCCCTTCGAAGAGGAAGATGATGCCAAAAGTGACGTGACGATGAAGAGTCTTAGAAGTGAAGAGGAGGAGGAGGTAGAGGAGGAAGAAGAAGAAGAATCAGTGAAAGATGAAGAGGAAGAAGAGGAGGAGGAGGAAGAAGAAGAGGAAGAGGAGGAGGAGGAGGAGGAGGAGGAGGAAGAAGAGGAAGAAGAAGAAGAAGAAGAAGAAGAAGAAGAAGAAACACTCGGCTTGGAAGATTTAATAGATCGAAGTTTCGGTCAGAGTGAAGAAGGTAAGAAAGAGGTTGTTGGTGTTGTTGTTGTTGTTTCCATAGCATTTATTTTATTGTTTTGTCCAATGATACAAAGAAATCATTAATGATTTTTCTCCCTCTTCAGTTTTGTAGTTTGATTCTTACTAGAACCGATGCTGTGCCTGTTTATCATATAAAGCTAAATAAAATCACCCATTCACTCGATATACTCGCCTTTAAGGGGTCATTCAAAAACCATGTGGTCTGTTTCCGGGTGGTTTTCAAACCCGTCACCCCCTTGTGGTCATTTGTGGCCAATGACCAAAACCACGTCGTTTTCTGATGTCACCCCCACCCCTTTTTAATCTTATATAAATTCAAATTCAAATTAAAAGTATAGCGAATTTGTTTCATGAACGTTAAAGATTCGAACCTTCCAGAATTTTCCAAAATAAAGGTACACCGAATTTGTGTTTATAAACATTCGAGTCTTCTGCAATTTTCTGGGGTTTACGAAAAAAAAAAAAAAAAAAAAAATATATATATATATATATATATATATATATATATATATATATATATATATATATTTTTTTTAGTTCAGGAAGAACCGATTCGCCTCTATTTAAAGGGCATATCTCAGTGGAAAAACAAAGAAAAAGTGAGAGGAAAGACAGAGGAAAAAGAAAGGGTGGAGGGGACAGTCGAAGTGGAAAAAGACCAAGGATGACAAGGACTGCAGGGTCGAGCCCCATCATCCTTGGGTGCTAGGGCCGGGAGGGCGCACGTGAAACCTCCAGGAACAAGCACGTACAAACGAGCACAAAGAGCACTCAAGAGCACGAGCTTAGAACCCCCTTGCGGGGATATATATATATATAATATATATAATATATATATATATATATATATATATATATATATATAAAAGCACACCGGACAAAAAATTAGTCACCCCTCTCAGAATGTACCTAATAACGTGTGACGGCGCCTCTGGCCTTGATAACCGCACGAATCCGGCGAGTTTAGTATGCGGAGGTACGCCTGCTGTTTCAAATTCATCGTCACTGGAACGAGAGGGCCCATTTCGTGGTACGAAAAACATCCCCAGAACATCACGGAATCACCTCCAGCCTGAACAACACCTTCGACGCATTCAGGATTAAAGGCTTCATTGGACCTGCGATGTACTCGTCGCCTCCCATCATTGGAGAACAAACAAAAACGGGACTCATCGGACCAAATTACACGTTTCCAATCTGCCGCAGTCCAGTTTTTGTGCCTCTGAGCCCATTTATAACGTGCCAATTTGTGACTTGCTGTTAACAGCGGCCTCTTCCGTGGTACCTTGCTCCAGATGTCCATCGCATGCAGTTCTCGTCGCAATGTCCGTTCGGAAATTGGTCGCTGGAGAACCTCATTGGTTTCTTGGAGCAATTGTTCTCTGGTTTGAAAACGATTTGCAGTTACTAGACGAGAAACATGGCGGCGGTCCCTATTGTCGGGAATTGTTTTCCGGCCACAGTTACGCCGTCGATTTTCAGTTGATTGCGAACTACACCACACTTTGTAAACTCGCTGGACAGTACGCGTTGACACACCAACAAATTGGGCTACTTCAGACATTTTGTGTCCGTGGGTTCTGCCAAACACGATGGCTCCTTTTTGCCACTGAGTAACGTCTGCCTCACGACCCATTTTGCAGACTATATCCAACACACATTTTGTTCTTCACCACCTCACGAAACAGATCTGATCCTGTGTGCTACGTCACCGCTACTTGTCACTTACCAGTGCTACATCAGCGCCCTCTGTGTGACCTTGAACTTCCTACTATCGGTGCTATTAGGGGTGACTAATTTTTTGTCCGGTGTGCTTATATATTAAGGTGGTCCACTCTTATAGGGGTGGAATTTTTTTTTGTGATTTGTTTTTATTGCTGGGTTGTAACTTATGAGGATGGATGAGAAAACACCTCTGGGAAAGTTTTATTTGAATCAGTTAATTTGTAGGGGTAGCACATGACACTTGAAGTTTTGGTATAATCTGAAAATCACAGCAAAGTTAATCTTGGTGACAGTACATTACTATTAGGGTAACTAACAATTCCGAAATGAATTGACTAACAATTCCCTCTGCACCTCATTTGATCTTTGTTTTCTCGCCCAGTTGCCAGGCTGACTTCAGTGGTTGAGGAAACTGCTTCCTGTAGTTAGCAACAACTTGCAGGAGATACTGCAGTTGTTCCTCATTCCTGGTGTGGCAGCCGTTGTATTCATTAATGAGAGCAACCCCCCTTTCTGCATGATCGTTCACGACAGAGAGGTTTGCCACTGATTTCTTCGCTATTTGGTAATCAGGATCACTGTCCCAATCCCGCACCTCCTTCCTCAGGTATCCCACACACCTGACCCCAGAGACAACAGCAGTCTTTTTGAGTTTGCTGTTGCTAGTGACTCGATTGAAGCCCCCTCAGCAACACCTTTCCTTCTCTTCTGGCAATCAGGCTTTCCTTCAACTTCCTCCATCGCCTTCACCATTGCTGTTTTAGTCTCTTCAGACACCTCAGGATCGAAAATCGCGAGGCCCACCATCTCCTTCGAAAGATACCAAAGATGACCGCTGAGTTTTTTTAATGCCACTTCCGAAATTTTGGGGTCATGGTATTCCCGAAGACTCTGCAGAAGACTGAGGTCGCTGCGAGGCGCAGCAGCAGCTATTGGCGCTGTCATCCATGCCTGCAGGTAGATGGAAACAGCGAAGACACTGACATCCTTAAGACACTTTTGCTCTCGTGGAGTGAGGGCTGGGATTTGTCCCCTGAACAGCCACATCTTCAATGAATAGATCACCTTAGATAACCATCTGGCTTGGTGCATGGGGCCAGGTCGCTTGAAGGTGTAGTTGTCAATGCTCCCTCCCAAGAAAATGATGGACAGATCGAGGAATTCCTGATAGTCATCTCGAAAGGATTTTGAGGAGTGTTTTTCCTCAGCAAAGCGGAGAATCCAATCTCTAATGGGGGCCAAGAGTCGATGCACCTCTTCATCATCCCATCCGGTGCCGTATGTTCCTGTGTCGATGAAGGTCCATTTGCTCTGAAACCTGCTGAACAATGGAACATCAGGTCCACTCGTTGGGCCATAGCAAGCAGTGAAAACTCCACCGATCATCACTTCCATGATGTGATGACGGCAGGCAAAATGGAGAAGGTCTTTCTTCAACTTCTGCTCCAACAACACACACGCTCCATTCAAACGACCAGCATTGGAGGCAGTGGTGTCGAAACACATCCCCACGACAGATTCTTCGAGGCCCCAATCAGTCAATAATTCAAAAACTGCGCTGGCTTGGTGTTCTCCTGATCCAATTGGTATTTTGGGGACTCCAAGGAGCTGAGATTGACCCGAAAAGGAGGAAATGAGCACAGGCAGCCGATCCACATGCGCATGGTCTCTGGTGTTGAGGAGGTCTGGAATAAGTTTTCCATCCCAGTGGATGATTGCAGGACCGGACTGAAAGGAAGCTTTTAGGCTACTGCAGATCATGATCCGATGTCGTTCTCTCTGCCGTTTGATGGAGGTCCGGGTGATGTTAAAATTCATTGGGCTGTGGCCAAGGCTCAATGCAGTCTCTGCTATTATGTAGGTTGCCATCCTGTCCGTAGTGTGTGTCCGATCTAGGGCAGCAGCTAGATTTGATGTTATCACATTCTTGACTCTTTTCACCTGTTTTGGAGGTCGCTTTCCACCTTTTGCCCATTCATCTTCGGTGGAGGATGACTCGTCAGTGACTGAGGATTCTGTTGAGGACACCAATACTGCTGTACCCGACGTTGATGCACCTTCATTGACTGCCTGCAATACAATCGAAGAAAATGGACAATTAGTGTTAACGAACAACCTAATCATTGCAATCAAATGAAAGTAGGAATTTGAAGAACAATCTCACCTTTCTCTTTCGCATCTCCTCCTCCATCTTCCTGTGGGCAGCTTGTTTTTCTTTTTCTGCTGTTTTTCTGTCTACTCCCACCATGCATCCCGTCTTCCAGGCTCTCGCTGGGCCAGCAAGAAGGCCTTGTCTTCTGGGTTTTGATTAGAGACAAGGCATCAGCATGTGCCATATCAAATAGGTTCCAAAGTGTCTCCTTGAATCCCTCTTCGTTGTACACCTAAATATAAATAATAAATATATATAATATATATATGATAAATGTATTGACTATTGTACAGTATAATATGTCATACTCTCGAGAAACTATTTTATTTATCATTGATCATCCAACTCACCTGCTTCTGGCTCCTCCTCATTCGTCCTTTTTTTATTTTGATCCAATCTTGGTGAAGGTCCAAGATCTTTTGGATTCCTTTGTATTTTTCCCTTGTCGGGATTCGAGCTTTGTTCCAAAATATTTCAAGTTGACCCCACACTACTTGAGCACTTTCCTTCAACTCCTTCTTGAGATTAGTGTGGTGATGAAGGAAGCATGACAATACTTCTCCACGTGATGGTAATTTGCTTCCAAGAAGCTTGTCCTTCACTTTATCTCCTTCAAGGAGATAAAAGCAAGAGCTTCGAACTTGAGTCATCATATATCCAACCACTAAACACAACCAATGAACACTACACCAATAATCTGTCAAGGAAAAGATGTATTACTGGAACTGGAACATAATATACAAGTAAATCTACTAGGTAGTGCAAAAGTGCAAAAATGAAGTACTGTGTGCTACCCCTAAAAAGTGATTGATTTGGGAAAAAATTGGCCAGAGGTGTTTTCTCATTCATCCTCACAAGTTACCGCCCGGCAATAACAAAAAATCAAAACTTAAATTTTATGGACCACCCTAAATTATTATATATATTCGGATAAATTTCACAATTGAAGATGTGAAATGAATAATGATGGAAACCCACAAGGAAAAATAAAAATGATTCCAAGGCCTTTCGTGTATTCAGAAGTACACCTCGTCATTCCCTGACGAGGTGTACTTCTGAATACACGAAAGGTCTTGGAATCATTTTTATTTTTCCTTGTGGGTTTCCATCATATAATATATGATATGATAAACAATATTATAAACAGGATATTTTAATGCTTAGTATTGGCCACGTGGTTAAAAGTCAAGCCCCCTCCCCATATGGCCCTTGGTGGTCAAATAAGGAACCCCCTCCCCCCTTTAAGGGCCACGTGGTTTTAGAATGGCCCCTAACGTATCTACCTCAGTTTTTTTAATGTTATATTTTATGTTGTATACAATAGAAGCCGCGGGTTCGAGGGAACGCAGCGAAAAGGCGGATAAAGAATTGCAAGATGCGTCTGCAGTGGCAGAGTCCCTTCAGCCCAAAGGTTTTACTCTCTCTTCTACGAGCGTGACAACGCCAATTCCTTTCCTTCTGAAACATGAACTCAGAGAGTATCAACACGTAGGTCTCGATTGGTTGGTCACTATGTACGAGAAGAAGTTGAATGGTAAGTTTCTTTGTTCGAGTTCAAGATTTTCATCTTCGAAATAGCTATTTATTACTGGCTAATAATTATAGATTGTTAATTAATTCGCTTTTAAAGGAATTCTTGCTGATGAAATGGGTTTGGGGAAAACCATTCAAACGATAGCATTGTTGGCTCATTTAGCTTGTGAGAAGAAAGTATGGGGCCCTCACTTGATTGTTGTGCCAACTTCAGTCATGCTGAACTGGGAAATGGAGTTTAAAAAGTGGTGTCCCGCTTTCAAAATTCTAACTTACTACGGGTCACAAAAGGAAAGAAAGTTGAAGAGACAAGGTATTTGCTTTTTAATTGTTGAATTTTTTGTTAAATATATATTCTGTAACTAATACATGTTCGAGGGCCTAATTCAGAATATTCTCAGGGTGGACTAAAAGCAACGCATTCCACATTTGTATCACGTCGTATAAGTTGGTCATTCAAGATCATCAGAGTTTTAGGAGAAAGAAGTGGAGATACTTTATTTTAGATGAAGCTCAAAATATAAAAAATTTTAAATCTCAACGATGGCAACTGTTGCTAAACTTTCAAAGTCACAGGTAAGTTTTTTTTTTATTTAATTTAATCTTTTTAGTAATTATTACTAACTGAAATAAATGTGAACGGAAATTTCATTAGCCACATTCGCAAACTTTATATTCATCTGGCACTTATCTCTCGTTTCTTTTGATGTTTGAAAGGCGGCTGCTACTCACCGGAACCCCACTCCAAAATAACCTTATGGAACTTTGGTCTCTAATGCATTTCTTGATGCCAAACATCTTCGCATCTCATAGGGAATTCAGGGAGTGGTTTTCCAATCCTGTCGCGGGAATGATTGAAGGAAACAAGGAATATAATGACACTATTATTAAAAGATTACACAAGGTGAGCGAGCCCGGAACATTGAATTGAATGATGGTGTTCATATTTCACAGAAAATTGTATTGAAGAAAAATTACGTAAATACTGGAAAATTTGGACATATAATGCAGAATGGTGAATATACACGTTTGATAATATGTTTCGTTCTTAGGTTTTGAGGCCTTTCATCCTAAGGCGATTAAAAACTGAAGTAGAGCAACAAATGCCAAAGAAATATGAACACATCGTTATGTGTCGACTGTCTAAAAGACAAAGATTCCTTTACGAGGAGTTCATGTCCAGAACGAAGTAAATTTATTGTTTGTTTTCCTAATGTTTTAATCAGTCGGGAAGCTAAGATCGTATTTTTCTTGGCCTCGGTGGCAACTGTAATGCTTTTAAACTGATAATTTCACCTTCCTTCCTACCTCGCTTATAATCTCCGGAACTCGTTTGATTTTTCCTCATTCCCATTTTTGTAACCCATCCTGCCATACTTTTGAGCATTGGATTTTCGTTATTATTTTCAAGCGAATTAATAGCATTTGATTTCAAAGTTTGGTTATGCACCAATTCTAATTACACTAATGAAAACATCGCTTATTTCTCACCCAAAGGATCCTTTATTATTGAAAATACCACCGTAAATATCAAACTTTTCCAGTCATGGACCCGTTCTTTGATTGGTTGATTCTGAGACTAGATTGCATTTTATTAATAAATGGAAAAGTTAGTTGATGTTTGTGTCAAAATAATTGTGGAAGTGACTGCTTATTTTCCTTAGGATAATATCGAAGTAAAGCCTCTCAATCCAGTTAGTATTTAAATTTTAATCATTTGTACTTCAGTTTGCTTCTTAATAAAAATTTTTCTTTCTGGTCATTTTATCAGCTTTCACTGCAGAATTTAAGTTTTTGTTTGGGTTTCAATTTACTTTAAAATTCCAAAAAATTTACTTTATTTATAAAGCGTGTTTTTAGGCCACTCATCTTGTTCATATCAGTTCCATTTAATAGGTTTTTCCACTGTCAAACATTTTCTCAAAGAAAAACTTTAATGTTTTCTTTCAGGACCAAAGAAACTTTGGCCTCGGGCAACTTTCTGAGTGTTATAAATATTTTAATGCAACTTCGCAAAGTGTGCAACCACCCAAATTTATTCGAGCCCAGGCCAACTGTATCCCCCTTCATGATGAATGCCTTGGTTTATGAGGCACCCTCACTCGTCTATGGTATCACCAGCTATGATCCATTTAAGGTGAATTTAGGCTGTTTTTAAATCGGGCTTTACGCCTTAATCAGTGGAAAGGAATAAGTAAATCGGACGAAGTTATTTTAAAGTTTAATTGTTAAAAAAAGACACTTTTGAAAGACGTGTTAGGAGAAAAGAGTTGCGTGTTTGAAATACTGATTAGAACTAGAGTAGTTATGACAGTGTGTGGTATTTCTTGCAATCATTAGTTTAGGGCTACGTCGTAGCCAATGTCGTAACACCGCTTCCCGTTGATCCCGGATAGTAGTAGTAGTAGTAGTAGTAGTTGGATGGGAGATCGTCCTTTACGTCCAGACTATGTACCGACCCTTGGTTTGGATCCCACATAAAGCTGTAGGTTCCCTCCATCATATGACCTTAGATGTTGCGAAGGAGGTTAAACACCACCATCATAATTTCATAATCCTTAGTTTAAAAAAAAGTGAAACGCCATAAAAAAATTGAGCATTTGTACGATGTAACGAGTTTTTTAATTTCCTTTTTCTTTTCTCCAGCACATTGATTTATTTAGTCTAAATCTTTTACTAAGTGAATTGGAGTTGTGTCTAACTGCATTTGCTGCGCACCGAATTAGAAGGTTTCAGGCACCCCAGAAACTTATTCAGGAAATTGATTCCATACCTGAACTTCCTCCCAAGTAAGCAATTTTTGAGGTATTGTGGCATCTTTCAGGCAGGATTTACTTAAAAAGTGATGATAAAGTCGTTTTCAAAGTTCTGTTAAATTAATTGTTTCAAATTTTTCTCTCTCGTTACACACCAAGAATAAATACAGTATATAAAATGTAAATGGGCAGTGTTCATTTTATAGGCTGCGTATGAAGTGATGAGTGAGTCTCATAGTTTATTTTAACTTTCTTTTAAATGAAGGTGTCCTGCTGGGAAAATCAAACTCCACGTTCGTCCATCTAGTCAACCAATTCCAAGGCCAGGGATATCGCCCCTGTTAGGCAATCAGAGAGCGTCTGCGCCGTCGGTTGTGACCTTGAAACCAGTGAACGCACCCTCTAGCACGTCATCAACCACACCCAATAACGCCTCTACGGGTCAACCACAATCTCAATGGCAGCCTGGCGTTCGGTTTCAGTTGGTGCAGCACGGAGGATCCTATAAAGGTGTGGTATGGAGTGACACGAGTCGTTGGTCAGAGCCATTTTCTTTTTGTTTACTTCAAGGAAAATTTAATGTTATTCGTATGTAGGTTTACTCTACTCGTTTTAGATTTACAATAAACCATAAAACTTTAAAATGTTCGTCGCTTCTAATATTTTGCGGGCATTTTAGTATTTGGGGAGGTATTAAAAATGTTAACATGGATTATTCATTTAGTTTTTGTTCATTCTGATGAAGGTCAAGCTTCTCACTTCACCTTAGACCTACAGTTTAACGTGGAATCCGAACCACTCCCCACCAGCAAGCAGCTCAGCGTCTTAACCACTAGGCTACCCAGGGTACCAATTTATCTACCACCTAATTTCTTTATTGCGTGGAAGGCTGAACAGCTGGGTTTTGCTGCGCACCGCCTGCCGTCACCGGGTTTCGATCCCGGGGTCGATGGATTCGTAGTCAGCGACGCTAACCACTACACCACCGAAGCGCATTAATTTCAGAATAATGTTGATACGAGAAATAAAGACACTACAGTACGAAAAAATTTGGCAATATATAAAAATATTAGAATTGTAATAAAAAACATAGTATGCGAGCTTTTTGTAATTTTTTATACGGTGTACATAAAGTCAGGATCTATTTCTGTGAAGCAATTGGAAATTATATGGAATTCAATCATAAAGTGGTAACATTTATTAAATAATTAAGAGTAGGATTCGACGTGACGCCCATCAGTATCCCTGCACAGCTCAAATCGTTCCGCAGCATTTCTAAACACATTCTGGAGCATTTGCGGGGTTATGTTATCTGCAGCAGTTCGTATACGTGTACGTAAGTGTTCAAGACTCGTAATCTTCGTCTGATAGACGTGCGATTTGATAAAGCCTCATGCAAAGAAATCTAAAGGGGTTAAATCTGGGGATCTCGCTGGCCAAGGTCTGTTGCTTCCGCGTCCGATCCAGCAATTTGGAAAACGTCCATTTAGATAATCCTGAACAATTTTGGCATAGTGACAAGGAGCACCATCATGTTGATAGACGACGGTACTAACAATCCTATCCCCGTCGTCTATCAACATGATGGTGCTCTTTGTCACTACGCCAAAATTGTTCAGGATTATCTAAATGGACGTTTTCCAAATCGCTGGATCGGACGCGGAAGCAACAGACCTTGGCCAGCGAGATCACCAGATTTAACCCCTTTAGATTTCTTTGCATGGGGCTTTATCAAATCGCACGTCTATCAGACGAAGATTACGAGTCTTGAAAACTTACGTACACGTATACGAACTGCTGCAGATAACATAACCCCGCAAATGCTTCAGAATGTGTTTAGAAATGCTGCGGAACGATTTGAGCTGTGCAGGGATACTGATGGGCGTCACGTCGAATCCTACTCTTAATTATTTAATAAATGTTACCACTTTATCATTTTATGATTGAATTCCATATAATTTCCAAGTGCTTCACAAAAATAGATGCTGACTTTATGTACACCCTGTATAATGTATACCTATGAGAGAGACGTGTCAAGATACAAATCAAATGTCACGATATCCCACTTATCTGATAGTGAAATGTACTGACAGCGGACAGTGGGAAATACTTATTTGAACGTAGGCTGTAAATTGGTATTGTATAGATACATTACCTTATAATTTAGAGAGGAACAATTTATTTTTAAGTTTGTCTATTTCCCTACCCGTTTGTTCGTTGGTCGCTTTTTATTCTTAACGCGTTTTCTAAATTTCTCTATGAATAACCATCGCTTTTGTCCCCCCCCCCCCCTTGTAGCTATTCCATTGCCCCCTGGAAGCGCAGGAGGGATGCTGATGCAGCAGACCCCTCAGGGCCCGAGACTTATCATGCCCCAAAGGTCAGTTCAGACTTCCACCACAACCACCACTGCTCAGAGTAACGCTTCTACAACATCCACTTCCGCTACGTCCTCGGGAAGCGTGGGACCGTTCCAGCTGGTCCAGACATCTGCTGGACAATACCTCCTCGCATCCTCACCCATTCAAAAAACAACGAGCAGTACTGCATCTTCAATAGGTCCGTTTTGAAAGAAAAGCTTTTAGGTGGTGTCGATTCATTTTGGGTTTTGTGTTGTTTTCTAATTTGAATTATTGTATATAAATCATAGAATTTTGTTTCGAGTATGCCAGTAGCTAATTATAATGTAGAGCTAATGTATCAGGTCATCCCATAAGTAATGTCGTTTTTTAGATCGGAATTTGAAGGACAAAAAAACTCAACTGAAACTTTTTAATCTAGTATATATTTTCCATCGGAATCAATGACACTCTGCCAACGTCCTACGAGCTTTTCAATGCCATGTTTATAAAATTCAGGTGGTTTTGAGGCAAAAAACGTATAAAAACTGGTGTGCGGGTCATCAAAAGAAGTATACCGATTCTCGTCAAGATAGTTTTGCAGACTCCTGAAGAGATGATAATCTGAAGGCGCAAGGTCTGGAGGATGTGGAAGTTTTTCCCACCCAAGCTCCTCAATTTTTGCAGAAGTGATCCGAGCGGTATGATGACGTGCGTTGTCGTGGTGGAACACGACTCCTTCCCGATTAACCAAAGGAGGTCTCTCTTTCTTTTAGTGCAGTGTTCATCGATCCAGTTGTTGACAGTAGACTTGAGCGGTGATTGTTTGGTTGTGTGGTAAGGTTTCAAAGTGTATTACACCACCTTTATCCCACCAAACACTAAGCAACACCTTCCGAGGGTGAAGATTTGGTTTTGGCTGTGGTGTCGCTGGTTCTCCGGCACAAACCTACTATCGACGGCGCTTAACATTCTAGTACAGTATCCACTTTTCATCACGTCACTAAACGGATCTTGGAGTTCACGGGAATGAAGAGCTGTGCTATTGTTTACCCGCACCCTCAGATTGTCGACCGACAATTCATGTGGCACCCATTTTCCTAACTTAGGCACTTTCCCGAGTTGTTGCAAATGTCGATGTATGGTGGACGGGGATGAGTTGAGTTTCTGGGCCAATTCTTCGACAGTTGTTGAACAGTCTTCTTCAAGTGCGGCTAACAGTGGGTCATCATCAAACTCAGCAGGGCGTCCAGAGCGTGCTGCATCTGTTAAACAGCAGTCATCATTCCTAAACTTTTGAAACCATTTTTGACATTTCCCCACATGCAGAATATCGTTGCCATAAACGTCCTGAATGTTTCGCGTTGCTTCAGTAGCACTATTCCCTTTTTTGAACTAATAAAGCATTATATGCCTGATATGCTCTTCTGATACCGTCATGTTTATGAGGGGTTCACATAAAGCAAAACACACGTCTTCACTGGTCAAGGTCTGTTAAGTATGTAGCGAAACACGATAGATCTCCTCTTAGATATAACCTTCGGAAAATTTATGCTTAAACCGAGTAGGACTAGTTTAAACTTAATTTATCATAAAAAATGACCTTACTTATGGGATGACCTGATATTAATGGTATTGTAGAGTTAAAACGTTTATTAATTTTTAAGGATATAGTGGTAACACGGCCGTAGCTCTTTTGCAACGCCTTCAGGGTTTGAAAGGGCTTCAGGGCTCGGTAATTACTACAGGGGCTGGAGGAAGACCGGTTTTAAGGTTACCAACATCGTCTCTAAGACCCAATTTACCGGTAGGCATCTTGTCAGAGTATTAGCGTGTGTTAATTGGTTTATAAAAAACACTTGTTCATTGTTATTTACTTCAGACCTGTTATTGAAAGGGAAATGTAACCTTATTAAATATATACTTTTTTTAATCTCCGTTCTCGAGTAACATTTTAGTCGTTTCAGACTTGTGGTGCGAGTACAACTACTACTACTACTACTCCATCGAACAATCCGAAGTCGGTTATGCAGACTTCAAATTCGAGTCAACAGGTAGGACTATTGGCGCTGTAGTTCTTAATAAAGTAGTCCATACGTTCATTATCCCAATTACGTCTCAAAAGTAGTTGGAGTGCGCGTAAAGCTGGTATTGCCACCAGAGATGGGGACGAGTCCTTGCCAAAGATCTCGAGGCCGAGGCTAGCATTTTTTAAAAAAGCCTCGAGTCGGAGGGTGAGCCCGGTTTTTGAAGGACTCATGATTTCTGTGTGATTATATTGTCAAATTAATTACGTGTTATTTATGTATTTTGAAATATTTATCAAGATAAAATTACTATTTTAAAACCAAAAAAACGCGCGCGTGTAAAAAATTTTAATGTTTTATTCGATACAATAAATTGTACAACAATAATCACTCTATATACTAAGCCACTTACGCATATCAATTTCGTGTAATTATTTAAAAGCATACTATATTTACAATCATAGGCAAATTATACATTTTCACTTTAACACTCTTTTAGAGTTTACGTGGTATGTATTTCATCATAAGGGATTCAAATGTAAGGTCAGTCAGCTTGCGTTTATATATTTCTTCGTGAGAGGGAAATGAATCTCGTGGAAGAGCTCCGATTGGTGGAAATTGTAGCTTCCTGATTGGTGAATTCGTGCGTGTCTGCTTAGTTGGTGTGTCGCTACGGGAGACACACATTGTTGGTGTCCTACACATACACTATGTAATAGATAGCGTGTATGCGGGCGAAATAAAAAAGTTATCGCGAAGGATTCGCGCGTCTTTTTCATTTTTCACCCGGCCTCGAGGCAGAAGCCGAGGCCTGAGTCCCCCGTGTCTGATTGCCACTCCATAGTGTAATGTAGGTGAACGAAAAGTCCGGCCCCATATGGCATATTTCTTAATTAATTTATAATGTTTAAACTGGCAGGCTTTGAAGCCATTGGTATATGTCCATTCTCTTACACAAACTATTATGGACATTGCATAACATTCTAGAAGAGACGTTGTCACACCTTTCGAATGTTAATTTTTAGTTCTTCCGTAAACTACACACACTCGTAATAGAAAAGCCTATTTTTATTGTATTTGTTCATTTATTTTTTTTAATTATTTTTTTTAGAAAAACTTCAGTTCTAAGGAATATAAGTATACTTTGTCAATAAAATAATTTATAAGAAATATAAAAAATTTATTCTCTTTATAAAATACAGATTTTATTTTAGTTCATGGTGTAATATAAATTTTCAGCTTTCTTCTAACATCTCCATGAGTTAGAGGAATCAGAAAGGCTATGCAGTCAATACAGTGTACCATTTTAAAAGCAGTATAAGCCTATATGCAGAATGAATCTCAACATTAAGTTTACAGTATATGAATTGTAAATGAATCTATAACGAAATTGGCATGTTCATAATAATCCATGAAAGGTAGAATATGGTCAACAGATCAGTTTTCAAAACACGCTGCAGTGATAGGTTAACAATTTACTACTAGTTAAGCATTCATTGTAGCAGTAGAAAACAAGCATGAAATAAAATACCATAGTATGTACTATCTTAAAGATAAGTACGAACTGTCATTTAACAGTTCCAAACACCATATCTATTAGGCATAGGGTAATTGTAATTGATTCTAATTAAATTTGTTCATGTAATTGGCAAGTAATTGACTACCTAAAGTGTAATTGTAATTAATTACAAGAGGAAACTAAGGTAATAGAGACAATTACAGTCAATTACTTTCAACTGCATGAATATTAAAGTTAATGGGTCATACTTATAATTTAAACTACTACTACTTGCTCATCGTGTCTCAGGAGGCTTTCTTTTGAAATAAAATGTTCCATTTATTTCAAATGTTCCTAATTAAAGTGCCAGTTTATTGCCATTATTATTATTATGATTATTATTATTATTATTATTATTATTTTGATAAAATAAAATGCCAGTTCTTTTGTATTATATGAATACTCTTATTTTTTGAGTGCCTTATATTTGGTTTCATTAGACCAGGGGTCTTTAACCTCTGGGTCGCGACCCAAACTTGGGTCATTAAATTGTCATTTATCATTTATTTATGTTATCCCTAATCATTTTACCATTATTATTTATTTTATTATCTATTACGAGGGAACTGTTTGAAGGCATTGGTCGCCGTGCTAGCCCCGAGACCAGAATTTGGATCGCAGCCTGAAAAGGTTAAGAACCCCCGCATTAGACCATATGACATACATACCGGGTGATTACAAATGATCTTCCCGATTTTAAACATTTATTATAAAAAACTAACAAAGTTACAGCAAAAAACAAGATATACAAATAAAGAATATTTCGGGGAATTTTTATTTGTAATATTGAACACGGCATAAAGCAAAGATTACTAGCTGAAATCCACCCCCCTACGTGGTGGTAATTTAAATTCTGCGAGTGCGGCAATACGTTTAGGATAGTGGAATTAACTCTTAAAGAATAAGTGCATTGACAAATAAAAGAATTTTTCTTTTTTAATATAACAATCGTAAATAAAAGTACTATGTTAAAACTCCCCTCTTCCCTTCACGAGTGCCAATTTTTCTTCTAGAATGTCGAACAATGTCCTCAGCATCAGTTTACGCATTTTAACTCTGAACTTTAGCTCATATTTACTCGAAACATTTTATTTATTATTTGTTAGCAATATTCAAAAGCTTAATATGAAAAATTTCTCTTAAAAGGGTTTCTCTTTTATTTACCTTTAGTACTAAAATTATGAAATTATAGTTTTTTATTTTTAAGTACAGTACTTTGGTCTATAAGAAACGCTTTTATGTCATTACTTTGGCTAATTAATTAATGATAACTATTGAAGTTAAAAGAAAAAGTAAGTTCGTAATGGTAAAAGCTTTTTATATATGTACCGTATATATATATATTGCCACGTTCCCAATATGGCATGTTTATACCTATACTCTCACGCGATTTGATAAAGTTTATAATTAGATTGTTTATTCATAATTATTTGCTGAAACCTCGTGTAATTGTCTTGAAAATATTAACCCCTTCAGTCACAGTGAAATATAATAATAATATAAATCGTACTAAAATGCAACTTTCTACAAATTTTTCTGTATATTTAATAATATAGGTTTAGTTTAGTTGTGGGAAAAGGAACCCAAAATGCGTGTAAAGTAAGAGACAAGTTACCGAAATATTTGGTTTTGAATAACGATAAATCTTATACTTTCTGGTATATATATATATTTTGATCAAAATATTGGACGACACGTCTGAAGGGGTTAATTTTACACCTGGACTCTCAGAATTTTTAATTAAGGTTGGTTAGGTAGAACAAGGACATAATTTTAGTACCTTGTAGCTCTCCCCCCTCCTGAAGTCCTCCCTCCAGTAAATAATCTGATATGTTAAGAATTGAAAAAGTTTGTCGTCGTTTTCTTTTACAGATGACGCCGCTTTCGAGTTTGAAAGCTTCATCACAATCAAGTTCTTCACAGAGTTCCGTGAATAGCTCCCCCACCACTTCTCCCGCTAAACCCGTTCAAACGAGTTCTCACTCAAATGAACCGAAGGAAAGTGAAATTAATTGTGGCAAGAAGAAGGAAGATGTTGGAAATAAAAGTATATTTTATTTGGTAAGTAAAATTAAGTTCCGTTCACTACTTCCAGCAATGATGAAAATTGGTCGTTATTGACTAGGAAAGCGTAAAAGTGAAAGTGATGCGTAGAAAGATGATGATAATTGAAAATGATTTGGTACGTAAACTTAGAAGCGGTGAAGTGTGCAGTGTAATTAAATTGTATTTTGAGTTTTGAAATTTTTTGTACTGTAAGAATAAGTATGTTTTTGACGTGTGAAGGTTACCAAATATAGGAATATAGTATTTTTAAACGGAGTGAATGAAATTAAAGTTTCTTATTTTCTTAAAGTTTTGAGAACATAAGTCAACAGATTCATTTTGCGACATTTTTCAACCAGCATTTAATACCCACAGAGTGATTTAGAAGAAGATCGCAAAATAAAAAGAAAAGAGAAGTTGAATTTTATTGCTTCACTCAATACAAGACGGTGTCACGCATGCCCTATTTATGGTTCAGACTTAATGGAGGCTGTGAGTGTTCTTTTAGGCCCTATTAAAAATGCTGCTCTAAGTAAGGGATCGTACTGCGGGCAAGGCTTGGTTCACTGCCAGAATGCTCCCAACTGTACCATTAGTCAGTATTGGTTGCAGACTGAATGTTTGCACCACCTCGTGAATACTCCTCAGACTTACTTCGATCAGGTGAAAGAAATCACGGATCGTTTTGTGTTTTGCGTTCCATCCGTGGTTGCCCCAATCCCCACACTGAGAGTGAGTCATCCACATCCCTCCAAATTGTGGGAGGAGACGTGTAAGGAATTGATGCTGAGAGAGGAGCTCACCAAGCCCATTGCTCCTTTCCACTCTATTGTGAATGCATCCGTTACGCAGTTCCCAGACCCAAGATTAATTCAGTATGATTGCGGTAAGTGAGTGAGGATGGAGGAAATTATTCCGTAGAGAAATGGATAATGTTTACAAATTTTTAATTTCATATTCAGCGTTGTTGTTTTCAACCGTAACTCGCCTTTCTTAAGATGTAAGATTAATCGTTTATTCAGTAAGGACATGAAAGATAGATGTTCTGTTTAGAATTGATTGCATAGGCAGCTCGGGGAATCACCCTTTAAACAATCACTGTTGATCACCGCATTGTGATAATTTTTAAAATATAGTTTGAGCCTTCTGTCACTTATGTTTTACTGCATAAATTTGAAAATATCCGATTTATTTGCAGGAAAATTGCAAACTTTGGACAAACTACTCCGGCAACTGAAGTGCGGAAGTCATAGGGTCCTGATATTCACGCAAATGACCAAGATGTTAGATGTATTTGAAGCATTCCTTAATTTCCACGGACATCTTTACCTAAGGTTGGATGGAACAACCAGAGTGGAACAGAGACAGGTTAGTAGTTGGATTGACGAAATGATGAATGAATATTGGCTAAGTATTATTTCGCTTATCGCTTATGAGATGTTTGGAACATAAATTTTCTTTTGCTTTCAGAATTTGATGGAAAGGTTTAATCAAGACAAAAGAATATTCGCATTCATTTTGTCTACGAGGTCTGGTGGCATAGGCGTAAACCTTACAGGAGCAGACACTGTCATCTTTTATGACTCGGATTGGAATCCAACTATGGATGCTCAGGTACCCAACATTCAGAAAGATTTGGTGGAAAGTATACCAGATAAAGTTGAATAAATCTTATCCCAGACCGCAATTTCGTTGATAGTAAAATTTTGTATATATTTAGTATTGTTTCAGAAGTTGAGTTTATCATGTTCCTCAGTTGATGTAAAGCTCCATCTTATCGGCCACGTCGTCGTAACACCGCTTATCGTTAGATCAACGAAGTTAAGGGACGTTGGGTCTGATCAGTAGGTGGATGGGTGACCATTCTCTACGTTCAGATGATGTAGCGACCCGTGGTTCGAATTCCATATAAAGTTGTAGGTCCCCTCCGTCTTATCACCTTTGCCGTTAAGAAACGGGTTAAACAATCCCAGACATTCTCTCTCTGCGATCTACACCAGTTATTTAGAAAATACAATGAATGTAAATACTGTAGTTTTCCATGCAATCATTTTGGATACTGTTTTGTAGGCGCAAGACCGATGTCATCGCATCGGGCAGACGCGAGATGTCCACATTTATCGCCTCATCTCTGAGAAGACTATTGAAGAGAACATCCTGAAGAAGGCGAACCAGAAACGGCTGTTAGGAGATCTCGCTATTGAAGGAGGGAACTTTACGACAGCCAGCCTCAAAACAGTGAGTTTGACTGTCCTTAATTAGGTGCCAATATTTCTTCGGTTCATGAAGGAAAAGTGAGGGGTCGCGCGTCTTAAGATACCTAAGCGCCACCACAGGCGAAAACGTGTTTTTGATGGATATCACTATTTTCACCCTTCCTCTATCGCGTGGTTTGGGTTATAATCAGGGCTGTGGAGTCGGTAGACCAAGCCTCCGACTCCGACTCCTAGAATTTTAGAAGGGCCGACTCCGACTCCTGCCTCTAAATAATAATATAAAATATACTTTGATTATATTAACCCAGAATGGCATTTCATCACTACCAAGTGAATCATCAGGCTACTTTTTAAGCTCAATTTCTCTAAATTTAAGTCTTAATGGTTGTAGCTATGCCATTATGGCGTAAAAGTGAAAGTGATGCGTAGAAAGATAATATGAACGAAAAGTACGTGATTAATTTGAAAGCGAAGCTATATGTCACATTTGTTATGGGTATGTGGAGATTTTGGTATCATTTATTAACTTCTAAGTCTTCTAGGAAAAGCTCCTAGAAAGATCATGATGTAGGGGAATCATCATAAAATAACTATAATGCAAGATAGGAGGTTAAAGCTCCTATTAGGAGCTTTAACCTGAACCAATATAAAGTACATCATAAAAAAAAGGAGTCGGAGTCGGTCCATTTTTACCGACTCCGACTCCTCTAGCAATGAATTTACCTCCGACTCCGACTCCACAGCCCTGGTTATAATGACCTTACACTAGAAGTATGGTTGAAAACCTTATGAAGCGAACTACTTTTTTCACCTCTATCGCCAGCCAAAAGTTCACCCAAAGTTCGGTATAATAAGAAAATCAAAAAAATATATATAAAATATGGAAATTTACTCCAAAAACTCATCAACATCTTCATTAGCATACTTAGAACTCTAATTTAGCCAAAAATGAACGTTCTAGCTCAATTAATAACAGAGATACCATTGCCAAAATATTGCTGAACTTTGGAGGCGATTTCTGGCGAATTTTAATTTTGGCGCTTAGGTACCGTAAGACGCGGGACCCCTCAAGTGTCTTGTATATAAATATATAGTTAGCATTCTATAAGAATTAATATTTTTTCTTCAGCAAACTATACAAGATCTGTTTGAGGTTGATGTCAATGAACAGGATGCTTCCAAGAGAATGAGAGAAGTGCTGGACAAGGAAAAATCTCAGGAAGAGGTTAGTTAATTTTTACGTAATTTTCTTCCATTTCATGTCATTTTGGTACTGTTGAGGGTTCAGGGCCTCTGAATTCCCCACGATACAAGTTATTCTAGCACTTCTGTTACTAGTAAATAAAATCTGTAAAAATCGTTGCGTGGTTGAGGTGGGGATTCGGTAATTACTAGCGCTTCTATAAACCACTTTTACCGCATCTTTTATACCCATCTTAGTGCGAGTAGAATGGAACCCGTATATTTAGTTTGACAATGTTAAACGAAAATATTGAGCATTGGGTTTGCACCCAGTGTAAAATTTTTCTTTGATAAGTTTTATGTTGATTTAGGTGTTGAGGAATTTGATGGAAAACATAATTTCAGTAAAAAAAAGTTCTTGATGCTTTTCTTGACCCTCTAGTACATTTTAACGTTTATCGATCAATCAACCACTAATTATTATTTACCTAAAATTTAAGCGCGCACACGCTTTAGTGCTAATAATCTAACAAAACTCTCTCAGAAGTTACTTATTTGTGGCACATTTTTTTTGGGTTTATCCTGTCTATTCTCCAAGTATATGCAGTCGTGGGTAATAATATAATAATAATAATAATAATAATAATGCTCGTAATAGGAGTTCCAGAATAACTGGGCCCATACCGAAAGGGTATTGAATACTGCGGTAACCCACTTAAAATGAAAAGATAAATGTAATGGTAAATTAAAAAAGAAAAAAAATACGAATACGGAACACACTCCATTAAATCGTGTTTGAGTTGATTGCTTAACTGCAGATTTGTGTGATGTACTTTCCTTGGAGAGGAGGATAGACAGGATAAACCCAAAAATGTGCTATAAATAAGTAACTTCTGAGAGAGTTTTGTTATATTATTAGCACTAAAGCGCGTGTGCGCTTAAAAGTTAGGTAAATAATAATTAGTGGTTGATTGATCGGTAAAGGTTAAAATTAAGAAGTTCAATACATGGTCTTTTATACTACTGACAAGATCATCGATGATAATTTGGCCGTAGCAACATTAGAATCTTTTTGATAGGTTTTATTTAAAGATTGATAATTTGTCTTCATCCATAAATCATTAGTTTTCTTCGTCCCCTGAAAGTAACTCGTAATTTAGTTTACTTCAGTCTGTCTTGCTCGTTGAGACGGCTATTTTCAATTATTTTGAGGCTGAAACGAACAAAGAATCGCTTTTTAAGACAAAATTCGAACTGATTATATTTCAGACTGAAAAGGAGACCGTGAAAATGGGAGAATTTGAGAATGCTTTGGCAGCAGCCGAAGATGAAACTGATGTCGAGGCTGCAAAAACTGCGAAGGCGGAGGCAGCTGCCGAATTGGCTGAATTTGACGAAAACATTCCATTAGATGAACAAGAAGGAGAGGAAGTAAGCAAAGCTGAACAGGAAGTGGCATTGCTAATGAAACAGGTAAATTTTTCTTCACTTCGCGACGTTGCACTTTTTAAATATTACTCATTCTTGGCGTAACTGTACTTATTGACATTGGAACAAGATGTGAATATTCCGTATTCGTGGTTGCGAGAATAAATATGTAACAACATTGTACTGTAGGTTTTAGTCTTCAGGGCCCAAATGTGTTTTTAGCCACAATTTTTACCTCATCGTTAGAGAGGACGAAATTTTACCTAGTGGAATATGACACTTTAAATTCCATTATATTGTCTTTGTTTCACTGAACAATAAAAAGTTTTAAGAACGAAAACGGAGTAAATATAATCATTTCATTTATGCCGTAGAGTTTCTTATTTTACTCGTTTCCACTGTATATTATTAAGGTTTTTATATTAAAGAACCGTTCTTTTCATTGCAGTTAACTCCGATTGAGAAGTACGCGATGCATTTCCTGGAAGAGAGTGATGAAGGTCTCTACGCGGAAGCTGAAAGACTCGCGGCGGAGATTGAGCAGCAGAAGAAGGAGTGGGAGTTGGGTCGGTTGCAGGCGCTGCAGGAGGAGGAGATGCGTCTCAAGTGCAACGACGACGACGACGACGACATGTTAACGTATTCCTTAGTCGACGCTCACAACCAGGTTAAGAGTTCAGGGAGGAAAGGGAGAAGGGTTGGGGTTAAGAGAAGGGATAGTGGAGGGGCGAAGGCTCAAGGTTCGCGCCCTAAGAAAGCCAAAAATATCCCCTCGTCAGATGAGAATAATGATGATTCTGAAGAGTCTGGTAGGAATTCCTCCTCTTCTGATGAAGAGGAGGTGGAGGAAGAGGAAGAGATGGAGAGAGAGACTTCCAATGATGAGATCGAGGAGGAGGAGGAGGAGGAGGAGGAGGAAGGGAAGATTGGGAAGGGAAGAAAACGAAAGGTTCTTCTCTCCCCATTGGTCTTTCTCCGGTCTTAAGGGCCTCCCCTACAGAGGAGAGCCCCCGCACGAGGTCCAGAGGGCCTCTAAAGATCAATCTTTGGACGCTGGACGAGACTCCGCTCCCTCTATCTGGTCGGGCAAAGCCTGTTGGCAGCGCCAAAAGTCCCGTGCCAGACTCTTTAGAGAACCCAGAGAGTAATGGGAATAGTGGAGAAAATGGGGAGGGTCTCGTAGTGAATGGAGACATTAATGGGCACAAAGATAAGGGTGAGGACAGGGTCGATGAACCTATATGCTCAGAACTTAAGGAGAGTGAGGAAGAGAGAGTCCTTCCTTTCTGCAAGGCCGGCGAGGTTCCCTCTCTCCTCACTCCTATATCCCTGCCTAACGGGGGTGAGCTCTAGCCATGTAATATAGTTTGTAATTTTTTTATTGTAATTTATTTTTTTACAAATGAATTTTAGGTGCTTGAGTAGCCAATGTGGAAGTTCTATTAAGTTGTATATATATATTGTCATTGAATTTCTGTCAATTGAATAAGACTGTGATTATTGACTGTAAATATGTAAGAAATGTCTGTAAATGCAAATAAAATCTCATTCTTTCTCTCCTGTTTCATTCGGCAAACCAGTTTAGTATTTAGGCCCTTGAAGCAGTCTTTGGTGTCATGCCTTCCTTCAGTCGTCAGTGATATGGATCTAATGAATCAATCGTTGCTCACTCTTTCTTTCATTGACCCTCGTTTGGAATGGCTCAGGCAGGTGTTCCTATCGCTTCTGTTTTGACACCAAAGGGAAAAGGGCCTGCCATACCAAACTGGTCTTGCCATGAAACAGCTGAGGAAGGCATGGCAACATGAGTACCCATCATAGTAATCGCGCATTTTAACAACTAATGGAGTAGGCACGATTTTTATCTAAGAAAGAAGGGGGGGGGGGAGTTGCTGCTCCTTTAGTGTAACACTTCCTGATTATATATGAGTCGTCGCGCGTCTTAAGATACCTAAGCGCCACCACAGGCGAAAACGTGTTTTTGATAGATATCACTATTTTCACCCTTCCTCTATCGCGTGGTTTGGATTATACTGACCTTACGACACGAAGTATGGTTGAAAACCTTATGAAGCGAACTACTTTTTTCACCTCTATCGCCAGCCAAAAGTTCACCCAAAGTTCGGCATAATAAGAAAATAAAAAAATAAAAAAAAAAATATATAAAATATGAAAATCTATTCCAAAAACTCAACATCTTCATTAGCATACTTAGAACTCTAATTTAGCAAAAAATGAGCGTTTCTAGCTCAATTAATAACAGATACTATTGCGAGAATATTGCTGAACTTTGGAGGCGATTTCTGGCGAATTTTAATTTTGGCGCTTAGGTACCTTAAGACGCGGGACCCCTCATATTTATATATATATATATATATATATATGTGTGTGTGTGTGTGTGTCGGTTGAGGTACACCGCCCCATGACACCCTCGATTACTGACTCGGTTCCCCAGGTGGACCCGGTCGAGAGGGGCCTGGCCCTTCATGGAGTCCCCCTCCATTCGGCTCCTGCTGAGAGTGGTCGGGTCTCTCCTGGATCTACCTTTCCCACCTGTGGTGGATCCCCCCCCAGCAACACTTGTCTGGTGTGACGAGTCCTCGAACATCTGGTTCTCCCTGCCCCACCTCTGGTGGGGAGTCGGGGGTTTCGGCTGGGCCCGTCTCCTCTCCCCCCCCCCCTCAGGGGAGCCCCCCTCTGAACTCCCTGTTCCACTTTCCCACTTGTTCTACTACGGGTGAAGCAGCTGCAGAGTCTGTGGCCTCCTGTAATCGGGATCCTCGTCTCCCGGGCTTACCCCCTGTGACCCCTACCCTCCCCGTCCGGGGTGGGTCGGGCAAGCCGATTCCGTCCCTGGTTACGGACCGTTGAGTTTGCTGCTCAGCTTGGTCCGTGGCTATTTCTCTGTTTTCTCTGCCTCTTATTCTGCCCCTTCCCCTTACAGTTCCATTTTGCATTGGAACTGTAGGGGGCTTTTAGCTAACTGGGAGAACCTTGCCTCCCTGCTGGAGAGCGAGCGGCCTTCCTGCGTTTGTCTCCAGGAGACTATCCTGGCTGCGCGGGGGCTCCCTCGTCTCTCGGGCTATGTTGGTTTTCCTTGCACTTCCGGATGAGCACACACGCCGGCCGGGTGCGGCGATTTGCGTTCATCGTTCGTTACCCTCGCGAGGTGTGTGTCTTCGTACTTCATTGCAGGCCGTGGCTGTGCGGCTCTTTTTAGATCGCTAGTACACTGCCTGCTCGATTTATATTCCTCCCCATGACCCTCCTCCTCGCGAGTTGGTATTGCAACTGCCTCGACCGTTTCTCCTCCTCGGGGACTTTAACAGCCGCGACCCGGCTTGGGGAGATGTCCGGTCGACAAATGTTGCTGGTATGTTGCTCTCCTTAATGGAGGAACTTTCCTTCGCGTGCCTCAATTCCGGCGAACCTACCTATTTCCACGAACCCACGGGTTCATCTACCTGCATTGATCTCTTCTTGGTGTCCCTCGATGCCTTACTCGATTTTTCGTGAAGGGTGTTGGGGGACTCTTATGGCAGTGATCATTACCCAGTCTGTTTTGAGCCGGTCGGACCGCAGCCGGGTGTCTCGTCTCGACCGAGGTGGTGCCTGGCGCGGGCTGACTGGCCATCCTTCAGAGCTCGTTCCGTCATTGCCCGTTCGGTGTTGGACTTTGGCTCTGTAGATGAGAGCCTGGAGTTTTTCGAGCGAGTGGTGATGGGCGTAGCGGAGGACTGTATTCCTCGATCTTCCGGTAGCCCGCGGACGCGTAGCGTCCCGTGGTGGACTCTAGCATGTCACCAGGCTGTGTGTGAGAGGAACAGGGTAACGCGCCACTTCCACCGCACCCGGTGCACGGACCACTTGATTGAGATGCGGCGGGCGAAGGCTTTCGTCCGCCGGACTCTCAAGTTGGCCCGTCGGGCCTCTTGGCGTGCTTTTGTGTCTGGCATTTCCTCGTCTACCCGTTCTGCTGCTGTGTGGCGGAAGGTACGTAGTATCGAGGGGAAGCCGGTCCCTGCCCGTTGCCCTGTCCTTCGTGACGGGGACGGCTTCCTTTCGGATCCTACTGCTGTGGCCGATCGGCTGGCCGGGGCTTTTGCTGCGGTTTCCCGTTCGCCTTCAGCTGCGGATCGTCCTTTGTCGGATGTTACGTTCCCGCCACCTGGGAACGAGTCCTGTAACCGTCTCTCTACGATGCGGGAACTTCGGGCTGCCTTGGCAACCCGTCGTTCTTCCGCCCCTGGCCCTGATGACATTCCGTATGACTTTATTCGGAATCTGCACCCGATGGCCCTACACTTCTTGCTGGATCTTTTCAACCGGATGTGGGTTGAGGGGTCGTTCCCTTCCCGTTGGAGGGAGGCGATTGTGGTCCCGATACCTAAACCGGGGAACGATCCGGCGGAGGTGGCGGGCTATCGGCCTATTGCCTTTACGAGCTGCTTATGCAAACTCCTGGAAAAAATGGTGGCCGTCCGACTTTCATTTACACTGGAGTCGCTTGGGTTATACCCACCGACCCAGTATGGCTTTCGTCGGTTTCGGGGTACTCTGGACCCCCTTCGCCTCCATGGTCATGACGTACAGGAGGCCTTTTCCCGCCGGAATCTTGTTCTGACCGTCTTTTTGACGTCCAAAAGGCCTATGACACTACCCGTCGGGGAGTTGTCATCGACTGTTTGAAGTCTCTTGGTTTCGTGGGCCTTTTGCCCACATTTATTCGTAACTTCCTCTGCCGTCGCACTTCCCGCGTCCGTAATGGGGTGGCCCTATCTGACCTGTATGTTCAGGAGGAGTGGGTGCCTCAGGGGTGTGTATTTGAGCGTCTCCTGCTTCACTCTGGTCATGTCTGCGCTACCGGGGGCCCTCTCGCCCTCGGTGCGTTGTTCCGTCTACGCCGACGATCTGGCTGTCTATGCCGCGGCGACGAGCCCCCGAAGTCCAACTCGCGGTCAATCGGGTTGAACGTTGGGCGTCGTCGGTGGGCTTTACGCTGTCTTCCCCAAAGACTTCGTGTGTGGCCTTCCTTCCGTCGAGGAGACGGGGCTCCGGCGCCGTCCCGGCCTTTAATCTTACACTCGGGGGTCAGCCTCTGGCCCTCGTTCCATCAGTGCGTTTTCTGGGTATGGTCTTCGATAACCGTTTGAGCTGGGTCCCCCACCTTCGCAGGCTGCGCGAGACCGCAAGACGTACCCTGGATTTGCTGGGACATTTGTCTCACACTACATGGGGCGCGGATAGGCGGACACTCCTCCGTTTGTACGTGTCCCTGGTACAATCAAAATTAGACTATGGGAGTGTGGTGTATGGCTCCGCCTCCTGTACGGCCCTTCGGATACTGGACCCGGTCTTCTCTAGAGGACTGCGCATGTCCTCTGGCGCCTTCCGCTCCTCTCCGGTTGATAGCCTGCAGGTTGAGTGCGACATCCCTCCCTTGGAGGATCGCAGGTCGTTCCTCGTTGCCAAGCACTATCTACGGATCCTCCGTCTTCGCAACTCTCCTCTGTTCCAGGTGGTGAAGAGGACGTTCTGCCGGGATGGGGCTGGTCAAGCGACGATCTCGCAAAATACTCAAAACGATGAAACGATCGTCACGGGCAGATGTACAGCGCGATCTTCCAGATCCTGGTCTTCGGGTGTACTCTCCCGTCTCCACATAACGTTGGTAGACACGTCAAACCGTTGTTCTCGGAATTCCTAGCGCATCGGCGACGTAACGCTGGCTCCGACCATCTTCAATTAAGGCGACGACTCTCGCGACGTTCACGGCACTCAAATCCATTGTAAATGTCCAATTCTGAAACCCAAAAGAATTAGAAGTATCTGTTACTAAACGCAAATGCCTACTCCACTAGTGGAAGAAAAAAGTGGCACTAACAGTCTAAGAGCAACTGAATGTCAGACTGTCGAATTCTTAAACGTCGAAAATTCGTTACAGCTAGTGTGTTCGCAGCTGACGTTGTTTTGTCTCGTTATTTCGTTGTCTCATAGACTATTTTTTTCGAATTTTAAAACTTTTATAAACAGAAGCTTGCCCATTTTTTTGCTTTTCGCGATATTCCAAGTGGGCGGATTGGACTATTAACGTCAATTATATACACATTCATCTTTATTTGTCCTGAGTTTTCTTGATATTGTGTCTTTTAGTCTCGAATGTACGCGCTGTTCCTTTTCTTTTATGTAATAATTCTGGAGTATCCCGTTTCAACATCCAGCAGTAATCAGCCATCATGCTGATGTCCCACCTTCCCTGATAACTCTTCTCCATTTCTTTGATGTCTTGGTAAAACCAAGCATTTATAGGCAGTAGTTTTTAATCAAAATTTAATGAAAATTACTCGCATATGTAATAAGAAATATGACCTTTTGTGAAAAATCTGTACGTGATGGCGAAAAATGAATACTTTCGGAATGAGCGTGCAAAAATTACTATACAAGTGATAAAATATTTCGGACAGCAAAACCATCGCAGGCCTGTGTAATTTGCAATGTAGCATATAAGATAAGTGGCTGTAGTACCTTGTTGTGCAAGCTTATGATATTGTTGATACTCGAAAAGTTGATACTCGAAAACTCAACTCCTTTAAATGCCTTAAACTTCACACTCATGAAAGAATTTTTAATTTTTTTAAGGTTAACCAAGAACTGAAGTAGACCACAATCTAAGACTTCGCTGCTTGCATGTTTCATTAAGTACGATTAATGTACTATTAAAAAGATAATGACTTGATATAATCACTTGACGCTTATTGTTTTTAATGTGAAAATATCAAAACTGTTTTATTTGTGGTTGTGCGCTTTTTATCTGTTAATGAAATCGACATCGAACGATTGAACCTGTAGTTTGCTTTATTTTTAATTTTAAACACCACTGATATACCAGTTTACTGCCAATGCTGGTAGGAAGAAAGGAACCTGGAGTTGGTACCAAAATTGTGATGCCTACGTAATTGCTTGAATAATGAATATCCTGTACTGCGTTCTCGGTTTTATCTGTGAAAATTTATCAGTTGTACGCGAGATGAATTGATGACTTACGTGTTGCTGAAAGATGGTAAAAGAAATTAACTTATGTTTGCAGTATGGATGTTAAAGGGTGACTACACTGACTAGAGAAAGGAGGACTGGTGTGAGAATTGTAAGGTTATACTGGGTGATCCAGATAAATGGGACCCATAAAAAAAAGCCAAATATTCTTAATATTTAATGCCTTTCATAAAAACTATATATCATTCGAAAGAGTAGAGTTACAAGTTTATTATGAAATATTTATTTTTTAAAAATGACTCCTTTCAAATGTGCTCCATTAGTTGCCAAGCATTCCAGTGTTCTCGCTTGTAAGTTCTGCATCACTTTTGCAAGAGTGTGCGGTGGTGGTATGGCCTGTATCTCATTTGTGATGGCGGCCTTCAATTCTTGCAAGGTCGTTGGGTTATTTCTGTAGACCCTACTCTTTAAATATCCCCAGAGATAATAATAATCTAAGGGAGAAAAATCCGGAGACCTTGCGGGCCATTCAACGTCTCCAAATCTTGAGATTAACTCGCCTGGAAACGTTTGACGCAAAACTGCCATGCAGTTCCTCGTGGTATGGCAGGTAGCTCCGTCTTGTTGGAACCAGTGGTTTTCTAGACAAAGATCTCTTAATTTAGGAATAAGGAAATCGGTCAACATTTTTTCGTAGCGATCACCATTTACAGTGACCGTGTTTCCGGTGGAATCCTCGAAAAAGTACGGCCCTATGATCTGAGATGCAGTAAGACCACACCAAACAGTTACACGCTGACTATGCAACGGGACTTCGGTAATATTCAATGGATTTTTGTTGCCCAGAAACGACAATTTTGTTTGTTTACAGTTCCATTCAAGTGAAAATGGGCTTCGTCTGACATAATCAAAGTTGCTAGAAAATTGGTGGTGTCATTTACCTTCTGTTGGATCCATTGACAGAATTGTCGTCTTCGTGCGAAATCTCCATCGTTTAGTTGTTGCACTGTTTGAATTTTATATGGAAAGAGCATTAAATTTTGCTTGAATATACGGTGTGTTGTTCCATATCCAACTCCTAACAGCTGAGAAGCACGTCTGATGCTTATGTTAGGATTATCCTGTACAATTTCATGAGTTCTGTTAATGATCTCGTCTATCCTTGCTGTGCGCACTCTTCCAGTTGGTTTTCTGTTTCCAATGCTGCCAGTTAGGGAAAAATTTCTGACACACCGACGGATTACTTTCTTCTTCTTAGGTGATTTTGACATCTGAAAATTTGTCTTGAAAGATCTTTGAGCTGAAACTACACTTCTTCCATGCTCATAATATTGCTCAGTTATGAAACGCAGCTGTTCCACAGTCCATGCAGTCATCTTGAAGGGTTAGTTTTAACTAACACTTTTATTTTGTTTTGTATCTTATCTTGTCTTGTATTGTCAAAACCTATACAATCCTGTACAAACTTGTAACTATCCTCTTTCGAATGATGCGTATGATTTTATAAAAGGACTTATACTTTAAGAGTTACAGGGGTTTCTTTTGGGTCCCATTTCTCTGGATCACCCTTTACTTAACGCTAGCAGAATTAGACTGGAATGAGCGCTGGTAGCTTGGTGTTTACGGTGGCAGACTGATCGGTGAAGTTCTGGTTCGCTCCGCTGATGGCTCCTGGGTTGAGTTGGCCGCTTACTTTGTCATTGCTGCGTTTAAAGGTGATCCTTGGGACATTCACTCCAACATTGTGAGGAAGTATTACCTTTATCTGTTTTCTGAAATTAAAGGAGATAAGCTCTTAATGAAAAGTAAAATTTCTCATTTTGAAGGTGCTTGTCCTTGGTTAAAAGCTGGACTTGAAAGAGAGTAAAAAGTGATGATAATTGAATTTAATAGAAGCAGTCATTCGTGAAAATTGAGCAAAAATTAGTTTGGAGGCTTATTATTAAGAAACAAAGTCGCAATATTTGAAGGCAAATCATTATGGGGCAGAGAGATCACAATTGCTAACTAGGATAGTTGGTATATGTTACAAAATGGGTACCATACCTTTGTTTTATGTATCATTGGGCAAGTGAAATATGAACAGAATCCATCAAGTTGGTATTACTTTAGAGGAATAGCAAATGGCGCGAAGTGTTAGCAAGTTTTCTTCGTATCATTGCGTTCTAAAGACATGAAAAGAAGACAACGCGGGAATAGGCACCTTAAGGGCTAAAGTAGGTAATGGAAAATTAATAAATTTTCTTGTATGTCACTGATGCGTTGGAGGAAATGAAAAAAAAATTAATTTCTCTCAAGGACGACTCATTGTTAATGGGTTAGGATAAAATGTGTCATTGAAATTGTATCAAATCGGAGAAGTTTACATACATTTTGAAGAATAGCAAAACTGAAAAACGGGTAAAAGTGAGATTCACTGGTGTACATATTGTTTGTGGGTGAAAGAACTGAAAATTCACCACCAGAGAGAGAAAGATTGGAAAAAAAAAATTAAAGTACCTGTCAAAACGATCGAATATACCGATGGAATTTGGTTCATCGTAGAAATTCAGTTTTACTAAAAGGCATTTTCCCCTGTCATCTTAGACCAATTCAACTAATTCGAATCAGTCAGAATCCATATTTGTTAAATATATTCTTGAATTCAGCAGAATTTCTTGACTTTGAATACATCACTGACTTAAAATTTGGAACTTGAAAAGTAAAAAATATAATTTTTCATCGTTCTAAGTACATAAATTTAGTTTTAAAATCGAATTGTTTTATCTTTGCGTCCATTTTGAGTGGTTTAAGCATTCATTGCTTTAAAATTTTACTATCACAATACTGATACGCATCGTGTACGCATCGATCTAGTAAGCTGCTAAAACTGCTCATGCTTATGAGCGCTTCGAATTATTCATTTACAACAGTGGAAATAAGTAATACTGATATTTCATACAAAGAGAAATTTCCTTAAATATTTAAATTCGGAACGAAAATAATCGTAAATTCTCGATTTTTAAAAAATAATACTGAAAGCTGATTAAATCTTCATAAGTAATTTTACTTCTGGTTTTATATGAATGAATTTTTCTTTGATCATTCTTTGATCAGCTTCAGCCGTTCAAGGAATGGGTTTCTTAAGTTGATTCCGTGAACTGCTAATCATACCCCATTTGTAACGATTTTAAACTTTTGCTTTTTAAATTTTCATTTCCTTCCATCATTTTCATTGCATTCATTCTCTTTTCACACAGTCCGTGTTCTAAGCTGTTATTTTATGTTGTTTGACACTGCTACGTCAATGACGGCGAAGATATAAATTATTAATCTTGATGTTAAAATGACTGTCCCAGTCAGTGACTCGGTCAAATGAGATTAAACTAAAAGTGTGAGAAATTTGAATATGGTAGATAAATCGAATTTAGGAGAATATATATATATATATATATATAATATATATGTTAAACACAGACCGTGCAGGAACAAGGAACTCTTCTGGGAAAATTAAATCCACTATAGTCCGATAAGTAATGGTAAATGACAAATGCCATAGTTTTTTTCCTTTTTCATGATTTTAGCCCGACGTGGGCAACGGGTCTCTCGCAAAGAGATCCATAAATATAGCTTCCCTCACCAGCTATCTGCAAAGCAGACAGGATCCAGCTTTGGGACGTGGATCTAGGGTTTAAAGCAAACCTAGATCCCTACACTCAGAACCTCTATATAAGTAAAAGACTCGTTGCATTCACGTCGTGTTGAATAAATCAAAGAAAAAGGGGGTAATATTGTATTTTTAGCCAAAAAAACCAAAACTTAAACCTCAACCGGGACATTGAGCGTCCAAAAAAAAAAAAAAAAAAAAAAAAAAAAAAAAAAAAAACTATGGCATTTGTCATTTACCATTACTTATGGGACTATAGTGGATTTAATTTCCCAGAAGAGTTCCTTGTTCCATGCACGGTCTGTGTTTAACATATAATGTTCTCAGGGAACCATTCTGAGTTTGTGTATACTAAACGGACGGTTTCGTGCCTTGAAAAGTGGACGCTCAATGTCCCGGTGAGGTTTAAGTTTTGGTTTTTTTGGCTAAAAATACAATAGTTACCCCCTTTTTCTTTGATTTATTCAACACGACGTGAATGCAACGAGTCTTTTACTTATATAGAGGTTCTGAGTGTAGGGATCTAGGTTTGCTTTAAACCCTAGATCCACGTCCCAAAGCTGGATCCTGTCTGCTTTGCAGAGTAGCTGGTGAGGGAAGCTATATTTATGGGATCTCTTTGCGAGAGACCCGTTGCCCACGTCGGGCTAAAATCATGAAAAAGGAAAAAAAACTATGGCATTTGTCATTTACCATTACTTATTCGGACTATAGTGGATTTAATTTTCCCAGAAGAGTTCCTTGTTCCATGCACGGTTGTTTAACATATAATGTTTCCAGGGAACCATTCTGAGTTTGTGTATATATATATATACATATATATATATATATATATATATATATATATATATGTGTATATAGTTATGGACCATAAGGTTTGAAATATAACTTCTCAATTAACATTTTCAATAAGTATTGTATATCTGCAAATTTATTTAAAATCTAGTGATATTTCGGTTGACGAAATATCACTGACAGAAAAGTCCTTTAATAACACTCGGTTCTGCGTCCTGTAGTAAACATAGTTACTTCCACTTCAACGTTTTTCGAGATTAACTGATAAAGCAGTAGAGAGCGAGCGTACGTTGATTTTAATTCCAAACCCCATATGAACGAATGGCTTTTGAATGCAGTGAAACGGCAAATGATCTAGGTTATGTTTGTGTACTAGATAGATGTTCCATAAATAGAGGTTTATTATTCATTTATAACTCGTGTCGATTTTTCATTGCGCTTTTAATTTTTCAGGTGTGGGTATCTTTTAATGACAAGGAAATAATGCCAGTAAGTAAAATTTTAAAATACTTCAGTAAAAATAACCAGATAAACATTAAAAGTAATTTTTATTAAGCCCTTTGGAAATATTTACAGATAATTTCAGAAATTTACTTTTGACCAACAGTCTTAATACCTTTTTACTTTTAAGATCTGGCAGCCTCCCACGCCTCCTCGCGATGAAAATGACCTTTACTTGGATCACAGTTTAGGTTTTTGGTACGATACTTCTTCGACCATGGCAGAATCGGAACTTCCGCCTGTCTATGTTAAAAGAGAAAACAACAAAAGAATCAAACTTGAGCCAACAGCTATTAGTAAGAATCGTTTTATATGTATGGGAATAGTTTCGTTCTATTAATAACTATACATTTTCTCTTTGTTACCATTTATTCCCGCACTAGAGAATTAAATTTATTTAAAATATATCCATAAATAGTTTAGATGGGTAAAAATAAAAAAAGAAATTGAAAACTTTCCATTGCCATTGACCAGACGTTGGTATTTGGAACATACAAAACACCAACGTTGGCGCGACGGATGCTTTCTGAGTACATAAAGATTTTTATAAAAGTTTAATTTCTCAGCGTTAATGTAGACTTGGGATATATTTACATTAGTTTAGGTTTCAGAGATTTGACTTCCCTCGAGATTCATAATTGTTGTAAAGACCTTCCCTTCGGTTTCCATCTTGACTTCCCCCGCTGTTAGTGCCCTGAACTTAGTTTAATAAAATTCAGGAAAAACGATGTGGACGTCATTTGTAGAAGCACTGATCATGTTTCATTCGTAGATGGCACTGTAGAACCAACGCCAAGCCTCCGAGGTCCCACTAAAGTGAAGCGTGAGGAGACTACCTTCGCTCCTCGGTCTCTTTTCGACAGGCGCGACCTCAAGAAGGACTTGAAGCTTCTCAAGTATCGTAGCCTCGCACGTCCTTCTCTCGGTAGTTTGAAACCCCAGCAGTTGATAGGGAAGCCTTCGGATCCAGAGCCTTTAGCAGAGTGGCTCAGCCATGAAGATTGGGCTATCGTACAGACTATTCAGCAAGCGAGTCTCCCATTTACACGTTCTTTAGTTTAATTTGAATCTTCTTTTTGTTCTCTCTTTAATATGGATTTATTATTAAATACTCTACAATTTCGGGGGCGTAAAATAAATAATTATCCTTTTTATTTTATTTTTTCCAGATTCTGCAATTACCGTTAAACCTGTCTGTTTTATCTCAAGGTCACACTCCCAATTGGGACTTGGTTTGTGATTTGGTTAATTCATTCTCAATTTGTTACCGGTCGCAACGCCAGTGCCGAAGTAGATATGAAAACACTCTGGTCTTCCGAGAAGAAAATAAAGAGGTGACAATCCCTGAAAATCTCACAAAAAAGGTGTCTAAGAAAAATAAAAGTTTGGGAAACGCCGGAAGACCGAATATAGTGAGTATCTTCCAGAGTCCTGTAATATTAGTATATATTTAAGTTTAGGTTGAGAATCTTGAAATTTTTTAACTTCAAATGATTTTATATTATTTTAGAACACGCGAGGAATGGGTACTTTCCAGCTGTTTCAACAAGACAACAACAGCAAGTTTTCTTCTCTCAGTAGTACTCGTTTCGAGACAATTAAGAGCATCACCGTGAAAAAGACGCCAACGATGAAACCAATGCATGTGAACCCCGCCTCTAAGAACTCGAAGCATGCGCAGATCCTTTCCGAGCATGGCATTCAATATGATGAGCCACTTACACCTTCTAATGTGGCCACTAATAAAGCGGAAAGAATACAGAGGGAGAAACAGAAGACTCAAGCAGAGTTAGCTCAGCAACAACATCAAACTCGTTTGCAGTTGCAGCAACACCACAGTCAGCCCCAAAGTCAAATTACAGTTAATCAGCTACAAAGGCAATTTCAACAAGCTCAACAAATTGTACAACAGCAGCAGCAGCAGCAGCATGTTGCGGTGGTTGCTGCTGGCAGTAGTTCTGGACAGCAACAACAACCCGTCGTTGTAAGCACTGGTGGATTGGCAGGCAAAGTAGCCACTTCAGTCGTCCTAAATCAAGGCGTCGGAAACAACTTGGTGTCAGCGATGTCCGTTTCCGGCAGCATCGTATCGTCTGCGGTTACTACCATAGTCACCACCTCAACTTCAGTTGCCACCACAGCAACAGCCACTATATTGAGTGGAGTGAGAACAGCTGTTGCAAACCAGACTGCCGGAACTTCTGGTAGAACCACTCTCACACTACAAGATTTGCAAGGCAGAACTGGTACTCCGCAGGCGACTGTAGTTAGCGTTGCAAGTCTTGCCCAAATACAGGCTGCTAAACTGACCGCTTCTTTAACTTCACAAGCCACTCAGCAAAGAGGTAAGTTGCTCCTTAAAAAACTCGCTTGGATAAGCAAGTTTTCGTGTGTTTTTTTGCAAAGTTTGTAAAATGCTCGGTCTCTTTCAGGAATGACCGGAGTGCCTGTGCAAGCCCGGACTTTGATGCCGCAGCAGATGCAGTACTTGCGGCAGGCGCAAAGGCAGACTTTGGCTTTTCAATCTGGGAAAGTAGTCGCAACTTCAACGACAGGAGATCAACAAACCATCAAACGAGTTCAAGTGAGAAAAATAGTTAATTTTAAAGGAATAAGAACTAACAGAACTATGGCTCTTTTGAATGATAGTGTGACAGCGATTACAGCATTTTCACTAAAAACTGTTTCAGTAGATGTTCGTAAAATTCACTCGTTACTTAGCCGTATGGGACGACGAAAAGACCTTATTCTACTTGTATTTTTCACTCATTCAGATCGCAGGACAAAGCGGCACTGGCCAAAAGGTACAAGTTGCGGTGTCTGGTGGAGCAGTCCCAGGAATAACTGCTATACAGGTTAGTAAAATAAGTAGAAAAGGTCCAGTGAATAGTGAAGTGTGAAATAATACTTTCAGAATTTTAAATTTAAGGTAATTTATTGTCTTTTGAAGTATCTTCATTGTAATATATTGATAGATGGTGAAACCGGGAACGATTGCAGGGACCAGTGGAACGTCCGGTAACTCGGGAAAAACTGTCACACGTACCGTCACAGAATCCGAGATGAATGCATTGCTGAGAAGACAGCCACAGCAAATTGCCAAAGTTGGCCAAATTGCTCAAGTTAGAATTAGTTGTTTTCTATTTTAAACTTATTATTAATCGAATGATTTTTATTGCCGAATTCAAACGCTTTTAGAAGTGTAAAAGTATCCTACAGACGAGTTTTTATTTATCTATCTGATCAGCATCACAATTTTTGTTTTGATATTTTTCTTTTATTTTGTTTAGTAATTAGAAAAATATTCATTAGTTCTGCACTTGCATTTCTTTTCTGGATTAAAAGTTATCTGCCTTTCATATTATAACGTTAAATTGTCAGAAATTTTGTGCCTTATATGCGTTTTCTTATTATAATATGAAAAAAGTTCCTGAAACTGGACTGAGTATAAGGAAGCACATTTCATTTTAGATGTTAGCGAAACAGCGTTCTTTGGTTGGCATGAAAGGAGCAACTGTTGGTCTTCAGTTAGGAGGTAAAGCCAGCATTGGAGGCACGGGGCTTGGCACTGTCCAGATACTCCAAGGTGCCACTCAGAAACACATGACAGTGCAACAGATCCAACAAGTTTTCAAACAGGTGCAGCAGCAGCAGCAGCAGCAGCAGCAGCAACCGCAAATTATTCAGCAGGTAATCTCTGAAAAGGACCATTTTTTATGGGCAGTGTGTTTGCCGTTTTATGAAATTAAACCTATATGAAAGTTGAAGCGCATTAAAAGCTAATTTTAGGCTTATAAAAAAGTGAAGGAACAATGTAAAAAGAGGTAAGGCTCATGAACGAACAGTGCTCATATATAACTTGTAAGCATTTTTTTTTTGTGCACCAGGGAACAGTTACTGGTACAATAGTAGGAAAGGCTATTGCTACGGGTTCGAACAGCTCTGGAAATAATAATGGCAGTCTTGCGCAAGGAGCTTTGACCACATCTCAGTCCACGAAATTGATTCCCGTTACAGTCTCGCAGCAGCAGCAGCAGCAGCCTATTAAGCAAACAATCCAGGTAGTGTTTTTTTTATTTATTTATTTCCAAATTTATTTTTAACAAACATCCTCCATTCCAACCTACTCGCAGCCACTTCTCGTGCATGACCCAAATTAAGTCCACGCTTAGGCACACGATCATTCACCAATGCCCATCCATCTTCTTGGCCTTCCTCCTTTCTTTCTACCTTCGCAAACACTCTTTTCAACTCTGGGTTATGTTGAAAGAACGGAAGATGGCAAACTACCTTAACACATTTTACCCAGTTTTCACTTCCACTGACTCCAGAACACGTTTTCGTACGCTTTCCTACTCCATCAGTACTGTGCACACCACACCGCACATGCTTCTCAGATTATCCACCTCCTTTACTATCGACTTCTCTCTTTCATCCTATGCCACTGTTTCATACCCATAATGTCAGTACCAGCACACCTTCATGTAAGCATCTCAGCATCTCTACCCAGTCCCCGCTTTTAGCGCACCCTCCACCTTTCTTCCGTAATTCATTCTGCTCTTAATTTCACCCGCATTCATGTCTCTTTTGTTCAGTACACATCATCCCAGACTTCTAGTGGTGACTCCGAATTTCCCTCTCAACAATAACTTTTTTACTCGCATTCACTTTCAACAATTTTCTTTCACACACCGCCACAAAACTAAACAACCTCTTCCATATCACATTCATTCTGGACAAATAGCACATCATCTTCCGCATACAAAAGATTCGACAGCCCCCACCTATTCCCCTCACACACCAGATTCATTCCTCTTTCTAGGAGTCGCACTTTCACCTCTCTCACGACTCCATCCATAAACGGATTTAACAGCCACAGAGATATCACGCATCCTTGACGCGCACCAACACGCATCAAACCATTCAGTTATTTCTTTATTCACTTTCACACGTGTACTACTTTAATCATAGGAACTCTTCACTGCATTCATGAGTCTACCGCCAACCCCCATACATACGCAAGACCCGCCTGCTTCTCTATTCACTGCTATCATACATTTTTTTCAAGATCTATAAAAGCCATGTATACTTGGCAATTCCTTTCATATTCTTTCTGAATAACTTGTTTCAGTACGAATATTTGATCCACTCACTCGTTTCACTTTCTTTCATCAGTTGTTATTCTTACAGGTGGTGTCAGCTGGGTCATCCGTTGTAGGAGCCGCTGGTACTTCCGGTCTAAGGGTGTCATCTGGAGAGCGGACAGCGGGAATAACTCTCCAAGGAAGCGCAGTAAGAGTCGCGAACCCCGCACTCTTGTCTCTTGGATCGGCTGCTTTACAAGGACAACCTGTTTCAGTCGCAGTTAGGAACTCCAACTCAAATTCCGTCAGAATTCAAACTACGACACTTCCTTCACAACAACAGACCACGACTACAACGGCAACGGCTACGACGCAGCAACAAGGTGCGTCATCCCCTCAACAGCAGAATTAGTTCCTATGTATGCTGTGCAGCATTTTTATCCGATATATTCACCCGCCAAATATTAATTGTTCAAACTGTAGAGCAACAAAGTGACCATTCTCATTGGAAATAGATTTAGCAGTTGACACTAACTCGCGGGAGAGCAATGCTCTCTGAAAGGATTTTTTTTTTTTTTTCCCGTGTATAGTTTGCAGCACCGTAATATTGTAGATATTAAAAATTAGGAGGTTTAATGTAAATAAGAATTAAAACTGTAAATACAGTATTTTTAGTTTAAATTGAACCTGCATCATCATAATCTTGACATGTACCTCATTTATTTGTATCATTCCCTTATGTGTATAGTATCTGGTGAACATTTTATATTTTCAGATTGATTGTTCTTATTTAATATTTGTAAATAAATATTTTTAATAAAACTAAATATATTTTCTGGTTTTATTTATTTATAATCTTAAAAAGGGTTTAATTAAACGCATGATGTTAAAATCTGTTTATAAATTTGAAACGATGGAATTTAATGTCAAATTTTTATGTTATTAATTGGACAGTTAAACAATTGTGGTCCATTTGTAAAAAAAATTAAAAAGTTCTTCCTCCCCTCCCCAACAGGTGATCATTGCACAAAGCTCGCTTCATAACGCTGAGTGAGCGAGTAGCTATACCTGGGGCTGAACTGCTCGTTCAACCCACATCAAAGTGATTTGTGTACAGTATAAGGCAATTGCCCTTGCCAACTCAAAAATGCAGCGTTTCACTTGTTTCGGACACATTCTGTCAGAGATTTGCTTACGACAACGAAATTGACCACACACACACACACATATATATATCATTCACATGTGAGACATGTCAACAGATTAACAAAGTTTGATGGAAGGTTTCTTTTAAATAAAGGAGTACTGCTAATACATTCAATCCGGGACGTGCCGCTCTCGGTATCATTGCAAGTACATGGGTGACCGTATTGATAAATTCCATACGTAGTTTATCACCACGAAGCAACAATAGTGTGGCGTTAGTTTACACATTTCTGCTTCTATAGTCTGGGTGCATGATTCATCAGGAGCAAGATGTACCACAAGTTTGTTTATTTTTCTCCCCAAGGGGACGCAAATATACTCGTTTTAATAAAGTACAATTATAACTTGTCCAATATCGTAACCGTTTCCTGTCGATTAACGAAACGACATTGGATCGGATCGGATAGTAGTTGGATGGGAGACGGTCCTCTGCGTGCAGATAAAGTAAACCATGGTTCGGAGCCTATGTAAAGCTGTAGGTCCCCTCCGTCATATGATCCTAGATGTTGCGAAGATTAAACAACCCTATCAACCACCAAGTACATTCGTATCACTTCAGACTAGCTTTTTATATATATATATATATATATATATATATATATATATATATAATATACACACACACACTTTTTTTTAAACATTTAACTAAAAAATGTGTATTATTGTTAATTGAAATAAAGTATGAATTTTTTATTGTACCTTCTTCACTAGTCCCATAGTGCAAAACATGCTCTGTGACGTCCTCTCAGCTCACGACATTTACACAATACTTTCGACACAAGAGTCCTGTCAAACAGATTTCTTGCAGTTTATGATTAAGAAATATGGCCACCACCATTATCAGGTATGACTTATCTGTGGGGCTACTTAAAAGACGAGTTTAAACAAAATCCACACACAAAAGATGAAGTGAAAGTATCAACTGAACAAGAAATTTCTCAAATTTCAAGATACTGTCTAGAGTACGGTACTGCAAAATTTTGCTGTTCGTGTGCAGAGTTAATGAGCTGAGAGGACATCACATACAACATGTTTTGCACTAGGGAACTAATTCCCCATGTGTAGAGAAGGTACGGCAAAAAATGTCATGCTTTTGTTTAAATTAATAAAAAAATATAAACCTTCTGAAGTGTCAGATTTTTAAAAACTCACCTGATATATGTACAAGTTATAATTTCTTACTAGTCAGTTGCGTCGTGCGTCAACCAATTTCCATCCTACAGAACTAAGAACGTGTCCGAAACAATGTATTGCATTATACTGTAAAATGATCACCTGCGGAAAAAGCAAGCAAGAATTTTAATATTTTCGCAGACAGACTACAGACGTTCAACCGTCCAATAATTATCAGTGTTAATAAGTAGATAATAATCCATGACTATCCGTTATTGATGCCAATTTAACTTGCTTGCCTACAGGATCTAACCACCGTTACTCTTACTCATTTATTGCACTTTAAGTACAGTAATGGTTTTTATATATATATATATATATATATATATATATATATAAGTATTTAATAAAGCTATGAAATTAGCCATTTTTTCGAAAATTGAAACTTAATTACATCAATTCCACCTAACATTTACCTTTTACAAAATGATTACATAAATATAAATTTCTCGTATTTTCATTATTTTACAGAATTACCAAACTAATAAATTTTTCTAAAGGTAAAACAAACAAATGTTAAATTATAATTTATTAGAGTTAACTTGCCAGGTGGGACCCCCCCTTAGTCTACCCCAAATACACGGCATCTTTCGCAATCTTTAAAAATCTTTTCGAGCAATTATATAAGTATATAATGCATGTAATAAAAAAAGCAGCTCCGAACACTCGCTAAGACAAATAATTCGAAAGTATCTTCACCAGTCTCAAACTTAACTTAATATGAATAAAAAGAAAACTAATAAGCATAAAAAACACATTCATGGGTTAACATTTGAAAAAGCTCAATTCGATTAACTAATGAGAACATTATAACTCTAAGTGTCTTATAATATAAAATTTGAATTATCAACAAATGAAGGAGGATACAATTGGATTTAAAAAACCTTAATTATACAATGACCGTTCCTTTAGCAATAGGACAAGAATCATTAACGCAAAAACCATGACCGCGTAATCATCTACTCGCAAATATTTCACCTTGTCAACATCATCAACATTTGACGCAAACTTATCCTTTGTAGGGGAACTGTATTTTGGTAGTCACTCATTCAACTTTCAGTTCAGTAATAATATTAATAATAAAAAAACATTTGATCTAAATATGCAATAAATAAGGACTTCAAAAACCTAAAGAACAGTGTAAAAGCAATTGTTTAATATAAAGTGATAATAATAATAATTTACTATTAAAAGATAAAATACATTATATAATAAAAAATTTCAAATGACAGGCCAAGAGTTCTGTTAAATAAATCTTATTCTGGGAAACCATATTACTTGTGACGAAACTGCTGTCATGTCACAGACCTATGAAGTTCATTGGAAAAAAGGCACTTTCTGTTGTTCAAAAGCTGTGAAGTTAGGCCTACATTCACGCATCTACTGAACTGGAAATCCCATGAAAGATGATTCTCAAAATTAAACTTTCAAACTTAAATAACCACACATTTGAACGACAGACAATGAAGGAATATCTTTCTCTACATGAAGCTCTCGTTACCTGGAAATTCTTGCTAGGATGTAATCACACCTAATACACATTTCCCAGCAATGGTAAACAAAGTTATATACTACACGTACATATCATTAGGCTCATCGCCATATCCGTTTAAGAATAAACTAATTTTATGTAAAACGTCTAGCAAACTATGCACAATAATGAGTAAATATTTAAGTGTTAGTGAAATAATTTTACTTCTAACCCAAAAAAGTATCAAACCAAGCCTAAAGTTACTTAATTTCCCCTCCTCAATCCTTATTTACCAAAAATGGATATAACAAAATAATGAACCAGCCACGAAAACTGCTTGAAGTGAAACACTTAAAAATAAAAAATACTAATGATGATCGTAATTATTAAAAATAAAAAGCGATTGAGGAAAGAAAACGTCTGGTGAAGAGGGATAGTAGTAGTAGTAGTATAGTAGTTTGGGGTGACAAATGCAAGCAGACAGTCATACCATAAATCTCTGGACAAGATTTTTTTTTTTTTTTTTTTTTTTAAAGTTCAAACAAGCAACCTTCATACATAAATGTCATGTTGCGTGGTTTCCATCTCTGTTAAATACCTCTAAAACTGTTACTTAAGAGTGGTTGAGCAATTAAGAATACTCACAAAGATGATGTTTCAATGTTATTATTGTCTGAGTTAGCTGGTTTTTTTTTTTGTTTTTTTTTTTTTTTTTTTTGTAATCTGTTTGTTAATCACAGTTGTGGCATCCTCAATATTTGATTAAATATCTTCAAAGGAGCTTTTCTCATTACTTTTGAGGCACTTTATATGATAAAAACAACTCAAAAATTCAGTCCTATATATTTAGCTTTATAACACTCCTTTATGCAAAAGGTTTCTATTCAAGACTTAGATTTTTAAGTTTGTATAACAGTTTAAAATTTTCTTATAAATTAATATTTAATTAATCCTTCACTAGTTTTCAATCGTTTTCAAACGGCTCAAGAACATTTCCAATTGGCAAATACTACGGATGAGCTCCTTTATGCGCACGTATTACACACAGAAGACAAATGGTATGCAGACGCGAATCCAGTTCAGGACGAAACTTGAACGCAACTAAGGTCCCACTAACTGGCACAGAAAAGTTCTCAGTAGCTACACAAGCCATTATTTTGCGAGAGTATGGGAATAGGTTACATAAAATAGCATAATGTGTTCCTTACCCCTTCCAAAACAGTGTACTAAACGAGTAATAGATAACAAGTAAGTGTCGCAATGCATTTAATGGATCATTTCCTTACAATCACTCAGAAGATACAATTTGGTTAACTATCTGTTCATATGATCACAGAATAAGACGCCGCGTGATTCAAATTTTAATCGGTTCCGTTTATTAAGAATTGTAATATTTTTGTCTAGTTACGTCCTACGATTGCACTAATTGCTTAGACTTTAGAGTGAAGTGCAAATCGCTTATGATCGAAGGACAAACTTTTGTCCCCTAACAAACACTGGTTCGATAGGAAAAATTTATATTCCAATGCACAGTTTCAAACTTTTATCATCTTTATCACTACACAAACTTCATAATTTTCAAAAAATTCATCGTTTTCAATAATTTTTAGTTTAATTTTACACTATACTGGCAGGCTGGTGTTTTAAAAGAGTGAGGAAAGGCGGCCAATAATCACTGATGCAATGAACAAAGTCTCAATTGTGATTGGAACAGCAACCAAAAAATTTCATCCTAGGGCGCATCATGGTTACTGCCTTCCGCCGCCGCCACCACCGCCACCACCGCCGCCGCCGCCGCCGCCGCCGCCGCCGCCGCCGCCGCCGCCTCTATGGTGGTGGTGTCCTCCACGGCCTCTTCCGCCACCGGGGCCACCGCGGTGGTAGTCACGATGGTAGTCCCTATGGTTGTCTCGATGGTCCCTCTGATCTCTGTAGTCTCCTCCGCCTCTGGGGTCCTTGGGATCGTTGCGTCCCTCCTCTCTATCCATCTCCTTCAAGGAAAAAACAAAAATAAAGTTCATGACAACCTAAAATCCTTTTTTAAGTGCAATGACCGCGCTTAAATAAGATAGAAAGGGGAAATAGCAACACAGTAGCAAATTAAGTTAGTGGGACTCGAACCACGTGGTATGGTTTCAAAGTCAGTGCTCATACCTATCACGCCATCCCAAGCAACCCCAAAAAAGTTTCATTCAGACGCCAAGTTTTCATCACACACGGGCGTCAAGAGTAAATTACAACTAAATGGCGCAGAGACAGGCCCGTAGAAACAGACCCATTCTACTACATTAAAAAAAATTAGCTGATATCCGAAAGACTAAAATAATGTTGAGAATATCATGGTAAGAGTTTCTACTGCATTACATCACATAAATCCATAACACTGAAATATAAGCGTACAAGCAAACTGTTGTTACACCTCTTTGGTCAGACTTTGCTTCCAAATTTGTTTTTATGTTTCAGCATTTAACTTTTCTCATCCAAATTCCTAAATCTCTCTTTACAGTTTAATTTCGGTTAAATTTACTCTTCTATCTTTAACTTTGACATTTCTATTGATAAAAGAATTTTGGTCTCAGACAAATTTATAACTGATGTCATTTTGCTCAGTACTGGTAATACGTGTGGTAATCAGAAGGAGGAGGAGGAGGAGGAGGAGGAGGAGGAAAAAAAAAAAAAAAAAAAAATATATATATATATATATATATATATAAATTTTGAGAAACTAATGCACTCCACACAAAACATAGCTATACCTCAATTTCATGGACACAATTATCTACCTACAATATTACATTGCCATCATAGAAGTTGTGAACATCCTAATCTTTTGGGGCTACGTCTTGGCCAGTGCAGTAACATCACTTCCAATCCATTAACGAAGTTAAGCGACATTAGGTCTGGAGAGTAACTGGATAGGAGACCATCCTCCGCGTCTACGGATTCCACGTGAAGTTGTTGGTCCCCTTCGTTATACAGGGTGTCCCAGAATTAACTATCTATTTCAATGAAATCGGACAAATTTTTTAAAAACACACTTTTATTTATGTTTATCATGTTTAATATGTGTTAAAAATGAATAAATTTCTAAATTTTTTTCATAATTTTATTTTCATAATTTTTTCATTATCTGGTCCAATGAAAGACCGTCTGAAGTCATAGAATGGCAAAGAGACTCTCCAAAAGCTAACGTGTGGCTTGGAATGACCAAATCCAAAATTTATGGCCCATTCTTCTTTGCGGAAGCAACTGTAACAGGTACCGTCTACCTTGATATGCTTCAGCAGTTTCTCGAACCACAGCTTCTTGATGATGGCATTCTTGATAATGTTGTGTTTCAACAAGAAGCATTGATCTTTTGGCGATAAACCTTTGTTTTTATGAAATCCCATGCAAAGAAATCCAGGGGTCAAATCCGGAGAACGCGGAGGCCAAGGTCGAGGTCCTCCACGTCCAATCCACCGATTCGGAAGGCGTCTGTTGAGGTATTCTCGAACAATTAGAGCATAATGACATGGTGCTCCATCTTGTTGAAACACAACATTATCAAGAATGCCATCATCAAGAAGCTGTGGTTCGAGAAACTGCTGAAGCATATCAAGGTAGACGGTACCTGTTACAGTTGCCCCCGCAAAGAAGAATGGCCATAAATTTTGGATTTGGTCATTCCAAGCCACACGTTAACTTTTGGAGAGTCTCTCTGCCATTTTATGACTTCAGACGGTCTTTCATTGGACCAGATAATGAAAAAATTATGAAAATAAAATTATGAAATTTTTTTAGAAATTTATACATTTTTAACACATATTAAGCATGATAAACATAAATAAAAGTGTGTTTTTAAAAAATTTGTCCGATTTCATTGAAATACATAGTTAATTCTGGGACACCCTGTATATTACGAAGAATGTTAAACAACCCCGACATTACATTCCTAATCTTTTATTAAAACTACGCGAAATGCTAAAGCGAACTACACAGTATATGATACAAAGCCATTCCCATAATTTACAACTGCTTGAACTCAAGCTTTATAATACTATGGCTGAAACTTCACGAATGTGATCATGTTCGTGGGATTTCCGCTCCTATGTACAGTGCTTACAAGAAGTTTCGCGCCTCTGTCTCGTCCCAAGCTAGTCTGTTAGGTATAAAATGGGCGGTCCTTATGGCAGCGGAGGTGTGTTCGGATTGGTGCACATAATTGCTCTAACCCCATCAATGACGTCCACATTATCATTGTGTTAATCACTCTATCTATTTATATATAGAAACATACTGTATATAGATATATATAGAGTATGCAGGGGATAACGTATCTCAGTCCCAGCTATGGTAGTTGTCTTACAATTAACAGTTCCAAGTGCAAGTTACGTTAACACCTCCACATAAACTACCCTGGACTAAAATAACATACGTGAAGCCCTTACCCACAAACCATTTAAAAGGTGTGATTTAAAAGCTCTCTCTCTGTCTGTCTGTCTGTCTCTCTCTCTCTCTCTCTCTCTCTCTCTCTCTGATCACACCGCATGGCAATGTATCCATATAACGTTAATAATAACCGAAACTCGAGAAAATATACTTTCTGCCTTCCGCTCTACTTCAAATCCTTTTCTCTTAGTGACCTCTTAATACAAACTAATCTATCATATTTTGCGACTTTTTAACTCTGGTAGGATTCAATTCCATTCCTATAGTGTAAGAGTTACTTAAATTCATGTGTGTATTATCAGAGCTGGGCACTTGCGGCATATTGCGGTACTGCTGCACTACCAAACCGGTACCAAACCGGTACGCGGAAATTTGAATGCGGTAGCGGTACTGCGGTACTTTCGGCGATCCTTTGCGGTACTGCGTTATGGGGGCCCGGGGTGGTGTGCGGTGGTACCGCAAGTACCGCAGTACCGCAAAATATGCCGCAAATGCCCAGCTCTGTGTATTATGCCATATGATGTGCGTAATAAATAATCATTTTTAAATAGTTGGAGCGTTCAAGGTCATCTGTAATAATCTATAGACTACCCCTCAAGCCCACTGTCAACACTTAGATTCCCCTAAGAGACAGGCGTCTTCAAGTAACATGAATGCATAGGGATCTAAGGTGTTAGATTCCATATTATATAATTTATGTGCTAGGTTTAAGAACGCTGGCATTGAAGGATGGAAGGAAGGGACAGTAAAAGCGATAATAGGTTTAATGAAGGAAGTGGAATGAGGATGGAGGTAAGCGTTGCTATGTCGAAGGAAACGAGGTTGGGTGGGGAATTACGAAGGGAGGAGGAAATGCTAAACACAAACTCAAATATTTATTTTAATGCCCTAGACCTAGAAAGACAAAGAGCAAAATACCTTAAACTAACAATGAATTGACAGAAACAGAAGAGTCTGGTCTTAGACGCACTGATAGGTTTAACGTATGTGGCTAGAGGCCGCCACTCAGAATTACCACTACTACCTAAGTCATAATAAGGTTATTTACTATGACAGAGTAGTCATGAGTAGTTATGGAAATAAAATATGATTATACTGTTGATGGCTGACTATATTCAGTTGGGATATAAACTATTGCTGACAATCTTTGGATCCTTCGCTTTTAAGACGAAATTTTTATGCATATGTTCACAAAATAGGAAATTGGCTGATTATTATTACCATTCGAAGGGTTGGTACCCTTCACAACCGAAATCAATTTTAGAAGGGGTGCATGGTATCCTCATTTCCTTTATCGTCCCAGCACGCTTCACATAAGCCATTTACACAAAGATGGAAAGGCCGTCTGTGCACCACGAGACGACCCAGGCAATGCGGGTAGCAATGGTGACATTGCATGAATATGGTGTGCCAATAAGAGAAATATCAAGACGACTAGACGTTCATCGAAGCACTGTGGAACGGTGGATTCATCGGTATGAAGCAGAAAACTCAATCGCTACTTTGCCGAGGTCTGGTCCTCCGCGTTCAACATCTCAAGAGGAAGATGCTGCGATTGTTAATCATGCCAGAGAGCATCCGTTTGTTCCAGCGACGTATATTTACAGACACCTGAACCTTCGTTGTAGCGCAAATACAGTGAACAACAGACTTCACGAGGCAGGGTATTTTTCTCGCCGTCCAGCTATAAAACCTGCATTGACGATTGAGCATAAAGAGGCCCGGACGGGATTTGACTTGCAATACTTGCCGCAGGAGGAAGAATTCTGGAGAAAAGTTGTGTACTGTGACGAAAAAACATGTTTTCCCGAGCAAACGTAGTGGTCACATCAATCTCGGTGTGTGGGGCTGGATGTCTGGCTATGGTGTCGGAGAATTGACTCAAGTAGATGGACGCTTTACTGGAGAGCAATATTGCCAGATACTGGAAGAGGTGCTGCTACCCAGTGTTCGTGCGTATCTGGTTCCAGCACCGGAACCATTTTACTTAATGGAAGATAACAGTCCCATTCATGGAATAACGTTGTGAGAGCGTGGTACGAAGATCACCCAGAGATTATTAATCTAATTCTGCCACCACGTTTTCCTGATTTGAATCCGATTGAAAACCTTCGGGCAATAATGATTAACGAATGGGAGCAACGCAATGAAAGAACATTTGAAGCACTTTTAGCTCACACGAGGAATAGTTGGGAGAGCTTACGCCGAACACCAAACATTCCTACAATCGGCTCTTCTATGCCGCAACGATTGCAAGAAATTATTGATGCTGGAGGAAGCTATACGAAATACTGATGTTAAAGCCATGACGTAAATGTGTATCGAATATATATTTATGTTAATATAGAATTTTATTATATTTTTATGTTTGACATCTATAAAAGTATATATTGTGACCATGAAAGAACTTTACTTATCCTTAGTTATAATCTTTTCTTGCAATGTCTACGCTCGTGGAGATGATAATATATACATTGTTGAAACAAATTATGAGAAGGTAATAGTTTCAGGAAAAAAATAAAAACTGGCAACATCGAGGTCATCACATGTTTTATGGGAATTGTCATATGATATGCTACCAATAAACTCTTATATACTACTATATACAGTATACTATATTACGTAATAATTACGATGAACAAATCAAATGCAAATTTCTCTGATTCACGGCCCACCAGTCTTGCTTTAGACTAATGACTTTCATAAGATGGAATAGGTTTAACATAGTTCATTTAATAGGTTACCACTTAAAACAATGGATAAAACTATCTATTAGTGAGACGACCGTGACTTCCTCGAAATGCGAGCGCATGAGAGGTTCACTGAGGAATTTGGTCATTAGATTCTTTACGATAGGATATATATCACAAACAACAATATTGACAACAATTCCCAACAATTACTTAATATCAATAATTGCATTTGAGCAAATAATTTAGACCTGCGTCAAAATAACTTAGGTATCATGCCATGATTTGGGATATTTGCCGAATTAGTCGTTCTCTATAGTCTGCAGTATATATTGAGACGGTATAATGAAATGCCCAGCTAATATTATGATGACTAGGATTGCTCCATAACCATCCCAACATCCCGAAACTTGCTCCATTCTGCTTCTTAATCATTTGTATTTAAACACTAAAATGTAGCAGAAGTGACGTAATAATGGACGTCATTGATTGTGTTAGAACAATTATGTGCACCAATCCGAACACACCTCCGCTGCCATAAGGACCGCCCATTTTATACCTAACAGACTAGCTTGGGACGAGACAGAAGCGTGAGACTTCTTGTAAGCACTGTACGAGATTGTTAAAAAAATTTTTGAGAAGGTTCTAAAATTTTGTCTTTTTACCTTTTTACGGAGAACAACTAGTAGAGATTAACTATCGAAGTTTTAAGCTATACTATGCGTTGGAAGCGCTGGTATATACTAAGGTAGGTGAGACCAAATTAGCGACAACTGAAAAACAAAGTAAGTCGTGCTCTATGAATAACAGAATTTAATTATTACAAAAGTAGACGAGACAAAAGTTCAGAATCCGTTATAAAAAAAGATCCACCTTGTGAAAATTCAATTCGAAACGATAAAAAAAACTTAGGGACAGGTTCAATGAATGGCTATAAACGTTCGGGCAAACATTCAATCTGTGAACAACATGTAGGGGTCATTCCATGTCAGTTCAACGGAATTTTGGGTCGAAAAAACGTGACCATCACCGATTTTTTTAAAATTGGCACACGTATAGATCTCGGTGAGAAAAACAGAATGACACTTTTTTCAACACTCTAGGTCATATGGTTCCGGAGATATGGCCATTCGAATTTTGTGAAAAAGGGTCAATTTCCAAGGCCATACCATATTTCAACATTAAATGGTCTTTGTAAGTGCAATAGGAGCCGAGATATTTCAACACTATTTTAAAGCTTTTAAGCAGATCTACAACTTTGTTTCTATTCATATTTTACCTCAGTGGTCAAACAAAAAGTTGATCTTATTTTTGAAATTTGACCTTTTGTAGGTTATTTGATGTCACAACCGATTTTTTTCTCCTTTCACCCAATTTTGGATACACATTTCTACCTTAACCAAGAGTAAGATTTTTAGCGTTGATTAAGTTTGTATAGACGATACAGCCATTTCAGTGGACCATACCTACCTCCATTTTGACCAAGTACCTTTTTCCACCAAACTTTGGAGCGCCGTTTCTTTGGAACTGTTTGAGCTAGTGTTGAGAAAAATACCATTAGATTTGTCTCACTGAGATCTATAATGTCTGCTATTTTTAAGACAATTTGCCTTTTAATATGTATATTAAAATAACCTATTCCTTTATTTTTACCAATTGAGTTATAAGAACCGATTCTTGTCTAGCTGGGTGAAACCATGAAAAAAGAGGCATCAACATAACTTTATATTTAAAAGAGGCAGTTATTAGGTATTTACAATATATTTTATGGAAGCCATTATTGTTACAGTGCTTAGTGCAAATGCAGACAGAATGTGTTCCACTGGCACCTGGCAACACACCTTCTTTTGGCCGAAGCTCTGCAAATTTTGAAAATCCTATTTTAATTGTTGGATGGTTTGTTTTAAAAAGCTCAAATGCTTCTTTTAGGTTGCATAAGATTAGCAACTTTTGTTTTCTTTCCTGCCTACCATCAGCTCCTTTTACAGAAACATAGTCTTTCAACTCTGGCATTTGTCTACTCACATCTGGCGAATGATAAAGTCAATTACTTTGGCAGCAGTTTCACTATTCAGGCGTTTCCCCAAGCACGGATTAGGAGTTGAAAGCACTCCCTTCTCCCTCACCAAACTCTTTGCTTGCCTAGCCATGTAATCTGAGCACTTAAATTCTTCTCTGATCTTTACTTGTGTCCATCTTTTTGGTAGGATAGTAAGAATTGTCAGTTTTCACTTCGACTTGTCACTTGATTAAATTTCTCTTTTAGTTGTTGAACAATCTCCAGTTCTGTATCATCTGAGTCACTGCATGAAATTGGTTGTTTAGTTGCAAGTTCAAGCTTTCTTTTCACAACTACTACTATTTTCCTCAACTTTCTCTTTGCGTAACCAGCGCTGTCAGAGCGTTTACATGGTTTTATTGGGGTCTCATCAAGTGTGGCCAATGAAGCATTGAATTTACTAAGCTCATACTGCATTTCAACTACATCTCCAACGGTTTCTAGCTCAGATGGGGCACTCGATGAGGTGGATGGTAATTTTTCAAGTGGTTCACATTCAGGCATTTGGGGATGGACGATTTGCTAGTATATTTCGACATGTTGCACATGCTTTATGATTTGTTAGTTTCAATTCAGGATTTTGATCAATCAAATTTTTAGTCAATGCACGAATGTCTCTTTTCACTTTTCCTTTGTGTTTTTTAAATGGGTCACAACAGAACCTGCCCATATTCAAACTGCTGAAATCCATGTTTATCTAAAAAGAAAAAAAACATATGTAGCTTAAATCCAGGGTTGGGTTCAATTACACAAAATGGAAACAATTACAATTTTTTTATATTTTTCTTCAAATTAATTACAGTTAGTATTGTACTTCACAATTTCAAGATCAATTGCAATTACAATAAATTTTGTCTGAATCAATTACAATTACACAAATATAACTATCTATTCTATATATCTAAAATAAATATATATATCTATATCTAAGTATAACTAAATAAACTATCAAAGGTTTATTTTCATTGGATCTAGGGGTATAATTTTTAACAATTGACATTAATTGATCAATTACATCAGTTATAGCTAAAAAATCAATTACAATTACCTTTATTTTGAATCAATTACAATTAATGGAAATTACGATCAATTAATTAAAAATACAATTATAATTATTCATTGTATCCAACCCTGTTAAAAGCTATTTTTGCTTAGATGGCACAAATAAAATTTGGGACCTACTGATCTTGTTTCAGAGGTCTACAACAAGAAAAAATGTGCAGTTTGATTTACAGATTGGAATAAATACAGATGTCAAAAAAAATCCTTGCTCCAAGCTTTAAATAAGCTTATTTTCACATGGGTACATACTGTTGTACACAATGAATAAACACACAAAGTTAAGTAATTCTATTAAAACTCATCTAACTCTTAAAAATGAACTTATTCTATAGGGTAGTACCTATAGCCTAGTATAAGGTACTTATATACGTCCATAGCTTTACCTTTAAACAGGATAGCAAGTTCGAAGTTCTTCACACTTTTGAATGTCCGTATAAATTAATTAATTAATTAATTATGTAATTTAAATTACCTATATTATACACCGTAATTCTCCGAAATATACAAAAAAAAAAAAATTTTATAATAGGGCCAGATACTTATTTGACCAAATAACTGGGTTAGGTTAAGTAAGATAATTAATGATTTTTTTTAAAAATTAGCGGATATTATACAGGGTGTACATAAAGTCAGGATCTATTTTTGTGAAGCACTTGGAAATTATATGGAATTCAATCATAAAATGATAAAGTGGTAACATTTATTAAATAATTAAGAGTAGGATTCGACGTGACGCCCATCAGTATCCCTGCACAGCTCAAATCGTTCCGTATCATTTCTAAACACATTCTGGAGCATTTGCGGGGTTATGTTATCTGCAGCAGTTCGTATACGTGTACGTAAGTTTTCAAGACTCGTAATCTTCGTCTGATAGACGTGCGATTTGATAAAGCCCCATGCAAAGAAATCTAAAGGGGTTAAATCTGGTGATCTCGCTGGCCAAGGTCTGTTGCTTCCGCGTCCGATCCAGCGATTTGGAAAACGTCCATTTAGATAATCCTGAACAATTTTGGCATAGTGACAAGGAGCACCATCATGGTTTTTTTATCAATTCACGTACACTTTTTCTCATTAGGTACAGTTTTCTGGCAAATACCTATCACCCATTTTGTATGGGTGGTATATAGACGCACCCAATTACGCAATATATGCGTACAATATATACATAGAATGATTTATTCATTACAGTATATTTAAATGCAGATACCATATATATGAAAATTATTTCACGAAAGTAACACATGAAAAATATTTATGATGAATAAAACCACGAAGAAAAGGAAACACCAGAGTGATGCTCAAGCGCTTGAGCACCACTCTCTGTTTCCTTTCCTTCGTGGTTTTATTCATCACATATATATATATATATATATATTATATATATATATATATATATATATATATATATAAAGCTAGGCTGCAACTCGAGTCTAAAAGTTCACTTCCTTCACTCTCATTTGGACTATTTTTCCCCAAAACTTGGGTAGTGTGAGTGAGGAACAAGGAGAAAGGTTCCACCAGGATATCAAGATTATGGAAAAAGGATACGATGGAAGGTGGGATGTCAACGTGATGGCAGACTACTACTACTACTGCTGGTGGTCTCTGAAACGGGAAGTCTCGGAAGAAATGCAGCACGAGCGAGCGAAAGAAACGACGATTTTCTGCCGATTGATCTATTACAGTATGCATCAATTAAGTATCAAAGGTGAATTTACTTTGAAATGTAATTCTTTCTATTTCTTATAATTTTGTACTCTTGGAAATTTAGTTGTTTAATACATACTACCAATATATCTGACTTATATTTTGTGAAAAACAAACCATGGCAAAATTGTACGAGATCACAAAATAGAAATAAAACATCTTTTGTACTTTCGTTTGAAATGCAGACTTGTGTAATTAACCACGTTCACCCCCACCTGGGATTCAGTTACCATTCATTATGTATGTGTGTGTGTGTGTGTGTGTGTGTGTGTAACAATCCAAGCAATGTATATGAATTAAACGAGAACCATGTCAGAACGACATCAATGTCCTAACCTATATTTTTGACTAGTGATGCACCGATTAATCGCCATCGGCATAATCGGCAGATATTTTGCTTATCGGCAAAATTTTGCCAATTAATATTAAATATTCCAAATTTTATAAATAGATTTTCAATGATTAATTTAAGTTATATAATGTCTTACGTTACTCACTTACTGCATTTTAAATTCAAATTTAAATCATGAAATGAGCATTTTTATTATAGTCAACCACACTTAGTAAAACTGAGTAGTGAGTATAGTGAGTAAACATGATCTTAAATCTGACGTAGGATTTTTCCACTTAGATACCCATTAGTGGCCATTACCCATATTATTATTTATGGTAAACTTAAATTTCTTGACGAGAAAATACGAGTAGAACTGGTTATGAAATGGGTACGAGCTATTCAATGTGCCGATTTATTATTTTTTTGCGTTAAGACCGGACGGTGGACCCATTACAAATTTAAAATGCTTTTCTTTGTGACACTCAAAAACGAATAAAAGTTAGGAAAAGTGGCAAGGGATACTTATGCTTAGCAATTAAATTCGGAATTTGCTACTGATTTAAAGTTAAGTTTAGATACGTTTGATACTGGAAATGCATTGACAGAAAGGCAAGAGGGCTATACCCTACTTTTAAACGGAACTCTTTTGAAAAATTTATATATATTTTTGCGGTGTTGTTCTTACTAGTCAAAAGGCTACTATAAGCTATAGCTATATTGCAAATATATTCCGTTTCCTAAATTCCTATATACTAAATTAATAGACTAAACAATATACACTTTCATACTACTGATGTATAATAAAGCCTATGTAAAGCTAGCTACCGAGCTCACTGAGTTTAATATTTTGTAAAAATGAAAATATTCTGGAATATTTTTTAAGTATCCTAATGAATATTGTTGCAAAACTTGTATTTAAAAAATACTAAAAAATTGGTATATATATATATTTTTTTTTTCATACGCGGAAGTCGCGTTCTTCAGTGCTTTTTTAAGGAAGGCACACCGCATAACGAGGCTCGTTATTCTCTTATCGGTTCTCCTCATGATATATATATTATATCCTTCGCACCATTTTGGGTTTGTCAAACAATTTTGGCTCAATAAACATTAATTTCCAATAGTGTTTTTATTTTCAGAAAATATTTGTTAGCCTTCTTTATATACTTTGCCATATGAAAAGTGTGATAACCTATATTTTTGAAACGACTGATGATAGAGCAAAACGAATATAATTTTTGGAATCAGCGCCCCGAAATCATTAAGAAACGACAGAAAAATCACAATAAACAGAAAATTTTTCAAATTTTGTTACCCAGTGTTATCAAAGTCCAAGAGTAAACGAGTGTTTAATTCAGAAAGCGCGCGCGCGCGCGCGCACACACACACACATATGGCAAAGTATATAAAGAAGGCTAACAAATATTTCCTGAAAATAAAAACACTTAGAAATTAATGTTTATTGAGCCAAAATTGTTTGACAAACCCAAAATGGTGCGAAGGATATAATATATATATCATGAGGAGAACCGATAAGAGAATAACGAGCCTCGTTATGCGGTGTGCCTTCCTTAAAAAAGCACTGAAGAACGCGACTTCCGCGTATGAACATTCTTATCCTTTCTGATCAGCGTCCATACGTAGTCTCCCATCATGGAAGCATCCCAATGGCCCTGGTACCTTTTCTCCATCGTTTGAATATCTTGATGGAATCTTTCGCCATGTTCTTCATTCACATCGCCCAGGTTATCACGAAAAAAGTCTAGATGTGAATGCGGATAGTGTAATTTTAAAGACATACGGCACCCCATTTCGCCATAGCACTTAATCAAGTTTGACACTAACTCCTTATAGTTTGGGGCTTTATGATTGCCTAAAAACCCACGAACCACATCACGGAAAGTACACCAAGCCTCTTTTTCGATCGGAGTCATCTTGGCTTCAAGGTTCTTTGAATTCAACAGCGCCTTGACTTGTGGTCCTACAAAGATGCCAGCCTTGACTTTGGCCTCAGAGAGTTAAGGGAACATGACCCGAATCTGTTGGAAAACTTCCCCTCCAAAATCTAACGCAGTTACAAACTGCTTAATTAGACCCAACTTAATATGGAGATGTGGTAGCAGAACTATGTCAGGCTTCACAAGAGGTTCCCTGAGTACATTGTACTTTCCTGGTTGCAGTCCTTCACGTGGTGGCCACTGAACTGTTTTATAGTGCTCAGTTGAAGCCCTGCTATCCCACAGGCAAAGAAAACATGAATATTTAGTAAACCCTCCTTGTAAACCTAACAGGAAACCAATCATTTTGAAATCACCACACACGTCCCAGTTATATTGTTCATACCTGATTTGAGTGAGCAGTTGTTTGGCATTTTCATAGTCCTCTTTCATTTGAACAGAATGTGCAACTGGTATAGATGGATATTTGTTCCCATTGTGGAGTAGAACAGCTTTTAAACTCAGAGTTGAACTGTCAATAAACAGGCGCCACTCTGAGGGTATATGTGTTAACCCAATAGCTGTGAATAGACCATTAACCTCGCTGCAATAACAGAGAGAGCCATTGACATCGTAGAACCATGCAAACTCTTCATGCCGCTTTCGGTATACAGTGCTCTTGCAGTCTTCTCCAAGCAAATTCCACTCTTCGAGTCTGGAGGTCAGAAGCTCAGACCCTGATTTCGTCAGAACCAAATCTCTAATTAAGTCGTCCAATTCCCTCTGATTTGGAAAGTGAGGGTTTGTACTGAAAGTTACTGTATATTCTTCATCATGACTGTCCTCACCAGCCGACATCTCAGATGAGCTAGCTTCATCCTCATTTTCAACCTGCAAAGCAAAGAAACAAAATGTAGGCATAGCTATATATGTAGAAGAGCATCAGCACTAAGAAAAATCGACACAATGACCCACAGTCTGTAAATATAGAAGGTAAAGTAATGGATAGATACCTGTTCTGGTGGACGTGGTATTGGAAGACCTTCGCCATGTGGTACAGGAGCTATGGACGACGCTATGCTTGGATACCGAAGAGTCTGCCTTCCTTTAACTTTCCTGTACTTAGAAACATCTACCATGCAGTAGTAGCAATCGCCGTGGTGGCTCTTTGGTTCTCTCCATATTCTGGGTACCGCAAAGGGCATTGTCTTGCGTACTCCCAGCAGCCATCCTTCAAGTGTGGAGCGGGAGCTTCCACAGATCACATGGGGTGCCCAGGGCTTATCTTGGTCACCCATAGGCATACCAAAATAGAGCCGATACGCGATCCAGAACTTGGTGCCTTTCACAATCTTGTGCGATACTTGCTTGGGGCCTATGTAAAACCCACAAACGTAGCAGAATATATCCGGCGAATGTTTACAAGCTCTAGTTGCCACTCTCTTTACCAAACTGTACTACATTAATCATAACCTGCAGATATAGAGAGAAGAGCTATTAAATCTGCAACATATTAAAGATTCCAGAAAAAAGATGTATTCACAACACTGAAATAATGTTCGCAATAAAAAAGGATCGATAACACTCAAATCGTCAGCAGAGAGAAGCACAGAAACACAGTACCTCAGTGCTGGTAACCATCAGACAAACAACCTGCTTTCTTTGTGTGCTCACACTTACTGACTTCTCAGACTCTGCGCTCTTCTTTATATAACATAGTGGAAGTTTCGGGCAATTCCTAGAGCAAGAAACTGTCAACGAACATCCGGATTGTTCTCAACAATTCCTGATTATTCCGATATTGCTGCGCCCATAACAACATTATACTGGTAAAACATAAAAAATGGATTCTCTGAAACCATTGATGATACACACAAACCAAGGCCAGATTTGGACTCAGCGCCCACAAATGCATATAAAAACAAAACATTCTATATAAACAGAATCAGTGTTACGCAGTGTAATTTTTGTTCCTTCTTTCTATGCATTCGAGGAGCAATACATGAAAATCAGAAAATAAAGTTCACCATGTGGGTGTCCACTGTCCACTCCAATGACTACCAGCCTTTTTAGTTTTAACTAAGCTAGGTGGACACTAAGAAAATACATTATGGGGCCTGTTTAAAACTATAGCTGTATTTAAAAAAATAAAACTGTCGTCAGAAAATTAAATTGAAAATAAAATTTAAATCCATAAGTTACTCAGTAAGGAAAAAAGTGAAATAAAACATACTTATGCTATTATTAATATAGAACAAATCTTTTCTCTAAATTTTATTTATTAGATAATCAGCATCGGCAAAATTTTAAGTAATCGGTATCGGCAAAAATTTTGCATCGATGCGTCACTAATTGTGACCTTGATCTTCGATGCAGGAACCTTATTCTTGGCTCATGGCACACGTGATGATCCACGTGCGCGTAAAGTTTCAACAAATTACGCGTGTTGAGAGGTTTAAAAATTATAATGCGGACGCGAAAGTGTGACGGATGAACAACCGCAATCCAGTAAAGACTCCTCCAAATTTATTTGGTCAGGGATAACGCTTCTCGCGTCATCATTAACATCTAACTTCATTAACGTGATTACTTCAGATCCTACGGCATTCCCATTCCAAATCCGGGAAAGGATACAAATACCGTGATACAAATGCGGACAATGGACACCATTTCATTCAAATTCATCCAGTAAGCAAGATTGTACTAACTTTAACTTTATTGTAATGGTCAGTGTCCTCGCCTTCCACTCAAAAGGTGCTCGGTTTGAATTCTGGTGGGAGTATTTTCGCATTAAATAAAATCGCGCGTGGCGTGTTCATATACATGATATTAAACGTACACAATGCGCGCATCTCCGCATAACCTAGGTAGCAACTTTTGAAAATCTGTTATATAATGACAATCCAGCGTAAAAAGAAAATATGAACGTACGCATTTTCTTAAGAATCTGTTTACTCTTAAAGGATTCGTGTCTATAAAGAGCTCAAATTAAGGGATGGTATAATTGAATGTCTTATACCTAATCTCCGCGCATGTATCATCACTCTTTTCATTCGCTCTACGTCTTTTCAAAACGAGTTAACGCTTTTAAGTTCCGCTCGATTGTAAACGGTGTTAAGCTTCTAATATTAGTCTGTTTTACGTATCTTCGTCATTGAACACCGTTTCGTTTCAGACATCAACTCGGGTACTATGATATAGAGTTACGAGTAGTTCGCTATTAAATAGTACTTTGAAGAACTCAAGATAAATCAGTTAACAATTCTTCTTTAATAAAGTTATAGATTTAAAATGAACCCCGTCATCTTCATCCTCTCGTTATAATACTTAAATATTTAACCATTATTTTACCTCCACGAAAGTATTGGTCAAAAGTTAGAAGGGTGCAACTGTGAGCAAGTCCCGACCAAGGCCGAATTAACCATTAGTTAGTTAGGCTAATAAAGCTGTAGCCTTAGGCCCTAATTTTTATATCATAAACCCTAAATCTTTGTCACGAGGTCCGTTAAGTAATATCATATATAACCGCATAATTATACCTTCAGGTGGAAAATAAGAGTTTTTTAGTTTTAGTAAGGAAGTTTTTTTGTCATTATATCTGATGGTGTATTATTGTCGATATGTACAGTATATACGTATGATTTTCATTCATTTTCGTATGATTGGCTTCAAAGGGTTAATCGGTTTCCAAAATTGTTTTGCAGACATTGGGATTTTTTTTGTTTTGTTTGATATCACAGTTTAAAGCCAGGAAGTAAGAAATCATTTTCGGTTTTAATTGCATGCCGTTTTTGCCGTTCTTTTTTTTAATGTACACAGCTTTGATTTTTTTATTAGTTATTTTTGGATAAATATACATTCTTATTTGTTTGAAGATTTTATGAATTATATACAATATGAAGTACATATATACAGGGTGAGTAGTATAGCCGAAAAATGGACGAGTGCAAGAATGTTGCAAAGGGGAAAAAGGGGCGTGGGGAAAGCTGCAGATGCAACAAGGGGTCATGAAACTTGGAGGCGGCGTTATCCCCCAAGAGAAAGACAGGAGAAGGGAAGAAAGGAAGAGAGAGGTTCACCTGGCAGGAGCCAAGTGCATATTAACACTTCAGCCGACCCGCCGTCCTCTTATAGGCTCCTAATCAGCCAGTTGGCTTAGAAGGCGTAAATGGCTTGTACAGGTTGAGTTGTCAGATACGACTTTTTATTTTAATTGTTCAGGTATACATTATTAGGTTGAGTTGCCAGATTGTGCCATTTATTTAATTAATTCGTAAAAGTTGGCTTAGAAATCCGCCAGTAGGTTTAGAAGGCGTAACCAGGCATTTGTATAATTGTTTACAACCAAAAGAATTAAATAAAACATTACATCATTCTGTTTATTAAATATTGTAAATATATAGAAAATAAATATACATTTGAATGATCAATTAAAAATAATAATAGTATAAGAAATATGAACGAGGAATATGCATATAATCAAAAAATATAACTGTCCACATAACAGTACAGGAGAAATATATATATATATACACAATTATATTATGGAAATATATAGAAAATAAATATACATTGGAATGATCAAAAAACAAAAAATAATACAACCATCAATATAGCAGAAATATACACACACACACACACAATTATGTTTAAATAAATACACTATCTTCTACCGCACAAAGTCAAAAATAAGAAATAATATAACCATCAATATAACAGTACAGGAGAAGTATATACACACAATTATATTGAAAACAAATACATTTCACTTTTTTTTAAAACACTAAACTCGCACTTAATCGAGTCAACAATTACATCGTTATTGCTCTGCATTATGCAGTATACGCAGTTTAATAATATTTCACCGCCTAAAGTATAGGGATACCTATACTCTATATAAAGGGCCTTCATATCGTTCAGTACTATTTTTGTGCCCACTTTACAACCGGCCGGTAAGTTATCTTTAAACACGTCTAGAATACAGTAAACCCTCGCTATTCGCGGTCACTGCTTCAAGGCCGCCGACGGAGAAGGAACGAGCACCACTCCCGAATCAAGCTTTGTAGCTAGTAAAGGCTGGTTTGAAAGAATCAAAAAGCGTTTTTCGCTGCACGATGTCAAGATTTCAGGGTATAAGCCTAAACGGGTCTTTAACGTCGATGAGACTGCCCTTTTTTGGAAGAAATTGCGATCACGCACTTACATTAGTCAGGAGGAGCGTCATGCATCGGGATTCAAAGCCGCAAAAGATCGTGTAACTCTTCTCTTTTGTGCCAATGCTGCAGGTTACATGGTGAAGCCTGGCTTAATTCATAAGGCAGCCCGCCCGCGAGCACTAAAAGACAAGGATATGAACCACCTTCCTGTACATTAGGCACAAAATCAATGGAATATGGCGTATTTGCGGATTTCCTTTATTCGCGGCGCGAGTGGAACGCACCTACCGCGAATAATGAGTTTACTGTACAATCAAAGCACGCACAAAGAGTTCATCGTTAGCCACAGCGTGAAATACAAGTTTATAAACACGCCTTTCCAATCGAGGGTTTATTTCTACCGACCCGAGCTTTTCAATCGTGAACTCTTCTTCACACTGCATAGCGACAGTTGAAATAATCTTCTAAGTCGTTACGACAGCTGCTCGTTATATAAATAGTTCTTCGGGTTGAAGGGTGTAGGTGAGCTCAGCCCTGTACCGATCAAGTGCTTTGTACCAAAGTTCATGATATTTCAGAGTCTAAACTTTTTAAATAATCCTCCAGCTCTAGACCATTCTCACCTTGTTCAACCCTACACTCGGTAAACCCATTGAGCAGAGCGGTGTACGCGTATTCAAGAACTGTATCAAAATAAAGCATATCCATAACACGCGCGTTTAATATAGGTTTCAGCTTGCGGAATCCGACGATTTCAAACATTCTGTCGAGGATGAAACGGTTTCGCGTAGGATGAAGAGCGTTATTATCAGAAGCATTCTTCCACATCAGCCGTATATCAATGCATGGCCGACCGTTATTTATACACAACGTACATACAACGGCGTATGAGGGGGTGTCACTAATCTGCTCTCTTCTTGTACCTACACCTGTAGGAATTTTATAATGATCTTCACTCCACTTCTCAACTATCACGAAGATTCTATTCATCTCCTTGACACTTAAATAAACAACATTCCGTTTGTTTGTTTGTCTACAATCCGTTTCCAGTACATAGTTAACGATACCGGATTTACGCCTGAACACGCGCAACGACTTCGTCACGGACACATCGTACACGGCGTTGAGAATGCTGCTGAAAGGAAGTTCCATCGTATTCGTGGAGCGCACGTCGACTCGGCTCAAGTTCTGAGATAACTATGGGGTACATGCAACGCGACGGTTCGACGGGAGGAGCGAGTCACACCATAATCTAATGAAACGTGTACGGCGCTGATCCAACATGAATCGTTGTATCCCATTATATTGGGCAGGTGTTTAGAGAAATTTTCCAATACAAGAATTAATTTCAGTTTTAATGTTTTATCACTCCCACTCCCCTGAATACGCACCAGGCATTTTCCCTCAGGGTAATTTTCAAGAACAAAACACATTTTATAACGGTTTTAATGTTTTACCACTCGCCATTTCCACAAACTAAACATCTTCACATTCCGGCGCATTATTTGAGAGGAACATATGCCCATATTTTTCCTTTTTGTTTAACAAGCGATACTCGTCTCTAACGTCTGTTACAAACTCACGCGGGGCATTAGCCACAACCTCGCTACAAACTTCATGATATACATTAATATAGTGATAAAAATACTTAAGATTCTCCATGATGACGAGTTTACATTTTCAGTCGCAGGGTACGAGTACTCGGTATGGTGTAACATGACCTAATATCGCTTGTCACACCACCCATCAATAAGACTCATTATCCATATCCGCTGCTTCTCTTCTGCACGCGGTTTCTTTTACTTCACGGTATATGTGAGCCTTCATAAAGCTTAGGTCTATAACATACTTCAATACATCGTCTGTGCTACGAAAGCCTACAATGCTTTCACCAGAATAGCCATAGAATATTTGTACATCTTGCTCCTTCGCACGATTCAATGTAGTCTTAAAAGTGGCAAAGGCGGGGGGGGGAATAGGAAGTTTTTTAGTATCCACCACATCTTGACACTTTGCAGAATACCATTTCATAAACGTTGAACAAGCAATATTAAAGGTAGCCATTACTATTTTGTCTATGCGGGAGAATACACGTCCGATGTCCAGGGCTTACTGCGATCAACTGAGCACGCAGGGAAGCCCAGATAGTAGCATGACTCACGTTGCTGGTCTTACAGTGGGCGGAGCTTAGAACTTTCACCTGTGTACACACACACACAAAGGAGAAAGTCAAACGCTAATTGAAACGATTTATTTAATAAACGAAATATTCAAGTTATATATATTTACAAATACGTGTAATAAATAAGTTAGCAATAGCCACATCAAAGATTATATTCAAGGCATATATATTTACAAATACGTGTGATAAATAATTTAACAATAGACACATCAAAGATTATGGTATCCAAAGGGTACGGTATCATAGGTACCAGTTAACTGGTAACGTTTCCTATAGGTGTTACGGCACACCTTTGTACCCCTAAGTTCCTTCACGCTCCCTACCTTCTGCGCCCGAAAATTGTGGGTGCCTACAGTTAGTTGGGGAGGCCGATCATCCTCATCATCGTCCAAGCACACTAGATCCTTCAACGATTCAAAGTTAACGACCCGCCGATTGGCATGGTTGAGCGTGATACCCTTTGCCTTCACGATATATTTCATATCCTCACCCACCCTGACCCGTAACCCATAAGTTTTTGGTCCTGTTGAGACAAAAGAGTCGGCGTATGCGGTGTCTCCATACTCATCCTTGATCTCATCAGTCAACTCACCGAGGAATTCACCATCCCTCTTTGTGAATATCACACCATTTGTATCAGCGTACAATACCCTACGCCCAAGAGAATGCAATAACCCCCAAAGTTTTATGCGGGCGTAGGCCGTTGTGAAGCTGGCTACAGGTATGTTTGTAACCCGTGAGGTATCTGTGGCCAATTCGGTATTGCTGTACTTTATTATGTATTACCTACATTCATGATCTCCATGACCTCTTTATCGGGAGCATTGGCATAATCCCAGACTTCACTATAATTTTGTGCCAAATGAACGTTCCCTTTGCCGGTATTCAGTGCAAATTTTCCCCAAAGACTTAGACACAACTTTGCACTAAAGCGCTTACCATGGTTCTTTACAATGTGGGAACGTTCAAGCTGTATACCTTCACGGTCACGGTAACGTTGAATATAGGCCGATTTTTCATCTTCGGTATCAACTCCTCGCGGATACCCTGATGCTTCGACCTTATCTTTGAAAAAAGCGTTTATATATGGCGTGAAAATGTTGGGTAGCTTCTGAAACCTCCACACCTCATGTATCTTCAATATGCTGTAGCCTTGGCGAACAGCTAGATCAAGCTCTGGACTTGTATATACACCTCTAATCTTACGCTGGTGGGCTATATGGTCACAATCACCACTGTTCTCTTCTGCGCACTTCACGCACAAGGGAAACATGAGCTTGTGGTCGATAACGACGGGTAAGATCGGCATCCATAAATCGCGTGGGGGAAGTACGTCTACGAAAGAAAGGCCGAAATAGTATCCGTTCAAATTTCTTGAGAACTCGCCGATGGAGTGTAGATCAGGTCCCACCAGTTTCTCAGGCACACCTCCGGGGTACGGATTGTTCTTCATCACGTAGGGGTATAAAGAACAGAAGTCGTAGTAATGGAGTTTCACACCCTCCGTAGGCGGAAAGTATAGCTTGAAGGGATTTGTACACCCTCCGAACAAGCTATCACCATTTGAGAGGATCCAGCACCATTGAACGCTTGATCGTGTTTATTTCTTCACGGAACTGTCCGTCTGCCTCCATCCGTGCATCATACTCATGTTCCCACAAGACTTTGTGAGTGAACTGGGATCCTATAAGTTGATCGCGGGTGCAGGTCCACGCAAGACAGTCGGCAGATCTACCGTGGATATCTCCTGCGATTCCACACTCAGGACGGGGGCATCCGTGCCACCAGCATCCGTTAAAGGAGTACACAGTCTTCTCACCAGTGGCACGGTTTTCACTTAGTTCATCAACCCAAAAAACACGATCATTAATCTTAATGGGTACTTCGCCCGTGATACTTACCAAGTTGATCGGACAAGTGGTTTAGAAGTTACACTCACCTAGAAATAACATTAAAATTTAAAATACCGTATTTGTCCCCCGTTATGGACGTAATCATAGCATCAGTAGCTGGCGCATCCTAAAATCCCAATTACACACACGCTATGTCTATGACCAATATTGTTACTAACCACAGTTTGCTTTTTACAGATCAACTGTGTCAATTGATTCTTGTTTGATAAGTCTAGACTTTAGTACAATGGATAAACTGTTAACAACCAGGAGTGGGAAGACTCTGAAAGTTACTTATTCTGGAAAAGAGAAAGCAGCAACAGCAGCATCACCTTCTCTAAGGTCAGCCATCTTCCTCGATCGGTGGTGCCAAATTGCCAACCACCCATCAAGTTCTCCAGTACTTCTTCTATGCCAAGCAGGAAACTACTGACAGGAAGGCCGCCGTAGACACGGTGGCCAATGTTCTGGCATTTTGGAACATGGCACGTATAAAGACGATCACGAGGCGTAATTGCGAAAGAAAACTGGAGTTACTGTGGGAAGAGTGGCGCTCGCTGCAGAAGAGCAAGATGAGAGACAGTGACGCGGGAAAAGGCAGGGAGAAGTTTTCAGAAAATCTGAACAAGCTCTGGGACATCGGAGCTCCCGATGCTATTGAAGAGATACAGAAAAGTCGACTGCTCTCAGACAACAAAGATATTAAATTTTATGAGGATAAACGGGGCCTGCGCCAGGCAACAATGAGTGGGAATGATAAAGTGTTCGTTGTCAAGAGAAAACGGCAACTCTCAAGACAACAATCTCGTGATGAACCAGGCACCTCAAAAACGAAATTAGGAACTGAAGCTGAGAGCGACGATGAATCTATAGAAAGCAGATCATCGAGCAACTCCGAATCACAGCTAGAACCACCATACCGACAGCCGAGAATATCAACTGTATCAATCAGCCTTCCTGACCGCATCCTCAATGCACCGGCTGTTATTGAAGTGGCTGATCGCTTCCGGATGTCCAATAATCAGGTGTATATATATCAGGAATGATCTTTCCTTGACAAAGATATAATAGACGTAACGACGGAAAATTTAGTGATTATTTTGTCACATAAAAACCATACGCATCCTTGTCAATTTCCTTTCAATTTCGCACATAGGTGGCAAGTGTCGTGGCGGCAGTCCTACGTTCGGCAGATCCGCCCGCAGACCTGGACAAATTCAGTATCTCGAAGGACACGTCTCGCCGTGGAAGAGTGGCACATCGTTGTGAAGTGTCGACAGCTGTGCAGAAATCCTTCGTATCTCCGAGGCATGCTGTCGTCCACTGGGACGGTAAAGTAATCAAGGTCAGTTTTGCCCTCACCGTGGACAGTGAATTAACATGTTTCAGTGACGACAGTGGATTGACATACTCCAGTGGACGATAATGAATTGGCATGTATGACATACGTTTCAGGACTCTCTTGGATCATTGGAGCACCGCCAGGCGATTCTCATCTCCGGAGCTCCCCAATGCACAGAAGGAAAGTTGCTGGCCGTTCCGACTGTTGCTGACGGCACCGGTCTGTCCCAGGCCCAGGCGACCTTTCGTGCTCTCAGACTGGGGATGTGAGAACCAGAGCTGGGCACTTGCGGTTTTTCGTCTCGCCGTGGAAGAGTGGCACATCGTTGTGAAGTGTCGACAGCTGTGCAGAAATCCTTCGTATCTCCGAGGCATGCTGTCGTCCACTGGGACGGTAAAGTAATCAAGGTCAGTTTTGCCCTCACCGTGGACGACAGTGAATTAACATGTTTCAGTGACGACAGTGGATTGACATACTCCAGTGGACGATAATGAATTGGCATGTATGACATACGTTTCAGGACTCTCTTGGATCATTGGAGCACCGCCAGGCGATTCTCATCTCCGGAGCTCCCCAATGCACAGAAGGAAAGTTGCTGGCCGTTCCGACTGTTGCTGACGGCACCGGTCTGTCCCAGGCCCAGGCGACCTTTCGTGCTCTCAGACTGGGGATGTGAGAAGTTCCAGAGCTGGGCACTTGCGTTTTTTTTGCGTTTTTTTGCGGTACTGCAGTACTACTACCGCACTACCAAACCGGTACCGCATAACGCAGTACCGCAAAGGATCGCTGAAAGTACAGCAGTACCGCTACCGCATTCAAATTTCCCGCGGTACCGACCAACACGGTAGTACCGCAGTACCGCAAAAAAACCGCAAGTACCCAGCTCTGGTGAGAACGTGATTGGACTGTGTTTCGACACAACTTCCTCCAACACGGGGAGGGTGCAGGGTGCGGTGGTCCGGCTGGAGAACATGCTTGGTAAACCGCTCTTCCAGCTGGGCTGTCGCCATCACGTTATGGAGCTCATCGTGGGGGCAGTGGTCATCACCGCGTTTGGAAGAACCACAGCACCAACTGAACCTTTGTTCCAGTATCTGAGGAGAAGGTGAATTTCAAGTCTAAGGCGCATTTGTTTTCTCCAATGATTTTTTGCCTTCAGAGCAATTGAGATATCAGCGTCCTTCTACTAATGATGTTAATAGCAGTCGAAAAGGGAAACTTCAGTCGTTTTCATGCAATATTTTCATAACTCCCCTTTCAGGTGGGACAAGCTCGACCTCTCGACTTATCGCGAGCTGGAGATCGAGCATTTGGCGGAGGTGACGTGGCTGATGGAGCTCCGAGATGAGGCAGTCAAGTTCCTCGGCACCGCTTCTGGTCTTGTCAGAGAAGACTACCGAGAAGTGGCGGAGATTACACTCCTGGTACTCGGGGCCCAGCCACGTCGTGGCACACACTTCATGCGCCCAGGAGCCTACCATCATGCGAGGTGGATGGCCAAGGTTGGTATTTTGAATTAGAAGTATAATATTGTATTGCCTTCTGCAAACAGCCATTTGAAGTCCCTACCAGAAAAAAATAAGATAAATAATTTACCATTAAACAAACTTATATGGAGTGGTATCGGTATTTATACATCACAGTGCGTATTCGTTTCAGATCATCTACTACACGAAGCTCCTGATGTTCAGCGGTCAGCTGGAGTTCGACGACGAGCTGGTACAGAAACTTCAGAGAGTGGTACTATTTACTGCACTCCTCTACGCACCTGCCTGGCTGGCGGCTCCTGTCGCAGCTGATGCCCCGCTGAATGACCTTGTGTTGTACCAGCGTCTTCTGCAGTACAGGGCTGTGGATCGCGAGATTGCAGAGGCTTCACTGGCAGTGATCAGGCGGCACTTGTGGTATCTGAGGCCTCAGACCGTCGTTTTCGCCCTCTGCAGTGACAAAGTGGAAGACACTGTGAAGCACGAGATGGCAAAGAAGCTGTGCCCCTCGCTGTGCCCGAGGACTTCACGTATGACAACGTCTCGGTTGATGACACGACGCGCCTTCCGGACCTGATCGATGAGTCATCGTGGTTCGTGTTCACAGGCCTGCAGGTGTGCGCGTCTACGTGGCTCACTCTGCGGTGAATAAGTGGGATCAAGATAAGAACTACTGTGATCTGAAGAATGTCATCTCGCATCTGAAAGTTACCAACGACGTGGCAGAGAGAGGGATAAAACTGATAGAAGATTACGCGAACACTGTCACAAAAGACGAGTCACAGCTGCAGGGTCTTCTTCAGCTCGTGGAAAAGAGCCGGAAAGAACTCGGTGACTTCAAGAAGTCGTCACTTGCCAAGATGACGTAGCGCAGAGGGAAAGGGAGTTAGCAGAGAGAGTACATGGCGCACGCCTTAAGATGACGTGTGTTCTAACCACGATTCATACAGTTTTTGAACCTAGTTAGGGGCACCGGAGTAAGTGCCTTTAGTGATACCGGTAAACCGTTTTAATACAAAATACATTTGATCTTTCCTTATTCGTTTTATCTTATCCTAAAAAGCAGACAATGGCAGACAGCATATGGAGGTACGGGGACAAATACGGTATTTTAAATTTTAATGCTATCTCAAGGTGAGTATAACTTCTAAACCACTTGTCCTATCAACTTGGTAAGTATCTGAGAGGATTTCTTTCACTGAGAGGATTTCTTTCACTGAGAGGATTCAGAAAATATGGTCATTTGATGATTTATCTTTATTCAGTAAAAAATTGTCAATTTGGCCAAATTTCCAAAATTGAAATTTTCAAGGTCGATGCGCGACCCTTGGTAAAAATGGTGTCAGTGTACTTCCACTGAACCAAATCATGGGAAAAACTTTGACCAACTATAATTTTAAAAAAGTGAAAAGTGATCCACCCTAATTAATGTACATCCTTCTAAAGGCCTGGAAACACACTAAACACGCGCACATCATTCACGCAATAACGCTCACATTCATCAGCTATATTATAAGGACTAGATTCATTAAAACTGTTGCAGTATCGGTTAAAATCTTTACGTTCACCTGTACTCATACATTCATAGTTAAAGTAATGTTTGGGGGTGGAGGTAGTCCTACGTAATTTAAAGTTTCGCTAGTGAGGAATGTGTAAGAGAAATATCCTTTTGAAACTTCAGCTGCTACGCCCATTACCTTGGGTAGCTTTGCTAATCTACAAGGTGTGAATAATAGTGTCTTTAAACTGTACATTACCTCTTATCTGCATCTATATTAGTTTGTTGCCTTTTCAAGGGATCACCTGTAAATATCTCAGATGACTCGTGCTCAAGCAACTCCTTATAAAGGAACTGTCAAATTTTGCCCCGTTATGGGCGAGAATATAGTCATTTTTTTTAACTTGTCCGCTAACTTGACAATATAGGATACAAAGAGTTTCACAGGGCTATCGTGGGCACTCGTTTTAAAAACATTTGTCCGTTTACCACATTTGTGACACTCATCACAGATAATCTGGCTTACAAGTAAATGTGGAATAACCTCTCTGGTTTCAGCGTTCGTGTATGTTTCTATATCGTAGTATACAGAGGTTGTTTTTAGGCTTGGCGTCTTTCATATAACACATGTTTTACTCCGTCCGCCTTATATTCCTCCTGGCATGTAGAACAGTGAATTTCATCACATTTATGCCTAAATTTTCCCCAACTATCTATTGTGTGAAACATATCACACTCAGATTCTCATTTTCCTGCACGTGCCAATTGATTTATGGAGCTCAAAACAGTTATTGAAAAATGTGCGTCTACACACATCACAGTCCCTCTTCTCAGGTTCAACTACACGGCTTTCACATTTGGAACTTTTACACTGCCCACATACCATGTGGCAATCTTTACAATGTTTCACTATATCATCCGCAAACTCGATACATCCCTTACACAAATCATGATGTCGCCCATATTTTCGACTTATCATAACTCGCGTAAAGGTCCCTTATATTACGGATGGGGAGATACGTTGTCCCTGAGTCCTAAAATAAGTAGGGGTCTTGTACGATCTCTCACACTGCTTTTAAAAACACAGTCCAACGACGATCATCCATTCCAAATACAACTATACGAACACATTTCCTGTTCTACCCTTCTCAGCTCTTCAGGACCCATATTAGTCAAATTCAAGTTCACAGTCTACAGCTAGTTTAAGGGCACGCTCCACTACCCTTGGCAACCAAATGTTTTTGACCCGTGTATTTAGTACAGTAAACATACGTGCCAAGACTAATGTTATAAAGCCGCAACCACGTTCGGCGTTTATATGCCGTTTATAAATAGCCCGAGAATTAAAGTTAAGAGTATAAGGTGTGGCACTATGACCCGCAACACGGTATACACGGTCAATATTTACCGTGAAGTCCATATTGAAGGCTATACTACTTTGAGAGGCCTGCATTATACGGCCTAATATATACTCTATATCTACAGCTGTCAAGCGTCTGAATGGTATTACTACCCAAAAATCATCTACATCTCCGTCATGACCCGAATCCAAAAGACAGCATCGTCCTGACTTCACGTTCGTCGCGGTTCTGAAGGGCAAACTCTACAATACGCTCAACTATGCGCCGTAATCCATGCTCAGCGCCATTGCTATACACGGATCTAGGATCGACCCTGACTATATACCGATTTCTAGTCGACTGGAGTGGGGGCATCGGTACGCACCAACTCGAATGTTATGCCATCCTCAACAGAGCGAGAAGCTGCTGGAGGTAGTACATGGATTTGAGCAGGAATAAGGGAATATTTTTATTTGAGGGAGTTACTATTGTGGGGATTGTGTCGTAAGACGTAGAGGGTTGGGGCTCTACTACTGGTGGTCTAACAACCGGCGCAATCCTGGCACGCTTTATACCTGACGTGGAGGGCTCATCATGTCTCCGCTTTGAATTGTCGCGTGCTACAGGCATCGCTGGTGAGGATTCGTCTGCGGGGATGGATTCTGTGATCACAACTACACTGTCGTCGGGGTCATCCGTAATGTCGATGATGGGGTGCTGCACCTCATCGTCATTCACGGTTCTGTGGGAGAAGAGAAAAACAAGACGAATATAAGGAGCAGCACTCAAAATTTTTAATATTTTGTAAATAACCCACTTAGGAGTGTGACGTTAGAAATGGACTCTGTAGAAAAATTCAGGTTGACGAGCCCATCCACATGTATTATATCTGGACCTACAGGATGTGATAAAATGCTTAAAATCATTAAAGAAAAGGAAGAGATGTTCTCAAAATTTGTGCATAAAGTTATATGGTGCTATTCGACGTATCAATCAGTGTTCAACGAGTACCAACATATTTTGTTCCACAAAGGTGTATATGACGTTAATTTGTTAAAGGGAAATGAACACTGTATAGTCATTGTAATTGACGATCTCATGTTGGAGATGGATAAAACGTTTGCCGAGACATTTACAGTATTCTCCCACCATCTTAACATAAGCGTGTTCTTCATCAATCAGAATCTATTTTTCAAAAATAGATACATGCGCAATGTGTCGTTAAGTACACAATATCTAGTCTTATTCGCGCAACGTAGAGATGTATCACAAATTGGGGTATTAGCCAATCAAATGTTCCCGAATCAGCGTAAGGAGTTTTTGGAAGTTTATAAAGAAACTACAAGTACGCGTTACGGATATTTGCTTTGCGACCTTCATCCGCGAAACACGTTTAGGGTGCTTCTAAGAACGAATATATTTCCAAACGAGCCTGAAACGGTGTATATTCCAGAATGACAAAGACTAAAGAAATATCGTGAATTAATAAAAATCTATCATCGACTGCCTCGGGCAATGCAGATGTTTATCGTTATAAATTGCAATGTATCAATGAAACCACCTCAGAAGACTCGCCTACGCCGTTACAAGAACATAATACGTGCAGTCGCTCGTAAAAGTCAAACTGTAGGGAAGAAAAAACGAATTATTGTACAAAAAGGAGGGTCATTTCTCCCCATCTTATTTTCAGTTTTGGGTCCTTTACTGACTAATATAATGAAGAAAGTGGTAGTGATTCCACACAAGGTGTACGCTTCACTGCAAAGGAATCCAGACCCCCGTAAAAGCAGACTTAAAAGAATGGAAGGCGAATTGCTAGCCCTATTAAACAGTGAAAATACACCTGATGAGAAAAGAATCTTATACCAAGAAGCTCTGCAGAAATTTCTTCACGAGTACGAAAATTATAAGAACCCGACAGAGATTCCTGTGGTTATTAGGCACAGCACGGGGAACGATGGACATGGTGACATAGGACCTGTACCCGACGATATATCTGACCAGCCAAAGACTAAGGGATCGGCCACACAACACATCGAGCATGTATTAAAAAGCACCCTCCCACATACATTGAGGAATAAAGGTTTGTCTTTATAATCTAGTGAATGAGGACCCAGCCATACAATGGACCGATACATGCGAGATCAGTGTGGAAGGATCAAAGGTACAGGGATCGAATATCGTAGACATTGTCCATGATCTGGTGAGAAAGTGGGATAGGCCCTCATCATCAGGATGGAAGCATATTAAAACAAGACTACAACAAATAAGTGTCCCCAAAACATTGATAGGAAATCTGAACAGGTTAAAAGACCTGGAACATGCGACTCACGTGACACAATTGAAGACGCCATCACCCCCGCCGGTAACATCTTTGAAGAGGAGAAAAAAGAGGTTAAACAACGGTCAACCCTACCCACGTGCCTCTAAAATACGCAAATGGCTAACGTATTAAGTAAACGCTATTATGACATTTCTAACCCAGCCTCCTACGGAGGCGTAGATAGACTGTACAGAAGTGTTTACGGAGTAGGAAATAAAGATGTTGATTTTTGCGGGAGCAGGACGCTTATACGCTTCATAAGCCGGTGAGAAAAAGGTTTAAAACAGCCAAGACAACGGCTGCCTCGATTGATTCTATTTGGCAAGCAGATTTAACAGACATGCAAAGATATTCTGTGTATAACGATGGTTACCGCTATGTTCTATTCATAATAGATGTATTCACTAGATATCTGTGGCTAGTTCCTCTGAAAAATAAATCACCTGAAACAGTTGCTAAAGCTACCAAAACGCTGATGTTAAAAGAAAACAGGGCGGTGCTTTACAGAACATGTTGACAGAGTTTAATATCAGCTATTACACTACCAATTCTTTACATTAATTAGGCTTCTTTAGCCGAGAGTTCAACGTACCATAAAGGAACGCATGCACCGCTATTTTACACACAAAAACAGACTTTCTAGACATTCTGGAATCATTGGCCTCATCCTACAACCGCTCACACCATCGCACGATTGGGACACCTAACGAAGTTTTAGAAAGAGGTACGCTCCCAAGAAGAGATGGATCACCACCACCACACACTGCGTGTTTCAAAATCAATGATTATGTAAGGCTGTCGCGTTCGGGAAATAAATTCGCAAAGGGATTTGAAAGGATGGACACGTGAGATTTTTAAAGTTAGGGCTATGAGACCTAAAGGGGAGATATTGATACCTTACGTTGAAGATTTGAATGGGGAAGAAATAGTAGGAGGCTTTTACAGCGAGTTGCAGAGTGGCATTTAATTTGGGAAAAAATGTTTAAAATTGAGAAAATTTTAGGAAGCAAAGGTTCAGGAAAGAAAACTATCTGGTGAAGTGGCTAGGATACCCAGAAAACTTCAACACTTATATAAAAGCTGATGCAATAATGAAGCTTAAATAGTATGCAACATGGCTCCTAACCATTTCTACGTCACACTCCCGTCCTCCTCGTCCCTGTCTGTACACCCTAACAACACACTAGCCAACTTTGTAACAGAGCTCCACGGACCCATTGAATTGGGTCGTGATTCGTATGAGGTTGGTATATGCGATTCTTAGAGACACTGACGTGTGAAAAAGCCGGGGTAGCTATGGATGAAACTATACGTATCGCCCGGACTAAGGCTGCACAGTATTACCGTACAGAAGTAACACTAGGGCCGGGGCGTTATGGTTCGGCCGAGGATGTTGCGAGACTTAAACGTGTTTAAAAAACTCATTCCTTACGAATGATTTAGTATACGAAATCGTAAACAAAGGAAACCCTGCACATACACTAATCCTAAAATAAAAGACTAACAGACTTATTAAAGACCGGTGTTCAAAATTATAACCAATGGACGATATAGCGCAGCCTTCCAAAGAGAGACATTTCACGAGTCACCGCATGACTTGTCCAGATTAAAGTATCAACTGAAGATGGAGAAATTGGCTGAAAGCTCTCAGCACCCAGACATGTGCTATATTTACAGCAATATAGTGGAGCACCAGTTTGTTGGGGATACCCAGGCACGCCTGCTACACACAGCTCACATTCCCAACCATAGAGGAAGGAGTGAGTATTACATACGACAGGCCCCATTATGTGAATGTCGCAGCTAATCTAATAACCAATATCTCAATATATATAAGAACGACTGAGGGTGAAAACTTCCTATTCGGTAACGGGAGCTTAACAGTGAAGCTAAACTTTCGACGCACTGAGTTATAATGGATAGAAAGCCTTTCACTGTCTATCGAGGGGGGAGATACCAGCGCGGTAGTGGACTTGGGTCCATTTTTTTTCAACGATACTACGTACGGCTGTTCCTTTGTTGAAGAGGGGTGCCAGATACCTCGGAAGGAAAGCGCTACAATCAGGTCTTAACACTGCGGAAGACATATTGGCTGGGGCTAAACCTAAAGTTCTAAAAAACATTTAAAACGTACACGGGACGAAATCATCAAAGATGCAGAGAAAAATGCGTGGTGGTGGGAAGGAGGTTGACCGGAAGGGAATACGTGGCATTAAACGTAAAAGGATATCAAAAAAGAAATGTAAGCGAATGAAGCCTATGGTTGGCCATTTTTTTGACTGATATAAGCTAAGGACATTGATCTCATGAATTATAGTTTCTTTACGAGTCGAGAGAGGAGGCACTATTTCTAACTCGTCATGGCACGCTTCATCCATCCGTGTAGTTCACAATGCTGTAAATCGGAGCTATCCCTCTTTGAGATACCTCCAACTCAAGTTCCTATTGAACACAGTGACTTTATTACAATTAACCCTTTAAACAATTAGTTCCCCTAGTGCTCCTATAGAATTCGTGATACACAGCTTAGGCCCATACTTTTTTGAACCAAGCTGTGTGCACGTGTACGCTAAGCTACGTATAGCCCATTCTGATGGAACGGTCTGCGATGACAAATATGCTGTATACCCTGAAACAAACTTTCTGCACTCCATATTCGACCAGTGTGACGCATATTTAAATCAGGTCAACATATCGGCAGGCACGGGGTACTATCACCTACGAGCTTATCTGGAAAATGTCCAACTTTTCCAAGGAAGCGAAGGCTACCTTTTTAAGTGCCGAGGGATATTATCAAACTAAAGACGAAAGTAATATAAAGGACAAATTTAAAAATTCTAAAAAGATATGTGTTTTGGTCGTCTGCATACAGATTTCACATTCCAGAAGTTGCTTGTGAATCGGGTGGATATGAAAGTAAAGCTCACCCGCACGAGTCCTGAGATCTGCTTAAATCTGGATGCTGATCAAGAAGAGGGAGCAAAACCCGTTGTGGTTCACATTATGAAGACACCACCGCGTGCGGCGAGTGAAATTAAGTTCACCAAAACAACTAGAAATTGAGAAAAATTTACTAAAGGCTACAGTGAAATACCCTATTAACAGAGTACAAATCAAACTATATACAGTGCCTGCAGGGTTTTGCGTCGAAGCAGATAGAAAACATCGCCATGGGAAATCTTCCTAAAAGGATATTAATCAGAATGCAGGACCATGCTTCGGTGAATGGAAAATATAAAGTGCCTTTAAATTCGAGAATTTCGGACTTAAATATATAACTATATGTTAATGGCATTGCATTGGGAGGAACATGGAATACGGACTATTGTCAAACGCTGTTATCTCTTTGCGCGAGAGCCTATAGTTATCTGGCCAATATTGCAGGTGATTGCGACGAGCTCGGTAATGGGGTAACGCTGAAAGAATTCATTGATCAATTTAACCTTTGTCCGTTTGACATTACACCTGACTTATCTGCTAGCGTAAATACGCATTTAAGTCCACAGCAGAGCGGAAACATCTCAGTGAGTTTGGAATTCACCAAGCCTACAGACGCACCTATTAGTGTACTAGTATACCTTGAGTCGCAAGCCCTAATAGAAGTAGATATATTTAGGGGCGTTATCACACTTTTAAAATGGATGCGAATACACTTCAGAGAGTAATAAAGACTGAACGAGTCAAGTTCCAAATTTATCGGTTTGCGAAGAATGAAACATTGATTCTGCCAACTACGCGAGATTGCGGTAGTTTTATTGTGAACACAGATGTCATCGGTAATGGATTCATTTGTTTGCAATCTATTTTAAAAATAGGACCGTTTGTATTATTTTGATTCACTCGGAACACAACACTGGAGTGACCCTGTTATTGTAAAATTTCTCGACGTTACATATCCCCGAAGTTGTATGGAACCCATTTCGATTACAAGGATATTTTAGTAATACATGTGGAATGTACTGCATTTCATTTCTCATGCACATGTGGTAAAGAATTTATAAATTTTTAAAATTTATTCGACCCGTGTCACTCAACGAAACGATGAAGTGGTATGCAGACAGATAAAAAGCCGTTTTCCAATTGTGCGTACTCGTTGTATAGTGTTTTGTTCGTGTATATATGTATATATATATATATTTGTAACGTTAGTTTGTATATTCTGTAGTTTAAGATGGTTATTGTACCGATTTCTTTCATTTAATAAATTGTTGAAAATAGTCTTCTTCCCCCCACAAAGATCATAAAAAAACAAACTATTTCCGTGACATTCATTGGGTTGACTGCTCGGTAAATCCTCCGTATTCAGGACCAAGACACGAGGTTCTTCAAAAGATTGTATAACACGTGACAAATCCTCATCGGACCTTAAAGGAGAAAGAATAATGTTCATACTGAATCTTTTTTAATAAAAACATACACAGAGTATACATAATGTAAGACAGACCCCATTATGTGAAGATATCTTTGAACCGATCAGAGTTCATTTAAGAGGTAATTCCGAATAACAAAAAACATGCAAAAGATTGATATAAAAAATTCAATGAATCAAAACAGGATATAACTAGACTAATTGCGGTTACCTAAACGAAGTATTTGACGAGATAGTACATCCTCCATATATATGAAATAATCCTCTTTGATAGTTTGTGAATAATTGACCAAAAAAAAAAAAAAAAAATGATACACATTTCTATGGTAGTCCCTTGCGTCGGATCGTAAGGGGCGTCATTGCAAATATCATCAGCGGTTTGCGTTGGAAATAATCCACCCCGGTCAATCGCGTTAAAAAGATTAATTGCAGTCAATACTGCAGTCACCTTGATACAAATCCGGAAAACTAAAGTTCGTGGTCCATGGTGGAGGGAATGTTTATTCACTGGTAAAAATAGCTACTGTAACCCCAACTGAAAATATTCCATTTTATATGCACGATCCCCAAGCTCCGCCCCAAAAGACAGAGCGGCTCGTAATGATTGGTTGTCAGTGTAACTGGGCGGCTCTAATTTGTATACCAATCGTAACACCTATATAACGGGTCCAGGCTTTGGACGACTAATGGCATCTTTATATTCTCTCCGTAGATTTAATGCTCGTATTACCCCTTGCATTCTCTACCACGACAATATTTGCATTCCATACTTGGTTTTCTCCAACCCACCCCTTTATGCAATATCCCTCGCAACAACCATCTCTATAAAAGATTTCCAGAATGTGTATTATTTTTGCGCCCCTACTAATTGAGTCAATTTTTCGGATGCATGTCGTTATAGGAATATATTCATTGCGGCCCTACTAAATTGAGCCTCTTTAATCTCTCTGTACATGTATATATACACACACACACATATATATATATATATATATATATATATAATGTGTGTACACGAGCTAAGTGTACGCACGGTGTGAATGAACTCAAGCTATTCTTTTTTCATTACATACAAGGACAACTACCTCAATAAGTAAAGCATCCTGTGCAATTTCTGCCTGCCCGTGCTGCAGTTTAGTTCGGCTTCCACGTTAAACTGTAGGTCTAAGGCCAGGGTTGGCAAGAAATCCACTTTTTTTGAAAAAGCCCACCCCAGGTGGGTTTTTTCGGGTTTTTTCACCTAAAACCCGAAAAAACCCGGGTAAAATTGGGTTTTTTCATATGTCCATATGGTAGTTCACATTAGACCTACCTATTCTTATTTTTATAATAATACTGTACTGTACCGTACACTATTAATATAACATTTGTCTTGTTTTTAGCAAAAAGGTTGCCTTCCAGGCAATTAAGCATAAAAAGTTATTATTTTCTCAGATTGAGCTTCACAACAAAATTTGGAAAACATGGACCAATTTGAACTAAATTTGGTGTGGTAAATTATCCTATTTGTTAGGCTATACTTCCTATGGAAGACAGGCCCCTGTGTCTTCTGCTGGAAGTAGATGAATTACAGCTCCCAAAGGGAACTTAATTCAGCTAGTTATATCTATTTAATTCATATTACTGAATATTTTTTCTTTTATTTCACAGTTAAATAAAACAAACTGGCAACAGCATATTTATCTTTACTGCTAGCCTACAGAATTAGTCTGTTTGAAGTTATAACTGCATTAAATAATGCCAAAGACCTTTGGATCAGGAAGAAAATCAGGGCATGAATGGAGTGGTCAATATTATTGATGGGACTAGTAAAGTTAGATGCAAACATTGCAGTAATGAAATAAGTAATAAAATAGAGCGAATAAAAATGCATTTAATGAAATGTTTGAAACACATGGAATCAAGAAACAAGACTGACAATACTGCCAGTACATCATCTTCATACTGCCATGACATAGACCTCTCAGATGATCCAGACTCATCCTCACCACCACTGACACAATTACAGATGAAAAAAAGAAAAATTCAAAAGAAAGTAAGCGATTTTGGCATGACAACAACTTTGCAGAAAAATGTCATTGATAACAAAATAGCCAAATTCTTTTATGCAAATAATATTCCATTTCTATGTGCAGAGTCTAAGTATTTTATTGAAATATGACTTTTAAATACAATCCATGAAGAAGTAGAAAATTCCTTGAAGATGCAGTTGACTGAAGAATCAGGATGTATAACACCCTGATTGGCTGATGTCTACACTCTATAAACCTGCTACCTCACCCAAAGAGTTATACCTGTAGGTCTATTTGTTGACTCATGTTTGCTTGCTTTGCATGTAAAATCATTATAGGCGCCTATATGACAATTTTTAAAAATAATTGCATATGCACTTCTTAAGTTTCATGAAAAAACCCACAAGTGGGTAAAATAGTGGGTTTTTTCAAGTGGGTTTAAAAAAAAAAAACCAGGTGGGTTTTCTCGGGCTGGGCCCACTAGTGCCAACCCTGTCTAAGGCGGAGTGAAAGGTTTGACTCTCATCAAGATGAACAATTCGGTGAAAAGGAAAACCGTTTTAGATATTATTACTACATAGAAAAATCTAGATTGTCTTTGTGCACATCACATTTTGCGGTCATACTATCCCCGGATTTTTCCCAATGTTCCTGTTTTGTGTGTTTTGCTGTCACACGATTCGATTATTGTATTCGGCTTGACTTCTCGCGTAGAAGTGTGGAAAAATTGTATTGTTATTGAATTTCTGCTTGGTTGGCTAATAAATGGGTACCCTAGGTATTCTACTGGTGGATTAGCAGGCGGTTGAGAGCGGAGCGATGACATTTCTCCCCGCCCGGATTAATGTATTCGGTTTCCACGTTAAACTGTGGGTCTAAGGCGGAGTGAAAAGCTTGACCATTGTTAGAATGAACAATTCGGTGAAAAGGAGTTAGCTATCATTATTACTACTGTAATTTGTACCACCCGACACATATAATATATTATATATATATATATATATATATATGGTGTGTGTGTGTTAATTTTGAAAAAATGTATAATAATAATATCTCCACTTTTTATTCATTCATTTCAATAACAGAGACGCTAACTATGAACATGCTATCATACAAATTACAAGTAAAGAGAAATAAACAACGCATTTAATAAAAACATTATATATATATATATACACACACACAAGGGACAGTCGCTTACAGAGCGAAGTGTGTATTTCAGAGAGAAAGTTGACACATTCCTTTCTCGCCAGTTTGCGGTTTTAAAAAAGCCTCGGGCTACATATCGTTGGACCTTTTGCTTACCTGCCACCAATTCCTCCCCGTCTGAACACAATGTTAAAATAAATGTTATTGAATGAGAATAATTATTTAATATAATTGTGCATGCGTGTGTGTTTGTCATTTTTTATTTTATTTTTTGTGCGGTAGAAGATAAAGTGTGCGTTTGTGTATATAGATTTGAGAATATATTAATGGAACGATTTCTTTTGCCAAGCCAATTGTTTAGTGAATTTTTTAATGTTAATATTGTTTTAATAATTAATTCACTTTAAGGAGAAGGTCCGTTTATATATATAAGGAATGACAAAATTAAATAGAGTGTACATTCTAAGACTTTAGTGAAAGAAAATTGAGTACAAAGTGAATGTGCTTATTTCCAATTTATTTATTACTTAATATAATTGTTTGTATATATATATATACATATAAGGAATGACAAAATTAAATAGACAGTCTACATTCTAAGGTTTTAGTGAAGGAAAATTGAATATTACTTTTAGAGATTAATGAAACGATTTCTTTTGCTAAGCCCATTGTCTAGTGAATTCTTATATTGTTAATATTGGTGATTAATTCTCTTAAAGGAGAAAGTCCGTTTATATATAATATATATATATATCTTTTTTTTTCTAATTTACCGCCGATTCGTACCTATAGAAAGCGGTACATATCTCGGCGAGGCAGTGGGTGGGTGGTGTTACTGTGCTGGGGGTGGTAGACTAGGGGAGTGAGTAAGGGTCAGTTGCTGGATAGTGGATAGGAGGGGTATGGTTTTAGATGCGATGGAGCAGATGGGAGTAAGAAAATCGCTTCCGTTGAAAAGTGGGGGCCTTCGGCGCGTATGGATCGTAAACGGTCGGGTATAGGATTTTCGGCCGAGGGAAACACCTGCGACGAAGAGCGGACAACTTTGGGCATTCCACCAGGGTGTATGACAGTGATAGGGGTATGGCAGGTAGGGCAAAGCGGGGCTGGCGATTTCGCCATAAGGTGTCCGTGGGTGATGCGGGTGTGGCCTAGGCGGAGACGGGCTAGGATTACTTCTTTATGGCGGGACCGGTGGAATGAAGAGGCCCAGTATCCTATTTGTGGCTTGATCATGTGGAGTTTATTTTGTGTGGCCCGGTCCCATTCCCGCTGCCATATGGAGCGGAAAGTCGGGAAGTCGGAGAAAGGGAGGGGTCGGGAGGAGGCCGGCAGTGAGCAGGCCGTCTTTGCCGTGCGGTCCGCCTCCTCGTTACCCTGGATGCCGACATGAGCCGGGACCCAGCAGAAGGCGACTGTCTTGTGCTGGAGGGGTTAAAAAGTGGAAGGTTTGCTGGATGGTACAGACGAGCGGGTCAGGAGTTAAATCTTTATAGGGAGAGAAGTGCGCTTTGGGAATCTGAATAAATGACGAAAGAGCTGGCAGAGTGGGTGCGCACAATATCGAGGCCTCCGTAATCGCGAAAAGTTCCGCCGAAAAAACGGAGGCCTCGCGGGGCAGGCCGACGCCCCGGGAAAGCAGCTGGGACAGAATCACCGCTGAGGAGGCCACACAGCTTCCGAGCGGGAACCATCTGTGTAAATGGTGACTGCGTCCGCGGGTGTTGGGTTGCGTGTTCGCGGAAGTGACCTGTATATCATGGCGCTCGTGGTATTCTTCGGTAGGGCACACAGATCCTTGCAAAACTTGATAGGGGTGAGGAGCCAGGGGGGGTGGATGCTGAATGAAATGGGGATAAGTGAGGGGGCGGGCATGTTGGAAAGATCAAGGAAAGAGCGGACCACTTCAGTGAAGTGCCAGCTCCGTCCCTGAGGTGGTAGTTCTGAAACCGCCGTGCCCAGAAGCGAAGGTAGCCTCTGTGCAGGGAGGTATGTCCTCATGAGGAGTAGACCCCGTCGGAGGGCGAGAGGGAGATGATCGCATTCCACGTGGAGGCTGGAGGCTGGGGAGGAGCGGAAAGCACCGGTGGCGAGGCGGAGGCCTCTATTAAGTACCGGGTACAGGATACGGAGGCGGGCTTTGGAGGCTGAACCGTAAACTGCACTACCATAGTCCAGCTTCGACTGTACTATGGAAGTGTAAAGGTGAAGAGAGCGTCGATCTGCACCCCATGTGTGGGACAGGTGATCCAGGAGAGCGAGGGGGCGTCGAAGGGATTGCTTTAGATGCTTGAGATGGGAAACCCAATTGAGCCGTCGGTCTAGGGTCATGCCCAGAAAACGCGTAGAGGGTACCACCTCAAGATGACTGCCGTATAATGTGACAGAGGGTAGAGGAAGGGTTGTGGGTTTTCTTCTACTGAAGAGCATACACTTGGACTTCGGGATGGAAAGGCGGAGACCCACCGACGTCGCCCACCTTTCCACCCGGTAGATGGCGAGCTACATTTGTCTTTGAACGACGGACGGTTCTCGCCCTGCGAAGTAGATCGCAAGGTCATCCGCGTAAATGGAAGAGCGGATGGTGGGTGGAAGGCATTGAGACCGTGTTCATCACGACGGAGAAACAGAGAACACTGAGGATGCTTCCCTGTGGGACCCCGTCCTCCTGCACGAAGGTGTCAGAGGACTGAGCCCACCCGGACTTTAAAGGTTCGGGAGGAAAGGAAGCCCCTGATGAAAGTCGGCATGGCTCCGACGAGGCCCAGATGTCGGAGCTGACCGAGGATCATTGCTCGACGGGTGGTGTCTCAGGCCTTCTGGATGTCGAAAAAAATTGACAGTAGGAACTGTCCATTGTCGAAGGCATCCTGTATGTCCCGGCTGAGAAGCAGGAGGGGATCAGTGGTGGAGCGGAATTGTCTGAAGCCGGACTGGGTAGCCGGGAAGGAATTGCTATTTTGAAGGACGAACGATAATCGCGTAGCGACCATTTTCTCGCAGGCACAATACGTCAGGGCGATGGGTCTGTAGTTTGTGGGGTCCAGGGAATCTTTGCCGGGTTTGGGGATAGGGATGACGTGGGCCTCCTTCCACCTAGAGGGGAAGGCGCCCTCTATCCATATGCGATTGTATAGGTCTAGCAGGAAAATCTAAGGTAGTGTGGATGTGCTGGATCATGCCGTACGGAATACCGTCCGGACCGGGACAAGGGGATCGTCGAGAGGCCAGTGCCGCCTGTAGTTCACGCATGGTAAACAATCGGTTGTAGGTGCTGTCTATGGACGGTGGAGAGGGGCTATCGTCAGGGGCGGGTACGGAATCGGCTGCAGAGGAAGAAACGGCGGCGAAGGTAGAAGCGAGGTGGTTTGCCACCGACTTGGGCTCACATAGGAGTCCGTCATTAGTCCGGAGGACCGGGGGTCGGGAGGGGACATGTCGCCTCTCGACACCCCGTACCTTCTTCCAGATGGTAGCCGAAGGTGTGGTGGCGGTGATGCCGGACACAAAGGCACGCCAAGAGGCTCGGCGCGCTGTCTTCATTGTGCGGCGGGCGATGGCCCTGGCCCGCTGCATCTCCGTGCGATGGATGGGGAGTCGCGTCCGGTAGAAGCGCCGAGTTGCCTTCTTGGCGCGCACGGCCTCCGCGCACTCCGGGGTCCACCAAGGCACCCGTCGGGCGCGGGGGTAGGCGGAGGATCGTGGTACGCTAGTGCTTGCAGCCGCTAGAACGACGGACTCGAAATATGATGCACTCGTCGATGGATGGGAAGTGGGCAGTTGTAAGGGTGTATACGTGTTGCGCGGAAGCGGGCCCAATTCGCGTTGGTAGTAACCCACCTTACCGGTACCCGAACAGTCTGGTCGGGTCGACTGAGCGTGAGTTGAATGGGAAAATGGTCACTTCCATGGTCCTCTCGGAGGACTTGCCACGTGAAATCTAGGAGGGCATCAGTTGAAACGAGGGACAGGTCTATACAGGATGGAGTGCAGCTGGTGGCATGGTAGAATGTAGGAGAGCCATCATTGAGGAACTCGAAGGAGAGCTCGGTCATGACAGATATCAGGGTTGGGGCCATATAGGTGGTGTGTGTCGCCCCACAAAGGGTGGCGACTACTGAAATCGCCCAGTAGTAGGAAGGGCCTGGGGAGTTGTACGACTTCCACCAGGTCGTCGCGGGAGACTTGGGCGTGGGGCGGGAGGTAGATTGAACAGACGGTGTACTGCCTATCTAGGGAGAGCCGGGCGGCAATCACCTGTAGCGGGGACCGGATGGAGATTGTGGAAGGGGACTGCGTGGTGTACGAGAATGGCAGCTCCCTTTCGAGTGCAGGTAGGAGGCGGGGTGGCGATGCAAGAATAACCAGTAGGGCAGGGCATGGGCCTGGTCCCCAGGATTAGCTCCTGGAGACAGACACACAACGGACGGGAAGTTGCAATCAAGGAGTTAAGGCCTTCATAGTTCGCGAATATTCCTCTACATTTCCAGTGGACTATTGTGGTTTTCGGGGGATCCATTAGTTGATGAAGGGGGATGGGTAAAGGTGTAGGTGCTAGTAGGTTGGAGTGTGAATGGAGATCTGGAGTTCGCGAAATTGAAGGATGGGTCGGGAGCATGGCTGGCTATCTACCGTTCACCAGTGAAAGAATCGGTCGGCCTGTCGAACCCCGCGGAGGTTGCGGGGTCGAGTCGGCCGAGCGAGACCGGAGGCGTGGATCACGGCAGACAGAGGAACGTCGTGGGCTGAGAGGGTCAGAAGTGTTTTGACGGGCTTCTGTGGTCGGGCCAGGAGGGGGCACGTTAACCCAAAAGTGGCGCCACCCCGCCTGTCCGGGGTCTCACGGCGGACCCTAGGTGGCGACAGGGGGTACCAGAAGGACCGGGCGGGTGGGAGGGAGGGCGTCACTCAGGGTGGCTGACAAGGAGGGGGCCGGGGATGTTGGGGGTAGGTACTATGGGGGTGGAAGGAGGTGAACAGAGTGGTCTCGTGGAGGGGTGGAGAAAATGGCACCAGGAGGCAAGGGCAGATCCATGAGACTCGTGGGCGTGGGCGCGGCCGAGCTCCCTCGGTCACACCGTGCAGCTGCGCCAGGGCCGCATCCACTGGATCCTCGGGGGAGGATATTGTTCAGATTGGGTCTCGTCGTAGGGGCGGGTCATGGATTTCAGCTACTATTGTCAGAGTCTGTGGGGTAGAGTGGTGGGACTTCTGCGGTGGGGAGAGATGGACATAGTAGACGTAGTGGGCGGTGTGAGGGTCCGAGCCGTCTTCTTGGTCTTGGGGAAGAGGGAGAGACGTTAAGGCCGGAGGGTCTGGCGACACGCTCCGGCGTCTCCGCCTCGACGGCTTGCTCCGGGCGGCAGGTTCGGGCGTGTGCAGAGTACTGGGAAGGCAGGGTTTGAGGTGGATGGGACCTGGGTGTCCTGGTCCCAGACTCCTGGGGGTTCGTGGCAGGTGAGGTGCGGGAAGGGAGGGATGGTGGGGGGACAGGAGACCGTCGGGTCCTGCGAGGATTTTCTTTGGGGGACGGGAGCAGTGGCTGGGGGGTTTCGGCGGCAGGCCAGGGCGGCGTGCCGAGATGATAGAGCCGAGAGCAGCGGCATAAGACACCCCCGGCCTCACCTCCCGACTCCGCACCCTGTCTCGTGCCTCACGGGGGCTAAGGAAGTCCGTTACTTGTAGGCCTCGGACCTCCTCCTCGAACTTGAAGAAAAGGCATTCGCGGGATGAAGAGGGGTGTGCGCCTTCACAGTTGGAGCATTTGGGTGTGTTGGGGCACCTGTCAGGGTGAGCGAGTTGTCCACAGTGAACACAGTTGATGCGGCTGTCGACAAACGGAGCTAACGTGTCCAAACTTATTGCATTTAAAGCAACGGGTCGGGTCCGGGATGTATGGGCGGATAGAAAACTCGCATGACACGCGGTCTCCCATACCCCATACAATGCGGTCGGGGGGATTAAGGTATTGAAAGTAAGGAGCAGACGTGGGGTGGGGGAGGGGGTGCCTCCCTGTCGGGATGTGAAGCGATAAATCTTAGTGACTCCTTGGGGTGCGAGGTCCTCCAGGAGCTCGTTCACTGCGATCGACAATAGGCGGGTGGCGTAAATAGTGCCCTGACTCTGGTTCAGGTGAGGGTGTGGGGAAACGGACACCGAGAATCCAAGGACCTCAGTGACGGAGTAGGGCTTTTGTCTCTGCGGCTGAGCGTGATTTTACGAGGAGGGAGCCATCCCTCCGTGGGCGCACGTCGTAGCGGCTGGAGTTGCTGTGGGTTCGGATCGCCTGGAACGTCCGTTCAGAGTTGGTCGGGAGGGACCCAGATGTAGGCCGAATCACCAGGAATTTGTACAGTCGAAGTGGACTGGGATATTCAACGGTCGATAGGACGGCCGTGAATGCCGGCTCCCCCGTCGGCCGCGGGGCTCTCTCCGTGGGGAGGTGGGCTGACGGCGGGTGACGGGAGCATATGGGGAGAACAAGAAGCCGGGTTGTGGGGGCAAGTCCTCGGTGGAACTTGACTTGCTCGAAGGTGGCTGAGGTGGGCTGGGGCGAGACCCCTGCTCCAGAGAGTGTAGGTCCAAGGGCATAGTCGAGGGACGGACTGAGGTCGGCAACGGAAAAGGAGAGTGCAAGCGTTCCGCTTCCACAGGGGGGTCAACCCCATCAGGTTGCGGTCTTCCAGTGGTAGAGGACTCGAGGGCCTGGTTGCCCACCACCCGAGTGTTGAGAGTAGTAGTAGTCCGGGAATGAGAAGCAGTAGTCGTAAGCCGAGGGGGAGAAGTATCCAGAGCGAACAAAAGAGAACTTCATCCCCGCGCGCATCCAGCCACCACCGACTCCAACAAGGGAAAGGCGAATCGTGGGCACACTTGGTCCCACCGCCAATAGATGTCACGCAGGTGAGATACACCCGTACCCAGTCCCTGTGCCTGAAAGGCGGCCACTCTTATCCAACGCGCGGTGAAAAGTGGCAGGGACAGGGCTTGGTTGAAAAGCGACAAGGGTGCAGGGCAACCACCTCCCACACCCAAGGGCCAAGGAAGGGGTCAAAATCAAGGTCCAAAAAAGAGAGAGAAGCCAGAAAGAATGGGTGAAAGGAGAAGAAAAAAAAGAAGCAGATCAGCCGGGTCCCCAAACGGGTCCAATGGTCCACGAGGGCAGAGAAAGCCCTTACACCGAAGAAAGGTGTATTCCCACATTCGCCACAAAGGGACGCGCCCTATCGCTCCGGACAAAGCAAAGGGAAATACAGGGCGTCCCAAAAAAATGTATACACACTTTAACAGCTGATAGCTCAATTGATGTTTCTTTCTTTCCAAGTTAAACCCATTAGAATTAATAATGGCAGTCAGACTAAGCTTTGAACAAAGGAAATTCATTCTAAAATGCTACTGGAAGTGTGAAAACGCAGTTGAAGTGCAAAGACAGTTTAGGAGGGAGTTTCAAACAGATCCACCAACGCGACTTACCATCACTCGAATTAGAGATAAGTTTGAAGCCGATGGAACTGTTCAGAATGTCCACAAGAAGCGTTCCGGAAGACCACGGACATCGACAAGCCCCACAAAGCAAGAAAGAGTACTGGAAACGTATCACCAAAGTCCAAGAAAATCTGTGCGGCAAGCGAGTCGTGAGGTAGGAATTTCAGAATCGTCTGTCCAACGCATTTTGAAGCGCTGTCAATGGAAAAGTTACATTCCAAGATTAGTCCATGCTATTAATGAAGATGATCCGGACCGAAGTGGAGTATTGCGAGTGGTACTTGGCACGATGTGGATGTGGATTGGACGAAGGGGTTTCGTAGAATACCCTCCGCGTTCACCAGACCTCACACCACGACTTTTTTTTATGGGGATACTTAAAAGACAAAGTCTACGCTATAAAACCTGCAAGTCACTGAATTGAGAGCAGCCATTGAACGAGAATGCACACAAATACCAAACGAAATGTTTCGTGATGTTTGCGATTCCATTGCTTCGCGTTATCAGCAGTGCCTGGACCAGAACGGACGTCAGTTTGGAAACAGGCGTTGACAAAACAATTAAATAATGTCTGTAGATTCTATTACATTTTGAAAATGAAATGTATTTTAATAAACACTGCCTTTATAAGTATTTAAAGTGTGTATACATTTTTTTGGGACGCCCTATGTATATATATATATATATATATATATATATATATATACACACACACACAGGCCCGTATCCAGGGGGGACCAGAGGAGCACGTGCCCTCCCCCCGGAAATTTCGCGAAAAATTTTTTTTAAGGGTTTTAATTTTTGTTGCTTTTTTGTTTAATAATATAATTTTGTATAAGACGCTGCTGAACGTCAAAAGAAGAGCAGCGTAGTCAGCAAAAATTTAATATAAACAAGGGTATTTGAGTCTAGCAAAGCTAAAGTGAGTTTACATGTGCTGTTGGTGGAATGCATAGCTACCGGCATAGCCGCTGGCTGTCAACACAGACCGGCATATTGTTGGTTATGTGGATTGTGCTTGTGCTAGTCTTAGTTCATATAGGTGTATTATTTTCGTGTTATTAACTTGAGTGTTCTCATCTTTTCAGAACTAATGAAGAAGTTTACTTCATTTTTTGTGCCGATTAAGCGGCAGAGAATTGATACTAGTGAAGGGCAAAGTTCCCAAAGTGAAAATATTGTCTAACTGAATGTGATACTGCAAAACACATTACAAATTTACCAGTGAGCAATCCCATTGAGAATGAAAACATCCAGGTGGCGGGAATTTTTTTTTGTGCAAAAAATGCCAAAAAATTATCTTCCCACTGAATCATATTAAATTACAAATCGTTTGTTCTGTAAAATAATTTACAGATCGTCGCATTTCCTTACGTTGATTTTAGTTCTACAGAAATAAAAGTTTGCTTTTGAATATGGAATAAAACTTTGATTTCAGAGGCATTCATTTGAATTTTTTTCTGAGCTTCATTTCATACATCTACTTGCAGTTAATGAATTTAAAGTAACGCCACCCTATGCACCCTCAATGCTCCTAAGAAGAGCTATACACACTATTATCTAAAGTTGGTGCCGCCCCGAAAAAAATCCTGGATACGGGCCTGTATATATATATAAGGTAAGGAGAAAGTTGTTCAAATACAATTGTGTTTGTGTGTGTATTTCGCCTGTATTGATGTTTATACATTTTTATTTTTTTTTAATCATTCCGTCGTATGTATAGAAGTGTGTATTTAAATTCTATTTCAAAATAATAAATTTTTTAATGTTGATATTGTTTTTAATTCACTTTAAGGAGAAAGTCCGTATGCTTTGGTAACGAATTAAAATGGTGGTATCTAGCAACTCACCCTAATAATGTATACCTGAACAATTAAAATAAAAAATGGTATCTGGCAACTCAACTCTCCTCTATATAAGAGCCGCTTCGCTTCGGAGCGGTCAGATGGATGTGAGCTTCGGTGGAGTAAAGAGCTATCCTTCCTTCTTAGGTTAGGTTTCTTTTTGGGGGAGTAAGGACATCCCACCTTTTCCCCAAAAGACCTCCTCCTCCTCTCTTAGGTTAAGGCAACCCCTTTGGGGGGAGGTCATCCTCCCTTCTCCCCCCGAAGATCCCTCCCCTTCAGGGCATGCCCCCTCCCCCCTTTGCAACATTTTTGCACTAGTCCATTTTTGGCTATACTACTAGGGTGGTGTATCGGGGCCAGAAAAAGTAACGCGATACGATACTCTATACATTGGAAAAAATTTATCTCGTTACGATACACACACACACACACACACATATATATATATATATATATATATATATATATATATATATATATATATATTATCTATATATATATATCTTTGGTAACCTTTGGTTAGCTTCCGCCCGAATTGTTCATTCTGACGAAGGTCAAGCTTTTCACTCCACCTTAGACCTACAGTTTAACGTGGAATCCGAACCACGCCCCATCAGCAGCCCAGCGTCTTATATTGTATAATATATATTTTAGACAAAATAATATGAACACCCGCCGATTTCACCGGTTATCTTTACGGACTGCTCAGACACAAAGTAAACGGTCAAATGACTGGCAAACCTATTTAAATGCGTAACAGAGAGTGTATACGTCATGTTATAACCCTCACGTTGTTTTTACAGATCTGAGTGAATTATGAATTAGCAGTTATGAAAGACCTGTCAGACTTCCAAAGAGGGCAAATTGTCGGAGCGCGGATGGCTGGTGCATCGGTGACGAAAACCGCTCAGATGTTCAATGTATCCAGAGGAACTGTCTCTATGGTCATGTCTGCATACCAAAACCATGGAAAGACAAGCACCGACAAATGCAATAGTGGACGCAAGAAGCTGTGTGATCGAGACCGCCGGGTGCTAAAGCGCATTGTGACAAAGAACCATAAGACCACAGCTCCAAAAGTGACTGCAGAGCTTAACCAGCATCTTGCAAGCCCGGTATCGACCAGAACTGTACGTCGCGATGGAGCTGGATACCATGGGAGGGCTGCAATTGCAAAACCCTTCCTTTCGCACATCAACATTGAGCGGCGCAGAAAATGGGGTAATGACCATAAGAATTGGTCAATGGACCGATGGAAGAATGTAGTCTACTCCGACGAATCCTCCTTTACGCTATTTCCATGTTCCGGTCGAGTTTACGTCTGGAGACAGCCTAAAGATGCTTATGACCCCGACTGCCTGACCCCAACCGTTAAGCATGGAGGCGGATCTGTGATGGTTTGGGCAGCAATATCGTGGAATACTCTTGGCCCAGCTGTAGTACTGCATGGTAGGGTTAACGCCCAGGTCTATCTGTCAATATTGGCTGACCAGGTCCATCCCATGGTCCAAACGCTGTTTCCCAATGGCGGCGCCGTCTTCCAGGATGATAATGCACTAATCCACACCGCTGGGGTCGTTAAAAACTGGTTTGAAGAGCATGTTAGTGAAGTAGAACGCTTGGATTGGCCTCCACAATCCCCGGATCTTAACATTATCGAGCATCTGTGGTGTCAGTTGGAGCAGCAGGTCAGAAGCCGATTCCCACCGCCGGCGTCTTTGGAGGAACTGGAGCAGGGTTTGCTCGAAGAATGGCTCAGGATTCCTCTAGCCACTGTCCAAAAGCTGTATGAATCAATTCCCCGACGCATTGCAGCTGTTATTGCCGCTAAAGGAGGACCAACTCCATATTAAGAATAAAAACCGCCATTTATCAAGGTGTTCATATTATTTTGTCCAACCCCTCTATATATATATATATATATATATATATATATATATATATATATATATATATATATATATATATATTATATATATACTGTGTGTGTGTGTATATGGTGAAATTCTATTCCAATTTTTTTTCTTTGCCAACCCATCATCTTGTGCCACTCGGGGTAGAAACTGTAGAGCAGGAATATTTTTATGATCAAACGATATTTAGGACTTGCTCAACTCATTTAAAATTTTATGAATATAAAATGTATTGATATTAAATAGGAATCAATGAAATTCGTACTATATATATAATTTTGCTACAATAGTCCATTATTATGTTGTCCTTGAGGCAAAAAACAAAAAACTAAGTATTTATATAAAAATAAAAACAAAGTTTATAAAAAACAAAAACAAAACAAAAAAAATTTAAATCACGTTCGCAGTGTTAAAAAAATTGCATTATTATTAGCGACGCGGTATTTAACAAATTTGCGCTTCTTTCAATTTCTCAGAACCGACGATGTCGATGACAACACGCGAGGCCAGTGCCATCTGGTTGGTTGGTGTTACTCAGGCGAACTTTACATCATCGAAGCTTCCATCTCGCCGACGAGTATTGGATGTTCTATTCCATTTCCACAATCGGCAAAAAGGTGACTCTTAAAGATAGCGTGTCCGAGACAGCTGCTCTCTCGTTTCCAATTTGGATGAAAGCTCGAGTGCCTACAAAAGCTGCTAAACGTGTTGTCGAACGCATCAAGAAGCTTCATACTGAGTGGCGAGTGCTCAAGAATAATATCAACCAAAAGTCTGCCACGAACATTGCCAACAAGGCAACATTTCAAGATGGGTTAGACAACCTCTTCGACATCGCCCACCAGGATGCCATGCGGCTGATGAAAATTGAAGAGGACAGACAATTCCTGGAAGCTCAACGGGAGACAGGACAGAGGGGCACGATGGCTGGAGTCGGCAGAAAACTCACTCTGCGAGAAGAACGTGTTGTAAGGAGAGCGGAAGCTTCAAAGCGGGCTGGCAAAGCGGCTTCATCAAGTGCTGCTGCAACCGACGTCGCTGTTCTTGAGTTGTCTTCGTCGAGCAACTGGTCAGAAGTGGAGGAAGAGCTTCCACCATCAGAAACGCATGCTCCTAAACGAGCTCGACTTCTTGGAACTGTAAGTGTGGTGACACCTGAAGTGGCAGCTGCGCTAGATCGGACTAATGTGACTGACCGGCAAGCAGGGAACATATTTTCAGCGTTAGCGTCCACGAGCCAATTCGGTCACGAAGTAGAAGACCTGATGATCATCCGAAGCACTATCCGCAAGGAGCGGATGGAACATCGGAAGAAGTTTGCTCATGAGATGAAGGAAAGCTTCGCCCCAGCAGTTCCTCTGATCTTGCATTGGGACGGCAAAATCATGGAGGATTAACTCTGGTCCTGGTCGGGACAAAGTGAACCGTCTCCCGATTCTTGTATCTGGACAAGACGTGAAGTTGCTACAGTTCCAAAACTTTAATCGGGAAAGTCGGAAGTAATTGGGAGTGCCATCGTGGAGACGATAAATGAGTGGGGACTGAGGGAACGAGTGAAGGGGCTCTGCTTTGACACCACCGCTTCCAACACTGGTTCCGGGACTACTGGCCTTACCTCGATAAGACAGCATACTCCTCGGCAGTGGAAGAAGAAGACCTAATCCCTGTGATAAATGGATACAAGACTGAGGTCATTGCATTTGTTGTTGACCAGCTGTCCAAATTTCAGCCACGGGATGACTACCGTGAGCTCCTTGAGCTGACGATTATCTTCCTTGGAGAGGTCCCTCCACGCGGGATCCATTTCCGATATCCAGGAGCAGTACATCGAGCTCGTTGGATGGCTCGAGCTATCTACGCCATCAAAATGTGGCTCTTCCGCGAGGAGTATCCCCTCCAGCAGCAACAGGGATCATCAAGAAGGCCATCGCGCAGTGATATGGTGCGGAGCCACCTCCAGGAAGTAAGCCTCTCTGTCACGGCCATCTATGTCAAATACTGGTTTCAGAGTCCGTCTTCAGTAGAAGCTCCGAGAAACGATCTGAATCTCCTCCGTGCACTCGCTAACTATGCTGATAATATTGAAAACTTTGCCTAAGCAAATTTTTTATTGTATAATTCTTAAAATGGCTCGTTTTTCTACTTTAAAAGGTACGGTAAAAAAAAATTAGAAAATTAATTATACGCTTAATAAGCTCGTTTTATTTACAAAGCTCATGCATCTCAGAGGCTTTAACATCCTAACCTGAAATTTAAACCAAGGATGGGAAACCGAATCGGAATCGAAATCGATGAACCGATATTTTTTCTTGAAGCGAAATCGAAAAAAAACCGAAACTGATATTTTTGGAAAAACCGAAATCGAAATTTAGACCGAAACCGAAAAGAATAAAAAAACTTGAATCGGAATCGAATTCGATAAAAAATATCAGTTCAAACCGAAATTAAGAAATAAAACTTAACCCTCTATCGCACAACTTGTTTGTAGGGATAAGTCTAAATGCGTGTATTTGAAATGTTAAATAGATGCAACATGGTACCATAAAGGGTTAATATTCAAACTGCTTTCTATTAAAGGAGAGTTGACCAACTTCCGGGGATTAAAGACAGGGCTACTTTTATGATACCTGACTCCTCAAATAGGGTAAAGGCGTGAAATTTTAAGATGTATTAGCTTCCTTACATTCCATCCAGTTTTGTTTATTTATCCCTGATTTTTTTTATATATATAAATAGAAACAGGGTGCTTTGACTGCGTTGATCTGATAAATATATTCTCCTCCCTCAAAGGAGGGCGGTTTTAGGCGGGTCCCTAAGTTGTAGAAATAATATGAAAAAGTTTACTGAAAAAAAAATGAAGACTTCAAGATATAGTACTGATTAAATGTAAATAATCATCCAATAGTACAACTTTTTTATTTGGAATAAGTGTGCAGAAATAATAGATAAAAGCTCATATTATATGTAAATAATGAACATATTATACTGAAATCTGAAAAACTGAAATCGAAATCGAAACTCGAACCGAAATTGATATGAAAAACCGAAATCGAAAAAAAAACCTGAATCGAAAAAAAAATGAAAAAACCGAAATTGATATTTCTCAAAACTATGAACTGAAATCGAAACTCGAATCGAAATTCATTTCGGTTTCCCATCCCTGATTTAAACTCTTTACTAATGATAGGTTACATAGGTTTGGTGGCGGCGTTTAGCTGTACATTCGTAATTCCCTTAGGGCTATCGAGGTTAAGTTAGATTTTCCGGCAGCAATTAATGCGATATGTGTTGAAGTTAGGGCGCGTAGTATTAGTTTTAATTTTGTTGTTGTTTATAGACCTCCCGTTCAACCCCTCGATACAGATACTAGATTTTACTCACCTCTTGGTAATTTTATTGACAATCGGAATAGTATAATTGTCGGAGACTTTAACTGCCCAAATGTTAATTACGAGAATTTTACTGGTAATGAGGAGGGTTTGAGATTTTGATTGAGTTTATGGAAGATAACTTTTTACGACAGATAGTTACCGAACCAACGCGCGGTGACAATATTTTAGATTTGGTGATGACGAATGGCGAGAATATAGTCGAAGGTTTAGAAGTAGGCGAGAGTTTAGGATGTAGTGATCATCAAATTCTTAGGTTTAAGTTATCGATAGAAAACACTAAGGATAGTAACGTAATAGAAGTCCCTGATTTTCGTAGGGCTAATTTTGATAGTTTTGCGGATAGGATGAGAGTAATGGACTGGGATAACTTATTTATGGGTAATGACAAATTTGTATTGGGTGGCGTTTAAAGAAAGTTTTAGGAACACTGAAAGGGAGTTTATTCCTCGTAGGACCAAGCGCGCTAGAAATCATGGTAGGCCCAAGTGGTGGACTAGGGAAATAGGCGAGTTCATAAACGAGCGTAATAGAGCGTATAGACTTAATAAGCGCAAATGGCACGGCAGCTAACTTTAATAGATATATCGAGCTTAGACGTCAGGTTAAAAGATCAGTTAGGAAGGCCAAGCATAATTTATAATACTTATAGCTGCGGATAGTAAACATAATCCCAAAAAGGTTTTTGAATACGTCAATAATCATAAGCCGATACAAGATAACATAGGCCCTCTAGTGGATGTTAATGGCGCTTTGGCTTCTGACGCTCAGGCGATGGCGGGTATTTTCAATAACTTTTTTGCGACAGTTTTTACCGTAGAAGACGTAAATGATGTCCCCGACGTGGACGATATCGTTCCATTTAGTAGCGAGACTATTTTGGATGAAATAACTGTTTACGAGGCTGAGATTGCGCATTATATCGATAGGCTAAAAGTTAGCAAGGCTCTAGGCCCTGACGCTTTTTATCCCACACATTTGAAAGATTTGAAAGACGTTATCGTAGACCCCTTAACGAAGATTTTTAATCAGTCACTCGAAACGGGGATTATACCTGAAGACTTCAAATTAGCTAACGTCACGCCCATTTTTAAAAAAGGCGACCGCACGGTACCTAGTAATTATAGGCCCATTAGCTTAACGTCAATTGCAGGTAAACTTTTGGAATCCGTAATTAGGGATCGTATCATCGATCACTTAGAAAGTAGAGATTTGATTAATAGTAGTCAGCATGGGTTTCGACGCCATAGATCTTGTTTAACTAATTTGTTAGAATTTTATAACGAAATAGTGCGCGAATACGATAGGCATAGAGCGGCTGACGTTATCTATTTAGATTTTAAAAAGGCGTTCGATACAGTTCCGCATAGGAGATTAATTACGAAGGTCAAAGCGCACGGCATACGCTGTCAGGTAGCTAACTGGTTAGAGGAATGGCTTCGTGCTAGGAGGCAGAGGGTTGTAGTTAATGGTAGTGAATCGGGGTGGTTGGATGTAGGTAGCGGTGTCCCACAGGGTTCAGTGTTAAGCCCATTGCTATTCGTAATTTACATTAACGACATAGATGTAGGATTGACTAGTAACGTGTCAAAATTCGCGGACGATACTAAAATAGGCGGTAAGGTTGTTAACGAGGACGATAGAAATAGGATCCAAGACGATGTAAATAGGATTATGGAGTGGACGGATAAGTGGCAGATGCAATTTAACGTATACAAATGTAAAGTTTTGCATGTAGGTTGTCGTAACAATAATTACACGTACACGATGGATGATAGGGAGTTGGCGAGCGTTGACGAGGATGTAGATTTAGGCGTACACGTATCTAAGGATTTAAAGGTTAGGAACCAGTGCCTGGAGTCTTGCGCAAAAGCTAATAGGATGTTAGGCTTCATAGCGCGTAATTTCGAATTTAAATCGAAGGATATTATATTATATTGCCCCTTTACAAGTCTCTACTCAGGCCTCATTTAGAATATGCCATTCAGTTTTGGTGCCCGTACTTGCGTGAGGATATTGATAGGTTAGAAAGGGTTCAGCGTCGTGCCACGAAACTAATTCCGTCATTAAGGGGGGAGCTTATTGAAGTTTTCAAAATCGTTAATAACAACGATAACGTAAATTTTGACAAATTGTTCACTTTCGATAATAGTAATACTCGTAATAATGGATTTAAGTTGCGTGGCAGACGTTTCATTACTAATATCGCTAAAAACTTCTTTACGTTTAAAGTAATTGATAAATGGAATAATCTTCCCGCGCCCGTCGTGAACTCTACCAGCGTTAATATGTTTAAGAACCGTCTTGACAAACATCTTAAAAATATTAACGTTGTTTAAAAAAAAAAAATAAAAAAATTAGCAACAGGAGCTCTGGTGGTGGTGGTCGAGGATGAGTCTGTTGACGATAAATGCCAGCTTGTGACATGCCAGCGTGTGATGCCAGCAATAAAATTATTAAAAAAAAAAAAAATATTAGACTAACACGAACGTAGATGTAGCTGGTAGCGTAAACTAACCCACTTTTTGTTTAACTTTACCTACTTTTTTTTTTCTTATCCTCTCCTTGCTTTGCATGTCTGTAACTCTTTTCTTGCATGTTTGCAGTTTGCATGGTATGACTGAGTTAAGACTGTGTTTGCATGGTTTGTAAGCGTTCTTATTTTACTTCTTTTCATCTTTCACCCCTTTCCTATTTTCTCCGACTATTTTTCTGACTTGTCGGCAGTGGCCGGCGGATGATGATGGTGAGTCTTTTTTCTCTTTTTCTGAATGAATGTTAACCCACGAGTGATAGGTGTTCCTCCTTACTTAACCCCTTATTCTCTTCTCTTCTCTTAACCCCCTACTCTTTCCTTTCTCTCGGGCTAACCTTAGAGTGGATCTTAAGGTCTTTGTTAGCCTTAGCTTCTGTAGATCTGTAGATCAATATCTACGAAAAAAATAGGAGCCATACAAAATTAAGAATAAATACTGTGGGAGAGAATTTTTTCCTTTTCCAGGAAATGCGCAACGATCTGCGCAGAAGAGGCAGAATTGAAAAGCGGAAGACGCCTCGAAAAATAACCAGTTCAGGGCAGTTGAGTTCAGTTCAGACAGATTCTCCGCGACTCGCAGCTTTCCAGAGAACAAGAATTTTGCTGTGCAAGCAACCCCGACTGCAGTTATAAATTTTTTCCCATGCAAGACTACAGGATCATAGAGGGGTAAAACAAAGCATTTGACCACAACGACGGCGGGAAGGAGATACGGAGCCCCTGGTCGTGACTAACTTAGTCCCGACCCTAAGATCTTCAAACGGTAGCAGTCACTGAACCAAGGAGGAGTTAAATGGTGAAGGTAAGGATTGTTGAGCCAAGCTTGATGCATTAGACTAAAACAATACTTCCCATTAATGATAACTATCATCAATTCCAGCAGTCATAACCGTTAAAATAAACTGGAGATTCCTCGATACTTTATTACTACCGTAGTCATTTCAATGATTCGTAGTTAACTCTGACCTTTGCTGTTTAGGGCTAATTCGCCCAAGCAAGAAGAAGAAGCCTTGTTAGGCTATGATCTATTTCAAATTTAGTATATAGATGAATATTTATAAATCTACATTACCATAACCGACCTAATTTGGCCAGGTTACATAAATTTAAAGCTTGATCAGTTAAGGTAAGCCCTAACTAAACTTAATGCATTTTACGAAATTTATACAAGCCTTGTAAGGCTATGATTTATTTCAAATTTAGTATATGGATGAATATTTATAAATTTACATTATTATAACCTACCTAATTTGGCCAGGTTACTTGAATTTAAAGTTTAATCAGTTAGGGTAGGCCCTAATTAAGCTTAATCCATTTCACAAAATTTATAATACGACCCGCGGGTTTCTGAACGGTCTTCCTTTCAAATAAAGGGCGACAAAAGCAGAAATTTTCCATATTCTTGGATTTTGGAGCTAGGTAGAGTAATTAAATTTATGCAGATTCTTAAAAAGGATCTCGTATAAAATCAAATTTCGGCCAAATATATTTTTCATATTTCATATTTAGTTCAATATACTCATATTGAACTATCACAAGCAACTTTTGCAATTAAGTTTAATATTGCAAATTTTTATCTGGCCAATTTGTTAATTCAAAGATTCTCAAAACCAAACAATGAAATATTAGAGCTGGAAATCAGCTTTTAGAATCTACTCATGATTAGTGATGTAAAAAAACCGTTTTTTTTTTTTTTTGTGTTGTTTTTGTCGTTTCTTTTCTTTTTTTGTTGTTTTTTTTGTTTTTTTTAATAATTAATATAGATATTGCCTATTTAATTATAAGGTATACTTTTGCAATGATATATATTATAAAAATAAATAAATAAATAATAAAATAGGCCATATGGTACCAGTATAGAATGTCCTTTTCAGCCTATTTACAGAAAAAACTGGCCTCTTTCTTGCACTGAAAGTCTTGTATCTTGAGATCCATTAAACTTGCGAGAACACTGGCTGGGAGCTGACTGCCCATTGTCCAACCTTTCCAGGACTCTCCCATCCATGCCTCGGATTTTGAATCTCCCACTTAACTATCCTTTAGACCCGCGATGACATATTCCCCCCCCCCCCCACGAGACCATCCATATATATATATATATACATACACATACACCCATATACATATATACCAATATATACATAAATACTTATATACCATTTATATCTATTGTATACCCCATACACATGCATACATCCAGAATTCCAGATACATACGCATGCATACTCACATATATACCTACACAAACTCATACACCTCTATTTCGCCCTTTCATTACCTCCGAGATCATTTAGCACATACAGTAATATCCATACAGCCAAAAGAAACCAATTAAGCACAGACAGAGCAGCAAAGCTAGTATTTATATCCCAAAATGCAAAATTCCAAGAAAGTGAAGTAAAACATGGTGCTACATTGGCTTCGTCAACATCCAAATCTGCAATAAATACCAGTACCTGTGATATTGAAACTATTTGCTTTAATCAATCTAGTGATAATGATTCTTCAATGGAAATAGTATCAGATAATGAAAGTTAAACAGCATTAGGTTAACACAAAGGTTAAAGAAATATGAATATTTATATTTTTTTTATTCTATTTGGAATATATATATATATATATATATATATATATATATATATATATATATATATATATACACACACTGGTATTCTTGCCAATCACAATTATACCTATTGTTTTATACCAGTATTATGGCATAACAGATATTCCGACATCAGATTTATAAAACCACCTTAAATATATATACACACATATATGACGTGAAACAACTGAATTACTTCCTATTTTTATTGAATTTTACAAACTGACTTCGCAAACAATTCATCAAATATTCCGTTTCTCTTTGAAGGAAAGAGATTTCCAGCTATGCTAAAAAGTCTCAACCGGAGCGCTTGATGGCAGTGTAGTGGGATTGGGGGATGGGGAGGGGAAAGATCACTGACTGAGTCTATGATAAAGTATCGCGTTACTGACACATTTGTATCGTATCTTTCGATACGATACAAATAATAACTGTATCGCGATACAATACAAGATACAGAAAATGTATCGCGATACTACATCGCCCTGTCCTCTTATTAGCCTTAGGCCCCTCACAGTCTTAATTCGGCCCTGGTTCCGACGAATAATTTCCGACAGATACTTTAAATATATAAACTACACAGCATAAAACTGAATAAAGTTTATTAACACCGAAACATTAAATACAATAAATGAGGGGTCGCGCGTCTTAAGATAACTAAGCACCATCACAGGCGAAAACGTGTTTTTGATGGATATCACTATTTTCACCCTTCCTCTATCGCGTGGTTTGGGTTATAATGACCTTACGACACTAGAAGTATGGTTGAAAACCTTATGAAGCGAACTACTTTTTTCACCTCTATCGCCAGCCAGACGTTCACCCAAAGTTCGGCGTAATAGGAAAATTTAAAAAAAATATGAAAATCTATTCCAAAAACTCAACATCTCATTAGCATACTTAGAACTCTAATTTAGCCAAAAATGAACGTTCTAGCTCAATTAATAACAGAGATACTATTGCGAGAATATTGCTGAACTTTGGAGGCGATTTCTGGCGAATTTTAATTTTGGCGCTTAGGTACCGTAAGACGCGGGACCCCTCAAATGGTGTTAAATATAATATACATATCTAAAGACCTAATTTAACCAAACTTAACTTCAGTGCCATCGAACTAGGGGTGGCGGTGGAAAGTGTTTCAACGCAACTGAACATTCAAAGGAAGTTTTGTGTAAGTCATTAAATACTGAGGGCACTAACCAGTCTAACCTAACCTTAACTAATCGAACCTAATCAAGACCAAAATTGTTTTAGGCTTTTTATGTAAATATTTTAATGTTCCAAAGTACCAAAAGTGTTACCTAATAAAAAAATTATCCCACTGTATCTGCGAATTATATCACCTCTTTCGCTGTTGCCTACATACACATACGCGCGCATACGCATGCACACAGATACACTATCTAGGGACAAAGTAAACTTTTTGTAAACTGATAGCATTATTTTTTGTACAAAACTTCAAACTACGACACATTCAAAAAATTATAAAAAACGGTTTAAGTGTGTAGCATACACACTTAATACGATTTTGTACAAGTGAGGATTTTTAAAATTTTGAATAAAACTAATATAGTATATTAAAAAATAATTTCTTGCTACCCTCATTTCCGCATAAGCACCATATATAGCATAAAATAACACAAAGGTTAGAGTATGAGTAACATATATTAAAACCTTTTTGATATAAAAAACATTACAATTTACAAAAATGAGAAAATTTTGGTACAACATTTCTAAAGGACAAGCAAAACTACGGCAATGTAGTTGATATAGAATTCAGTAAGTCCTCAACTTACGTTTTAATTATTAACTACAAGTATAGTAGAAAGTAATTAATTCACCTCAAGAAGTAAAAAAAAGAATGTCAGGAAAATCTGCCCTGAAAATGCTAAATTCCCTAGTCCGGGGAGGGGGCTTCCGCCCCCAGACCTCCCGCCTCATATGCCTATGATGATCACCCAATTTACATGCATTCAATTACCTCCACCCCCATCCCCACTTTATATATGGTAGTTTCTTGTCCTCAGAATAGCACATTATTTGTTATATGTTGTAAAAAAATGTTCTACATGTAATTTAACCCCTCCGCTAGGGGGGGCTAGGGGGGAAAGGTTAGATGTACGCTTCCCGTATTTGAAGGGTTAAATACATTTTCAAATTAAACACGCTCACAGGCTACAGCATAGTTTAACTTTTCATTTTATATACTGTATTAAAAGAAAAAAAAATTATATATATACAGGGTGTCCCAAAAAAACTATATACTCTTTATAGCATCATATATTTTATAATTTAAAAAAAAAAAAATTTGTTATAGCAATTGCCAATGAAATGTAAATTAGTAATCTAAGTGATCAAAATGTTATAGCGAGTTGTTTGCATATAAAATTTAATTAACTACGCCAAGTGCTCAAAATGCTCTCCGGCGGCATGAATGCACTTTTGAATGCGTCAACTAAGCCTAGCCTTGTTTTATCAAAGGCCTTGTAATGGCGAAGCCTATGGACCGAACGTAGTCTAGTCACTCACTAGCTTGCTTCGGACTTAGCCTACGCACTCATTCCACGATACAAACTCTACAGCATTCAACTTTATTCAGTTCCGCAAAAGAACCCATGTTGCGTAAACGTTTGACACTGGAGCAACGAAAAAAAGTGTTTCTGAAATGGTATTGGAAATTTGAGAATGTGTCCGAAGTCCAGCGGCAATGAATCCGGGGAATTTGGTACAAAGCCACCGACACGTCTCGCCATTACAAGCATCCGTGACAAGTTTGAGGCAGAGGATCCGCTCAAGATATGCACAAGCGAAGATTCTGGACGACGCAAATCAAGTGCGAGTGATGAAAACTCCGTTTTAGTGTTGCAAAAATTTAATCGATCACACAGAAATCGTTAGGCAATGCGCCCGTAGACCGAATCAGCAAATCAGATGTTCACCGGATTTTAAAGTCGGCAAAATGGAAAGCTACATTCCAAGTCTGTTACACCGCCATGACTGAAGATGACCCTGATCGCAGACTCGAATTTTGTGAATGGTTTCAGTCAATGGGAGCCGAAGACGTACAGTTTGCCAACAAAATCGTGTGTCTGAAGAAGCTACCTTCAAGCTGAATGGCACAGTAAATCGACACAACTGCAGGTACTGGTCACTTGATAATCCACACGTTTATGTGGATAAACATGTTAATTTACCAAAATTAACAGCATGGTGTGGTTATCATTTAGGGGTTTGGTTGGACCATTTTCTTTATGGGACAGTTACCGGTGCCGCATATCTCGACATGCTGCGGACAGAAATTATACCTGCAGTTCCGAAGTTGTTTGGAAACGCCGACTTTTACTTTCAACAAGATGGAGCCCCCCTCATTATCATTGTGATGTCAGAAGGTACCTCGATGAAACGTTGCCTAACCGTTGGATAGGACTAAGAGGAAGCGTTGAGTATCCTCCACGTTCACCGGACTTGACTCCACTTGATTTTTACTTGTGGGGCTACCTGAAGGATGCAGTTTATGGTACAAGACCTGCAACACTCGAAACCTTAAGGATGCAATTAGGGAAAATGCGGGCCATCACAGCATCCACATTAGTCCATGTCTGCGAATCAGTAGTCGACGCATTCAAAATTGCATTAATGCCGCCGGAGAACATTTTGAGCACTTGGCGTAGTTAATTAAATTTTATATGCAACCAACTTGCTATAACATTTTGATCACTTAGATTACTAATTTACCTTTCATTGGCAATTGCTACAACAATATATTGTTTGGTTTTTTTTTAAATTATAAAATATATGATGCTATAGAGAGTATAGTTTTTTTGGGACACCCTGTATATATACTCGCCGAGAAGCCGCCCTTCGTGCGGGTAGCAAAAACATTCCGCGTTTTAACCGTCAAGGGCGTACAGTTGACCTAACCGGGTATTCAATAATTTTACCATAGGTTTCGATATATATATACACACACATACACACACACGTAATGATCTTGACATCATTTAATTTTTTAAAATTAATTTAATTTATCAACACCTGGGTGCACAACCTCGGGACCTAATCAATATGTGTGTGAAGTTTCATGTTTGTAACTGCTTCATTTTGGAGTTATGGCTGGGACACACACACACACACGTCCTTTTATTATATATATATATATATTATATATATATATATATATATATATATACACACACACACGTGAGTAGATGTCAAACAAAATAGTTGCTGATGTTATAAAAAATATCCATCATGCGAGTAAAAATTGATCTTAATTAATTAGGCCCAAGAGCAGGATTTCTTAACCTTTTCACGGTGGTGACCCACTTTTGACAAAAAAATTCGCGACCCCAATTCCCTGGATGATGATGATGATGAAACATACTGTACTTGAAATATACGAGGGTTGTTCAAAGAGTAAGTTTACAAGGTGTTTTCAAGAATGTTTTATTACAAGGCAAGTAATTATTACAAGTATTTCAACAACTTAATACTAATTTTTCACATAATCACCAAACAGATTCAAACATTTGCTGTGGCGTGGGACAAGCTATCCGATGCTGGTCAAGTAAAATGTAGGGTCGTTAGTTTTTAACCAGTTTTGCACGGCCGCTTCTGCATCAGGAACGTTTTGAAATTGTTTACCTCAGTGGTGTTCCTTTAGGGATGGAAACAAATAGAAGTCGCTCGGTGCAAGGTCAGGATTATGGGGGTGAATGATCCACGACTTCCCAGTGGAACGATTCCAAAAGTTGGCGTGTTTGATTTGCAGTGCGAGGACAAGAACACCACACCCGCAGTAAGCAACCCGGGACGTTTTCTTCCAATAGCCGTGTGGAGTCGCTGTAAAGTATCACAATAAAAAGTAGCATTTATTGTTGTCCCTTTTTGCGTGAATTCAACATGCAAAACGTCTTGATGGTCCCAAAAAATCGTTGCTATCCCCTTACCAGCTGGTGGTGCAATCTTGAACTTTTTGGTTCGTGGTGACCCTAGATGTTTCTAATTCCATGGACGCCCGTTTAGACTCTGGTGTGTGATGGTGTACCCAGGTCTCGTCACTCGTCACAATGCGCTCAAGAAAATGTGAACCTTCGGCCGAATCCCGCTGAAGAAAGGAAAGAGTGCAGGCCATTCTCCGAGTCTTGTGATTATCCGTCAACATTGTTAACGGATAATTAACATCCATTAAAATATTGTACTACCAACAACATTATTGTACTATGCATAATGCACCAGAAATTACCCTTGTAAACTTACTTTTTGAATAACCCTCGTGTGTGTGTGTGTGTGTGTGTGTGTGTGTGTGTGTGTATGGGAATGAACTCGGAATGGTTCCCTGAGTTTTTTATGATACACACAGACCGTGCATGGAACAATGAACTATTCTGGGATAATTAAATCCACTACAGTCCGAATAAGTAATGGTAAATGACAAATACCATAGTTTTTCTTTTTCATGGTGCAAGCCCGACGTGGGTAACGGGTCTCTCGCAAAGAGGTCCCATAAATATAGCTTCCCTCACCAGCTATCTGCAAAGCAGACAGGATCCAGCTTTGGGACATGGATCTAGGGTTTAAAGCAGCCTAGCCCCACTACATTTAGAACCTCAATATAAGTAAAAGACTCGTTGCATTCACGTCGGATTGAATAAATCAAAGAAAAAGGGGTAACTATTATATTTTTAGCCAAAACCAAAACTTAAACCTCAACTGGCAGAATTGAGCGTCCACTTTTCAAGGCACATAACATGTCCGTTTCATGATGGGAATGAACTCAGATAGCTGGTGAGGGAAGCTATATTTATGGGACCTCTTTGCGAGAGACCCGTTGCCCACGTCGGGCTTGCATCATGAAAAAGAAAAACTATGGTAGTTGTCATTTACCATTACTTATTCGGACTATAGTGGATTTAATTATCCCAGAAGAGTTCCTTGTTCCATGCACGGTCTGTGTGTATCATAAAAAACTCAGGGAACCATTCTGAGTTCATTCCCATCATGAAACGGACATGTTATGTGCCTTGAAAAGTGGACGCTCAATTCTGCCAGTTGAGGTTTAAGTTTTGGTTTTGGCTAAGAATATAATAGTTACCCCTTTTTCTTTGATTTATTCAATCCGACGTGAATGCAACGAGTCTTTTACTTATATTGAGGTTCTAAATGTAGTGGGGCTAGGCTGCTTTAAACCCTAGATCCATGTCCCAAAGCTGGATCCTGTCTGCTTTGCAGATAGCTGGTGAGGGAAGCTATATTTATGGGACCTCTTTGCGAGAGACCCGTTGCCCACGTCGGGCTTGCATCATGAAAAAGAAAAACTATGGTATTTGTCATTTACCATTACTTATTCAGACTATAGTGGATTTAATTATCCCAGAAGAGTTCCTTGTTCCATGCACGGTCTGTGTGTATCATATATTATATATATATATATATATATATATATATATATAATATATATATATATATATATATACTATATGATCAAAAGTATTCGGACACCGCATGGTTTTGGGAAAAATGGTTTTATTATGGCATTTAGTAACCAGTAGGTCCACCCTTTGCTTTTATTACAGCGTCAACACGTCGAGGCATACTTTCCACCAGTTTTCGGTAAGTCTGTGCAGGAATGGCTCGCCATTCCTCTTGCAGAGCTGATGCAAGAGATGCAAGTGAAGCCGGGCGTGGTGTGCGGTTTCGTATCCTTCGCTCCAGTTCGTCCCACATGTGCTCGATTGGGTTGAGATCGGGGCTCTGAGCAGGCCAGTCTAACAAATCCACCTTATTTTCACGAAACCAGTCCTGCACACGCCTTGCAGTATGGCAGGGAGCTCGATCCTGTTGAAACAAACAATGGCCATCTCCGTAGTATTGCCACAGTGTAGGGAGGGCCGAATTGTCCAGAACGTCGAGATAAACGTCAGCGTTCATGGTAGTGGGTATAACAACCAACGGGCCGAGCCCTAGCCAGGAAAAACAACCCCATACCATGATGGACCCTCCACCGAACTTCACCGTTGGACGTACACAGTCAGGAAGAAGCCGTTCTCCGGGCTGTCGCCACACCCAAACACGCCCATCAGACTGGAAGAGTGAATACCGCGACTCGTCGCTCCAAAGAACAGTTTTCCAGTCCTCCACGGTCCAGGAACGACGGGAGACACACCAGGCCAAACGACGCGTGGCATTAACTTTTGTAATCAGTGGCTTGTGTACAGCTGGCTCTACCATAATAACCGAGTCTGTGCATCTCTCTGCGGATAGTTACAGTACTAACGGAGGTACCGGATGCTCTTCCTACCTCCTCAGCGATGGAAGCGGCAGAGGACGTGCGGGACTTCTTGACATGTCGTACCAGACTTCTTCTATCACGTTCCGTCAGTTTGCGTGGTCGTCCGGAACGTTCTTTCGCGTTAGTTGCACCGTCGTGCTTCCATCTCATGATAACATCCGCTACAGTCGACTTTGGTATATCCTGTTTGGCTGCAATGTTTCGTATAGAAACGTTACTTAAATAACATCCGATGACGAGTCCACGTTGGAACTCGGAGAGTTCACGTCCACGCGGCATGGCTTCACAACAGTTACTGATAACTTAACAGAACACCTCAGCATTATAGTTTCGCCACGCTTTTTCCCAGCATACCTTTCGGCGAAGGTGATATTTGCAAAAATGCGGATTTTCCGGTGTCCGAATACTTTTGATCATATAGTGTATATATTAGGGTGACACTTATTTTCGAAAGTTTGAATTTTTATCGGGACGGGCGCGTTTCTGGTTCCATTTTGTCAAAAAATATCGTGTGTAAAATATTTTTGAAATAAAACAATATTTAGAACTGCCTCAATACGGTCAAAGTTTGTATATTTTCTCGAAAAGTAGAAATTTTAGATCATGATGTTCTATGCCTCTAGCAAATAAAATATCACTTCTAGTTTGTTCAAGCTACTAATCTTGACCTAAAACATATAACTGGACTTCATACTTTCAACTCTAGGTCCCCTCAACTCGAGTATTAGCCCCTCAAGGGGGGGGGGGTATCATGGGCGCCCATCTCCCTCTCATTGTTGCCTACTTTGCAGAGGTCACGGTGGACTTGCGGGCGGTTGGGAAGTCACAGCGGTGCTTCTCGACCACTTGTAAGAGGAACTGCCTTTGGTCTTCACTCTTGGTAAGGGCCAGGTTGAAAGACTGCATCAACGCCACCCCGCGCTCCGCGAAGTCATTGACAACTTGAAGGGCCTGGACTCGGCGGGATGCGGCGATGAAGGCTGGGTCCGTCCGCCACTCCTCCGGATCCTTGAGCAGGAAGGCGGTGCTGATGTCCAGAACCTTGAAGAACTCCTTTGATGTAGTCGTTGTGAACTTGGCCAATGTATTGTTGGCGATTGAGGCGGTGGACAGGTCCACATTGATACGCCGCGGGGGATCCTCCGATCCTTCCTCTTCTTCCATCGCTTTAATCATCTCCCGCTTTGTCGCCAAGTCGATACCCTCGTCGAAGATGGCCAGGGTGACGAGGCGCTCGCTCAAGTACCATAGGTGCCTGGCGAAGACTGTCGCCGTCGCCTTGGCCACCGCTGAGTCCGGATAATAGACGAGGGCCTTGAGCAGCGCGAGGTCCGCGGCTGGGGCCGTTGCCGGGAGCGGCGCTTTGTACCAGGCCGTCACGTAGATGGACACGGCGAAGATGGTGAATCGCCGGATTCCAGCCGCTTCGCCTGACGACATCTGAAACTGTTCCCGGAACAGGAACAGTTTGATGGCATAGATGACTTTTGCCATCCAGCGCGCGCGATGGAAGGCGCCGGGACGAGCGAACCGGGCACCCCGCTTGTTCGGACCGCCCAGCACAATTACAGAGAGCTCCAGAAGTTCCCTGTAGTCATCACGTGGATGTTGACCGTCGAGGAGGCGGCTGAATTCGATCAGCAGGTCGTCGCGGGCGTCCTTCAGGTGCTGCGGCATGGTTCCATCCTCGAAGGGCTTCGCTTTGGTTTGATCGATGAAGTCCCACTGGGCGGCGAATCGTTTGAACAGGAGGATGTCAGGACCAGTAGAGGGACCGAGGCACGCCGTGAATGCCTTCTCGCACACCAGTTCGTGGATGTGGTGGCGGCAAGCCAAATGAAGCACTGTCTTCTCGAGTTTCTGCTCAATGATATAGCAAGCTCCTCCTGAGAGTCGTGTGTTTGAGGCGGTGGTGTCAAAAGAGAGGGCACAGATCCGTCCCTTGATGTCCCAATCCTCGAGGGCAGAGAGGACGGCTTCCGCCATGGCGCGGCCGGTGCCGTCGGGGAGGCTGGGCACAGCCAGAAGCTTGTCGACGTTCTCCCCAGACACCAGAACTGGAAGGCGATCTTCAGCAGGGCCTCCGTCAGCCGCTGGTACGATTTTCCCGTCCCAGTGAACGGTCAGCGGCACAGTAGGATGGAAGGCTGCCTTCATTTCCGCTGCTGCCATAGCACGGAACTTTGCTCGGTCGCGGCGGGAGGATTCGCGGTTCAAGACCAGCTCCTCAGGGTCGTGGCCCAAGCTCCTCGCAGCCGCCGACAGCAAAAAAACACCTTCTCGGTCGGTAAGTTTCGTCCGATCCATCGCTGCGGAGAGATCAGGGGTGATCATCTTTTTCGACGCGCGGAATCGCTTGGGTGGTAAAGGGGTCGTAGATGCTTCTGCATTCGACGTGGACGGGCCCGGGAGAGAGAGCTCTTCCTCTTCTTCTCGGCGACGACGCCGTGTCGGTGACCGAGTCGGGCTGCTTGCACCTGAGCTGGAGCTCGATGCCAGTTCGACGAGTTCTTCTCGGCTCTCTCTGTTCGCCCTTTCATCATCTTGCCGGCGGCTCCTTTCCGCTTCCTGTCTCCTCGCACGCTCCTCCTCAGTGTGCAGCGTCATGTCACGTGTGGAGGAGATGCGGCCGCGCCGCACCTCGGCCCTTTGTCCCGTCAGGAACTCCCTGTCCTCTTCGATTGTGATCATCGACATCGCCTGTTCGTGTGCGATGTCGAAGAGGCGGTCAAGGGATGAGAGGAACTCGGCCTCGTTCCTGATTTGGGTCACAGTGCGCCGTTTCGAGTTCTTGTTCAGAGCCCGCCACTTCTCGTACATTCGGAGAACCTTGTCCATTGCGCGTTGGTCTTTCTGCGTAGGAATACGGGACTGCCCCCAGAATTCCTTGACTGCGGTCACTGTCTCAGCGGCTGCTTCCTTGATCGGCTTCTTGACGTCAAGGTGAAGGTGGAAAAAGTACTGAAGCGCCTGCTTTCCCGTAGGCAGCATGCTTCCTGTGATGCTGTGGTCCACGGTCCCCAGGAGATAGACTGCTGTTTTAGATCTTGTTGCCGAAGCCATCACGTCGTTTCAGAACTCACTGAAAAAGAGAATGAAACACTGTTAGTGTTGGCAAAACTCGTCCCAACCCATTTTCTACTTAGAATAACATGTTCTTTCGCCTGTATCAATATTTGGATAAACTCGTGTTACACCCTGTATAATACCTCATTTTAGTCTTCTGTACACCAGTGCGGAAGACTAAACCAACGACTCTGACCGTCCGTCTGTCTGTCTGTTATCATTTTTCAACTCAGAAACTACAGCAGCTATCGAAACGAAAACTGACATGATAACAGAACGCCATGAGTACTTTTCGACAAAAAGTATAAACTTTGACCTCGTTGAGGCAGTTCTAATTATTATTTTATTTCAAAAATATTTTACACACAATGTTTTTAGACGGAATGACACCAGAAATGCGCCCGTCCTGATAGAAATTCCCAAAAAATGAAAAAAACCCCAAATAAGTGGCACCCTAGTATATATCAGTGGCGATTTCTTAATGAATGCAACGCATGCAATGCATGTGTTAAATATGTTCTCTTTTCAGATCTAAGTAAGGATTATAATTGACAAAATAATTTTCAGAAACTAAAAATAGTCTAAGGCTTCAATCACGCATGTACTGGCTATTGGGCGTAAGCAAAATTATGTCTTATTTCATTAGACAATTAAGAACATTTTCTGTACACAGATCGAAATACTTGTAGCTAACGCATTCACTAATTCAGTCTGGGTACAGAAAAATGTTCTTAATTGTCTAGTGAAATAAGACATGATTTTGTTTACACCGCCTTGCCTTGGGCAATTTTTTAAGGAGACTTCTCACTATCCATAAGATATTTTTTTTGAGCCTCATAGCTAAATTCAAAAGGCAATATGTTTTAAAATATGCTTAGAAAATTTACTTAATATTTTTACTAAAAATAATTAAAAAGCTTTGTTCTGATTTTTTTAATTAATGAAAATAATACGGCATGCATTCAGTTTTATAGGTGCATTCACCAAAAGTAACATCTGGCAATTCTGACAAGGCTTCTTTCCAGTACCACCGCCGCAAGCATCCACTTGTGTTCGGTGTTCCCTTTTGTGCTTAATTATTTTGGATAATCAGTTAAATAAATTATAGCATTGTAGTGCCCATAATGACTGACGATGTGTTTAATCAATTGAAGACTAGAAGATTTTACTCACTCTCTTTTGATGAGAAAAAGCGCATATTGAATAATGGCAGACCGATTCCACATTTGAATTTAAGCAAAGAAAATAAAGGCTTCACTAGGAAATTTAATCCTAAGCTGTATGATGATGTTCCCTGGTTATGTGGAAATATTTCAAATAACAAATTGTACTGTTGGTCGTGTTTCCTATTTTCAAGAGATAACTCTGTGTGGAATTCTGTTAGTCGTGGATACGACGATTTAAACAATTTACATACTGCAATTTCTCGCCATGAAAATCTCTTGCTCACATAAATGCATTTGTTGATCTTAAAACATTTGGAAAGTCAGAAAGAATTGATTTAATACTCGACAAGCAGAAATCAGTTGCCATTTCCAGACATAACGAAGAAGTTAATAAGAATCGAGAAATTTTGAAACGTTTGATTAGGATAACATGTTTTTTAGGTATGCAAGAATTAGCATTTCGCGGTCACAATGAAGAAGAAAACGCTGACAATAGGGGTAACTATATTGAATTGGTATTTTGTATGGGAGAATTCGATGAAAAGCTTCAAAACCATTTAAAAACTGCGACTGTTTTTAAGGGAACATCATCTGCTATTCAGAATGACATAATTCAATCTATTAGTGCAGTTATGTTAGAACAAATAAACGTGAGCTTATCGACTGCATGTATGTGGCGATTTTATTAGATGAAACATCTGATGTCAGCTGTTTTTCTCAACTCTCTACTGTTGTTCGTTATGTTAATAAACATGGAGAGATTGTGAACGATTTATAAAATTCAATGACGTCAGCAATGATAGAAGTGCAGGAGCGATTTCTGATTTATCTATAAGGCAACTAGGTGAACTGGGCTGTTTGAAAAAATTAGTTGCTCAAACCTACGACGGTGCTGCTGTTATGGGGAGCGATCTTAATGGAGTACAAACAAAGATTAGAGAAACTGTACCAGAGGCTATTTTTCTTCACTGCTACGCCCATAAACTTAACCTTGTTTTATCCCAAGCTGTCGCTGAAATTTCCGAATGTAATAATTTTTTTTCAGTATTAGGAAGTTTGTCATCATTTTTCAGCAGTTCAACTAAGCGAACTTCAATGCTTGACAAAGTTGTTGGAAAGCGTTTCCCTAAACTGGCTCCAACGCGGTGGAACTATTCATCTCGTCTAGTTGAAAGAGTTAAGGAAAATAAAGAAGATTTAATAGATCTTTTAAAAAGCATTCTTGAAAACCCAAAGAAATTTGATGAAAAAACAAAAAATAGTGCACGCGGATTGCTGCGTGCAATCCGCACGGTACTGGTATCGATACTTTCGATTTTAATTTTTATTAGAAGTATTTTCTTCAATTTTTCCTTTTACTGAATATCTATTTAATGTGCTGCAAACAAAATCTATGGATATTGTGTATAGCTCAATCACCGTTGAAAGCACTATGAAAAAAATCAAACAAATAAGGGATACAAAATTTGCAGATATGTGGGACTTGATAACAGAAAGATGTGGTGAACCTGTATGTAAAAGGAAACAGAGTCTTTCTCCACAAGAGAAGTATAGTCAACTATTTCATGAAATATTCGATAATATACTTCTTCAAATGAAAGAGCGTTTCAGTTCAATGGAAAAATTGGAATTCTTTGAGCTTTTAGATTGCAAAAAATTTGAGTTCTATGATGTTACTTTCCCAGAGAGAGCTTTTGAATCTTTGAAAAGAAGCTACAATTCATTTTTTGAGTTTCCTCGTCTCCGTTCTGAATTGTGTGTTTTATATTCGCACAAATCTTTTGCCAAAAAGAATGTTGCTGAGCTCCTAAAATATCTACTGGAAAGCGAAATGCACAAAGGTCTTAAGGAAATATAAATTGACGAATTTGATTCTAACTATACCAATATCGACAGCAAGTGTTGAGCGATCATTTTCTGCGCTTAAAAGAATTAAAAGTTATTTACGGAGTTCCCAAAGTGAAGAAAGGCTATCTAATCTTGCCTTAATTTCAATTGAAAAAATTTCCTCAAGAAGCTTATGGAGAATCGAGAGTACTTTTACAATTTGGTCATCGAAGAATTTTGCAGGAAAACTAGGAGAGCAGAATTTCAATTCAAATAATGCTTCACAATTATTTAAGGTAAATTTTAAATTTGTATCTTTTTCTTTAGATCAATTCGGTAACTACTATATATAAATATGTCTAATTTTTTGTTCGCATATTTAAGCCTAACATTAAATGAACTTTCCTTCAAAGAGGTCCCCAAAAGTTTGTAAACACCTTTAACTTGCTAAGTTCTATGTAAACAATATGCAAAGTTTGGGCAAGAGGGTTAGGCGGATGTTTTTCTTCCATTCCATAACATTGCATGCCTGAACAAAAATGTCACGAGTCGCCACTGGTATATATATATATATATATATATATATATATATATATTATGATGAATAAAACCACGAAGGAAAGGAAACACAGAATGGTGTTACTTTCGTGAAATAATTTTCATATATATATACTTTATCTTTTGTGTATTCAGAAGTACACCTTGTGAGGGAATGAAGGGAGAAGGCGAGATGACGAAAATATATACGGTACCTATGTACAACGGGACAAAAATAAAAAGATTAGCACATGATTAACAAGAGTTAATTAGAGTTTGTGGGTTTGCATTATATACTCAGGATAAAAACGAAGACGTAAAGCAAAAAAGTAATTATATTTGGTTGCAGCCAACGTTTCGGGCAACTCTACCCATTATATATATTAAAAGTCAACCATGAAGTGTAGAAATTCCAGTGTTGTCCCATTTTACAGAGAATCACTAAGTTTTTTCTGATACCAAGTTTTGACAAGTTTTTTAGAAATTCCAGTGTCCGAACATTATCTGTACAATTTCATCTTTTAATAAAATTCTTGATAACACACGTAAAATTCTTAAACAAGATTATTTAGAATCTGTATTTTCAAAAGTTTCTTTTATTAAAGTAACATTGTTACAAACATTCGATTGTGCACCATTAGTGATTCGCAAACATCCAATCGATACTCCAAATGTTGCCATGTACGCTGCAGCATATCCACATCAATTCGCTCAATAGCAGCTGTGATTCTTGCTTTTAAATCATCAATGTCTGTCACCCGCGTACATTTCTAAAAAACTTGTCAAACGTGGTATCAGAAAAAACTTAATGAGATTCTCTGTAAAATGGGACAACACTGGAATTTCTGCACTTCATGGTTGACTTTTAATAACAGCCAAAAAATTGTACAGATAATTCTCGGACACCCGGTATTATATATATATATATATATATATATATATATATATATATATATATATATATATATATATATATTCCACGTGATAATGGAAAGCTTGGTAGGAGGCGGATACTTAATTCATTCAAAGAAAGGGTAGCAGTCTGCCAAATTTGCAGGAAACCAGCACAATAAATTCATTGAACATTCTCCTGACAAGACCCTACAGTTGTCACTCTGGTCAGAAGACTTTTTCTACGATTTAAAAAGCACGGAGAAGCGAGGATTCAGAACCAGTGTACGAGATGCTAAAAGTTTTAACCGTATTTGCAACCTCATACTTATGCGAACTGGGTTTCTTCTTAATGGCTGCAAATAAAACAAAGCAATGAAATAGACCCGTTTGTGCGTTTTGTCTTTTTTTATGCAGGAAGGAGAGGCCAAGGGCGAATAGCCACAAACCGCACACCCCCATAGAAGAGGGCCAAAATAAATGTCCAAGGTCTCCGAGGTGCCTGGACACTTTGCATTCGAAAGATTGCGTCATAGACGGGAGAAAAGAAGGATTGAGGAAGTGTGTTCCGGAGATGGCTGGTTGAAGATTGAAAATACTGATTAATCGTCGCGTTATTATTATAGTTCGACGGAAAAGGAAGAAGAATGTGTCGAAAGTCTGGTACCGCGTACTCTCCTTAAAGGAGGAGGCACGCAGTTAGAGAGTTCAGAAAAGCAGCGTCCGTTATAAAAGCGATAGTAAAGAGAGGGATTGAAGATAGTCAGTAAGAGCGGGGAAGTGATAAGATGAAAAGCCTTTGATTCCACCCAGTCAAATAGAGCCGTCTGGGTTGAGCCACCCAACGCGTGAGAAGCGTACTTCATACAGGGGTGGACAAAACCGCTGAACAGAGAGAGGAACTGAGTGGGGTTGAGGAAGCTGCGGAGACAGTACAGCACACCCAACCTTTTAGAAACTGTTTTAGAAAGATAGTATACGTGATCTTTCCAAGATCACGAGAAAAGGAAACGCCAATAATGTTAAGAGAAGATGAAGGATTAAGTTGTGTATTGTTGAAGGCAGTGGTCGAATTGTAAAATTTTAATAAGGAGGATGGTGAAGGCAGTTAACAAGGGGGATGCCATCCCCCGCAATTCTTATTTTACAAGTACTTATTTTATACATTTTATATATATTATTTTTTATTACAATAGTAATATTAGAGAGTTTAGAATAAAAATATCAGTAACTTGAAACCATTTGGCTATTCTGACTCGAACTGCTTTATAAATTCGGATTAGTGAGGATATATATATATATATATATATATATATATAATATATATATATATATATATTATAACTGCAAACACGCAGTATAATTAACGTAAAGAACGACGCTTTGTATAGGAGAATTATCCGCGCAAGATGAGAGCGAAAGAACGAAACAAATGAAAAAATGAGGTACCCACCCGGGAATCGAACCCGGGATCTTCCGATTGCCGGTCAGATATGTTACGGCATGCGGGAGGTGCCCCTTTGGGGCATTGGTTTCTGGGCGTATGTAGAGGAATTACGACATTTGTTTGGGTGAGGCCTGTGGTGTAGTGGTTATCATATCTGACCGGCAATCGGATGATCCCGGGTTCGATTCCCGGGTGGGTACCTCATTTTTTAATTTGTTTTGTCCTTTCGTTCTCATCTTGCGCGGATAATTCTCCTATACAAAGCGTCGTTCTTTACGTTAATTATACAGCGTGTTTGCAGTTATAATGTATATAATGTTACGGCATGCGTGAGGTGCCCCTTTGGGGCATTGGTTTCTGCGCGTATGTAGAGGAATTACGACATTTGTTTGGGTGAGGCCTGTGGTGTAGTGGTTATCATATCTGACCGGCAATCGGATGATCCCGGGTTCGATTCCCGGGTGGGTACCTCATTTTTCATTTTCGTTCTTTCGCTCTCATCTTGCGCGGGTAATTCTCCTATACAAAGCGTCGTTCTTTACGTTGATATATAATATATATATAATATATATATATATATATAATATATATATACAGGGTTGGACAAAATAATATGAACACCTTGATAAATGGCGGTTTTTATTCTTAATATGGAGTTGGTCCTCCTTTAGCGGCAATAACAGCTGCAATGCGTCGGGGAATTGATTCATACAGCTTTTGGACAGTGGCTAGAGGAATCCTGAGCCATTCTTCGAGCAAACCCTGCTCCAGTTCCTCCAAAGACGCCGGCGGTGGGAATCGGCTTCTGACTTGCTGCTCCAACTGACACCACAAGATGCTCGATAATGTTAAGATCCGGGGATTGTGGAGGCCAATCCAAGCGCTCTACTTCACTAACATGCTCTTCAAACCAGTTTTTAACGACCCCAGCGGTGTGGATTGGTGCATTATCATCCTGGAAGAGCGCCGCCATTGGGAAACAGCGTTTGGACCATGGGATGGACCTGGTCAGCCAATATTGACAGATAGACCTGGGCGTTAACCCTACCATGCAGTACTACAGCTGGGCCAAGAGTATTCCACGATATTGCTGCCCAAACCATCACAGATCCGCCTCCATGCTTAACGGTTGGGGTCAGGCAGTCGGGGTCATAAGCATCTTTAGGCTGTCTCCAGACGTAAACTCGACCGGAACACGGAAATAGCGTAAAGGAGGATTCGTCGGAGTAGACTACATTCTTCCACCGGTCCATTCACAAATTCTTATGGTCATTACACCATTTTCTGCGCCGCTCAATGTTGATGTGCGAAAGGAAGGGTTTGGCAATTGCAGCCCTCCCATGGTATCCAGCTCCATGGAGCTCGCGACGTACAGTTCTGGTCGATACCGGGCTTGCAAGATGCTGGTTAAGCTCTGCAGTCACTTTTGGAGCTGTGGTCTTATGGTTCTTTGTCACAATGCGCTTTAGCACCCGGCGGTCTCGATCACACAGCTTCTTCTTGCGTCCACTATTGCATTTGTCGGTGCTTGTCCTTCCATGGTTTTGGTATGCAGACATGACCATAGAGACAGTTCCTCTGGATACATTGAACATCTGAGCGGTTTTCGTCACCGATGCACCAGCCATCCGCGCTCCGACAATTTGCCCTCTTTGGAAGTCTGACAGGTCTTTCATAACTGCTAAGTCATAATTCACTCAGATCTGTAAAAACAACGTGAGGGTTATAACATGACGTATACACTCTCTGTTACGCATTTAAATAGGTTTGCCAGTCATTTGACCGTTTACTTTGTGTCTCAGCAGTCCGTAAAGATAACCGGTGAAATTGGCGGGTGTTCATATTATTTTGTCTAACCGCTGTATATATACATATATTTTTTTTTTTCCAAAGTATGACCGCTCATGGCCACCAAAAGAAAGGTGGATAGCAGAGCGAACACAGGACGGAAACTATGAAACAGCTAGCGGAAATGAACAATAGACAAGAGTCATAGCGGAGTCACAGCCGGTAAAGAAGTCGGGAACGAAAGAGGAAAGAATAAAGCGGACACTCCACCAGGAGGTGGGCAACTGTAAGTGGGACGTTACAACTGGGACAGCGGGGCACCCGATCCCCGGCCATCATATAGCCATGGGTCAGGTGGGTGTGGCCAATACGGAGGCGGGCCAGAGCCACCTCCTTATGGCGCGACAGATGGAAGGAAGAGGCCCAACATTCCAATTTGGGTTTAATTTTGCAGTTTGTTATTTGTAGCGCCATCTCAGCGACTCTGCCACCGGGAGCGCAAAAACCTACGAAAACAAGGGATATAATCGGAAAAGGGGAGGGACACGGGGTAAAACCTGTAGTCAGCACGCGGAACGGGCAGCTCGATCGGCAGCCTCATTTCCAGCCACGTTAACATGTGCAGGGACCCAGCAAAATACCACCACCTTGCCACCAGAAGTGACAAGGATATGGCACAGTAACTGGATACGTCGGACCAGTGGGTGGACGGGGTCGAAACACTCCAAGCCATCCAGGGCACTGCGGGAATCCGAATAGATAACAAACGACCCATCCGGATGCTCCCGCACCACCTCCAGAGCGCTCAGAATGGCATAGAGCTCCGCCGTGAAAACGGAAGCCTCATCAGGGAGGCGGGTACATCGGGGAGCAAGGGCAGACGACTGGGGAACAGCCGCAGCCCCAACGCCCCCGACGACCTCGAGCCATCTGTGAAGACCGCAACACATGCAGAGTGACACGCTGTATGCTGAAGGAACAGGGACCGAAGCAAGGCAGAGTCAGAATCGGCCCTGCGAACGGGGCGCAACGCCCTACAGCATGTAACAGGGGTGCTCTCCCAAGGTGCAACACCCTTGAAAGAGACCGGTATGACGGATGGAGGAGGAGTGCCCATACCATCGAGGAGGGAGGTCACCGTGTCGGTGAAATACCAACCCCCATCCCGGCAGAACGCCCTCTCCACCACCTGGAACAGAGGAGAGTTGGGAAGACGGAGGATCCGGAGATAGTGCTTGGCAATGAGGAACGACCTCCGATCCTCCAAGGGAGGGATGTCGCACTCAACCTGCAGGCTATCAACCGGAGAGGAGCGGAAGGCGCCAGAGACATGCGCAGTCCTCTCAGAGGACCGGGTCCAGTATCCGAAGGGCCGTACAGGAGGCGGAGCCATACACCACACTCCCATAGTCTAATTTTGATTGTACCAGGGACACGTACAAACGGAGGAGTGTCCGCCTATCCGCGCCCCATGTAGTGTGAGACAAATGTCCCAGCAAATCCAGGGTACGTCTTGCGGTCTCGCGCAGCCTGCGAAGGTGGGGGACCCAGCTCAAACGGTTATCGAAGACCATACCCAGAAAACGCACTGATGGAACGAGGGCCAGAGGCTGACCCCCGAGTGTAAGATTAAAGGCCGGGACGGCGCCGGAGCCCCGTCTCCTCGACGGAAGGAAGGCCACACACGAAGTCTTCGGGGAAGACAGCGTAAGGCCCACCGACGACGCCCAACGTTCAACCCGATTGACCGCGAGTTGGACTTGCCTCTCCACGAGGGGGGAGCTCGTCCCCGCGGCATAGACAGCCAGATCGTCGGCGTAGACGGAACAACGCACCGAGGGCGGGAGGGCTTCCGGTAACGCAGACATGACCAGATTGAAGCAGGAGACGCTGAGTACACACCCCTGAGGCACCCCTCCTCCTGAACATACAGGTCAGATAGGGCCGCCCCATTACGGACGCGGAAAGTGCGACGGCAGAGGAAGTTATGAATAAACGTGGACAAAGGCCCACGAAACCAAGAGACTTCAAACGGTCCATGACAACTCCCCGACGGGTCGTGTCATAGGCCTTTTGGACGTCGAAAAAGACGGCCAGAACAAGATTCCGGCGGGAAAAGGCCTCCTGTATATCATGACCAAGGAGAAGGGGGTCCAGAGTACCCCGAAACCGAAAAGCCATACTGGGTCGGGGGTATAACCCAAGCGACTCCAGTGTAAATGAAAGTCGGACGGCCACCATTTTTTCCAAGAGCTTGCATAAGCAGCTCGTCAAGGCAATAGGCCGATAGCCCGCCACCTCCGCCGGATCCTTCCCCGGTTTAGGTATCGGGACCACAATCGCCTCCCTCCAACGGGAAGGGAACGACCCCTCAACCCACATCCGGTTGAAAAGATCCAGCAAGAAGTGTAGGGCCATCGGGTGCAGATTCCGAAGAAAGTCATACGGAATGTCATCAGGACCAGGGGCGGAAGAACGACGGGTTGCCAAGGCAGCCCGAAGTTCCCGCATCGTAAAGAGACGGTTATAGGGCTCGTTCCCAGGTGGCGGGAACGTAACATCCGATAAAGGACGATCCGCAGCTGAAGGCGAACGGGAAACCGCAGCAAAAGCCCCGGCCAGCCGATCGGCCACAGCAGTAGGATCCGAAAGGAAGCCGTCCCCGTCCCGAAGGACAGGGCGACGAGCAGGGACCGGCTTCCCCTCGATACTACGTACCTTCCGCCACAGCAGCAGAAGGGGTAGACGAGGAAATGCCAGATACAAAAGCACGCCAAGAGGCCCGACGGGCCAACTTGAGAGTCCGGCGGGCGAAAGCCTTCGCCCGCCGCATCTCAATCAAGTGGTCCGTGCGCCGGGTGCGGTGGAAGCGGCGCGTTGCCCTCTTCCTCTCACACACCGCCTGGTGACATGCTGGAGTCCACCACGGGACGGTACGCGTCCGCGGGTTACCGGAAGATCGAGGAATACAGTCCTCCGGTACGCCCATCACCACCCGCTCCAAGCTCTCATCCACAGAACCAAAGTCCAAAACCGAACGGGCAATGACGGAACGAGCTCTGAAGGATGGCTAGTCAGCTGGCGCCAGGCACCACCTCTGTCGAGACGAGACACCCGGTTGCGGTCCGACCGGCTCAAGACAGACTGGGTAATGATCACTGCCATAAGAGTCCCCCAACACCCTCCACGAAAAATCGAGTAGGGCATCGAGGGACACCAAGGAGAGATCAATACAGGTAAATGAACCCGTGGGTTCGTGAAAATAGGTAGGTCCGCCAGAATTGAGGTAAGTAAAGGAAAGTTCCTCCATTAAGGAGAGCAACATACCAGCCACATTTGTCGACCGGACATCTCCCCAAGCCGGGTCGCGACTATTAAAGTCCCCGAGGAGGAGAAACGGCGAGGCAGTTGCACCACCAACTCGCGAACCGCGTCGCGAGAAGGAGGGTCATGAGGAGGAATGTAGATCGAGCAGGCAGTGTACTGGCGATCTAAGAAGAGCCGCACAGCCACAGCCTGCAAAGTACGAAGAGGCACACCGCGCGAGGGTAACGAATGGTGAACATAAATCGCCGCACCCCGCCGGTGTGTGTGCTCATCCGGGGTGCAAGGGAAACCAACGTAGCCAGAGAGGCGAGGGAGCCCCCGCGCAGCCAGGATAGTCTCCTGGAGACAAACGCAGGAAGGCCGCTCGCTCTCCAGCAGGGAGGCTAGGTTCTCCCAGTTAGCTAAAAGCCCCCTACAGTTCCAATGCAAAATGGAACTGTAAGGGGAAGGGGCAGAATAAAAGGCAGAGAAAACAGAGAAATAGCCACGGACCAAGCTGAGCAGCAAACTCAACGGTCCGTAACCAGGGACGGAATCGGCTTCCCCGACTCACCCCGAACGGGGGGGGGGGCCACCGACTCCGCAGCTGCTTCACCCGTAGTAGAACGAGAGTGGGAAAGTGGAACAGGGAGTTCAGAGGGGGGCTCCCCTGAGGGGGGGAGGAGACGAGACGGGCCCAGCCGAAACCCCCGACTCCCCACCAGAGGGGGGGGGAGGGAGAACCAGATGTTCGAGGGCTCGTCACACCAGACAAGTGCTGACGGGGGGGGAGGAAAGATCCACCACAGGTGGGAAAGGTAGATCCAGGAGAGAGACCCGACCACTCTCAGCAGGAGCCAAAGGGAGAGAGACTCCATGAAGAAGGGCCAGGCCCCTCTCGACCGGGTCCACCGTGGGAACCGAGTCAGTAATCGAGGGTGTCATGGGGCGATGTACCTCAACCAACACCCGGACAGTAGTTGGGGCACCAGGAGGTAACGCCCCACCAGCCCTCCGTATAGGGGGGGAAAGAGTCCCGAGCGGATTAGGAGCGGCGCGCCGCTTCCCCTCCGGTGAAGAAGGGGAAGCAGGGCGAGCAGTGGTTATAATCGGGTCGGGAGGACTCCGACCACGGCGACGCTTCCTCCTCCCTTTCGGGGCATCACCTTCCCAATCCGAGAGACGAGTAGGCAAGGATCCAAACCCCAAGGCCGGAGAGGGAGAAAGGGCACTTGTAGGCAGGGAATCAGACGGGATGACAAAGTGAGGCAGAGGGACAAGAAGGTCCAGCGGCGCTAGGAGGACCACCAACCCGCGGAACTTCCAGAGGGGGGTGGCACCACTCCGGTAGGCGGCGGGGTAGCACGGGAGGGGCCCGAGGACCCGCCGGAGCCAAGAACCGAAGCATAGGACAGCCCCCGCCGCGGCTCCCGGTCACGGACCCTATCGCGCACTAAGGAATTCGGTAGTCCTTAAGGACCGCACCTCGAATTCAAACTTGAAAATGGGGCAGTCCCGAGAGGAGGAAGGGTGGGCCCCCGAGCAGTTCGAGCACCGCGGGGGCTTCGTGCATGGAGGAGGGTGCGCAGGCCCACCGCAGCGGACACATAGCTTACCCTCACGGCGGCACGCAGAGCTAACATGGCCGAACCGGTTGCAGCCAAAGCAGCGAACCTGGTCAGGCACATACGGTCGCACCGAAAACTCACACGACCGGCGATCACCCACGCCCCAGAACACCTGGGCTGGAGGCACAAGGGAGTCAAAGGTCAGGAGCAGACGAGCGGACGGGGTAAGATCATCATCCCGGCGCGACGAAAAGCGGAAGACCTTCGTTACCCCCTGGGGGGCAAGATCCTCCTGCAACTCGCCAACCGGGATTGACAGCAGACGGGAAACGAAAATGGTGCCCTGACAGCTATTCAGTTGCGGATGGGGAGTCACATAAACTGCAACCCAGAACATCCTGCAACTGTAGAAGGGACTCAGTCACCCCCGAAGAACGGGACTTCAAAAGAAGAGACCCATCCTTCAAGGGCGATATCATAACGACAGGGAACCCCCACCGTCTTAAGACGCTGAAACACCCGTTCCGAGTTGCCCGGAAGGGAGCCAGCGGAAGGGCGGAGAACAAGGAACCTGTCCACCGGACAGAAATTGACAGCAGACAGGTCCATGTGTACGGTAACCGAGAGTGGGCGAGAGAACGAGGGCCGCGAAGACCCCGCCCTACGGCCACCACGAGTCCGGCCACGAGAGCCAGACGCCGCAGAGGACGAGAGGGGGCCATACGGCTTTAAGGTCAATCCAGCGGAGGCAGAGGCCGCTGAACGACCAGAAGTAGAAGTCTTATCCAAATCCAAGGGCGGGCCAGAGTCGTCAACAGGAGGGGATTGAAGTTTTGAAATTGAACCCATAAACAATAGCATTACAAAAAAGACAGCCTCGGACCCAAGGCAATGCACCATCCGCCGCTGCATCCTTCAAGGCGCAGGCCCAACGTCCCGGGTAGCCCGCCCCCCAACCTGACTGTCGTTTTAAAAACAGCAGATTGGCTCTACGGAGATTTGTCCGTTAAGGGCCTAGCAAAGACCCAACCCAGACGCAGCAGCGGTCCGGGCGCCCGTACCATCCCCAGAGCACGGATCAGCCACGGAGCGATGCCCCCAAGACTGCAAAATACAAACAGAGGGGGGGGGATACTACAATTGACAGAGGCCCAAGACCGAGTCAAGACAAAAGAAATTCTGGGAGATACGGAAAAAAAAGGGGAGCAAAAAGAAAAGGAAGAGACGGAAAGCAACTAGGTAACTCTTCGCCCACACCCCGCGAGGAGTTGAGGAAACCCCAACAACCCACGAGCATTGTTCCCTCTAATTTTTTTTAGTCCGTGTGCGCAAGAAATTTTCGTTGTGCAAACATTTAGATTTATGGTGAAAAATTGTGCAAACTTTTCTGAGCGCTATTATCTTCAAAATGAAATATATATAAATATTAAATACTTAATAAATATTATTTCCATAAGATGATAGCTTGATCATTACTGTACTATTAGATGGATATAAACAAATGTTTACAATATTATATATTCTTAAAAAAGGAAACATTTTATCCATTCTAAAAATATGAATAAAATAAAAAATAGTAAAATAAAATTCAACAAAATAAAGAAATGAAATAAAAATAACATTAATTGAAAAGACTATTTTAGTTATCATTTCTCAAAACAATTTTTAGCATTTAGCAATTTAAAATAGACTATCAAGCTTAATACATGATTTTATCCATTCATAAAATAGGAATAAAATAAAAAAATTTATTTCTTATGAATTGAGATAATTACTATTCGTTTTTATGCAAAAATAAGAAAGAGAAGGTTTATATTCAATGCGGTAATGTATAAAAGAAAAAAATGCAAATACATAGAATAAAAAAAAATCTGTATTGCGTAATTGCGCGGACGTCGGCGAAGTCGGGCGGAAGAGGTTAATACTTAAAAGAGCGACGATAGAGTATGTTGATGCAAATGGTCAGACCTTGTGTGACGGTATATTTTTGAAATTATCGTATTTTACGCCTCATAAGACGCTACAAGTGGTAAGACGCACCCTATATTTAGCAAAGAATATTTAGGAAAAAAATATTTCGAAGATTTATCAGCCTGACAAAAAATATATTCCCATAACTTTATTAAAAGAACATTAAGCAAAACAACAACATATGAGCCCTGAAGTGATTTTTGGAGACGTTTTTCAGGAAAAAAGTAGCGTCTTATGAGGCGTAAAATACGGTACTTCATTTACTGTCGTGACTCATGATACGCTTGAGCCTGTGCGCATTTTATTTTGCTGTGCGCGCGGGTTTCACAACGCGTGTGCGCGCGCACATGCGCACACCTTAGAGGGAACATTGCCCACGAGGTGTGCGAGCCCCCTCAGCCCGGCAAGCCGGAGTACCTAATCGAGGGGGTATATTTTATATATATATATATATATATATATATATATATATATATATATATATATATACACACACATTTTAACTGCAAACAACACACTGTATAATTAATGTAAAGAACGACGCTTGTATAGAAGAACGTTCCGCACAAGATGAGGAGGGAGAACGAACAAATGAAAAATGAGGTAACCACCCGGGAATCGAACCCGGGAACTTCCGATTGCCGGTCAGATATGCTATCCACTACATCATGGGCCTCGATTGATCAGAAGTCGTAATTCTCCTACATACGAGCAGAAACCAATGCCCTGAGGGGGCACCTCCCGCATGCCGCACATATATACATTTTAACTGCAAACACCACACAGAGCATTGGTTTCTGCTCGTATGTCGGAGAATTACGACTTCTGATCAATCGAGGCACATGGTGTAGTGGATAGCATATCTGACCGGCAATCGGAAGATCCCGGGTTCGATTCCCGGGTGGTTACCTCATTTTTCATTTGTTCGTTCTCCCTCCTCATCTTGTGCGGAACGTTCTTCTATACAAGCGTCGTTCTTTACATTATATATATATATATATATATATATATATATATATATATATATATATATATATATATATATAATCAGGTCATCCAATAAGTAACGGGGTTTTTTCACAATAGATTAAGTTTAAACTAGTCCTACTCGGTTTAAGCATAAATTTTCCGAAGGTTATATCTAAGAGGAGATCTATCGTGTTTCGCTACATACTTTACAGACTTGACCAGTGAAGACGTGTGTTTTGCTTTATGTGAACCCCTCATAAACATGGCGGTATCAGAAGAGCATATCAGGCATATAATGCTTTACGAGTTCAAAAAAGGGAATAGTGCGTTTATGGCAACGATATTCTGCATGTGAGGAAATGTCAAAGATGGTTTCAAAAGTTTAGGAATGGTGACTGCTGTTTGACAGATGCAGCACGCTCTGGACGCCCTGCTGAGTTTGATGATGACCTGCTGTTAGCCGCACTTGAAGAAGACTGTTCAACAACTGTCGAAGAATTGGCCCAGAAACTCAATTCATCCCCGTCCACCATCCATCGACATTTGCAACAACTCGGGAAAGTGCCTAAGTTAGGAAAATGGGTGCCACATGAATTGTCGGTCGACAATCTGAGGGTGCGGGTAAACATCAGCACAGCAATTCATTCCCGTGAACTCCAAAATCCGTTTTTGCACCGTTTAATGACTGATGATGAAAAGTGGATATTGTAACAGAATCTTAAGCGCCGTCGACAGTGGGTTTGTGCCGGAGAACCAACGACACCACAGCCAAAACCAAATCTTCACCCTCGGAAGGTGTTGCTTAGTGTTTGGTGGGATAAAGGTGGTGTAATACACTTTGAAACCTTACCACAAAACCAAACAATCACCGCTCAAGTCTACTGTCAACAACTGGATCGATTGAACACTGCACTAAAAGAAAAGATACCTTCTTTGGTTAATCGGAAAGGAATCGTGTTCCACCACCACAACGCACATCCTCATACCGCTCGGATCACTTCTGCAAAAATTGAGGAGCTTGGGTGGGAAAAACTTCCACATCCTCCATACCTTGCGCCTTCAGATTATCATCTCTTCAGGAGTCTGCCAAACTATCTTGACGAGAAACAGTATACTTTAGATGATCTGCACACCAGTCTTCGTACTTGTTTTGCCTCAAAACCGCCTGAATTTTATAAACATGGCATTGAAAAGCTTGTAGGACGTTGGCAGTGTCATTGATTCCGATAGGAAATATATACTAGATAAAAAAGTTTCAGTCGATTTTTTTTTGTCCTTCAAATTCCGATCTAAAAAACGACATTACTTATGGGATGACGTGATATATATACACCTTTCCTTTCAACCTTTCAAATGTTCCGTGCGATGATTCCTCATTTCACGAAGGTCAAGCTTGTCGCCCCCTCCTCTCGAGTTGGCCTGGTGAAGTAGTGAGTTGGTTTCTTGTACTCTCCACCTCACATAGCCAGGTACGCCTGGCTTATCGAGGATTGTTCTGAGCCAGGCGTCTAATCTCCTTTTGAAGATGTCCACCGCAACACCACTCGTGTTCTTTAGTTCTTTGGGCAGCTGATTAAACAGTCTTGGTCCTCTCACAACAAAACTATTTTCTTTCAGGGTTAATGGTGTTCCCTGTCTAGCCTTTAATTTGGGAACACGACACAGTCTTCCTTTTCTACTTTCCACTGTTGTTTGGGGAGTTACAGGGTTCAGAGTAAGATTAGGGACTAGTTTCTCCATCATTTTCCAAGTGTAAATAATGCTCTCTCTCTCTCTCTCTCTCTCTCTCTCTCTCTCTCTCTCTCTCTCTCTCTCTCTCTCTCTCTCTCTCTCTCTCGTGCGGCGAAGTACAGATGGGTGACCCTCCTCCTACGTTGGAGGGGGCTCAGTCTCCTGTGGAAGTTGCCCCCTCGTTAGTGAGGGGCTCTTCAACTCCCGACAGCCTTGGCTGTTCGGGAAACGGGTCGTGCTAGGGGGCGGTCAGAATAGGGAAGGCTCCCTCCGTGCAATGCTTTTTAATGCTAGGTCAATTAGGAACAAGTTTCGCGAGCTACGGGCGCTCTTAGCATCAGAATACCAGGATATCGTTGCTATCACCGAGTCCTGGATTCATACTGATCGTAGGACTACGTTGGGGAGTTCGAAATTCCCGGGTATAGAATGTTTCGCAAAGACCGCACCCGTGGGGAGGGGGGTGGGGTACTAATATACGTCAGAGACACGTTGAGTCCGGTTGACTGCCAGTTCCGGTCGGAACGGGAGCTGCTTGGCGTCGATCTGAACGTGGGAGGGACGAACTATAGGTTAATCTTGGTGTACAGACCTCCGCATCTCCTCCTCGAGGAGGATACAGCCCTGTACACCGAACTCAGTAGCCTGCTAGGGGATAGGGTGTGTGTAGTTTTAGGAGACTTCAACTGTCGCGGCATAAAGTGGGAAAACAGGACTGCCGATGCTGAAGGGAGGAGGCTAGTTGACTTTGCTGATGAGAACTTCCTCACTCAGTGGGTCAACGAGCCTACACGAGGCGAAAGCGTTCTAGACTTAGTATTCACGACCGAAGACAACCTCGTCACTGGCCTCACTGTTGACGAATCGTTGGGCGGGAGTGATCACGGTATTATTAGGTTCCGTGTGTGCGTCCCTCGGGTGAAGCGTAGTAACTCGAGAGGCAGTAAGCTCGATCTCCGGCGGGCGAACTTTGTTAGCCTCAGGGATAGCGTAGCAGAGATGGGGTTAGAGGTTGGCGGCGATGTTGAGGGAGTGTGGAGTGCATTCCGGGATGAGTTTATGGTGCTGCAGTCTGCTGCCATACCCTCAAAAACTGGTCACCCCTGCTTCAACGCAGCCTAAGTGGTTCAATCGTGGCATCGCTTCGGCTATCCGAAATAGGAAAGTAGTGTATAGGAGGGCGAAGGCCAATCGTTCCCACGAGAACACTGAAGCGTATGTCCGCCTGTGTAGGGAAGTGAAGGCGAAGGTTAGGCTAGCGAAACGTAACGAAGAACTACGTGTGGCAAGCCTCTGCAAGAGGAACCCTAAGGAGTTCTTCAGTTATGTTAATAGTAGAAAGCCTATTAGAAGCATGATAGGTCCTTTAAAGGACGGAAGCGGCGTTCTGCGGACCTCCAACGCGGACATCGCTAAGGTGCTTAATGAGTACTTTGCGGGAGTGTTCACCAGGGAGGATACCCGCGTCATCCCCGAGCCAGCTGTGAGGCACGAAGGTGCTGACCTGGATAGTGTTAGATGTACCGCGACAGTCGTTGCTCATAGAATAGACAAACTGAGCGCGTTTAAGGCTCCTGGGCCAGACCAGTTTCTCCCCAGTGTTTTGCGAGAAGTGCGCGACCAGGTGGCTCCCCACCTGGCTACAGTCTTCAACAAATCGTTGGAGATGGGCCAGGTGCCTGGTGACTGGAGAGAGGCCAACGTGACCCCTATCTTTAAGAAAGGGGATCACGAAAGTCCAGGGAACTATCGTCCTATTAGTCTCACTTCAGTTGTAGGTAAATTATTAGAAAGGATAATAGCTGATAGAATCGTTGACCATTTGGATTCCTACAAGCTGCTTGGGGACTCCCAACATGGGTTTAGACGGCATAGGTCGTGTCTCACCAACTTGCTCGAGTTTTTCCACGTCATGTTGAGTGAGTACGATAAGAGTAGGGCGATTGATATACTTTATCTCGACTTTCAGAAAGCCTTTGATAAGGTACCTCACCGCCGGCTAATGGCGAAAGTGCGCGCGCTGGGTATCGGTGGGGAAATAGGTAGGTGGATGAAAACTGGCTAAGGAATAGGCGGCAGAGGGTGGTAATTAAAGGGGCTAGTTCGGGTTGGGCCTCGGTCACTAGTGGGTTCCTCAGGGTTCCGTTTTGGGGCCACTGTTGTTTACCATTTACATAAATGATATCGACGGTGGCATCGTCAGTCGGATCGCCAAATTCGCTGATGACACCAAGCTTGGGGCCAATGTTGGGACGCCCGAAGCGATCGAGGAACTGCGTGCGGACCTAGGTAGGATAGGAGAGTGGTCCGAAAAATGGCAAATGCCGTTTAACTTGGGTAAATGCAAAGTGATGCACATTGGCTACGCCAATCCCAAGTCGGACTACTCGATGTTGGGCAGTAATATCGAGGTGACTGATTTAGAAAAGGACTTGGGTGTGCTAATTAGCAGCGACCTTAAGTTTACGAAACAGTGTGTAGAGATGGAAAAGAAAGCCCAGAAACTATTGGGTTATATCAGGAGGCAATTTCAGTTTCGGAACAAGGAGATTGTGCTCTCACTGTACAATTCCCTTGTTCGGCCGTACCTGGAGTATGCTGTGCAGTTCTGGTCGCCCACCCTCAGGAAAGATATTGAGAGGCTGGAGCGAGTGCAGGCGAGGGCCACAAAGTTGATCCCTTCCGTTAGGCATATGGGCTACAATCGACGGTTACGCGCCCTGAACTTGTTTTCGCTTGAAACTCGGAGGCTGCGCGGTCAACTGATCGAGGTTTTCAAGCTCTTACGAGGGTTCAACGATGTCGATTTTAGAAGTATGTTTAGTTTAAATGATAACCCAACTCGCAACAATGGTTGGAAGTTGGATTTGAAACGGTTTAGGACTAGTGTGTGTGGGAATTACGTTACGTATAAGATCTGTGACACATGGAACAGGTTACCTTCGGAAGTTGTGAACAGTTCCTCTGTGGATCAGTTCAAGAAAAGGTTAGACGAAATCTTGCACACTATTTGAGTGTGTAAAGACATTTAGGACCTCAGTCTGCGGAAATTTCTTTTCCTGTAAAATAGTTGATATCTGGAACCAACTTCCCTCAGAGGATGTTTCCAGTCAAAGTGTAAATCTGTTTAAAAATAGGCTAGACAAAGTACAGAACACACTCATAGTTTAAGATTAAAACCTCAGAAAACTCTGCAGGAGTTCGCTTGCTCGGTGTCTCTGTGAGCAAGCTAAATATAGAGCTATTTATATATTCTCCACTTTCCTGTAAAATTTCCTTGGCTACTTTTCCAGGGTCAAGGTATTTCTTCAACCTTTTTCCGTACCTGCCTCTGGCAGGGAGGGAGCGGAGGGTGGGGAGAGAGCCTTCTACTTTTCTATCCAGTTTTCTACTACTGCTAGCATAGTTTGAAAGACAAAATTTTCCCTGGCACCCGTTGCCATTGGTACCTCCTCGGTATGGGCCGCAAGGCCTTTTGAGGTACTTCTTTTCCTTGTAACTCCTTGTAACTCTCTCTCTCTCTCTCTCTCTCTCTCTATTCCCTTGTTCGGCCGTACCTGGAGTATGCTGTGCAGTTCTGGTCGCCCACCCTCAGGAAAGATATTGAGAGGCTGGAGCGAGTGCAGGCGAGGGCCACAAAGTTGATCCCTTCCGTTAGGCATATGGGCTACAATCGACGGTTACGCGCCCTGAACTTGTTTTCGCTTGAAACTCGGAGGCTGCGCGGTCAACTGATCGAGGTTTTCAAGCTCTTACGAGGGTTCAACGATGTCGATTTAGAAGTATGTTTAGTTTAAATGATAACCAACTCGCAACAATGGTTGGAAGTTGGATTTGAAACGGTTTAGGACTAGTGTTGTGGGAATTACGTTACGTATAAGATCTGTGACACATGGAACAGGTTACCTTCGGAAGTTGTGAACAGTTCCTCTGTGGATCAGTTCAAGAAAAGGTTAGACGAAATCTTGCACACTATTTGAGTGTGTAAAGACATTTAGGACCTCAGTCTGCGGAAATTTCTTTTCCTATACAATAGTTAATATCTGGAACCAACTTCCCTCAGGGGTTGTTTCCAGTCAAAGTGTAAATCTGTTTAAAATAGGCTAGACAAAGTACTGAACACACTCATAGTTTAAGATTAAACCTCAGAAAACTCTGCAGGAGGTCACTTTGCTCGGTCTCTGTGAGCAAGCTAAATATAGAGCTATTTATATATTCTCCACTTTCCTGTAAAATTTCCTTGGCTACTTTTCAGGGTCAAGGTATTTTCTTCAACCTTTTTCCGTACCTGCCTCTGGCAGGAGGGAGCGGAGGGTGGGGAGAGAGCCTTCTACTTTTCTATCCAGTTTTCTACTACTGCTAGGATAGTTGAAGACAAAATTTTCCCTGGCACCCGTTGCCATTGGTACCTCCTCGGTATGGGCCGCAAGGCCTTTTGAGGTACTTCTTTTCCTTGTAACTCCTTGTAACTCTCTCTCTCTCTCTCCCGTGGGTTACTAGGACCCCTTCCCATCCCACTCTGTCCTTTTAGCTTAGGTTAGGGATGTTCTCCTCTGACTGCAGAAAAAAAAGAAAAACTTTTAGTATTGTCTTTTTCTCTACTGTTACGATTAGGACGCTACTGCTATCTCATGCTGGGAAGAGAGGCTTGGAACCTCTATAAATAACACCATTTAACTTCAGTTGTAGGTAAATATTTAGAGGGGATAATGGCGAGTAGGATTGTTGACCATTTGGATTCTTACAAGCTACTTGGGTACTCCAACATGGGTTTAGACGGCATAGGTCGTGTCTCACCATCATGCTCGAGTTTTTCTACGTCATGTTGAGTGAGTATGATAAGAGTAGGGCGATTGATTAGAAGGCCTTTGATAATGTACCTCACCGCCGGCTAATGGCCGAGTGCGCGCGCTGGGTATTGGTGGGGAAGTAGGTAGGTGGATTGGAAACTGGCGAAAAATGCCACAAAGTTAATCCCTTTCGTTAGGCATATGGGCTACAATCGACGCTTACGTGACGCGGGTTCAAAGATGTCGATTTTAGAAGCATGTTTAGTTCAATGATAACCCAACTCGCACATGGTTAGAAGTTGGATTTGAAACGATTTAGGACTAGTATATGTGGGAATTACTTAACACGTTGATAGTTTAAGATTAAAACATAAGAAAACTCTGCAGGAGTTCGCTTGCACGGTGTCTTTGTGAGCAAGGTAAATATAGAGCTATTTTATATTCTCCACTTTCCTGTAAAATTTCCTTGGCTACTTTTCCAGGGTCAAGGTATTTTCTTCAACCTTTTTCCATACTTGCATCTGCAGGGAGGAGCGGAGGGTGGGGAGAGCCTTCTACTTTTCTATCCAGTTTTCTACTACTGCTAGGATAGTTGAAAGAAAAATAAACTTTTACAAATTTTCCCTGGCACCCTTGCCATTGTACCTCCTCGGTATGGGCCGCAAGGCCTTTTGAGGTACTTCTTTTCCTTGTAACTCCTTGTAACTCTCTCTCTCTCTCTCTCTCCAGTGAATATAGGTTTAATTAGCATAAACTTTCCCAGTAATTTAGTTCTTTGCACCCCTTGATCATGGCTGTGAAGCTTCTCTGAATCCCTTCTAACTGTCTAATGTTTTCTTTTTTATATGGGCATGTTAGGACCGAGCCGTATTCCAGTTTGGATATGATCAGTGTTTTCAGCAGAGGCATCATTATATTCCTACCCTTTCGTTTAAAGGTTCTCAGTATCTGCCCAGTTATTCTCTTTGCTCTGTTTACTGCCATCTTATTTTCTATTTCAAATTTTGCATCATCAGTCATTACAACTCCTAAATCTTTTGCTTTAGAATTTCTCCGAATTTCCTGTCCATTTTGGGTATAGTATTCCATGGATTTTAGGTCCTCCCTTTTTCCGTACCGTAACATTTGAAATTTTTCAGTGTTAAACTTCATATTGCTGTCTTCCGTCCACTTGTAGATTCTGTTCATGTCTGTTTGTAGAGATCGTATATCCTCTGGGTTTCTTATTTTTCTACTGATCTTTGTGTCATCAGCAAAGGATGTTACTGTGCTATCTCTGGTAACGTCCTCATCTATGTCAGTTAGCATGATTATGAGGAGTAGTGCAGCTAATACTGTTCCTTGTGGTACTGAGTGAAAACCTCTGATTCTGATGAAGATATTCCTTGTACTGTAACGACTTGCCGCCGCTCACTAAGGAAATTATATATCCATTTCCCTACTTTTCCTGTTATTTCCATATATTTCAGTTTATGTATTATCATTCCATGGTCACAAATGTTGAATACTTTGGCAAAGTCTGTGTATGTTACATCATAGTTTTCAATGAAATTTGTAGCAAATAATCACTATATATAGCAGCATTGATGGTATTCATTTCTATAAAATATTTTTATAATTAAAATAATTATCTCATTTTATTGAAAAATATGTAAAATATTGTGTTCCGAATTATTAAGCAAGTATTCTATTTACGGATCTAAATGGTGAAAATGGGTAATAGTGCAGTAGCTTAGACCCTGATTTTTGAAGTAAGTGGACATTCTGGACAAAAGCACCAAACTTGGCTCAAATGTTGTTCAGGACCTTAGCTACCAATTTTTCCCAGGAACCAAGACGCACAACCCTATCTTGGCTGCCATTTTGGAAATCCAAGATGGCTGCCAGCTAGAAATCAACAAACTATTGTGAGGAGTAATTGTAAATAAATAGTCCCTAAACCTACGTATTTCGATGCCAGGATTGCTATAAAATAATCAGAATTACCCTTAAATGTTTATTTAATGTAAATTTTAATAATATAACTATATATATGTGCTTTTCTGTTTTGCAGGTGATTTGTGAACATGGATTGAGCAAATGCATGGTTTGTCAAGAGAGCAAAGGTGAGACTCTTAAATGTCCACTCATGCTGTGAGTGGTAAAAAAACTGAAGCATATGCAACATTTATGGAGAATGTCCAACGCATTCAAGAATCTTGGAAGACTACCAGTTCCTCTTCTTTTCATGAAGAGGTGACTGTTGAGATCTGGTTCAGAATAAAGCTGTGTGGCACAAGTCATGCCATGTTAAATTTAGTAAAGAAAAGCTTGAAAGGGCTACAAAAAAAGAGAGAAAGGGCGGATGAAGGTGAAACCAGTTCATCTACGGGGAAGCGGGTTCAGCGGCATCCTATGGACAAAGCACTTGTGTGTTTTGTCAACAAACACATGGGCATCTTCACGAATCAGTACATTTGGCGCTGACCGTCAATTTACGAATGATGGCTACAGAACTCAGTGACACAGAACTAATGTCTAGAATAGAGGTGGTGATCTCATGGCCATTGAAGCCAAGTATCATGATCAGAACTGTAGACAACGGATGTTATTGTCATTCTAATAGGAAATTCCATCACTTGACGTCCTAAGATCTGAAGTAAAATTTGGGTTGGTTTTGGCACTGGGAAAAACTTTACTTACCATCATATTAACACAATCTGTGCCTCTTTGGGTGAAGAGAGATGCACATCCCTACCACTGTTTCACTGCTTCACGGATGTGATACAACATCATCCTTTTACGGAAGGGGCAAGAATACGGCATGGGCAGCATGGCCATTACCCTGAGGTAACACAAGCATTCACATCATGGCACGAAATCATTTGCCAGATGTTGACGCCGAAACTCCCCACTTCAAGCTTCTTGAACGGTACACAGTTGTCCTCTATGACAACACCAGTGACATTGAACGTGTAGATGATTCAAGAAAGGTCATGTTCTGTCAGAAGGGAAAAGCTATGGAGACTATCCCACCAACTCAGGATGCTCTTCTCCAACACACCGGGAGGGTCACATACCAGGGAGGAATATGGTCGACCTGTGAGAGAAGTGAACAGAATCTTCCAACTCCTGAAGGATGGGGATGGACCTTTAGCGAAGAGTCCCAGTCATGGACACCAGTTTGGACCACAAGACCAGTAGCATCTAAAGCTTGCAGCGAATTGGTCAAATGCGGCTGCAAGAGCAAGAGTGGATGTGGCACCAGGTGTGCTTGCAAGAAGGCCAGGTGGAAGTGTACAGAACTGTGTAGCTGCAACTGTGCAGTTTAACATATAGCGTCGAGCGGGGTGAGTTGGGACAGTTCGGGACAGGGGGTGAGTTGGGACAGTTCGGGACAGGGGGTGAGTTGGGACAGTTCGGGACAGGGGGTGAGTTGGGACAGTAGGCATTGCAATGCTAAATGCCAAGATATTTCCATTTTATGGTGCCCATTTAATAGCCCTGCCCTTACTCTACAAATGTTGTTAATACAAGTTTTCTATAGAACCACGAATAATGCATGAAAATTGTGCAAATATGAAAGGGTAGCATTTTGACCTTTGTAGAATTTCATTTTTTAAAATGCACATATTTTGCCAATTTTCCTCTCCCACATTCAGTTATAGAGCTAAAGGTCTACTTTTTGGTGGGTGAAATCTTCAATTGTTATAGTTTCGTTGATTTTTCTTAAACATGGTTTTCTTGAACATGGTTTTTGTGTTAAAATATTCACGATTTTCACTGTATATGTTGTACGAAGTGTGATTTTTGCAGTAAACATACTTCTGATCAGCTTAAAAGTTGTTTTATTGATCTGATCATGCCAAAAAACATATAGTTTGATGCCAAACATGCCAAGGGAATTCTCTATTGAAACTTATATCAGAAATTCCATTTTGTCTATGGCGGCCATCTTGAAATCCAATATGGTGGCCAAGTAATGGTCTCTGAAGGTGGTTCCGGGGATATTTTTAATTGTTGGTCCAAAATATACAAGTAGGGAAAGTTTGGTGCATTTGTCCGGATTGTCCACTTCAACTTGTTTAGCTGCCCTACTATAAGGAGGATTTAACATTAACTGAGAAAAGAAAAATAGTTAAGTTACTCGCTGAAAATATAAAATCTATTGAAATTGCGAAGCAGTTTGGCAGAGCTTATCGAACTGTAAACAAGTTTGTAGCGGAGGGTACCAAACTGAGGCAGCGAAGTGATAAAGGAGCTATAAGAAAAGTGACAAGGCGGCAGATATCTGTAATCAAGCGCAAATTGCAAAGCATCCATTGTCCTCAAGTAGAGAGGTTTTTGAGCAGGCTGGCATACATAATGTACCAAGAACATCTCGATGTGGAATCCTCCAAACAATTGGCAAGACGTGTAAACCTACGACTCAGTCACCATTAACACCCAGGTACAAGAAGCAGCGTGTTGAATGGGCGCGTCAGTACGTGAAAACAGATTTTAATACTGTATTGTTCACCGATGAATGAAAAGCAACCCTTGAGGGACTTGATGTTTGGTCAAGAAGATGGATTGCTGAGAGCCAATTTCTACCATCGAGATTAAGACACCAACAAGGTGGAGGTAGTGTCATGTTTTGGGAAGGATTGATAGGCAATGAAGTACCTGTCCCATGCAGAGTGCCTGATGGTGTAAAAGTGAATGCCCAGTCTTACACAAACTTTCTAAAAGAAAACCTCATTCCATGGTAGAGATTGACCCTTAGCAATCCATCTTCTTGACCAACCATCAGATCCCTCAAGGGTTGCTCTTCATTCATCGGTTAACACAGTATTAAAATCTGTTTTCACGTACTGACGCGCCCATTCAACACGCTGCTTCTTGTACCTGGGTGTTAATGGTGACTGAGTCGTAGGTTTACACGTCTTGCCAATTGTTTGGAGGATTCCACATAGAGATGTTCTTGGTACATTATGTATGCCAGCCTGCTCAAAAACCTCTTTACTTGAGGACAATGGATGCTTTGCAGTTTGCTCTTGATTACAGATATCTGCCGCCTTGTCACTTTTCTTATAGCTCCTTTATCACTTCGCTGCCTCAGTTTGGTACCCTCCACTACAAACGTGTTTACAGTTCGATAAGCTCTGCCAAACTGCTTCGCAATTTCAATAGATTTTATATTTTCAGCGAGTAATTTGACTATTTTTCTTTTCTCAGTTAGTGTTAAATCCTCCTTCTTACCCATTTTCACCATTTAGATCCGTAAATAGAATACTTGCTTAATAATTCGGAACACAATATTTTACATATTTTTCAATAAAATGAGATAATTATTTTAATTATCAAAATATTTTATCGAAATGAATACCATCAATGCTGCTATAATATAGTGATTATTTGCTACAAATTTCATTGAAATCGGGGAAAAACTTTTGAAAACATTGGAGAAAATGTAATCTGCTTAATAAGTGCGAATGCAATGTAGTGTTCCATTAATTGTGGTAGGCATGATCTGCCTGACCAAAATCCATGTTGGTTGTCATTTAATTTTTTCCGAGTTTCCAAAGTCAGATTTTCTGTCTAACTATTCTTTCAAATATTTTAGCGAGATGAAATGTAAGCGACAGTGACCTATTAGTAGGCTGACCATATTTCCTTGAGACAAAAACGGGACATTGGGATGGCAAAAAAGGGACGGGGGTTATGTAATATTCTGTATTCATGAAAAAGTAAGTACATAAACCGGGACAAAATTGACATTTTTATTAAAACGACGGGACGGCCAGGAAATATAAAACAAACGGTACTGTCCCGTTCAAAACGGTACGTATGGTCAGCCTACCTATTAGGGTGTCAATTTGGGAGGTGAAAATTAATTTTTGCCAATTCCTTCACTGAGGGGTTTTAAAAATGTGTTTGGATGTGAAGAATTCAAATCTGCTATTATTTTTGTGATTGCTCAACACTTAGCTTGGTAAATCTACGTTTGATTAAAAAGCACATAAATTGCTCTCGGAAAACATTTATTAATTTTAGCTTCTCAAAATGTCAGGTAATGCTATAAAAATTTTAGTTTCTCTGCATAAAACATATCCTAGTAATCATAAAACAACATTAGAAAGTATGACATCTGTAAAAAAAAATATTTAAACAACAAGTTTCATCAAGTCTTGCTTTGATTCGTTCTTGGACATCAGCCGCCGACTTGCTTCTTGGCCTCTGATATAGCCCTCACGTTTCTCATGTGTATACACCCTGCCTGCTGCCTATGTGACTTGTTTCACACACCTCTCTATTGACTGAGCATGACAGGGCCACTGTGGAACTTGCATAGGCTTGTCAAAGAACTTCTTTACTTCCGCTGTAGTCAGTTTACATGTCAAAGGAGGTTCAAATACCCCGTCAGACTAGTCTGTCAGCTCCAACACGGAAGAAGCACTGGGGTCGATGGAAGGTGTCTTCCTGGGACGTACAGAAAGATCTCCAAGTGTCATCATCTCCACCCCTCATGTCAACAATCTTTTGGACACCAGCTCTCCTCTCCTCACTGTCATCTGAGCACAAGAGTGTCTGGATTATCATTTCGCTGAATGCATACCATGCTGAGCGCTTGATGGTTGGCAAAACAGCATCCACTACAGCCTTCTTTTTCAGCCTAACTAGCCGCAGCTGAAACAAGATGTGGCGTGGGCCTTCCACCCAAGAGTGTTTTACTTTGATGTTGAACCAACAGGGGTAGTACACACCAACAATGTATTCCACTATCAGTCTTAAGTTGTTGAGGGTTTTGCCTTTAAGGCCATGTTTTGAAACCCATATGCGACAAAGCCTGTTTGCTGTTGTCAACCACCTTGAATGGCTCCTGTCCTTATGGCCTGTGTGATCCTATACCCGTACGCTTGATCAGTAGAGATATCCTTTACGACATTGTCACTCAGTGAAGAGGCTCTCAAATTGAGTTTGGTGAATGAAGGATCAATTTCAAGTTCGGTTGCAGTGTCTAGCATCTTGCCAATGTTACCTGTGCACTTGTTGTTAGACAAGGTCTTCCCATCCAGTGCTGTGATCAAGTGTCGCAGGGGTAACTCGTTAGTGTGGAGGGCACAAACCAAACAGATCAGCTTACGGCAAAGCTTGACCTCTACCCAATGCATGGAACCACCCTCCCAGCCAGTGTTAACATTTGTAGAATCACCTCCAATGGCCTGCAGGCTTTTATCAATGCCCTTCTTCATGAAATCTACAAGATTATCAGCAATAACTTCAGCAGGTTTTTTCTCGTTGAGCCTTTCTCAGGAGTGAAGTGGTAGAGATATCTTCCACCTGGCTCACTGCACACAGAATAATGCTCTTCTTTGATGATGCTGGAGAACTGACGATCTGAATTGTCTGCTTTCAGCATAACTTTAGTTGTATCTTGACGGCCGTCAAAGAAGATGCAGTCAATTTCACCCTTCTTACAAAAAGATCATCAAATTCCTGATCCAGGGATCTCATAACTTTTTCTTGGGCCCTCTTGACTTTATTGTGATCAACTACAGTCTCTTGTCTTCTTCAGTGATCAAGCCAGCATCCATAAAGGCAGCAGTGGTGTGGCAGCTGTGGCACGCGGCCAAACCATATCTGATGCTATGCATAGCAACATTAGGTATTTCTAATGTGTTGTACTCTGGCTTTTTATGGAAGTTGAGACGTGCTTGGTATTTCTAATGTCACTTCATAACTTCCATCCTTTCCATCTTGAGCATCAGCTATTTGTTCCTTCATTTTCATCATCAGAGAAAATTAATTTCATTTGATGGCATTGAAACATCCTGCTTACTTGTCTGTATATCAGCAAGCCTTCTTCTTCGTCTTCTGCCGCTTCTGCTTTTTGACTTGTCTGTTGTGCTCAGGTTGATCTGGCAAGCCAATCTGATGTGGTCCAATAGAACCAGACTTGTTCTCTCTGACCTTTAATGAAAGCAAGTTCCTTCACAGGGATCTTCATCTCCTAGGCATGTACAGTTAATGGAGTTTCGTTTTTTGCAACCAGCATCTGCAAGGCAGCCAAATTCAGAGCATAGACAATTTTACACTTGCAACTGAGGATGTCAAAAAGCTTTTCAAGTTTTGCAATGAAAGCCTCTTTGACATGTAGCTTTCCTCTCCCATAATATGTTTTTGGCCTACCTCCAGCTCTCTTGAATCTTGTTTAAGATTGTGACTCGTGAATTTCACGGGGGCTACAAAAATTTGCTCGTTCCCACTTTTCAAGCCTTTAGGGTAAAATGTCCTTTGCAAGCTGGCTGCTGGGTAGTTCTCACATCTCACCACTTTGTTCTCTTAGCAAGTAGCCTATTTCAGAACGTCTCGCAGAGTTGGGAGTTCAGAGGGCAACAACTCTCTACCAGTTCAATTAGGTTGCTCATATGTGTGAATGTCCCCAGTCTTGTCCTCCTTTTAGAAGCCATTGTAGGTCAATTCCCACTGGTTAGGATGGTAGCACTGACGGACAAGTACTCTTCAAGCACACTGATGAATTATGTTTCAACCTGTGAAATAAGCAAAAACAGCAGTGCATTATATATACAGCATATATATTAAATATAATAATTATTATATAATCCACAAAAAAGTCAAAAAAGTACTATTTTTATGTAGCTTCTTACCAAGCAAAACTAAATTATATTAAATTAACAAAAATATCTTTAGAATTCCTAAGTCATGCTGCAACTTTTTAGCACCCCTCATATTTGGAATTTGAAAGTTGAAAAATTCGACACACCCTAGTGACCTATTTTGTAGTTTTTGGTCTTGGATTAATCTCTTCATCATATATATACAGTATTAGGCCAGGTCGAAAAGGGGTCAAGGTCAAGATTTTGCTTAGGTACATATTGTGAGGTTGATCATTTTGTAACAGTAGTATCCACACCAAAAATCAAGGCTGTGGGACCTTCGCTACCCCCCCCCCCCCACGCTTGTATGGGAAATAGGCCAAAAATCGAAAATCGTAAAAATCGACCCTAAATATTTTATTTTTTTGCTTTCGGATGGCCAAAATCAGGTTCCCCGGCACGAATTACATCAGAATAGACCATTCACCAACTTTTTTTGAGATCGGGGGGTAGGGTCTTAAATCCGGTGCTGACTCATAGCACCGGATATAAGACCTAATATTACATTATTTTTGTTTTTTCTTTCCAGATTCCTATTTAGGTACCTAGAATGTTAAAAGTTTGTATTAAAATACGTTATTTAATTTTAAAATATCAGTAATAAATAAAATATAGTTAAAATCTTATTAAATTAAATTATGGCTACTAGAAAAAGAAGCCACAATGCAGCCTTCGGATATCCAGCAAAATTTTCATCTGCCATGACGCCATCAAAAGCTGATGTAAGGTACTTCCATTTCATTGTTAGAGAGGAAGAATCTCCAGTAAAGCACAGGGTAAAATAAGTAAAAATGATTGCTATAACGTAGTAGTTCAACATATAAAAGAAATTTGGCAAAAATTTCCTTTCCCAACAATTGATACAAAGGGAATTTATGTTAGAGTTACTCGACTTATAGAAGATGCTGATAAGTTAGCTAAATGCCTTATGATAAAAAGAAATGAAAAATATTATGAAAAATATTATGAAAAATTAAAGAAATATGACGAGATGTTTGACATATCTCCATGCCAGTTATGATAAAGGCATAAGGGATAGAAAACTTTGTAGGTGTGAACATAAAATACCTATTATAGAATGGGAAGCTTTTGTTGGTCAAAAAGAAAGAAAAAACCAGTTAGGAAAAATTGATAAAAAAAACTACTTCAAGTAATTTGAGAAAGTTGGGCACAATCCAAAAAGCACAGGAAAGGGAAAAGAAATCAAAAGAAAAATTAAGAGAAGCAAGGGAATTTGTATCATCAGAAGTGATAGATGATAATGAAAATGAAGATGTCGATTTTCAAGACAGAGAGGACTTAGATTATGAAGAAGACTTAGAATTAATAGAAAATTTTCAAAATAGATATACCTATGAAAATTTAGCCAAAACTTCAGAGATATATAGGGTAAGCAATAGGGCCACAGCAGCCCTTATAAACGCTGCCTTAAAAGATATGAAGATTTTAAGTTTAGAAAATGTGCTTGATCGAAAAAAAGTTGAGAAAAAAAACAGAATTGGTAAAATAAACAATAAGTATAAAGAAGAAAACCAAAATGTGGAATGTATTGGATTTGATGGAAGAAAAGATGATACACTGACAATCAGGCAAAATAAAAGAAGAACACTTATGTTATAATTAAAGAGCCGCAAAGCGTTTACATTGATCACGTAGTACCAGATACTGGCACTGCAAGGGCGATTGCTGATGAAATAATTACTGTTATTGAAGATTCAAATAGTGCTAATTCAATTAAAGGTCTGCTTTGTGATGGAACCCCAGTGAACACATGCAGAGTTGGAGGGGTCATTAAATTAATAAAACTTCATCTTAAGCAGGTCCCTTCAGTGGCTCGTTTGTGAATTACATTTAAACGAATTGCCCTTAATGCACTTTTACAAAAGCATTGAGGGCAGAACCACTGGCCCAAACACCTTTGAAGGGCCACTTGACAAGAAATTAAAAGATAATTTAACAAAACTGAAAGTAATAAATTTTGAACCGATAGAAGCTAAAGTTCAGAAATACCTCCTAATATTGTAAAAGATTTGAGTAGTGACCAAAAATACTTGTATGAAATGTGTCATGCAATACAAACAGGAAATGTTTCTGAGGGTCTCGCTGTAAGATCTCCAGGATGACTAAATCAAGCCAGGTGGCTGACTGGCTAATAGGGTTCTCCGCCTATACATTTATTTCTACATCAAATCATGATACTAACCTAAAAGATCTTGTCATATTTGTCATCAATTTTTATGCCGCTGCGTGGTTTCAAATAAAATCACACCCAAAAGCCACTGAGGGTGCGCGAAATTTTTGGTTTATGACAATTCTTCTTCGAAATTTAGATGTAAAATTCAAGAAAATTATTGAGCCGGTCATGAAAAACAATGCTTACTTCGCTAATCCTGAAAATATACTCCTGTCAATGGTTTCTGACGAACGATTACATATTAGAGAGCTAGCAATTCGAAAGATAATTCTTTCCAGAACTGGGTTTTCAGGAGCCAGAAATTTTGAGCTACCAAGATCTATAAATTTTCTAGCAAATGATTATATTCATTTGATTAATTGGAATGAGCAGATAATCACTCCTCCACCTTTGCTAAGTAATTTTACCAATGAGCAATTGCTTCAGATTAGAACTAACCTCTAGAAATACTAGATTTCCCATGTCACAGCCAAAGCGTTGAACGGGGTGGGAACTTAGTAACTAAATCTAGCCAGGAAAGAATTGGTTATATTAATCGGCATAAATTTATTTTAAATACTTTAGAGTTTAGAAAAGAACTGCCTACTTTTGAGTGGAAAGGTCAATGGAAGGAATAAAAAAAAACATTAGTTTTAGGGCAAAAATTTTATTGAATTTCTCTCTCTTAATTTCTAAATTTCTACCAACAACAACTAAAAATTTATGTATTAAATATTTTTTTCAAGCATTTTTGTATTTTTTAATTTTTTTTCATTAAAAAATAAATATAACTTATAAGCGAACTTTTGTAATAAAAAAAATTTCGAAGTAAATCGCAAATTATCTCGAATTTTATGAATTTTCTGAAAAAAACTGAAACCGGCAGGGGTCCTCAGAATTCAAAAATATTTTACCAGGATGTTACTATGATTGAGTGAACCATCTCGCACGATGTACGTAAGAAATAAAAAATTTCGACCCGGCCTATTATATATACAGAGACATGTAAGAAGTAAATAGACAGCCCAGATTTTGCTAACAATTTGGCGTAAAAGATTCAACAATTCTGATCGTGTTGCTGGTTTGTTGGGCTTTTTACGTAAAGTCATGTCTAGTATTGCCCACACGTGTTCTATGGGGTTCATGTCAGGGGAATGACTCGGCCAAGGAAGTCGTTTGATACCATTTCGCTCCTCCCATTCTTTCGTCTTTTTTGCAGTGTGGCATGGAGCTCCATCTTCCATGAACAAGCAGCTGTCTTTTTCAATTTGACCACTTGAGAATATTGGCATAAGTCCTTCTTCAAGGATAGAAATGTAGGAAACGAATATTAGTCATAATAATGGCAAAAAAATGGATACATACATTTTACCATAAAATTAAGGGTGTCTATTTACTTCTTGCATGCCTGTGTATACCTTATGAACCTTATGTTGTTTCGTGCGTTGGTCTCTCTTCACACGGAGGTCAAGCTGGTGGCCCCGCCTCTAGGTCTGGCCTGGTGGAGGAGCGAGTTGCTTTCTTGCACTCTCCACCGTACATGGCCAGGCACGCCCGGCTCATCTGGTACTGTCCTGAGCCAGGTATCCAGTCTTTTCTTGAAGACTTCAGCTTTGACCCCCGTTACGTTTCTGAGGTCCTTAGGAAGCTGGTTGAAAAGTCTTGGCCCCCTGACAACCAAGCTATTTTCCTTCAGGGTTGAGGAGGTCCCTTGTCGTGCCTTTAATTTGGGAACACTACACATTCTGCCTTTCCTATTTTCCAGTGTTGTTTGAATGGTAATTGGGTTTAGTTTTAGGTTTGGTACCAGTTTTTCGATCATTTTCCATATGTAGATTATGATGTACCTCTCTTCTTCTTTCCAGTGAGTACAGATTTAGTTTACGTAGTCTTTCCCAGTAGTTGAGTTCTTTGCAGCCATCAATCTTGGCTGTGAAATGCCTTTGCGTTTCTTCTAGTTTATTAGTTTCTTCCTTTTTATATGGGGACGTCAAAACTGAGCAGTATTCAAGTTTTGGTATAACACTGGGGAACAAATTTTAACTTTTTTTTTGTTTCTTGGACATGAACAGGTCGGTCTTATAGGATTTTTTCCGCTGATTCCGAATATAGCCGTAGAATTCCTCTATCACCAGAGGTTACTGAGAAATTTGTATTTTAATATTTATTCAAAAAGTGTATAGAAGTTAGTAAAAATACTTCATAAAAATTATATTAGTGGCAGATTGGCATTTAAAATATTCTTCTTAAAACTTCTTTGTCACTGATTTTCTCTTGTAGTTTTCATTAGGAGCTTCTCGCATCAATGTCCAGCAGTAATCAGCTAACATTGCCGGATCCCACCTCCCTTGGTAGCGTTTCTCCATAGTAGCTATATCTTGGTGGAACCCTTCTCCATGCTCATCGCTTACGTCGCCGAGGTTTTCAGGGAAGAAATCTAAATGGGAGTGCAAGAAATGGATTTTTAGTGACATATTACATCCCAATAACCTACATGCTTCAATCATGTCCTGCACTATTTTTTCATAGTTAGAGGCTTTGATGTTCCCTAGAAAATTTGTGACAACATTCTTCATGGCCTCCCATGCCACTTTTTCTTTTCCTCTCAAGGCATCATCAAACTTTTGATCTTTCATGAGCTCTCTGATTTGGGGACCAACAAAGATCCCTTCTTTTATCTTTGCATCGCTAAGTCGTGAAAACTTTTTTTCAAATATTTGAATGCCTCATCTTCCTTGTTCATTGCTTTGACAAAATTTTTCATGATGCCAAGTTTGATGTGAAGTGGCGGTAAGTATATTTTCTTGGGGGTCAACTAAGGGTTCATGAGACATTCTTCAGTCCTGGGATACATTTTTTACGAAGTGGCCAATCCTTTACAAAATAATGCGAATCTCTGGCTCTGCTGTCCCATTCAGAAAGGAAGCAGCAGAACTTCGTATAACCGAGCTGCATTCCCAGAAGAAGCGCGACGACTTTTAAATCCCCACATATATACCAACGAAACTGGTCATAATTAATCTGCTGAAGGATGAGTTTCATATTTTCGTAAGATTCCTTCATATGGACAGCGTGCCCTACAGGAATGGAAGGGTATTTATTTCCATTGTGAAGTAGTACAACCTTGAGGCTTAGCTTCGAAGAGTCAATAAATAAACGCCAATCTTCAGATTTGTGCTCATGACCGAGAGCTAACAGCAGTCCATTTACATTATTACAGTAGCATAAACCACCTGACGAGGAGAAATACTGCATCAGATCTTTTTGGCGAGTGCGGAACGCCGATATGCTTGTATCTTTTGCCAGCAAATTCCATTCACGTAACCTGGAGCCCAATAATTCCGCTTTCTTTTTCGGAAGGTCCAAATCTCTCACGAGATCATTCAGCATAACTTGCGTTATCATACGTGGTTTATTTGATTCAGGTTGCTGAAAGTCTGTATCTTTAGTGTCATCAATTTCCATTGGTTCAACTTCAGACTCTTCATCCAGTGTCCATGACTTTGGGGGAGTTGGAATTGGGTTATCATCGTCATGTAGTACTGGTCTCATGGCAGATGCAAGATTTGGGTATTGAATTTTATGTTTATTTTTGGCAGAGAATCCTGAAACGTTAGTCATACAAAAATAGCAATCCGTTAGGTGATCCTTGGGCTCTCTCCAAATCATTGGTATGGCAAATGGCATAGATTTGCGAGTACCTTTAATCCAACCCCTAAGAGCGACGGCACAGGAAATGCATGAGATATGAGGTGCCCAGGATTTGTCTTGGTCGCCTACCTTACATCCAAAATAAAGTTCGTAAGCCTTCTTCACGAGTGGGGTCATCGTCTTCCTCTGTGCCATTATGGTCAGTTCTCCACATACGTAGCAAAATGTATCTCTGGGATTAATACAGTTTCGATTCATGGTGGCGGAAAATTATTGAAATCACGGAAAACTTTTTGGAATGAAAAACCAATTTTTTCTTCTATGAAAAATTTTAAAATTTGAGCAAAACTTGAAAAAAATTTCTTTCTTTTTATTAAAAATCTGTTTGTTTAAATAGCTATATTTTTTTAATGCCAAAAATACTATTAAATATAGTTAATCTGGAAAAAAAAAAAGTAAAATTAAATTAGTACACTTAATTTTAACTAATATTTTGGGAAAACTCTGAGTAAATGGAAATATTATTTTCTCGAAAACTATGGGTGATAGAAACATTCTGAAACCATATTTGGAATCAGCATCAAACGTTCTATAAGAAACACCAAATAGTTTTCAAGAAACAAAAATGTTGTTCCCTAGTGTAATCAGTGTTTTTAGCAGGGGAATCATTACTGTCCTGTCCCTTCTCTTGAACGTTCTTAGAACCTGTCCGGCGACTCTTTTTGCTTTATTTATCGCTATCTGATTTTGTGTTTCGAATTTCGCATCATCTGTCATTATTATCCCGAGATCAATCGCTTTCATGCTTCTCTGAATGTCCTGTCTATCTGGAGCATAATATGCAGTCTGTTTAAGTTCTTCTTTTCTACCATATCTCAAGAGCTGAAATTTCTCGGCGTTGAATGACATGTTGTCTTCTGACCATTTGTATATTTTGTTCGTGTCCCTCTGCAAGGCCTCCACGTCATGTACATCGCTGATTTTTCTGCTGATCTTTGTATCGTCTGCAAAGGATGTTACTATACTATTGCTGTTTACTCCGCTGTCTGTCTGTTACAAGGAGTTACAAGGAAAAGAAGTACCTCAAAAGGCCTTGCGGCCCATACCGAGGAGGTACCAATGGCAACGGGTGCCAGGGAAAATTTTGTCTTTCAAACTATGCTAGCAGTAGTAGAAAACTGGATAGAAAAGTAGAAGGCTCTCTCCCCACCCTCCGCTCCCTCCCTGCCAGAGGCAGGTACGGAAAAAGGTTGAAGAAAATACCTTGACCCTGGAAAAGTAGCCAAGGAAATTTTACAGGAAAGTGGAGAATATAAATAGCTCTATATTTAGCTTGCTCACAGAGACACCGAGCAAGCGAACTCCTGCAGAGTTTTCTGAGGTTTTAATCTTAAACTATGAGTGTGTTCTGTACTTTGTCTAGCCTATTTTTAAACAGATTTACAATTTGACTGGAAACATCCTCTGAGGGAAGTTGGTTCCAGATATCAACTATTTACAGGAAAAGAAATTTCCGCAGACTGAGGTCCTAAATGTCTTTACACACTCAAATAGTGTGCAAGATTTCGTCTAACCTTTTCTTGAACTGATCCACAGAGGAACTGTTCACAACTTCCGAAGGTAACCTGTTCCATGTGTCACAGATCTTATACGTAACGTAATTCCCACACACACTAGTCCTAAACCGTTTCAAATCCAACTTCCAACCATTGTTGCGAGTTGGGTTATCATTTAAACTAAACATACTTCTAAAATCGACATCGTTGAACCCTCGTAAGAGCTTGAAAACCTCGATCAGTTGACCGCGCAGCCTCCGAGTTTCAAGCGAAAACAAGTTCAGGGCGCGTAACCGTCGATTGTAGCCCATATGCCTAACTGAGCTGCGTACTTCCGATTCTGATGATGATATACCTTGAATTTTGACGACCTGCAGACGATCACTAAGGAAGTTGTAGATCCATTTTCCCACTTTACCTGTTACTCCCATGTCTTTAATTTTATGTGCTATTATACCATGGTCACATTTATCGAAAGCTTTAGCAAAATCTGTGTATATAACATCGTAGTTGTCATTGCCTTCCAATGCATCTAGGATATTATTGTAGTGCTCTATTAGTTGTGATAGGCATGATCTACCGTACCTGATTGGAATCCATGCTGATTTTCGTTGAATCTTTCCCATGTCTCCAGGAAATCATAAATTTTCTCTCTAACTATTCTTTCAAATACTTTGGTGAGGTGGGACGTCAATGACACTGGTCTGTAGTTCTTTGCTTGAGATCTGTCCCCTCCTTTATATATAGAGACAATGTTTGCTCTTTTCAAGATGCTCGGTATTTCCCCAGTGTCTAGGGATCTTCTCCATATCCAGTATAAAGGTGTAGCTATTTCATTTTTACAGTTTTTAATCAATAATGCGTTCCAATTGTCCGGACCTGCAGCTGAATGTAGTTTCATTTGTCCTATAGCTCTCGCTACATCTTCTGGTGTAAACTCAAAGTCTGTTATATACTCTCCTTGCAATTCCTCTTCAAAGAATGCTTTTATGTCAGGTATCGCTTTGTCACTTTTTGGGGTACTCGAAACTGATTCATATTGAGCTCTCAATGTATCAGATATTTCTTTTGGATCGTCGGTTAGTTCATTATTTCTCATCCTTAAGGGCCCAATAATGGCGCACGTTTTTGTTTTCCTTTTTGCATAGCTATAGAAGTATTTTGGATTTTCCTTTATTGCTTCTACCGCCTTTTCCTCTTCCCTCTCTGTATGGTCCTTAATCAGGGCTTGTATTTCCTTATCGATACCCTCGTTTTTCTTTTATTGCTTTCCTGTCATTATCTCCGCAGTTACCTAATTTCGCCTCCACTCTCTTTCTTTTGCGGAATAGTCTTCTCTTTTGCCTCTCTAACCAGCTCCTCTTTCCTTTTGGCTGTGATTTCGGAGCATATTTTTCTAAAATTCTCAGCGTTTTTTTCTTCGAAGGTTGTTAGCATTTCTTCAGTTGTTTTATTCTCGAAAATTGTTCTCCATTCTATTTGGGCCATGTGCGATCTGATTGCTTCCCAATTTATAGTCTGAGTTTAAGTTAAAGGCCCCGAATTTACTTCTTTCCACAATATGTGTATTGTCTTCTAATACTGCCGTCATATTTGTTGATATCTCGATTAAGTTGTGGTCTGAGATAATGGTTGGGGTTATTTTTATATCA